>JASDDO010000018.1:333629529-334229529 GCA_030015575.1 Agapanthus africanus | reverse complement strand
CAACAGAGCTTTGCTCTCTATAGATCTTTGATCTAAAAAAGACCCTTTTAGGATTTCATCAATAGAGCTTTGCTCTCTTGAACCCATGGATCTAAAGAGATCTTTCTTGGGGTTTCTTAGCCCATGAACAGAGCTTTGCTCTTGAAGAACTCTTAGAGTTTGTTCATAGATTTTAGAATTTTTAATTCATTAAAACTCTTATTTTAAATTTTCTGATGGTTATTCCATCGTTTTTACAGAGCAAGACTCTTGAGGAATTTTTATTCCTTCATCATTAGAATTTGACAGGTGTCATTCTTTCACAGAGCACAGCTCTCAAGGGGAGATTTACTCCCTAGCCCGAGGAATTCTCGTTAAATGAGAATCAATTGAGGATTTCCTCACTTAATGACAGTTTCATCAAATGATGAGACTGTTTTATTAATGATGCAATGTCATCTAGATTATATGGGTCCCTTTGGTCCCCTTTCACTACATTGCAGTGCGGTACGAATTTTAAAGTGCCAAGTGTCGGAATTTTAAATTATAGCACTGGCGGTTGACTTTTGTTCTTTTTCGCGCAGGTGACATGTCTTTCGACACTTTCTTCCCGTTCGTCCGCTCAGAAGGCGGATTCCCTGAAGCGCCCGTAGACCGAGAGGTTATTGCGCTAATTAAAGACTATGACCCGAAGTACAAGAATCTTCATCTATGGGGTAGATGGTACGATCAAATTATCAGACGCCGCCGGAGCTTTTCTTGTGCGACACCCTCGGAGCCTATCTCTGCGATCCCTTATGCAGATGCACCCCCGATAAGTTACACTGTAGAGGAAGTGAATTGGGCTTCAGAAGGTCTTCTTCAGCCTTCTATGGCCGCAATTCCCGTGCAGCCGCTGGTAGCTTTAGATACTTTAGGACGGCGCATATGCCAGGGTGAGTCGTGCCCTTGGGGACAGCCCTACAACATAGGACTAACTCCCCGCCACCCGGCCGGATATTTGCAGTGGGCCCGATATATCTTATCGGCGCAGAAGTCGAAGCTGCTGAAGCTCAGATTGTATCCTGCGATCTACGTTTTCTTGTTCCAGTATTCTGCACCTCTCACATGGTGGATCAAGGCGTTTCTAGATCAATGAAACATTCCGACCCACACCTTCCTCTTATTGGATCGAGAAGTCTCCATTTCCTTAGAGGAATTTGCCGAGGTCTCCGGTTTACCCGTTAGGGGAGAGCATTATGAGGAGCTGCTTCCTCCGGATGAGTATATTTTTGCCACCAAATCAGTGGTAATGGGTCTTACCCTAGAGAACGCCGTTCAACACTAATTTCCAAGTTTGATAAAACTGTTGAATATCTACGAGGGCCTATTTCTCGAATCCGGAGGCCGGGGGGTCAGCTTTGCGGACTTCATTGCCCGTTTTCTTCGCCCAGAAATTTTGTCGCGACAAGGTGAAAAGTTTGCTAAACTTGATGATCCTTTCGGCTTTGGCTTGGATCGCCGGCCAATATTGGAAGCCGATCAAAAGGATTTCTTTCTTCCAAATGTCGCGATCGTCCCTTTTTCGGAAATTGCCGCTCCGGGCATTGATAAGGAAGCTTTCTTTCTAGGGTTCCTCGGTTTATGGTTAAGCTGGTCCGCGCTTCCCATGCATCCTCGCTATATGAGGCCGTCGGTCTTCTACCCCGCGCATCGAATGGTTGCCGGAATATAAGTGGCCATCGGGATTGCTGGGTTAGCCCACCTGTATCACGGCCTCAACTTGGCAGCGGATACTACTGAGCCAGGGGTGCAGCCTGCCAACTTTTCAATGCATTATTTCACCTCATGGCTTGAGTTGCACGTGCTCGGGGTCTTCGATATCCACAGAAGACCTTCCTTTTATGACGGACGCAGGCTCCCTCGGATAATGCGGCTAGTCGACGCATCCATCGTAAATCCGTCACCGTGGGAAGCTAGGGGTTTGCTCCTTCGTCCACGCACGGTTGGAGACGGTATGTCCTTCACCGATAAAATTTTGACCGTCGGCCAGGAATCCGTGAAGACGGTGCTGCCATTGCAGGACATCTTTAAAGACGGGGCCTCTGTGTTGAAAGCTCGGGAAATTCTTCATCTGTACTCCATCCGGCCTGGCTTTCTCGTATTTAGGCAAAATGATGCGGCGTTATTCATGAGATACAACCCGCATCGTTTCGCCCAGCAGCTGAGCTATAACCAGGGCATCCCGCTTGAGGCTTTTTTGGCAGAACCTGCTGCTACTGAAGAGGGAATGCGAGGCGCGCTGCATCATTTTATGCGTCTAAACACAGGGTCCAACATTTTCATTAGTTAACCGAGCTGCATTCCTAAGGCCCTGAATGTGTATGTGGCGTGGTACCAACATTCGATGGGCTCCATCATTAGGGAGGAGAAGCGACTGCTGCTTGATCGCAAGGGCACCGCTCCGGCTGGCAATCCAAGTGTTCCTCTGAAGCGACGGACCACTGTCCGCCCTCCCTTAAGAGAAGTTGCTGCGGTCGAGGTCCCGAGTGATGTGCCTGAGCTTCCGATACCCCGTGCTCCTGTGAAAGAGGTGACTGTAGCGTCTCTTGAGTCTGGCGTGGGTTCAGACATCGGGACTCGTCGTCCCAAGGTGCCCACTAAGTGTAAGCTTGTGCTAGCGGCGACCAGTGCTCGCTCGCAGAAGAAGAAGAAGTCGATTCTCTCTGCAGACGTTGTACTCGGCCAGGAGCCTCATGCTCCTTATAGCGAGGGCCTGGAGAATATGGGACCAGCGATGGTCTATTTATGGCGCCGGACGATACCGACATCGAGGCTGCTATTGCAGCTTCCGAGCGATTAGCAAGCCACAAAGCGGGACTGGCCATCCTCGCACAATCAAGTAAACATCAGCCGTACCTTTTGTCATTGAATTACATTTTTATTATCATGTTTTGACTGACACTTTTCCTTCTTTAACAGGCATCTCCCCTGAAGAGGCTCTTGCGGCTTCCCCCAAGACTTTTGAGGAGGAGGAGAGGATTCGCGCTTCGCTGGGCGTTGGTATATTTTGGCTCATTGTGCCTTCATTCGCCTTTCTTATGGATAATCTGACCTCTTTTTCATCTGATCGCAGGGATTACCTCGACTCAGGTCATGCCCAGTACAATGCCAATCCTACCGGGTGATGCGGAGATGCTTCCAGGGCCAGTTATCGAAGTCCCGGCCTCCTCGGTATTTCCAAAAGAGGCTTTACTCAAGCAACCGATGACGGACGCCGTAACGGTTCTAGAGGTAGCTCTTGGCGTGGATGATGACGTTCCGTTGACGGAGGTCTTGAGAAGATCGGCTCTCACGGCCCGGGCGGAAAGGAAGCGCAGAATGCGTGCAGCAAGGGAACGTAGCGCCGCCTTGGCCGCGGGTGCAGGTTCGAGCGCTACTACCCCTGCCCTTGTTCCTTTAGAGAGTGCTTCGGCCACCCTGTCTACCGCTCACAGACAGGCAGCACGTGCGGCTCGGGAAGCAATTGAAAGACCGACCCAAGGTAACGGAACACTGAATTCTTTTGTCAAAGTTTTAATTTTCAGATTCTCACATATCCTATCCTGCAGGGCCGAGTCTTGATGAGGAACTGGTGGGTGAGATGGCGGCAACCACCGAGCCTGAGGTAGCTACTCTCTTTCAAGAGTCTGGAACTGCCTCCATTGCCACTCTTTCCCCTTGCGGTTCCTTCTCGTTGCCGGGCACTGTGAGTATCACGACGATTCTCGTGGAGTCGGGGGATGAAGCTATGGGTGGTGAAACCGTTCCGATGGAGGAGGGTGAAGCAGTCGCTGCATCAAGTGACGCCCTTATCGCGGTTCCGACCGGCGACTCACCAGGTAGATTTTGGGTCATTGCTTTCCTTTTTATTCTGCAATCCCTTTCAATCTCTTCTGACAGTACTTCTCTTGTTTCTGATGCAGGTGCGGTGAGCGTTGAGGTTGTGCCACCCGAGGACGCATCACCAGATGCTGCTTTGACGGTGGCCGCCACTTTGCCTTCTCTCGTATCCTCCCAAATGCTGGAAGGTACGGATTTGTGACCTATCGGTTTCATTGTAGGCAGTATACTTTATGTACTGACATTGCATTATTACATCCTTGCAGGAGTCCTTTTTGATCACCTGTATCAGGTGCTGCACCCACATTTCTCCTTCCAGTCAGAGATTGCCTCATCTAGTGGCGCTGGTGAGTACAGCCTTTAGCTAATGCCTTTTCTTTACTTTTACGGGCAGCCAAGTCGTTGTTAATCCTTCTTTGTTTTGACTGCAGCACTACAGATTGAAGGAGGAGACGAAAGAACAGTTGCGCCACCGGTACTCCCGGCCTTACCACCTGCCGCAGCCGGTATAGTAAACTCCATTGTTCATGTAGCTTCTCTATTTCTTGAACTGTCATTTGACTATGATTTGTTTTGCAGCAGTGACACTGACTTTGGCTTCGTTCGAGTCTCGAATCATAATGCCAGCAGGCCCCTTTTCCAGACGTCCATCTTCAATGGGCGCTGTGAATAGTCTGCGCATGTTGAGCGATCATATCGAGGAGCTTGACGCGGAGGCTCCTACATTCGCTGCAGATTTTGCTGCCGAGATTAATCCTATGCTGGCGACGCTCGTGAACTTTTATAGTGAGGGCGTCGTTGAGTCTTGGGTTAATCACTACAGGAAAATTGAGGCCTGTCTGCACGAGCTCGAGTTCAGACGTCCTGCTCCTGAGGTCCTGGCTGTGAACTCTCAACGGGCTGCGTGGGTCGAGCAGAGCACTCCCTACTTCCTCCATCTTGAACAAGAAGCGGCCTTAAAGCGTAAGGAATGTGAAGAGACTTCAAGCGAATCTGCTCGACTGCATGCTCAGGTTGATGCCAATGCTATGCAGTTGAAAGCTATCTTTGAGGGCCTTCTATGATGTATTTCCGACGGGCTAACGCCGAGGCAGAAGCTCGACCTCATTGAGCGGGATGCGCAGAGTCGTGGTGCAGCTCAGCGGGTCGTTGATGAGCGACTTTCATCTTACTTGCAGCAACGGGCTCAGGTTGAAGCGGAGTTGGCTGCGGCAGCTGACCGTGAAAAGGGGCTGAGGGGGGTGCACGAGTAACTGATTAGCCTATTGAAAACACTTCCCTCCCAATAGTTGTTTTTATATCATTTGCAATTTTTGAATAAAATGTATCCATTTTTTTTTCTTTCATATGATGTAACTTGTACTCGATTGAACTTATAAATAAAAGGTACATTTTTTTGTACTATCTTGTGTTATCTCTTGCTTTCTTCTCTTTTCTTTGTTGCCGGCATGTCACCTTAGTAAGCGTAGCTTGTCGATGATAGAGAGCATTCCTTCTCGAACTCTTTAAGAGGTAGCGATGGCTTAGGAAGCAGGTTCAGGTTTGCTGCCTAAGACTTTTCAACTTTATAAGCCGTGAGGGTCTCATAAAGACTTTTCTCCCTACGAGTCGACAGGATCTCGCAGGTGTATTTTTCCTTAGGAATCGTGAGGATTCCTAAGTGCGTTTTCTCTTGAGAGTCGTAAGGATCTCACAAGAGAGTTTACTTCCTTACGAGTCGAGAGGACCCGTAAGTGATTGATGAGGTTGACATTATCCGTATTTCTAGGAGTCAGAAGCTGTTCTGGGCGTTTCCCACGGGGTCAAGGTTGACTTTTACTGTGTTCCACGGAGCCAGGATTTGCTCTGGATGCTTCCCACGGGGTCAGGATTGACATTAGCCGTGTTCCACGAGACCGGAAGGAGTTGACTTATTTTTGAGGCGGGGTCACTGGGTGACGTATTTCCGCGACGGGGTCATTTGCTGACGTGTTTCCGCGACGGGATCATTTGCTGACGTGTTTCCACGACGGGGTCATTGGCTGACGTGTTTCCGCGATGGGGTCATTTGCTGACGTGTTTCCGCGACGGGGTCATTTGCTGACGTGTTTCCGTGACGGGGTCATTTGCTGACGTGTTTCTGAGACGTGGTCATTTGTTGACGTGTTTCCAAGACAGGGTCATTAGCTGACGTGTTTTCGCGACGGGGTCATTTGTTGACGTATTTCTGAAATGGGGTCATTGGCTGACGTGTTTCCATGACGGGGTCATTTGTTGACGTATTTCCGAAACGGGGTCATTGGATGACGTATTTCCGCGACGGGGTCATTGGACGACGTATTTCCGAGACGGGATCATTGGATGACGTCTTTCCGCGACGGGGTCATTGAATGACGTGTTCCCGCGATGGGGTCATTTGCTGACGTGTTTCCACGATGGGGTCATTGGCTGACGTGTTTCTGTGACGGGGTCATTGGATGACGTATTTCCGATACGGGGTCATTTGTTGACGTGTTTCCGAGACGGGGTCATTTGTTGACGTGTTTCCGAGACGGGGTCATTGGCTGACGTGTTTCCGCGACGGGGTCATTTGTTGACGTCTTTCCGCGACGGGGTCATTGGCTGACGTGTTTCCGCGACGGGGTCATTTGTTGACGTATTTCCGAAACGGGGTCATTGGATGACGTATTTTCGCGACGGGGTCATTGGACGACGTATTTCCGAGACGAGGTCATTGGATGACGTGTTCCCGCGACGGGGTCATTGAATGACGTGTTCCCGCGACAGGGTCATTTGCTGACGTGTTTCCGTGACGGGGTCATTGGCTGACGTGTTTCTGCGACGGGGTCATTGGATGACGTATTTCCGAGACGGGGTCATTTGTTGACGTGTTTCCGAGATGGGGTCATTTGTTGACGTGTTTCCGAGACGGGGTCATTGGCTGATGTGTTTCGCGACGGGGTCATTTGTTGACGTATTTCCGAAACGGGGTCATTGGCTGACGTGTTTCCACGACGGGGTCATTTGTTGATGTATTTCTGCGACGGGGTCATTGGACGACGTATTTCCGCGACGGGGTCATTGGACGACGTATTTCCGAGATGGGGTCATTGGATGACGTCTTTTCGCGATGGGGTCATTGAATGACGTGTTCCCGCGACGGGGTCATTGGCTGACGTATTTCCGCGACGGGGTCATTTGTAATGAGACGAATATCGAAGTGGTCTCTAGGTTGTCTGTGAACTGTCGAGATTCGGAGTAGGGACTTTGTCATGGCTCCAAGGTTGATTGTAGCATCTGAATCCTGTTGGAATGAGGAAGAACGCTGTTGATGATCTCTAGGCTGTCTGTGAACCATTGAGATTTGGAGTAGGGACTTTGCCATGGCTCCAAGGTTGATTGCAGCATCTGAATCCGGCTGGAATGAGGAAGAACGCTGTTGATGATCTCTAGGCTGTCTGTGAACCATCGAGATTTGGCTTCGTTTCGATGAAGCCTGGTGGGAAGGTATGGTTCCCTCTTTGTTTGTGCGCCTGGATTGTATACAGGGATCGATGTGATTTCACCTGTAGGGCAAAAAATTTCATTTTATATATTTTTCTTTCCGCGATGCTCTATCATTTCAGCTTTTTAGATCGCGAAAGTTGCGATTGCCCAATCATTTCGGCTATTTTCGCGTTGCCTAATCATTTCGGCTATTTGTTTTATTTACTCGCTGTTTTTTATTGCGAGTTGCCCAACCATTTCGGCTATTTTGTATGCATACATTTTTACTTACTGATTTTGTTGCAAGTTGCCCTATCATTTCGGCTATTTCATATGCATTTGTGGCTCACTGATTTTTATCGTGAGTATGAGATTTGGCATCTAATACCGATTTAGGCATCAGCATCGCTACAACTGGGATATTGCCAGGAGCGAATCATCATTTGCCTCTGTCGATATCGAACAAAGGTGGTTTAGCGAACAGGGTTAGGATCCTGTCGACTAAGGCTTTTGACTTTACGAGCCGTAAGTGTCTCATAAAGGTATTTCTCCCTACGAGTCGTGAGGATCTCGTAGGTGCGTTTTCTCCCTAAGAATCGTGAGGAGTCTTAAGTGTATGGTCCCTTATAAGTCGTAAGGATCTTACAAGAGTGGTTTCTCCTTATAAGCCGAGAGGACTTACAAGTGTCTTTTGCCATATGTATCCCCAGTCTCTGGTGGGACTTTATTAGGTAAATGTTTATTCGCGCCTGTGGATTGTATACGAGGGTCATTACTGAACCGCTTATAGGGCAAAATTGGAGGTTATGATGGCTTAAGAACAGGTTCAGATCCCTGTAGCTTAAGGCTTTTGAATCCTATGAGCCGTGCAGGTCTCAAAGGAGGGTTCTCCTTACGAGTCGTGAGGATCTCGCAAGTGTAATTTCTCCTTAGGAATCGTGGGAATCCCTAAGTGTGTTGCTCCCTTGTGAGTCGTAAGGATCTCACGCAGGTGGTTTCTCCTTACAGGGTCGAGAGGACCTTGCAAGTGTTTTTTAACGAGCTTGCGCCCTTTCGGGTTTTCACAAAACTCGCCGGTAGCCCTGCTGTTTTTACTCACGGAGCCCTTTCGGGTTTTTATCCGTGCCCATCTTGCTTATGGACATACCTTTTTTTTACCACGTCAGCCTGGGGACACCGCGGTTTGTAGTAGTTTAACGACGTTTCGGTCATTAGCCAGTTTTAGTACATAGGGGTCCATCGTTAATTTAAGGACGTTTCGGTCCGCAGACAGTTTTAGGACATAGTGGTCCATCTTTAGTTTAAAGACGTTTCGGTCCGTTAACCGGCTACTACTTATAGAGTTTGGGCTTAGGAAAATATCGAGCAGACATAGGCGTCGTCATCTATCGTTAACCTAGGCCGTGACTCGTCAGGCGTAGTATTTTTTCAGGAAGCGACCGTTTATTGGCCTGAAGGGTCTTTCGCCAGCATATCCATGAGTAGATATTCTCCACCTTGGTAAACCTTGTCTATGATGTATGGGCCTTCATAGTTCGGCTCGAATTTCCCCCGTATGGCACGATTGGGGATCATAGGTCTTTTGACCACTAGTACGAGTTCGCCTTGGCGAAATGTCCTCGGCCTAGTCAATCTCTCATATGAGCGCGTCATCTTCGCTTTATAAGCCTCTAGATTTTGTTGCTCCATGAGCCGGGTTTCATCAAGGGCGTCGAGCTCCTCAAGCCGAAGGTGAGCATTTTCTTCGTCTGTTAGCTCGTAGTGAACGGCCACTCGTAGAGAGGGTAGCTCTATCTCGAGGGGGGTACCGCTTCTGTGCCGAATACCAATGCATACTGCGTTGTGTTTGTGGCCGTTTTGAATGTAGTTCGATACGCCCAGAGAGCTTCATGCAGTCTCTCGTGCCAGTCCTTCTTATTTCTGGACACCGTCTTTTTCACGATCTTCGTCAAGGTCTTGTTGAAAGCCTCAGCTAGACCGTTTGCTCGGGGATTATAGACCGAAGAGTATCTCCAGTCTATGTTATGATATTGTGCGAAGCGGCTGATTTTGTGGCTTCTATAGGCTGGCCCGTTATCGGAGATAATCCGTCGCGGAGTGCCGAACCGATAAATGACGTGTGTCTTGAAGAAACGGAGGATATTCTCCGTCTTCACTTCTCTTAGTGGTATGTCTTCTGCCCATTTGGAGAAGTAATCAGTTGTTGCCAAAATGAATCGGTGTCCTCTGGACGATGCTGGTTCAATGGGCCCGATTATGTCAGTTCCCCACATTTCGAATGGCCAACTAGCCACCGTTGGGTGTAGCGGATTTGGATGCCGATGAATAAAGTCCCCATGAATCTGGCACGAGTGGCACTGCTTGGCGTATTCGAGGCAGTCTTGGATCATTGTGGGCCAATAGTAGCCCATCCTTTTGATCTTCAGTTTCATCTTCGGCCCGGCTTGGTGAGAACCGCAGAGTCCGTCGTGAGTTTCTTGGACGACTCTTTTCGCTTCTTCAGGTCCTAGGCATCTTAGCCATAAAGAATCAAATGATCTCTTATACAGAGAATCATTGACGAAGGCGAAAGACAGAGCTCGTTTCATGAGCTGATGTCTCGAGGATGCATCTTCAGGTGTTCGACGGGATTTGAAGTAGTCTATAAAGACTTCTCTCCAATCCTTAGCCTCTTCCTGGTCTTTTATTTGTAGGGTCGTTTGCTTGGTAGCTCTCTTTTCTTTGGACGACTCCGGAGATATTTCTGCCGGTGCAAGAACCCGACGGCTTTGTACAACGATTTTCACGTCATCGAGATTATCGTCAGCCAATTCTTTAGCGAGCTTGGCTAATGCATCCTCTTTGCTGTTTTCCGCACGCGGTATACTTTCCAGCATGTAGGAAGGAATTTGAGTCAGCAGTTGCTGCACTCTCTCGCCGTACCTTACCAACTCTGGTTTGCATGTTTGATAGTTGCCATTTTCTTGGCTAACGACCAGCTGGGAGTCTCCGTATATGAGGAGGTTTTCAATTCCCATATCGACAACGATCTCAAGACCTGCTATCAAGGCTTCATATTCAGCTTCATTATTCATCCTCAGCTCCGTTAAAGAGAAGGCGAAGCGCATTATCCCCTTTTGTGGAGTTATGAAGATGAGGCCTACCCCAGATTTGATTATGGGGGTGCTTTGTTTGCGCTTCTTCATGGAAGATGCTCCATCGAAATAGAGTTCCCACCGGGTATCATTCTCTTTTCTCTCCCCATCGATCGTGTCAAACGCGTGTTCGTCTGGCAAGTCGCAGTTCAAGGGAGAATCGGCAGGTATTGGATGTTCAGCGAGGAAGTCGGCAATAGCCTGGCCTTTTACCGCCTTGAGGGGTCGGTATGTCACCGAGAATTCCATTAAGAGCAGGGCCCATTTAGCGAGTCGTCCCGTTAATATGGCCTTTGACATCAAATATTTGAGAGGATCCACCTTTGATATGAGATGGACCTCATGTGCCAACGCATAGTGCCGGAGCTTCGTTATTGCGAAGATCAATACTAGACAGTGTTTTTCGATGGGGGAGTAATTGCTTTCTGCCCCCAGGAGAACTCGACTCAAATAGTAGAGAGCTCTCTCTTTCCCTTGACCGTTTTCTTAGGCCCTCAGCGCGCCTAAAGAACCCTCAAGGGCGGTTGTATACAGAATGAGAGGCTTTCCCTTGACCGGAGCAGTCAACACCGGCGGATTCTGCAGGTATTGCTTAATTTCGTCTAGTGCGCTTTGGCATTTGCGATCCCAGACGAACGGAGTTCCCTTCTTCATCAAGTGACTATAGGGACGACAATTGCCGGAGAGGTTGGCTATGAATCGCCGGATATACGCGAGCTTCCCTTGGAGTGACCGCAGTTGCTTGAGAGTCTTTGGCGGAGGCATTTCCATGATCGCCTTGATCTTCGACGGGTCTATCTCGATACCTCGGTGTCGGACGATGAATCCTAGGAACTTGCCCGAGGAAACTCCGAACGCGCATTTGAGAGGGTTCAACTTCAAGTTGTATTTCCGAAGGCGCTGAAACACGATCTTCAGATGCTCTAGATGTTCCTCGTATGATTTGCTTTTAACCACGAGGTCGTTGATATAACACTCGACGATTTCATGTATGAGGTCATCGAAGATTTTCGTCATAGCCCTATGATAGGTGGCACCGGCGTTCTTTAGACCGAAAGGCATCATTTTGTAGCAGAATATGCCTAATGGGGTCCGGAAAGCGGTATGCTTCTGATCCTCGGGATGCATCTTTATCTGATTGTATCCTAATGAGTCGTCCATGAAGGAGAAAACTTCGTGAGTGGACGTATTATCTATCATCAGCTCGGTGACTGGTACTGGAAAGTCGTCTTTCGGGCAAGCTTTGTTGAGATCCCGAAAGTCCACACATATGCGCACCGTCCCATTTTTCTTCATCACTGGGATGATGTTGGCAATCCAGTCAGGGTATTGAACTTCTTGGATGAAACCGGAGTCGATTAGCTTCTTGACCTCAGCATTGATGCTCACCTCAAGTTTAAGCCGCATTCTTCTTGGTGCTTGCTTGACTGGCTTGATGTTCAGAGATATCACCAATTTGTGCACAACAATCTCTGGATCTTGTCCCGGCATCTCGGAATAGTTCCACGCGAAGCAGTCTTTATACTACACGAGCACGTCTTTGAGCGTAGCCACTTTTTCTTCAGACAACAGCTCACTGATGAATGTCGGCCGTGGGTCGTTTGCCATTCCCAAGTCAATTTTCCTGAGGTTATCTGCAGTAGTATGTATCCCATCTTCCAACTCTTTTGGCGCCGGTGGAAACTCTGAGATCAACTCATCTTCATCGTTTTCGAAGCACCAGGAGAGGCCATCTATATTCTCGGGTTCTTCTTCTGACAGCGTTATTCCAAGACTGATGTTGATCCGGCTCTACTCTCGTGGCTTTCGGTTCATGCTTCTGCGGTGGGGTTACCCTCCAACTGCTGGATAAAGCGAACTTGCCTTGCTGATACTGGTCTTCTACCCAGTCTTTGAATGTGAAGCAGTCTTCGAGAGAATGTCCTACCGCTCGGTGATAGGAGCAATAGTCTGGATGATGAACCTCACCTACTTGCTCGGGGTGCTTGGACTCCGGGGGCATCATCATCTGATGTTTTACGACAAGATCAAATATCTTCTGTGTCTTGTCTTGGGGAAAAGAATATGCTCGACCCATCTTCTTTATAAGAGACGAATTCTGGTTGCCCGATCCTGCTTCGCGTGGCTTTTTGGACCAGCTACGCTGCCGTCGAACATATTTTCCGTTCTTGGGTTTATTTCTGCCTCTGCGTCGAGTCTTTTGTATGACGGGCTGGCGACGAAGGGCATCATCATTATCTGTAGCCTGCTGAAGGAGGCGTTGCGTCCTGGCTTTCTCGTAGATGTCCATTTCGCGATTATGGTCGTCTCGAATCTTTTAACCCGCTTCTCTTATAAGCTTGTCCATTTGTTCTTCAAATGACGGACTTGGTATTTTCATGGCGGGAGCTCGTTCTGGTTCAGGGTTAGCATCTTCCCACAGAGCATCTCCTTCTTCATCGAAATTATGTATGGCGTAGCAGCCGCAGAATCTCTCCCGTTTCTTGGATTGAACATATCCAAGCCTGATCGTTTCCATTTTCCCATTGGGCAACTTTCGCTGAGTTCCGGGGACGTTCCAGATCCTTTTGTAGAACTGGGCTTGTCGAGCAATCTGTTTAAAGGGTATGCCTTGGCGCCTCAGTAGCCTTTTTAATCCTTCTGTGTAATATCTGGGCACACGAATGGGCTGGAGCCTATCAAGTGTAGAATCAGCACCATGCCAAATTTTCTTCTCCACTTTGGTTTCCGCAGATCGATAAAAGAGGATCGCCTTTTTATCTTTTCGCCTGGGAGGGACGTAGAATGCCTGCAGTTCTTGCATACTATAAGTATCAAGTGCGTCGAGCTCTTTGTAATGCTCTTGCAGAACCATGGCAACATGCAAACTTTGATCTTCATTAGCGAAGGCTTGTATCAATGGCCGAGTAGAGAATACGGCATTGACCTCATCTTCCGAGTCGCTGCCGAAGACCAGAATAGGGGTGGACGGTTTCGACTTGTTGCATTGGGGCGGCCTTGAATAAACTATCTCTTCTTCCTCTTCGGTATCGCTCTCAAAGACCGGAATAGTGGTAATAGCTTTGTTCTTTGGTTTGTGACATCTTCCGTGTCTTCGAAATTTGGGAGGAAGTACTTGGCATCCTTATATTTGCGGACTTTGTTCACGGAGAATGGGTTTAGTTCCCCCGTCACAGTGTACTCGAGACTATCTTTGAAGTACTTCATACACTGATGTTGTGTAGAAGGGATAATGTTGTACTCGTGTATCCAAGGTCGGCCGAGCAAAGTGTTATAGCAGGTCTTAGCGTCAATAACGTGAAACTTGATGTCCGTGAATAGTAGCCCAAAGTGCAGCGTCAGTATCACAAACCCGAGCGTCCGTGATGATTGGGAGTCAAACCCGGAGATAGTGATCTTATCCCGAGCGAGTTGTTGAATGCTCATGCAGATTTCCTTCATCACTCTTACATTGAGGAGATTAACGGAGGACCCATTGTCAACCAGGATTTTGCCTATCTTGATATCATGACAGTATCCGTAGACATAAAGGGGACGGTTATGCTCACACGTCCCGAGGAGGAGATCTTCATCGCCAAAAGTGATATCGGCCGTGTGCACTTCTTCCAGCTCGTCTTTCATCTTTTCTTCGGCGAGGAAAGCTTGGAATTGGTCAGGCTCTTGTAACGCCTTGATCAGAGAATCTCTCGCCTCTTTTGATAGCAGGAGGGCATCGAGAATGCTCAGCTGCAAGGGTAGCTTCCTCAGGTGTGCCAGAACGTCGTAATCCACCTTGTTTCTCTTGGGCGGGTCCTTGGCTGTCAGTTCTTTGACGACTTGATCATCGAGGGTGATATCTTCAGGGACTTTTTCTTTTCCTTTATCTTTTCTATTCGACCCAACGTTCGCGGGCCCGCGATTCTTTTCAGGCAGCGTACGATTGCGCAGCTGAATGTTCCCACAGGTCTTCATTTCTTCCTTTTCGGATGTGGGTTCTTTGAAGAGAGGGCCAATGGCTATTTCTTCATCAGAATCGCTCCCGAAGATGAGAACTTGCGATCTCCCAGAGTCAACCATATGACAGTTGCTGGTAGTTCTTTTGCGCTCTTCGGTCGTATTTCTTTGCTCCCGACGAGTTTTGCGTTTCATCCGCTTGAAATGTTGTCGGTGAGCAACATATCCCTGCTACCAGTTTTTAAAGGCGTTGCACTCTTCGGTGGGGTGCGCAATCCTTCGATGATATAAGCAGTAGTTAGGATGCGTGTCCGCTTCATCAAGATGAATATCGCCGGGAGAATTTCCTCTGAATGAGGGCAACTTCATTCCCTTTGACAGGGCTCTAGTGAATCGTTTCCTTGTCTTGCACCTGCTTTTATTTATGGCGGATGTACTTTGATCTAGTGGGAGTGTTTCAACCTTTTCGTCCAGTCGCCGGCGTTTGGCTTTTTCAAATATGGCCATCTCGCGGTCTCGACCAGCTTTGCTTTTCAGAAGAGCTTCGTTCAGGAATGCGTCAATCATCTCGTCTGACGGTCCTAGGAGCTCCGATTCGGGATCTGCCCCCAGTTTCTTTTCTTCACCGTTTATTAACGAATGAGAGATCATGTGGAAGCTTGCCACATAATCCTCAGGCTCATCCGACGAGTCTTCTCCATTGTCATCATCTTCGTCCTCAAGGACGTGGTTGAGAAACTCTTGAAGTGTGACCGGGGTTTGCGCCTTCTGGTTGTATTCTTCCAGCTCGTCAATATGCTTTTGCAGGTCCGTGCGCTTGTCATCAGGCTTCACGGGCTTTTTGGTCTTCTTCTTCTTCTTCTTCGAAGACTTTGACGGCTGGGTATGGGCGCTTTGACTATCCCTGTCAATTTTTTGAGTTGGGCGCGATTTCAGCATTCCTTCGATGACCTCGGGTTCCAGTGGATTTTTCCACTTGACTGCCGAGCATGTTTGGAGATCTTTCGGCATTCTTTTCGTCTTGGCTAAAAGAGCGACTTCCTATGGAGCTTCTACGACAAAAGAACACGATGCCCCCGGTGTGTCTGCCTTTTTGAGAGCGTGCGGCTGGGGTGGGTTTACTTTCCAATTCTCGGACAGTGCGAACTTGCCCTGTTGGTACTGATCTTCGATCCAGCTTTTGAAGATGTAACAATCTTCGATCGGATGACCCAATATTCGGTGATAAGGGCAGTAATTAGGATTGTTAATGTCGCCTGGTTGCGTTGGGCGTCTTGGATCCGGCAGAGTGATGTGCCTGTTGCGCAGTGCTAGCTCGAATAACCTCTTCGTTTTATCCCGAGGGAACGAGTAAGGGCGTCTCACTTTTTCTCCAAGGGATCGTTGTTTATCATTTTGGCGATCAACTGGTCTTGGAGTACTAAGCTGCTGTTGAGTATTGGCGACGAAGGTCGCTTTCCCTTCCCTTTTTCATTCCGCGGCTCCGGCTTCGAAGAGGAAGGCCTGTGGCCCATCTGGTCCATTTGGGCCAGCTTGTCAATCAAGGCTTGGAAGGTGGTGGGCTTGAAAAACATCATGAACTGGGAGATAGTCGCCTGCGGATCAAGAGTACCCATGAACATGCCCACTGCTGGTGCTTCTTCGATGCGCTGCTCGCACTTTGATCATAAATTCCGCCACCGTATCGCGTATTGCACCCATGTTTCGCCTGGCTTTACCCTGGCGTTAATCAGTGCGGTAATCGGAGTACTCTCGCTAGCGCTTGCGAATATTTGCGTGAATAACAGCTCCATTTCTGCAAATGTCTTGACAGAGTCGTTCGGGAGTTCAGAGTACCATTCGAACGCTGTCTCTAACAAGCTGCCGACGAACTGGCGAAGTAGCAGTTTATCATCACCTCTAGTGTTGCCACATAGAGCCCTGAACTGGGCGACATGCTGGTGGGGATTTTCCATCTGTTTATATACGTGGAATTTAGGGATCGTATATCCTGGCGGGTACCTTATTTGGTCATACCAGCCCGGATAGGGTCGTCCAGTCTTAACGATCTGCCCGACCGTTTCGCTCGCATGATGAGCTCGTATTTGCTTAGCGATGTAATCATCCAGAGCGACCTTGGAGATGGTCTCTTCCTTGGCTGCTGAAAGAGCCGGAGGAGGGTTCGATGTCTCCCCTCTGTCGTCTTCAATGTTAATCGAGGGGTCTTCAGCTGGAGGTTCCGGCTGTAACATCATCCCATCCATGTCTTGGAACAAAAGAGCCATTCGTTTTATGTTGGCCGCCTGTTCCGCGGACTCTTTTTCTTTCCTCTCGAGCATTCTTCGGAGGAATTCAGCATCAGTTTCTTATTCATGACGCTGCTCTGAGGTCTCTGGACTTTCTTTCGGCCCAGTGAGTGCGGCCATTGCAGTCAGCATCTCTTGAAGTTTTTGCTGCTGTTGCTCCTGAGCCTTTGTGATCGATCGGGTAAGCGGTCGATGACCCGTCGAAGCATAGCTTTCCTCTTTTCTGAAAGCCATATAAACGGTATGTGTTACCATGCCCCCAGACTTGGGGCGTTTAAATTCAGCGTCCTTGCGGTTCACCACGGTCACAGTGGCTTTCTCCGGCCTCCTTCTCTTGTGAGCGGTTGACGTTGAGGGAGCCGTTGCAGTGGGCATCCAGACGGATGACATCATCTATGGTACCACGGGATGGCTCTTTTCTTGCTGAGCTTTAATCTTCTTTGATCGGCGGGAATAGTCTTGGTCAATCACCGATTCCTGAACCTGTCGCCAGACTTTGTAAATTTTGGAGGACAGCCGCTGAGGGGGCTACTCCGGCTTCGCCTTTGGGGTATTCTCTACAGGTGGAGGAGATCTCTTCAGCACTGCAGTCGGAGAGTTCCTGCGCACCTTGTTAAGCAGTTCAAAGCTGTTCCCGGTTGGAACAGCAGCGTCGATTTCCATCGTTGGAGCCGGTAGAGTCAGTCCAGAAGGAGAGTTGCCCCCAGCCTTCTTTACTCGGCGCCAGTGACGACGGTGAACATGTCGCGCGGATAGTGTTGGTTCAGCTATGGGGATGACTTCATCATGCCCCCTGTTTTGGCGGAGGGTTGTCGTCGGAGTCAGCCTTTTGAAGGCTGACGTCCGCCGAGAAGTAATATCCAATCTGTCAAAGACAGACCTCTGGGCAGGGGAAGCAGCTTTCAGGACTTCGCCTGGAGCGGGAGCCGGAACAGTCAGGCTTGTGAAGACCGATCCTTTGGCAGGGGAAGTCGCTTTGACGACTTCGAGAGCGGGAATGGCTATCCTTTTTGGGATAACCCTTTCTGGTATTGCGGGCTTCTTCATGGGCCCGTTGGAGCTTTGGCCCAGTCTGTCAAAGACCGAGGCGTTGGAGTTGGACGACCCGTTGAGAGGGGCCGCAGTGGTGGTAAGTCGATCAAAGACCGACTTCTTTGGGGCTTCTTGCGACAGCAGCGGGGCATTGAAGCTCATCAGTGGGATCATGGTCCCAAAGAATAGTCCAGTGGTGGCTTGAGTTATTTTCTCCACCGGCATCTTGAACAGGGAGGCCGCTTGGGGCCCATAGGTTACACCTCCAGATGAGGCGGAACGGGAGTTGCAGTTGCAGCTGGAGCAGCTAGAGGCCATTTGATGTTCCGTTTTCTGCACGGGAGCAAAACCAAATCTTAGTACCTCGAACCCAAGGGCAACCATATCAAACCGCGATTCGTTCGCGAACACGACATACGAAGTGTGGAGTGGAAAGAGAAAAAGGTCCCACCGGGCGTGCCAAAATCTGTTCCCCTCCGAACGTGGAGATGCGACGGCGTAGGTCCGTCTTGCTTGAATTCGGGGCAGATGCTAGTTGGTGCTATCCGTCCACCTCTCCGAAAATACCAAGTTGATTTATGGCACCATATATCGAAGGTTTAAACGGATGCGGCCGATGTAGCAGACTTCGTCAGATTCCCCCTCGTTGAGGGGTTTTTGATTGTGGGGACGCTCTTCCCTGCAGGCGTAAGCCCCTGCAGTTAATTACGCTACCGCATCGCGGTAACCACTTTATCCTTCTCCAGATGATCACTTCATGTCGTGTGTGTTTGTTTTGTTTTTGGTTGCCCGTGGATTGTATACGGAGACTAATTTATGTTGTCGCCCGTAGGGCGTGGATTAGTCCAAATCCGTATTTTCTTAGATTTGGGTTTTGGGGTTGGGTTTAAGGATATGTTAGTCTCATTTGAGACTAAGATCAACTTAAACGTTTGTTAAGGATACATTAGTCTAATTTTAGACTAAGATCAACTTAACGAGATCATTTAGATCCAACAAGAGAGCATTTGGACTCAATTGTTTAGTTTAGGGACATTGCGGTCGATTACCAGTTTAAGGACATGGTGGTCTATTACCAGTTTAAGGATATGGTGGTCCAAGGTTAAGGACATCATAGTCTGTGGGTTTAACGGGACCCCACAGTCCGAGGTTAAGGACATCGTAGTCCGTGGGTTTAAAGGGACCCCACAGTCCGAGGTTAAGGACATCGTAGTCCGTGGGTTTAAAGGGACCCACAGTCCGAGGTTAAAGACGTCATAGTCTATGAAATGTATGGTTATTGGGACCCGTCACCTCTCTGAAGACGTTGAAGGATTACAACGATAAATATCAGAGGAGTGAAGAGATGTACCCTTGAACCAATTTCGGTTGGAAGATCTGTAGTCCAATTGGAACTAAGACCTATTAAAAGATTTATGAGCATATGGGCTCAATTAATCTGAGTTGAGGACTTATGGCCAATCTTGGGCTAAGTCCAATCAAGTTAAAATATTTAACATTTATTTTGGGCTGTTGAGCATTTGTTTGGGCTTGGCCCTTTTAACAATGCTGAGCATTGATTTGGATTGTGACAGCATTTCTGTCTTTTAGTGCTGAGCACTCATAATAGCCTTGAGGCTTATTAAAGAACAATTTATGTTCTATCAGCGCACACGTGAGGAGCACGTGGTGCGCTTGGCGCTTTGCGCCAGTCAAAGAGCGCAGTGCGCTTCTGCCGAGTAGCGCACACGTGAGTGACACGTGGTGTGCTTGGCGCTGAGTGCCAGATGATGAGCGCAGTGCGCTAATTTATGAGCGCATCGTGCTATTAGTTCAGTGGCGCATACGTGAGTGACACGTGGTGCGCTTGGCGCTGGGCGCCAGTCCATGAGTGCAGTGCGCTAGTTCAAGAGCGCAAAGCGCTAACTATTGAGTGGCGCACTCGTGAGTGACACGTGGTGCGCTGAGCGCCAGTCCAAGAGCGCAGTGCGCTATATTTGGAGCGCTAAGGCTATTTAAAATTAAGAGCGCCAAGGCTCTGCAGCGCTTTGCGCTAGGTGTGGAGCGCTGAGGCTCTTTTGAATTAGGAGCATTAAGGCTCTTCTTTTATGCAACTTAGATCGGTTTGTGCCTCGAGAATTAAATTCTCAATCTTATAAGAGACTTTGTCTCATGGTTCTAAGAACAGAAGTTCTAGGAGATGTTTTAATCTCTTTTCTTGATGAAAGCCTTTGCCTTTATGGATCTGTGATCCTAAGAGAATTAACTTATTCTCCCCCTCCTTTTATAATGAGATGTTCATGATCTCTTTGTATAAAAGATGCTCGTCTTGCAGATCTATGATCTGAGAGAGAAGAATTATGTTCTTCTTTTATTTTATGGTGAGATCTTTTGATCCCTTAGTAAAAAACCTTGGCCTTGTAGATCTATGATCTTTAAAGAAGAGAATTCTTCTTTTCAATTATGAGATGATTTCATCTCTCTGTTCTTTTACCTTGAAGAAAAGAAGTTCTTCTATTAAGAGCTTGGCCCTTCTTTCTGAGATTCTCTCAAAGCTTATAGGGGAGTTCCTCTCTATGCTTCTGTATCTCTTCTGTGCTTCTGTATCTCTGAGACTTGAAGTCTAAGGGCCTTTATTTAGGGCAAGCTGATCAGTTCAATCAGTTAAGGAGATCTTTTCTCCAATTGATTTGGGGATTTCCCTACGTTGGATCTTTGATCCAATGGCTTCTGATTTACAGAAGGCAATCTTCTTGTTTTTAACAAGATTGGGAAATCTTTCCAAACAGAATTTATTCTGTATTTTGGTGATTTTTTAATCACCATTGGATCATTGATCCAACGGTGCTCTGATTTACAGAGCACAATCTTGTTATTTAGAAAGATTTTGAGGAATCTTTCCTTAACAGAATTTAATTCTGATTAATTAATGATTTATCATTATTGTTAGATCTTTGATCTGATGGTGGGGAGCTTTTAGTTCCAGCGCTAGTGCACCCGTGCCTTGCATGTGGTGCGTGTTCCCCTCCGAAGAACGGCGCGACATGACGTTTTGCCTGAAATTCGGGGCAGATGCTAATTGGTGCTATCCGCCTACCTCTCCGAAGATGCCAAGTTGATTTATGGCACCATGTATCGAAGGTTTAAACAGATGCGTCCGATGTAGCAGACTTCGTCAGATTCCCCCTCGCTTGAGGGGTTTTTGATTGTGGGGACGCTCTTCCCTGCAGGCGCAAGCCCCTGCAGTTAATTACGCTACCGCATTGCGGTAACAACTTTCTCCTTCTTCAGATGGTCACTTCGTGTTGTGTGTGTTTGATTTGTGTTTGGTTGCCCGTGGATTGTATACGGAGACTGAGTTATGTCGTCGCCCGTAGGGCGTTGACTAGTCCAAATCCGCATCTTTCTTAGATTTGGGTTTGGGGGTTGTGTTTAAGGATACGTTAACCTCATTTGAGACTAAGATTGACTTAAACGTTGGTTAAGGATACGTTAGTCTAGTTTTAGACTAAGATCGACTTAACGGGATCGTTTAGATCCAACAAGAGAGCAATTTAAGGGAGCTCTGTTGTTTAGTTTAGTGACATTACAGTCAACAGGTAGTTTAAGGACATTGCGGTCCAATGTTAGTTTTAAGACATTGCGGTCAAGGTTAAGGACGTCGTAGTCCGTGGATTTAAGGACTCCACAGTCCGATATTAGTTTTAAGACATCACGGTCAAGGTTAAGGATGTCATAGTCCGTTGTTAGTTTTAAGAAATTCCGATCAAGGTTAAGGACCTCATAGTCCATGAGTTTAAGGACCCCACAGTCCGTATCAATGGGTGGTCATCGGGACCCGTCACCTCTTTGAAGACGTTGAGGAATTACAACGTCAGGTATCAAAGGAGTGAAGAGATGTACCCTTGAACCAAGATAGATTAAGTGATCTGCAGTCCAATTTGGAAACTAAGATCAATTATTATATTCTGAGCCCATTGGCCCAGTTGAATTTGAATTGAGGACTTATGGCCGGCTTGGGCTAAGTCCAATCATGTTTGGGGTTATTGGCCCTCTGTTGGTTCATTAAAGGAGAGGCTTTGCCTCTGGAAACTTAGCCAATTGGGCCAAAGCTAGTGTTAAACACTAGAGACCAGCAGTGTTGAACACTAGGAATAATATTGACAAGTTAGTGTTAAACACTAAAAGATAATCAGTGTTGAACACTGGGAACAGAGTTTTCAAATTAGTGTTAAACACTAAGAAAATCAGTGTTAAACACTAGAAATAGAGATTCCAAATTAGTGTTTAACACTAAGGCAAATCAGTGTTAAACACTGGATACAGAAGTTTTAATTTAGTGTTAAACACTGAGGCAAGAGGGGTCACGTGGTAACACGTGAGAGCGCCCTGCTTCCCTTTATTTTGTTCTACAGATAAGTGTTTAACACTTTTAATTCTGAAAGCCATCACGTGTGGGCACGTGATGGGGGCCTGCGTTTTGATATGTTAGAATGTTCATTAGGGGTCACGTGTCGATACATGAGGGTGCCTTAGAGCTCTTTTCTGTTTCTTTTCCTTTTATGTGCTTTAGAGATCACGTGGGGGCACGTGAGGCATTGCATCACAGTTCTCTTTTATGGATCTTCGCAGGAGTCACGTGGTAACACGTGAGGTGTTTACTTCAGAGTTCTTTCTATGGATCTTTGCAGGGGTCACGTGGTAGCACGTGACTCTGCATGTTTTAAAGATCTGTTCGTCTTTTAAGAATTAATAGGGTTAAACCCTAGTGACAAACTTTAGAGGAATTAAATTCCTGCTTTCTTCTGAAGAATTATATTCTTAATAGGGTTAAACCCTAATTTCTTTTCTTAAGGGAATTAAATTCCTGTGAGTTTGAGAGAATTGTGTTCTCAATTAGGGTTAAACCCTAGTTCTGTTTATTTTGAAGGAATTAAATTCCCATAACATAGGGTTAAACCCTAATTTTATCCCAAAGGAATTGAATTCCTATCATTTTATGAGAATTAGATTCTCAAAACTCAGCTCCTCCTCTGTGTTTTAGATCTGCATGGCAGGATCTCAACCCAATGAGAATTAAATTCTCAATTCATGGGGAGATGTGCACTTTGCAGATCCTCCACCAGAGAAAGAACTAAGTTCTTTTCTTTATATGAGAGTTAAACTCTTTTGAGAATTAAATTCTCTTTTGAAGCCTCCCTTTCTTTTTCTTACCTAAGGTTTTCCTTTTGCAGAGAATCAAAGGCTCTATATCTCTCTCTGTGTATCAAAAGAAAAGGTCCAAAGGTCCAAAAAAAAGTCCTTTCTCTTCCTTTCTTGGCCCCTATTTATAGGAGAAGGAAAAGAATCAATCTGCTAACTAAATCTCTCATTGAGAGATTTTATTTGTTCATTGAGAGATTTGATTTATATTTATCATTAATCTGGGCCTTTAGATTGTTAGGTGAATTTTATTCACAATTGGATTTTAAATCCAAAGATATCCCCTTGTTATTTCGGTTAGATTTAGGGGGAAATCTTTCCAAGTCCAAGATTTTTCCATAAATTGGTGATATTTGATCATCCTTAGATTTTTAATCCAACGGTTTTAGGTAATCCTTCTTCATTTTGGAAAGATTTGAAAGATTTATCCTCAGAATTTAGTTCTGTTAAAGAATAAGGCTTTTAAAGCCGGTCACGTGTGAGCACGTGACCCCTGGTCACGTGTGAGCACGTGACCCCTGGAATGGGCTTCTCTTCTGCACTTACTCTTTGCCGCTGCTTAACCATCACGTGCCAACACGTGACCATTGGTCACGTGTGAGCACATGATGCCTCTTCTGGAGCTTTTCCTGATTTTTAATCAGGGAACAAATGCCCCCACAGCGTTGTTCTCACGTGTCTGCACGTGAGTGCAACGCTGTCACTTTTGTGACCGTCGGATCTGTCTTGGGAGTAGGGTAGATGAAGCGTCTCTATCACATCCTATAAATATAGGGGTCACTTCAGAAGCGCCTCCACTTTTGCTTATCTTCTTCCTTGCAACTTTTTTCTTGAGAATTTAATTCTTGATTTCAGAGCTTAGTTCTCTGCCTTGAACACTTTTCAGAGTTTAACTCTGTTGACCGATTCCTTTTCCTCAGGTAATCATCTCGAGCGAACGAAGAACTTCCATACATAACATTCTCTGGATCAAGGGTTTCATCTCTCTAACACGCACCCATTTTCTTCAAGTTCATCAGCAAAAAACAGAAAACCACATAATCTTCGAACAGTAGATCTCTTAGGTTTCATATGATCTTTAGGGAGATGATGGTGACAGTTCAAATCCCTGGAGTTTAACTCCATCCAAAAAAATGTTTCTGGGGATTTAATTCCCCTTTTCAAAAGGAATTTAATTCCTACGAAGAACTAAGTTCTTCCCATGGAGGCTTCTTAGGGTTTTCTTGCCCTAGGTTGTCCTTCTGTAATCAATACAGAAGAAGCTTGCAATGATGTCTTCTGTGGGAATTTAATTCTCTTGATCTTGTTTGATTTGTTGTAGAGTCCAAGGTAGATCTCTTTTAGGGGTGTGTGTAGGGCCACTTGAAACCCACTGCCTGTTTAATGAGGATATCCCCTTTGTCTTATTATGATTGCTTAGCCTCATTATTAACGAGCCGTCAATCTGATTCTGTGGGGCCCATGTGTTTTGTAGCCAACGGTCCCATAAAAAGATTCTGCTGTCGCTTTCTTCAACTGTCTTCATATATATATATTTATGCTCATACATATATATATATATATATATATTCATGGCTTCGCTTTTGACAGTTTTTTTTATTTCAGGTGCAATGGCTTCTGTTCCGTGCTTTCCCTTCACTCGCTCAGAGGCCACTTTTCCTCAATCACCATCCGACGAGAAAGCGATGGCGATGATCCGGGCTCATGACCCGAATTGCACCAGCTTACTTTTATGGGGAACTTGGTACAGTCATATCATCCATGGTCGCCGGAGTTTCTTCTGTGAAGTGCCGACGGAGCCTACTTTCCCGTTCTTGCCGATGGACCCTCCGAGGAAGGTTTTCGCTGTGGAGATGCCGAATTGGACTCCAACGGGACGACTCGAGCCTTCGACAACCGGTATCCCGAACCACCCGATCCCTGCTATAGATATCCTGGGACGATGCATTTGTCAAGGTGAGGCCCACCCATGGGGACAGATTTATAAGATAGGGCTCACTTCTTGACACCCCACGGGCTACCTCCTCTGGGCTCGCTATATCCTTGCCACCCATCATGCGCGGCTGCAGAAGGTCGGACTCTACCAGGCAATATATGCGTCGCTCTTCCATTATCAGTCCCCGCATGTCTAGTGGGTTAAGACGTTCTTGAATCAATTGAATCTCCCCACCAACACTTTTCTCCTGGGGGACAGAGAGGTTTCGATCTCTTTGGCGGAGTTTTATGAAATCTTAGGATTGCCAATAAGGGGTACACTGTATAAGGAGTTGCTGCCTCCTCACGAGTACATCTTTGAGCCCGAGCCTGCACCGGTTGACGGCTTGTCTGCTGAGAATGCCATCCGCCACAAGCGTCCCAGCTTGATCAAGGCGTTAGGTATCTTCCACCGATTGTTCACCGAGTCTGAGGAGCAGGGCGTTACTTTTAAGAGCTTCATTTCCTGCTTCCTTCGCGAGGACGTCTTGTCGAAGACGGCTCCGAAGTTCGCAAACATCAAGGACCCCTTTGGGTTTGGTCCGAAGAAGCTGCCGACCACTGAATCGGATCTACCACAGATTACATCCCCATTATGTCGCCGATGTCTTTTGAATCCATTGTAGCTGCCGGCATAGATGAGGAGACGTTCTTCATGGGGTTTGTCAGTGTCTGGCTCAGTTGGTTTGTCATCCCCATGCATCGCCGCTTTATGAGAGCGTCGGTTATCTACCCGGCTCATTGTATCGCTGAGGGGACGCGGTTGGCCATCGGCATCCCGGCGTTGGCACATCTTTATCACGGGTTGGGCACTGCAGCTAATACCTCTACTCCTGGCGTGGATGTAGTAAACTTTTCGCTTCATTACTTCACGTCTTGGATCGAAATGCACGTGTTGGGGGATTTCGCTATGCATCAGAGGCCCGCATTTTACGACGCCTACCCCTTCCCACGACTTATGCGATTGGTGGATGCTTCTGCCGCTGACCCGACTCAATTCGGGGCTATTCGGTCGTTGATTTCTCTTTACGCTACTGCTGGCGGGCTGGTTTTTAATGATCGGGTCTTATCTTCTCCTTCAGGTCCAGTTCAACAACTCTGGGACCGGTCAAAAGACAACGTACCTTCTTTGAGGCCCCGAGAGGCCGCGCACTTGTATGCAATTAGACCAGGCTATTTGGTATTTCGCCAGGACAGTGCAGCTCTTTTCATGCGGTACAACCCGCATCGCTTCGCCCGACAGCTTGGATACGACCAGGGTGTTCCCTTCGAGGCTTTCATAGTTGCGCCGGTCCCTTCACTTGATGCCGTTCGCGATGCCGCTCATCATTTCGTGAGGTTGAACACCGGCTCCCACTTCATGGTCCCTGAAGCCGAGTACATGCCCCGATGCGTGGGGTCGTTTACGGGTTGGTATCTCCATCGAGTCAACCCAATTATTCTTGAGAAAGAAGGGTGCTTCTAGGTCATGGTGCCCCTGCTCAGGTTCCGGCCACGGGAGCTACGCTGCGACCGCGCACCCCGGTCCGCTTTCCTCTGAGGGATACCGGCACCGCGCTCATTCCAGGGGAGTCGGGGGTGGATCTTACTCCAACAGCTGGTATGCCCCTGGGTACTCGGTCGCGGGGTAGACGGGCTCCGGTAATAGCGCCACCACCCGAGGAAGCCTCGTCTCCCTTGGCATCGACAATGGCGGTATCATCCTCGGTTGTGGCACCAAGCGAGGGTAATGGGGATGAGGGTGTTGAAGGCGACGTGGGCCGCCGCCTCCCCAAGGCTCCACGGGGAAAGAAACGGTCGTCTTCGGCGGTCGGTTCTGGGTCTAAGAGGTGGAGGAGGGTGGCCACCAATTTACTTGATTCTTTAGCGGAGTCTGAGCCCATACTTCCAGATGAGTCGTTGGTCGTGCAAGAGTCAGACGCTGGTCTTCTTTTTCCGGGCTCGGCTGCCGAGGAGGCCGCACAACTGGCTGAGGCCATAAGACGTTCTAAAGATGAATCTCAGAACGTAAGGGTTCCGAAGAAACCCTATCCTGCCGTGATCTTCTATGAAGACCCCTCATGGATCCGGTGGCGGTTTATCGGCCCCTTGGAGAAGTGGGCTGAAAGGGCACTGAAGCAGGCCGTCTCGGAGGATGCTGTGGACGTGCTATCCTTATGGACCAGCGGCCATGTGTCCACCCTCGAACCCTAACGAGCATGCCTCCTTGAGAAGGAGTATCGGCTTGAAGAAGCCATATTGAGGGCTTCCCTGCGCATTGGTATGTTTTTTTTATACTTCTTCGCAGTTTTTTCAGATTGCTTATGCCCGTATATATGTATTCTTATTCTTGTGCGGATTGTGCAAAGTCCTCGGCAATGGGGGAGGTCCCTACGGGCATGTTGCCTGTTGACATTCCCGATGCAGCCTTACTCGATGTGGAGGGGGCTGACAATGCTATTCCTCTTGCCATAGAGCCTCCAGTGGCGGTTCCTGATTATAGAGCGCTTGCTCCTTTGGTAGAGGCTCCTTTGGGGGTTGTCGCCCTAATGACTCTTCCTGTGGGTGGCCCAGAGGCCGGAGGAGAGGTGGTCGGGACTACCCTCCCTTTGCTGGAGTCGGAAATCGTGGCGGAGGCCGTTGAAGCCGCCATCCCCCCGACTCAAAACGGGAGGAGCGTTGAAGGTAACCTTCTACATTTTAAATTAGCAATCTTTCTGTTGTCTGAACTCTTTTGTTTTCTCAGAATTGCGCGGGCTGGCGGCCTCTATCGCTGATTTGTCTCCCCGGCAATCGTTTCATCGTCTGCTGGAGATGGCAGCTCCGCAGGCGATCTCTCCTCAGCGCATCGTCCTCTCCTCTGGGCAAGGTTAGCGTCGTTTGCCATTTTTTTATTGTGGCATTGTTGCTACTCTGCGAAATAACATTGATGCTTCTTACAGTTTTGGAGGCCGATGACGAGGTGGAGGTCGTTGAAGGGCCAGGGGAACCTTCAGCTCCCACTTTCCTGACCGTAGGTAAGCGACATTTCAATATAGTCCCATTTGTTCTTTTGCTTAAGAGTTTTACTAACATTTTTCAAATCCGAACAGCTTCGCCAGCCTCCATAGCGCTGGAATCGCGTATCGCTATGCCGCCCGGTTCCTATGCTTTGCGAGCCTCAGAGCGCTTGGCCTAGTTAAGCCTTGTCTCCTTGTCATCCTTGATCGAGGAGCTTCGTGCTGGCAGCGCAACCACAGCTGAAGCATTTGCCGCTAAAGCTAACGGTTCTATTCCTTTTCTTGCCACCTACCATAGCGAAGAGGTGGTGTGAGTCTGGGTGGAGTTCTGTCGGCAGGTGGAGGCTTGCTTACACGCCCTTGAGTGTTCCCGCCTTTTCTCGGAGGCCGTGGCTACAAAGGCGGAGTTGCGGGGGCTGATAGCACGGTGCGCGGCAAACATGGCCTCATGCGAGAAGAGGCTCGGCCGCAAATTCTCGGAGAGGGAGCTGGCTTCTAAGGTGCCGAGCGAGCTTCAAGATAATCTTACTGCCAAGGCCAACAAAGCGTATGAACTCTAGCGGGTGCTTCAAGAGTCTATCAAAGAGGTAGTGGCCATCGACAAGGCCGCCGAGCTTACTCGCGAAAGAGTTGAGGCCCACAAAGCTACCGAGAAGGAGCTCGAAGGTCGGCTTGCCTCATATCAGGCCCAGCAAGCTCAGGCGGAGGCCCGTCTTCTGGCGATCCTGAATCATGAAGCCGTGGTCCAGCAAAAGCAGGATGAGCTAGCAAAATTACTAAATTGCCCGCCGGCTTGAAGACTTGTATCTTTTCCTTTTTTTTTGTACATACTCCTGAATAAGAGTATTTTTTTTTGTTCTTTCATGAATTGTACTTTGCGCCTATTTTGTTCCATGAATAAAGACATATATTTTTTTTTCAATGGTGTGTATTTCTCGGTTGAACTTGTTCTGTGGGCAATTTATCTTGGCCTCCTTGCAGGGTAGCGATGGATTAGGATTCAGGGTTAAGATCTGCCTCCTAAGACTTTTGAGCTTTATGAGCCGTGAGGGTCTCATAAAGAGTTTTTCTCCCTACAGGTCGAGGGGATCCCATAGGTGTAAGTTCTTCTTAAGAATCGTGAGGATTCTTAAGCGGGTTTTCCCTTGGGAGTCGTAAGGATCTCACAAGAGAGTTTTCTTCCTTACGGGTCATGAGGACCCGCAAGTGTTGTGTGCGGTCGCCCTTTTCCGTATTTCACGGGGTTAGGGGTTGCTTTGGGACGTTCTCCGGAATACCGTAGTTTGAAGACATCACGGTCAAGGTTAAGGACCTCATAGTTCGTGGGTTTAAGGACTCCACAGTCCGATATTAATTTTAAGACATCACGGTCAAGGTTAAGGACCTCATAGTCCGTGGATTTAAGGACTCCACAGTCCGATGTTAGTTTTAAGACATCACGGTCAAGGT
Source organism: Agapanthus africanus (assembly GCA_030015575.1). Taxonomy (NCBI): domain Eukaryota; kingdom Viridiplantae; phylum Streptophyta; class Magnoliopsida; order Asparagales; family Amaryllidaceae; genus Agapanthus; species Agapanthus africanus. The sequence continues at coordinate 334,200,258 of JASDDO010000018.1, read as the reverse complement.
TAAGGACCTCATAGTCCGTGGATTTAAGGACTCCAGAGTCCAATGTTAGTTTTAAGACGTCACGGTCAAGGTTAAGGACCTCATAGTCCGTGGATTTAAGGACTCCACAGTCCGATGTTAGTTTTAAGACATCACGGTCAAGGTTAAGGACCTCATAGTCCGTGGATTTAAGGACTCCAGAGTCCAATGTTAGTTTTAAGACGTCACGGTCAAGGTTAAGGACCTCATAGTCCGTGGATTTAAGGACTCCACAGTCCGATGTTAGTTTTAAGACATCACGGTCAAGGTTAAGGACCTCATAGTCCGTGGATTTAAGGACTCCAGAGTCCAATGTTAGTTTTAAGACGTCACGGTCAAGGTTAAGGACCTCATAGTCCATGGATTTCAGGACTCCACAGTCCGATGTTAGTTTTAAAACATCACGGTCAAGGTTAAGGACCTCATAGTCCATGGATTTAAGGACTCCACAGTCCGATGTTAGTTTTAAGACATCACGGTCAAGGTTAAGGACCTCATAGTCCATGGATTTAAGGACTCCACAGTCCAATGTTAATTTTAAGACGTCACGGTCAAGGTTAAGGACCTCATAGTCCGTGGATTTAAGGACTCCACAGTCCAATATTAGTTTTAAGACGTCACGGTCAAGGTTAAGGACCTCATAGTCCGTGGATTTAAGGACTCCACAGTCCAATATTAGTTTTAAGACATCACGGTCAAGGTTAAGGACCTCATAGTCCGTGGATTTAAGGACTCCACAGTCCGATGTTAGTTTTAAGACATCACGGTCAAGGTTAAGGACCTCATAGTCCGTGGATTTAAGGAATCCACAGTCCACGAAATGTGTGGTTACTGGGACCCGTCACCTCTTTGAAGACGTTGAGGAATTACAACGCCAAATATCAAAGGAGTGAAGAGATGTACCCTATAACCAAGGTAAAATCAGTCTAGAATCATCATGGTTGATTGTTAGTTTTAAGACATTACGGTCGAGGTTAAGGACATCATAGTCTGTGGATTTTAAGGACTCCACAATCCGATGTTTGCTCTGGATGCTTCACACGAGTTCACTGCCGTGCTCTGCGAGGACCAGGCTCCGCCCTGGGCGTTTTCCGCGGGGTCAAAGAGTGACGTTATCCGCGTTCCACGTGACCAGGAATTTTGCACTAGATGCTTCACACGGTTCACTGCCGTGCTCTGCGAGGACTAGGCTCCGCTCTGGATGCTTCACACGGGTTCACTGCCGTGCTCCGCGAGGACCAGGATCCGCTCTGGACGTTTTCCACGGGGTCAAAGAGTGACGTTATCCGCGTTCCACATGACCAGGAATTTTGCACTAGATGTTTCACACGGGTTCACTGCCGTGCTCGGCTAGGACTAGGCTTCGCTCTGGATGCTTCATATGGGTTCACTGCCGTGCTCTGCGAGGACCAGGATCCGCTCTGGACGTCTTCCACGGGGTCAAAGAGTGACGTTATCCGCGTTCTACGTGACCAGGAATTTTGCACTAGATGCTTCACATGGGTTCACTGCCGTGCTCGGCGAGGACTAGGCTCCGCTCTGGATGCTTTACACGGGTTCACTGCCGTGCTCTGCGAAGACCAGGATCCGCTCTGGACGTTTTCCACGGGGTCAAAGAGTGATGTTATCCGCGTTCTACGTGACCGGGAATTTTGCACTAGATGCTTCACACGGGTTCAATGCCATGCTCGGCGAGGACTAGGCTCTGCTCTGGATACTTCATATGGGTTCACTGCCGTGCTCTGCGAGGACCAGGATCCACCTTGGACGTTTTCCACGGGGTCAAAGAGTGACGTTATCCGCGTTTTACGTGACAAGGAATTTTGCACTAGATGCTTCACACGGGTTCACTGCCGTGCTCGGCGAGTACTAGGCTCCGCTCTGGATGCTTCATACGGGTTCATTGTCGTGCTCTGCGAGGACCAGGATCCGCTCTGGACGTTTTCCATGGGGTCAAAGAGTGACGTTATCTGCGTTCTACGTGACCAGGAATTTTGCACTAGATGCTTCACACGGGTTCACTGCCGTGCTCGGCGAGGACTAGGCTCCGCTCTGGATGCTTCACACGGGTTCACTGCCGTGTTCTGCGAGGACCAGGATCCGCTCTGGACATTTTCCATGAGGTCAAAGAATGACGTTATCCGCGTTCTACGTGACCAGGAATTTTGCACTAGATGCTTCACACGGGTTCACTGCCGTGCTCGGCGAGGACTAGGCTCCGCTCTGGATGCTTCACACGGGTTCACTGCCGTGCTCTGCGAGGACCAGGATCCGCTCTGGACGTTTTCCACGGGGTCAAAGAGTGACGTTATCCGCGTTCTACGTGACCAGGAATTTTGCACTAGATGCTTCACACGGGTTCACTGCCGTGCTCGGCGAGGACTAGGCTCCGCTCTGGATACTTCACACGGGTTCACTGCCGTGCTCTGCGAGGACCAGGATCCGCTCTGGACGTTTTCCACGGGGTCAAAGAGTGACGTTATCCGCGTTCTACGTGACCAGGAATTTTGCACTAGATGCTTCACACAGGTTCACTGCCGTGCTCGGCGAGGACTAGGCTCCGCTCCGGATGCTTCACATGGGTTCACTGCCGTGCTCTGCGAGGACCAGGATCTGCTCTGGATGTTTTCCATGGGGTCAAAGAGTGACGTTATCCGCGTTCTACGTGATCAGGAATTTTGTGTTAGTATATATGCCCTAGGGGCCATTATTGTATCATACTAGATTGTATATTACTTAATGGAAGCTTGGGATATTCACAGTTGTATATACAGTCTTGCTAAAAATGGTAGTATGCTACTTGGTTTGTGTCTACTTTAATATGTGCATATGTTTCTTGTAACGTATCACTTATACATATTAGTAGAGCCCATAGGTTCTTTGCTTGATTACCAGCGTTGTGATGGCAGTCACACTAGTGGGGGCTGGGTAGTCTATAAACAACATCCTATACAGGTCCCAAGTCGTAGGATTATCGAGACAGGGCATCGATACTCCAGAGTAGACTAGTGTATACGCTTCTCATCCCAGTTGGGGAGATGGTCTGTCCCATAGCCATCAGTACGTCGTACTGGAGATAGTATACAGGTGCTCGTTAGGTTACGGGTACACCGGACAGGACTCGCAGGGGAACTGTTGGTTGGTATTATACCCGTTGTCAGTTAACAGTTCCTAGGTGACATGAGTACAGCATAGTCCGCAGACTTGACACTGCTACTTCGCCTCGGGTGTGTCCCACTGTTCTTAGATTGCTACCCTACCACGGCTCAAAGGAGTCGTGCAAACAGGTAGCAGTTGGGTGCAGTCCCGAGCACTTGGAGGCAGTAGTGGTTAGACATGATTCGTCTCTCCCGGTATTGGGAGATGATATCGCGCTGTGTCAGAGAGCCATTACGCAAAGTCCTTGGCCAGGGCAAGCGAGATTTACTGGTAGGTTCCAGTAGTTTCTCAGGGTGTAATGGGCTTCGCTCCGACACGACTTATACCGCTATTAGGGGACTGACGCTTGCCGCCCCCTAGGCTCGATATGCGATAGTCTTAGACGAACAGACCGGACTGTATGGAGATTGTCACATCAGGCTCAGTGGGAGTTCGGATGATTTTCCTCATCGGCCTTCTTATCGACATCTACCTGGGGACCGTTACGTACAGCTAGTGCCGCTTGCGGTCTGTGGTTAAACCCACTGCCAGCGTAGTGTCGAGTCTTTAGAGTCCCACACAGAGAGTTTCCCTGCTCCAGGCGAAACGATATAGAGGTCGTATGGTTTTACGACAAGAGTTCGGACGCATACGTGTGTTTACGCACGTACGACTTTTCGGACAATTTTTTATAGCCGGCTTTGGTTTAAGCCAGATTCTAGTATCGGGTTATTGGATTTATACAGTCTAAAGTTTTTCCGTGTTTTCACGGATTGGAGGGGCGTTCTCGTAATTTGTCGGGAAGCTTCTAGAAGAGTGGTGACTTGGGGGGGTAAGGTGGCATTGCATTAAATGATATTAGTGACTCATTTGTGTGATTCATCCATGTCATTAATGCATCATAAATGCTTAATGACTCATGGAGATGAATCACTCACAGATATTTATGAAGCATGGTTGTTAATTCTATTATTTCATTTTTGGATAAATAAATAATGCTTTATATATATTATGATAGATCATTATCTCATTTCATTATCATCTTCACCTTCTCTCTCCTCAAGCTCTCTCATTCTTCAAACCCTAACCCTAACCTCTCATGAGTTGGAATCAAGGGTTAGCTAGACTAATACATCCATAACCTCACTCTATATCCCCTAGGTAGCTTAGATTAGCACTTTAAGCAACCTAATTATCTCAAGTTTGAGATTAATCTTGGCGTAGGAGCTTTCGGGTGGATCGTCTTTGATTCGAGGAGGCCGTTGAGGTGCCGATGTTCCAAGGAGCCTACGAGGAGTGGAGGACAGCGATGAAGACCCGAAAGACATGTAACGTGAGATATAACTTCGAATCCGAGTAGTTAAACCTCTAGTTGGTAGTTAGCAATGGTTTAGATAACGATTCATGCGCTCAAGTCCGTGTTACGAAGCTTTGATAATCGTTTTTCATATATTCCGCCTCCCCGCAAGTTCGTGGGGTGCGTGACATGGACTTACAGTGGTATCAGAGCCAACTAAACCATTACTAGCTTGTTAGCAACTAGTTAGAAGTTCGATCGACGGAAAACGCGAAAACGAAACCCCGAAAATCCCAAGTTTCTGTTAATTTTAAAAGTGTCCAAAAAATTATTTGACATACCTTAAAATTTACAGCAGGAAATTATATGAATACTGAGAAAATACGAGATCACAACACGATAAAACGGCCACGGATCCGCGGCCATATGGTGCTTTTGGCCGCGGATCCGCCGCCGAGTCAACTCGGCGTTGACTCGGATTTGCTCTAATATGCATATATTTTGGTGTTCTGTTTTCCAGTATGTTCTGTTTCTACCCAGGTTACTTCAGTACAGGTTTGCTTTTGGGGTAGACACGGAATATGGTAATCGATCGATATTCTAAGATATTTGCTAATTGGGTTTTTATCTGTAATGTTTAATGTGTTCGTAAACCTCCCCTAACTGCTAGTATATCGGTTGGCAGGGGGTTGCACATTTCTGAAATGTTTACTGTTTGTGTATATGAACTGTGTTGGACTGTTGTGATGATTAGCCGGGGTTTGAGATGTGTTTAATATTCATTCATTCAATGTAAATGTAATTTGATGTAATATTCTTTTGCAGGGCACATCCAGGTTGCGGTTGTAGCTACCGTTGTATTATTTCTTTTTACTGTTTTTGCTCCTAGGATAGACCCAAGGTGGGGTACACAAACTACCGGGTACGTCGAAGTGTTTAGTGGCCTACTCACGTTGTTGAGGGAGACCGCTTCACTTCGGGTACTTGGCGGGTAGTTTGCCGTACCCGTAGGGGTCTAGGGTGGGGTAATGGCTATTCATCATAACTGTGTAATCCGTCTTTTATTGCAGGCTCAAAGCAAATGCGGATTGCTAGTATATCCAATAAAGTTCATCAGTGATCTGGAATGCCTATTATTGCATCTGACGAATGTACAATATCTATATATGATAGCTATTAGACGTCACTTATGTTTTACATCCGCGCTAGCCCAGCCCTCGCTCTGTCGTTAGTTAAGTAACCTAACGGGTGATGACGGGACCCAGTGGCGAATGTGGATGGCATAAGAGAACGTGGTATTTTCGTTGTTTTCTGCAATGATTGGATAAATGATGGGACGCATTATTATAATGCAAAGAAAATAAACCATAGTTTAATCGTTGGAACAAATTTAAAAAGAAACCACTCGGTTATTTTAAAAGATCAGAATTTTTAATTGCGGAGCTTTAACCACTCCTTTTAAAAAGTATCAGGTTCCTTCGATTATATCAAGTTCACTACGTTCACGGTTTTGCCAAAACCATTCGTAGCCCTCCGTCATTTCATATAGATAGTCAATAGTATTCAAGCTGTGTTTGTTGACTAAAGTCAAGGCACAGTGTTTGGTAGCTGTTGGATATTTATATGCAGCATAGATAGATGCGTTGGTTTGGGACAGTCGTATTACCTTGTTGACTAAAGTCAAGGGTATGTACGGGTGGGTTCAAATTAACCTGGATAATGACGGGTAAAACTTGGCATGTGACTTATGATTTGTTGACTAAAGTCAAGGTCATAAGAGCATGGGGCAAAAATCCACATCGGGAATTTCTAAAGAAACTGAAATTTGCAGAGAGAGCATACCATTTTGGAGTTTGATGAATGTTGGTCAGATTCCTTCAACATTATCATACGATGATATTTTGGATTCCGATCCTACTGTGAGTACATGCTACTTATCAGGAGATTCGTCACTTAACGATCAATGCTATAAACCAAGTGTCGAGAAAAGTGTCAGCGGGGCTATGCTCCCAGAGAAAAGAGGTTATTTAATTAAGGAACTTCGCGAAAGCGTTGGAAAACCTCCCTCGAAGTATCGACACTGGCCTGGCTGAACGGTTAAGCAAGTATTGTACAGTGAGAATTATCCTGACTAATTCTTCTTTTATGGTTTGAGGAAGGATTCGAGAAACAGTGGGAGCCATCCTGTTTAGATAAACTTAAAACCAATCTAAACTTGCAACAGTATCATGCTAAAATGTTTTCTTCTCTCTCTCTTAATTGTAGCGACCTTGTGACCACACATAGGTTACATCTAGATAACAAATTTACTGAATCTGACTTATATGACTGGCAAAGGTCTGTCCAGATGTCCATTGCCTATGACAAGCTGGACCACCCTATTACTACTCAAGATCCCGCCGTCCCAGGTCCAGTTTCCACCGTCACGGATATGGATATCCGCCAGACAAGGGAAAAGGATAAAGCGAAAGCCAAATGCCTCGTGTTAGCTTCAGTTGATGGTGTATACCAGTGTTAGTGTATATGCCCTAGAGGCCATTACTGTATCATACTAGTTTGTATATTACTTAATGGAAGCTTGGGATATTCACCTTGTATAAACAGTCTTGCTCAATATAGTAGTATGCTACTTGGTTTGTTTCTACTTCAATGTGTACTTGTGTTTATTTCAGTATATCACTTATACGCATTAGTGGAGCCCTTAGGATCTTTGCTTGATTACCAGCGTTGTGATGGCAGTCACACTAGTGGGGGCTGGGTAATCTATAGGCACATCCTTATACAGGTCCCTAGTCGTAGGACTATCGAGACTGGGCATCGATACTCCGGAGTAGACTAGCGTATGCGCTTCTCATCCCAGTGTGGGAGATGGTCTGTCCCACAGCCATCAGTACGTCGTACTGGAGATAGTATACGGGTGCTCGTTGGGTTACGAGTACACTGGACAGGACTCGTCGGGAACTGACAGGTTGGTATTATACCTATCGTCAGTTATCAGTTCCCAGGTGACATGAGTACAGCTTAGTCCGCTGACTTGACACTGACACTTCGCCTCGAGTGTGTTCCCACTGCACTTTGATCACTACCCTACCACGGCTCAAAGGAGTCGTGCAAACAGGTGGTGGTTGGGTGCAGTCCCGAAGCACTTGGAGGCAGTGACGGTTAGACAGGATTCGTCTCTCCCGGTATTGGGGGTTGACATCGCGCTGTGTCTAGGAGAGCCATTACACGAGTAGTCCCTGGCCAGGGCAAGCGAGATATACTGGTAGGTTTCCAGTGTTATCTCAGGGTGTTTTGGGCTTCACTCCGACACGACTTGTACCGCTATTGGGGGACTGACGTTTTACCGCCCCCTAGGCCCGCCATGCGATGTATCAGACGAACAGACCGGACTGTACGGAGAATGTCACATTCAGACTCAGTAGGAGTTCAGATGGGGTTTCACCTCGTCAGCCTTCTTGTCGGCATCTACCTGGGGACCGTTACGCACAGCTAGTGCCGCTTGCGGTCTGTGGTTAAACCCACTGCCAGCGTAGTGTCGAGTCTTTAGAGTCCCACACAGAGGGTATTCGCCTCTGGGCAAAACAGAGTAGAGGTCGCATGGTTTTGCGACAGGGTTCGTTCTTATCCGCGCACTTGTGCCCGTTTGGAGTCCGGACGGATATTACCAGCGGGCTCTGGTTTGAGCCGGATACTGGTATAGTATTTGGGGTTGCTTTTATCTCTCAGTATTCATGTTCCTCGGAACAAGAATGCAGGTGTGTATGCACAGTTCTTTTTGAGGAGGAGGAAGATGATTTTTCATTAGGGTTTCGGAACGGGTGCGTATGCACAGTTGACAGTTGTATTTTTCCAAACCCTAATGGATTTGTATTATATCATTTAATAATATATAATAAAATGAAATTGTGTCATGGTTAGTTTTTGTTGACTTGTTGACCATGGTTGACTTGTTGACCATGGTTGAACATTTGACTACCATCATTACAAATGCAAGATGCTTTTTCATTCTTGCTTTTTCATTTAATGTTTGTAATGATATTAGTCATTCCTAAACTTTCCATCAAACCTTTTTCATTTTGATTATTATTATTATTTGATTATCCTTTTTCTTTTGTTATGGTTGCAAAAGGAAAAGAGAAGCTCATTCTATCATTCTCACTCTCTCTCTTCACTTCATCTTCTTCTTCCTCTAGTCAAGAGAAACCTTCTCATGAGTTGAGAATCCTTCTCTTGAAAAACAAAAGTAACCCTTAGACACTCTCTACTCACTCTAGGATCAAGGGTCTAGCAAGCCGGCGATTCTAGTTCACTCCAAGTACGAGAAAGAGCCCAAAGGTCGAGCCTTCGAGGTGGATCCATCTTCGACGGGAGAAGGCGACGTAAAGAGAACCATCAACCTCTACAAGGCTTGAAGAAGAAGGAGTTCAAGTTTAGGTATAACCATCTTCCATAGTAGCTAACTCTCTTTAGCTAGATTGCTAGTTTTAGTTTAGACAACGATCCCGACCAAGTTTAGTCCATGTTGCCTCTTGCGATAAAAATTCGTTTTTTATACCGTTTCCGCCTCCCCGTAAGCACCGGGGGTCGCAATATGGACTTACAGTGGTATCAGAGCCTAACTAAACTTAAACTAGCTTGGTAGTGAAGTGTAACGAAGTTCGGAACCGTAAAAAACCCAAAAACCGTATTTTTAAAAACCTGAGTTTCTGTTGAAATATTTTGGGCTCAAAATGAAAAAATTTATATTTGTAAATTCATCTCAGGGTTTTCTAAAAACACCCATGAAAAACGACACAGAGATTCATCCAAACCGCCGCGCTTCCGCCGCACTAGGTAGGCTTGTGCCGCGGAAGCGCCGCGGTTTGATGTCCTCTCTGCATCGTTTTTCGTGCAGTGTCTTTATGTGTTGATTTTGGGATTTTTAGGATATATATTATATGCCCAGATTTTCCAGAACTAAAATTTACTTTTGGGGGCCTATAATTCCGTATTTTTCCGAACTTCACTGCACTTTGACTATGTTGGTTATATCTGTGATGTTTGCATGTATTGAACGTCGGCTAATCGCTATAAGTCGATTAGTCGGGGTTATACATGATCTGTAATGTGCTGGAATGTGTATATGAATGTGTTGGACTGTCGCGGGTGAATAGCCGGGGTGGATGTGAGATGAGCTTTTGTTTTTCTTTCATTCATTGTAAATGTAAATTGATGTAATAATATTATTTGTTTGGCCGCACAACCGGGTCGGGGTTGTAGCCGTCATTGTATAATTCTTTTTACTGTTTTTGCTCCTAGGATAGACCCATGGTGGGGTGCACAAACTACCGGGAACTTGGCGGGTAGTTTGCCGCACCCGTAGGGGTCTTGGGTGGGGTATTTGCTATTCACCGCGACCGTGTTATCCGCTTTTCGTTTCAGGCTCGAAAGAAATGCGGATTGCTAGTATATCCAATGTATTCATCTGTGATCTGTAATGTCTATCATTGCTTTCTATTTAGACGTTGCTTATGTTTTACAGCCGCGCTAGCCCAGCCCCCGCTCTGTCGTTAGTTAAGTAACCTAACGAGTGATGACGGGACCCCGTGGCGAATGCGAATGGCATAAGCGTACGTCATATTTTGGTTGTTTTCTGCAATGGTAGGATTAAATGATGGGACGCATTAAAAGAACTAATGCAAGAATATCACGCATTAAAAGAACTAATGCAAGATAATAAACCAAGTTTAAGTCGATGGAACACTTTCGAAAAACCACTCGGTTCTTTTCAAAACTAACTTTTAAATGCGGAGCTTGAGCCACTCCTTCTAAAAGCTATCTCGTTCCATCGATTATATCAAGTTCACTACGTTCACGGTTTCGCCAAAACCATTCGTAGCCCTCCGTCGTTTCACATAAATAGTCAATAGTATTCAAGCTGTGTTTGTTGGCCAAAGTCAAGGCATAGTGATTGGTAGCTATTGGATATTCATGTGCAGCATAGATAGATGCGTTGATTTGGAACAGTCGTACTGCCTTGTTGGCCAAAGTCAAGGGTATGTACGGGTGGATTCAAATTAACCTGGATAACGACGGGAAGAACTTGACATGTGACTTATGATTTGTTGGCCAAAGTCAAGGTCATAAGAGCATGGGGCAAAAATCCACATCGGGAGTTTCATAAGTACTGAAACTTGCTAGATTTGCATACCATTTGGAGTGTGATGATTATGGTAGGATTCCTTCATTTTCGTCACGCGATGATATTTGGATCCCGATCCTACTGTGAGTATATGCTACTCCTCGGGAAATTTCTCACTAAACGATCAATGCTATAAACCTAGTAGGTGCCTAGAAAGGTGTTAGCGGGGCTACGCCCCCAGGGAAAAGAGGTTCTTAAATTAAGGAACTTCGCGAAAGCGTTGGAAAACCTCCCTCGAAGTACCGACACTGGCCTGGCTGAACGGTTAAGCAAGTATTGTACGGTGGGATTGATCCCGGCTAATTCTTCCTTTGTGGTTTGAGGAGGGATTCGAGAGACAGTGGGAGCCATCCTGTTTAGACAAATTAAAAACCATTCTAAACTTGCAAGAGCATCGTGCTAAGTGTTTCTTCTCTCCCCCTGCAGCGACCAAATCGAAATGACTGGACTTAAGTTACTTCTAGATAAAAACATACTGACAGGGCCAAACTACAAAGATTGGCTCAGGAATGTCAAATTGGCAATCTCTTACGACAAGCTGGGGTATCTTCTTACCACCAAAGCTCCCCCCGTCCCAGGTCCCACCTCCAGCGTCGCGGATAAGGAAATCCGTAAGACTTGGGAGATTGACAGCGCGAAGGCCAGATGCCTCGTACTTGCCTCGATGGACAATGACCATCAGAGGAGGCACGAGAATATGGATTTGGAATCCATATTTCTTCATACAAAAGAACTGTATGGAGAGCAGTCTCGTATCGCAAGATACGAAGTGTCGAAGAAGTTATTTTCGACTAAGTTGGCCGTCGGATCATCGGTAGCGGACCACGTGCTTAAGATGATTGGCTACACTGAGGAGCTCGCGGAACTTGGGACCACGTTGGATAGTGAACTCTACACAGATATAATTCTCCAGTCCCTTCCATCCACTTACGCCCAGTTCATACTGAATTTCAACTTGCAAGAAAAGGAAGTTGAACTTTCAGAACTCCTCAACCTGCTGAAGAGCGCAGAGGGCACCCTACAGAAGGGTAGGGATACATCCACTTTGTTTGTAGGAGGATCTTCTTCTTCTAGGTCCAAGGCGAAAGCCAAGGGAAAGAAGAGGAAAGCCCCCGCCAAACCAAGGGGCGGTGTTAGTAAAGTGGGTGCGAAGGGAAAGGAAAAGGCAACAAAAATAGCGGGGAAGCTTGTTGGTAAAGAGGAATGCTTCTATTGTCACAAGAGTGGACACTGGAAGAAAGATTGCAGGGCTTGGAAAGCCAGGACACAGGAACTGAAGCAGGTTGCAGCTTCAGCTTCAGGTGTGTATGTTATTGAAAACTGTCTTTCTATAAACTCTACTTCCTGGGTATTGGATACCGGATCAGGATCTCATATCTGTAATTCTTTGCAGGCGTTGAGAAACCGTAGGTTTTTGAAGGAAGGTGACATGACCCTCAGAGTTGCGAACGGAGCTAGCATGGATGCTAAAGCCGTGGGGGACTATCACCTAGGAATGTCAGATGGACATGTTTTGGTTTTGCGTAATTGCTTTTTTGTACCCAACGCAACTTGTAATATCATTTCTGTATCTTTGGTTTCTAAAGAAGGTTATGAATTTGCGTTTGTAAGTAATGTTGTTAACATTCACCTTAATCAAGTTCTGATTGGGTCAGGTACATTGAGCAATGGTATATACGTATTAAACCAACCACAGATTTTCAATGTCCAGAATACACACAAAAGAAAGTCACCAGATATTAATCAGACTTTCTTATGGCATTGTAGACTGGGTCACATCAATGAGAGAAGGTTGACTAAGTTACATACAGAAGGATATTTGGATCCGTTCGAATATCAATCATATGCCACTTGTCAATCCTGTCTCAAAGGAAAGATGACAAAGACTCCGTTCACTGGACACGGAGTAAGAGCGAGCGAGCTCTTGGGACTCGTACACAGCGACGTGTGCGGTCCAATGTCTACACATGCAAGAAGCGGTTATTCTTACTTCATTACTTTTACGGATGATTTTTCAAGATACGGTTATGTCTTCTTAATGAAACATAAGTCAGAATCTTTTGAAAAGTTCCAGGAATTTAAGAATGAAGTAGAAAAACAGACCGGCAAAAGTATCAAGATTCTAAGATCGGATCGAGGTGGAGAATACTTAAGTGCCGAGTTCCTGAATTACTTAAAAGAGAATGGGATTCTCTCTCAGCTTACTCCTCCATACACTCCGCAACATAACGGTGTATCGGAGAGACGGAACCGAACCCTATTGGATATGGTACGGTCCATGATGAGTAACGCTGAGTTACCGCGATCATTCTGGGGGTATGCACTAGAATCAGCTGCGTACCTTTTGAACCGAGTTCCTACTAAGACTGTGCCTACTACACCATATGAGATGTGGTGTGGGAAGAGACCCCATCTCAGTCACATCAAGACTTGGGGATGTCCAGCTTTTGTTAAAAAGCAGCATGCGGACAAGCTCGAGGCACGCTCAGTACAGTGTAAGTTCGTGGGATATCCAAAGAACTCCAAGGGATATTTCTTCTACTGTGAAGAGGAACAAAAAGTTCTTGTTTCTCGTCATGCCTACTTCTTGGAAACTGAGTTTTTGGAAAACCAGATAAGTGGGAGCACAGTAGAACTGGAAGAAATTCCAGAACCACGGACTATTACTGAAAGCTTAGTGGAACCAGAAGGTTCAAATGAACAGGACATTCCTACGCCGCTCCGCAGGAGTAGTAGGCAGTCTCATCCGCCCGAGAGATACTACGGTTTTCTCATAGACGGGGATCGAGAGGATTGCATCATAGATTATGATGAGCCTAGTAGCTTCCAGCAGGCCGTTCAGAGCGTTGACTCGGTAAAATGGCTGGATGCAATGCGGACCGAAATGGAGTCCATGTACACCAACAAAGTATGGACGTTGGACATTGCTCCAGACGGGGTAAAACCCGTAGGATGCAAGTGGATCTTCAAAAGGAAGATTGGTGTAGATGGACAGGTTGAGACCTATAAAGCTAGACTTGTAGCAAAGGGTTTCCGTCAAAGACCTGGCTTGGACTACGACGAAACCTTTTCTCCAGTGGCTATGCTGAAATCCATTCGGATCCTTCTTGCCATTGCTGCCTTCCACGATTATGAGATTTGGCAGATGGACGTAAAAACCGCTTTTCTAAATGGAAATTTAGAGGAGTGTGTCTATATGGATCAGCCAGAAGGTTTCATTCAGAGTGGGAGCAGCGGAAAGGTGTGCAAGTTGCTTAAGTCCATCTATGGACTAAAGCAGGCATCGCGGAGTTGGAACATCTGTTTTGATGAGACGGTCAAGGAATTTGACTTTATCAAAAATCCAGATGAACCGTGCATCTATAGTAGATTTGTAGCGAGAACTGTAGTATTCCTTGTTTTATACGTGGATGACATTCTCTTAATAGGAAATGACATTCCTATGCTACAATCTGTCAAGAGTTTCTTGTCACACAGGTTCTCCATGAAAGACCTGGGTGATGCCTCTTACATCCTGGGGATCCAGATCCATCGTGATAGATCCAAGAGGATATTAGGACTTTCACAGTCCAGGTACATCGACACCGTACTGAAAAGATTCAGTATGGAAGATTCCAAGCGCGGTAACTTACCGGCTTGTCACGGGATCACCCTCTCTAAAGAGATGTCTCCCAAGACTGATTTGGAGAGGGATCGCATGTCTATTATACCCTACGCTTCTGCGGTAGGCTCTATAATGTATGCGATGTTGTGTACCAGACCGGATGTAGCTTATGCACTGAGTGTAGTAAGCCGGTATCAGTCAAACCCTGGGGAGAAACATTGGATAGCGGTAAAGAACATTCTCAAGTACCTGAGGAGGACTAAGGAGATGTTCTTGGTGTATGGCGGAAAAGACCTCCAGATTGAGGCCTTTGCTGACTCCAGCTTCCAGAGTGACAAGGATGATTCCAAGTCCATGTCGGGTTTTGTCTTTACCCTCAATGGAGGGGCGGTGTGTTGGAAGAGTTCCAAACAGGAAACCGTTGCAGACTCGACTATGGAAGCGGAATACATCGCTGCATCTGATGCCGCAAAAGAAGCTGTCTGGATAAGGAAGTTCTTAAAAGAACTTCAGGTGGTTCCGTCCATTGTTGACCCAGTACCTTTGTATTGCGACAACAACGGGGCTATAGCTTTAGCAAAGGAACCCAGGTCCCATCAGAGATCCAGGCACATCTTGAGGCGGTATCACCTGATCAGGGAGATCGTGGATCGCAAGGAGATCGAGGTTCGGAGGGTTGCTTCAGAAGAGAACACTGCAGATCCATTCACCAAGGCCCTACCCCAGACTCAGTTCGAGCGGCTGATCGAGATGATAGGTCTTCGATACGCCAGTACATGGCCTTAGTGCAAGTGGGAGATTGTTAGTGTATATGCCCTAGAGGCCATTACTGTATCATACTAGTTTGTATATTACTTAATGGAAGCTTA
Source organism: Agapanthus africanus (assembly GCA_030015575.1). Lineage (NCBI taxonomy): Eukaryota > Viridiplantae > Streptophyta > Magnoliopsida > Asparagales > Amaryllidaceae > Agapanthus > Agapanthus africanus. Next base: position 334,185,148 of record JASDDO010000018.1, on the reverse strand, counting down.
GGATATTCACCTTGTATAAACAGTCTTGCTCAATATAGTAGTATGCTACTTGGTTTGTTTCTACTTCAATGTGTACTTGTGTTTATTTCAGTATATCACTTATACGCATTAGTGGAGCCCTTAGGATCTTTGCTTGATTACCAGCGTTGTGATGGCAGTCACACTAGTGGGGGCTGGGTAATCTATAGGCACATCCTTATACAGGTCCCTAGTCGTAGGACTATCGAGACTGGGCATCGATACTCCGGAGTAGACTAGCGTATGCGCTTCTCATCCCAGTGTGGGAGATGGTCTGTCCCACAGCCATCAGTACGTCGTACTGGAGATAGTATACGGGTGCTCGTTGGGTTACGAGTACACTGGACAGGACTCGTCGGGAACTGACAGGTTGGTATTATACCTTTCGTCAGTTATCAGTTCCCAGGTGACATGAGTACAGCTTAGTCCGCTGACTTGACACTGACACTTCGCCTCGAGTGTGTTCCCACTGCACTTTGATCACTACCCTACCACGGCTCAAAGGAATCGTGCAAACAGGTGGTGGTTGGGTGCAGTCCCGAAGCACTTGGAGGCAGTGACGGTTAGACAGGATTCGTCTCTCCCGGTATTGGGGGTTGACATCGCGCTGTGTCTAGGAGAGCCATTACACGAGTAGTCCCTGGCCAGGGCAAGCGAGATATACTGGTAGGTTTCCAGTGTTATCTCAGGGTGTTTTGGGCTTCACTCCGACACGACTTGTACCGCTATTGGGGGACTGACGTTTTACCGCCCCCTAGGCCCGCCATGCGATGTATCAGACGAACAGACCGGACTGTACGGAGAATGTCACATTCAGACTCAGTAGGAGTTCAGATGGGGTTTCACCTCGTCAGCCTTCTTGTCGGCATCTACCTGGGGACCGTTACGCACAGCTAGTGTCGCTTGCGGTCTGTGGTTAAACCCACTGCCAGCGTAGTGTCGAGTCTTTAGAGTCCCACACAGAGGGTATTCGCCTCTGGGCAAAACAGAGTAGAGGTCGCATGGTTTTGCGACAGGGTTCGTTCTCATCCGCGCACTTGTGCCCGTTTGGAGTCCGGACGGATATTACCAGCGGGCTCTGGTTTGAGCCGGATACTGGTATAGTATTTGGGGTTGCTTTTATCTCTCAGTATTCATGTTCCTCGGAACAAGAATGCAGGTGTGTATGCACAGTTCTTTTTGAGGAGGAGGAAGATGATTTTTCATTAGGGTTTCGGAACGGGTGCGTATGCACAGTTGACAGTTGTATTTTTCCAAACCCTAATGGATTTGTATTATATCATTTAATAATATATAATAAAATGAAATTGTGTCATGGTTAGTTTTTGTTGACTTGTTGACCATGGTTGACTTGTTGACCATGGTTGAACATTTGACTACCATCATTACAAATGCAAGATGCTTTTTCATTCTTGCTTTTTCATTTAATGTTTGTAATGATATTAGTCATTCCTAAACTTTCCATCAAACCTTTTTCATTTTGATTATTATTATTATTTGATTATCCTTTTTCTTTTGTTATGGTTGCAAAAGGAAAAGAGAAGCTCATTCTATCATTCTCACTCTCTCTCTTCACTTCATCTTCTTCTTCCTCTAGTCAAGAGAAACCTTCTCATGAGTTGAGAATCCTTCTCTTGAAAAACCAAAGTAACCCTTAGACACTCTCTACTCACTCTAGGATCAAGGGTCTAGCAAGCCGGCGATTCTAGTTCACTCCAAGTACGAGAAAGAGCCCAAAGGTCGAGCCTTCGAGGTGGATCCATCTTCGACGGGAGAAGGCGACGTAAAGAGAACCATCAACCTCTACAAGGCTTGAAGAAGAAGGAGTTCAAGTTTAGGTATAACCATCTTCCATAGTAGCTAACTCTCTTTAGCTAGATTGCTAGTTTTAGTTTAGACAACGATCCCGACCAAGTTTAGTCCATGTTGCCTCTTGCGATAAAAATTCGTTTTTTATACCGTTTCCGCCTCCCCGTAAGCACCGGGGGTCGCAATATGGACTTACAACCAGAAGCAACACGAGAAGATGGGCTTAGTTTCCATCTTTCTCCATAATAAAGATTTATATGGAGAGCAATCTCATATCACTAGATATGAAACCTCGAACGAATTAATTCAAGCGAGATTGGCTGACGGGTCATATGTAGGGGACAACGTCCTTACAATGACTCGCCATATTGATGAGCTCTATGACCTGAAGACTGCGTTGGGAAACAGGTCGGATACTGACTTGATTCTTTAGTCTCTACCTTCTACCCTGAAAGAAACCAGGGAAGTAGAAGGAAAGAGAAGGGCAAAAGTTTCAGGACAGGATATAGTAAAAGAGGGACGCTCTTATTGTTACAGGAATGGACATTGGCAGAATGATTGCAGGGCTAGCAAAGCCAGTAGCCAGGATACGAAGTATGTTGTGGCTTCAGCCTCAAGTATATTTGTAATTGAGAACTGTTATTCAATTAACTCTACTTCCTGGGTACTAGATACCGGAGCAGGATCTCATATCTGTAATTCATTACATGCTTTGAGAAACCGTAGAGTTATGAAGGCAGGTGATTTGTCTCTCAGAGTTGCAAACGGAATGAGCGTGGACGCTGAATCCGTAGGAGAATATCGCCTAGGTTTGACAAGTGGGCATATATTGATTTTACGTAACTGTTTATACATACCTAGTATGACTTGTAATATCATATCAGTGTCCTCACTTTCAAGAGAGGGATATGATTTTACATTCGTAAGCGATGTAGTTAACATCCACCTACATCAAGTTTTGATTGGGTCAGGTACATTAGATAACGGAATATACGTATTAAGTCAAGCTCAGGTTTTCAATATCCAGAATACACTTAAAAGAAAGTCTCCAGAATTAAATCAGGCTTTCTTATGGTATTGTAGACTAGGTCACATCAATGAGAGAAGGTTGACTAAGTTACATAGAGAAGGATATTTGAATCCGTTCGAATATCAATCTTATGCTACTTGTGAATCTTGTCTCATAGGAAAGATGACAAAGACTCCGTTTACTGGACACGGGGTAAGAGCAAGCGAGCTCTTAGGACTCGTACACAGTGACGTGTGCGGTCCAATGTCTACACATGCGCGAGGTGGTTATTCCTACTTCATTACATTTACAGATGATTTCTCTAGGTATGGATATATCTTCTTAATGAAGCATAAATCCGAAGCCTTTGAGAAATTCCAAGAATACAAGAATGAAGTGGAAAACCAAACCGGCAAAAGAATCAAGACACTGAGATCTGATCGAGGTGGTGAATACTTGAGTACCGAGTTCCTGGGTTACTTAAAAGAGAATTGAATTCTCTCTCAGCTTACTCCTCCATACACACCACAACATAACGGTGTATCAGAGAGACGGAACCGAACCTTATTAGATATGGTACGTTCCATGATGAGTAACGCTGAGTTACCGCGATCATTCTGGGGATATGCACTAGAATCAGCTGCATATCTTTTGAACCGAGTTCCAACCAAGACTGTGCCTACCACACCATATCAGATGTGGAGTGGGAAGAAACCCTGTCTTAAGTATATTAAGACATGGGGATGTCCAGCTTTTGTAAAGAAGCAGCATGCGGACAAGCTCGATGCACGCTCAGTACAGTGTAAGTTTGTGGGATATCCAAAGAACTCCATGGGATATTGTTTCTATTACGCAGAGAAACAAAAGGTCTTTGTTTCTCAACATGCCCGCTTCTTGGAAACTGAATTTTTGGAAAATCAGAAGAGTGGGAGCGCAATAGAACTGGAAGAAATTCCAGACCACAAGCTATTACTGAAACCTTGGTAGAACAAGAAGGTTCAGGAGAACAGGACATCCCGACGCCACTCCGCAGGAGTAGTAGGCAATCTCATCCGCCCGAGAGATACTACGGTTTTCTCATAGACGGGGATAGAGAGGATTGCACTATTGACTATGATGAGCCTACTAGCTTCCAGCAAGCCATTCAGAGCGGTGACTCAGTAAAATGGCTGGATGCAATGCGGACCGAAATGGAGTCCATGTACACTAACAAAGTATGGACTTTGGACATTGCTCCAGATAGGGTAAAACCCGTAGGATGCAAATGGATCTTCAAAAAGAAGATTGGTGTAGATAGACAGGTTGAAACCTATAAAGCTAGACTTGTTGCAAAGGGTTTCCGTCAAAGACCTGGTTTGGACTATGACGAAACCTTTTCTCCAGTGGCTATGCTTAAATCTATTCGGGTCCTTCTTGCTATTGCTGCCTTCCACGATTATGAAATCTGGCAGATGGACGTAAAGACGGCCTTTCTAAATGGTAATTTGGAAGAAAGCGTCTATATGGATCAGCCAGAAGGATTCATTCAGAGTGGGAGCAGCGGTAAAGTATGCAAGCTGCTTAAGTCCATTTATGGACTAAAGCAGGCATCACGGAGTTGGAACATCTGTTTTGATGATGATGTCAAAGAATTTGACTTTATCAAAAATCCAGATGAACCATGCATATACAGTAAGATTGTGGGGAGAGCTGTAGTATTCCTCGTCTTGTACGTGAATGACATTCTCCGAATAGGAAATGATATTCCTATGTTACAGTCAGTCAAAAGATTCTTGTCACATAAATTCTCCATGAAAGACCTGGGTGATGCCACCTACATTCTGGGGATCCGGATCTATCGTGATAGATCAAAGAGGATTTTGGGACTTTCGCAGTCCAAGTACATAGACACCATAGTGAAGAGATTCAGTATGGATGATTCTAAGCGCGGTAATCTACCAGCTTGTCACGGAATCACCCTCTCCAAAGAGATGTCTCCCAAGACTGATTTGGAAAGGGATCGTATGTCGATTATACCCTACGCTTCTGCGGTAGGCTCTATAATGTATGCGATGTTATGTACCAGACCAGATGTAGTATACGCATTGAGCGTAGTAAGCCGGTATCAAGCAAACCCAGGGGAGAAGCACTGGATAGCCGTAAAGAACATTCTCAAGTACCTGAGGAGGACTAAGGAGATGTTCTTGGTGTATGGCGGAAAAGACCTCCAGATGGAGGCCTTTGCCGACTCCGGCTTCCAGAGTGACAAGGATGACTCCAAATCCATGTCGGGTTATGTCTTTACCCTCAATGGAGGGGCGGTCTGTTGGAAGAGTTCCAAGCAGGAGACCGTTGCTGACTCGACAATGGAAGCGGAGTACATAGCTGCTTGCGATGCCGCAAAAGAAGCAGTCTGGATGAAGAAGTTCCTCACAGAACTTCAGGTGGTTCCTTCCAGTGTTGGTCCAATACCTCTGTATTGTGACAACAACGGCGCTATAGCTTTAGCGAAGGAACCCAGGTCCCATCAGAAGTCCAGACACATCTTAAGGCGGTATCACCTGATCAGGGAGATCGTAGATCGCCGGGAGATCGAGGTGAAAAGAGTAGAGACGGAGAATAACATTGTTGATCCATTCACGAAGGCCATTCCTCAGACGCAGTTCGAGAGGCTATTCAAAATGATAGGTCTACGATATGCCGGCTCATGGCCCTAGTGCAAGTGGGAGATTATTAGTATATATGCCTTAGGGGCCATTATTGTATCATAGTAGATTGTATATTACTTAATGGAAGCTTGGGATATTCACAGTTGTATATACAGTCTTGCTAAAAATGGTAGTATGCTACTTGGTTTGTGTCTACTTTAATATGTGCATATGTTTCTTGTAACGTATCACTTATACATATTAGTAGAGACCATAAGTTCTTTGCTTGATTACCAGTGTTGTGATGGCAGTCACACTAGTGGGGGCTGGGTAGTCTATAAGCAACATCCTATACAGGTCCCAAGTCGTAGGATTATCGAGACAGGGCATCGATACTCCAGAGTAGACTAGTGTGTACGCTTCTCATCCCAGTTGGGGAGATGGTCTGTCCCATAGCCATTAGTACGTCATACTGGAGATAGTATACAGGTGCTCGTTAGGTTACGGGTACACCGGACAGGACTCGCAGGGGAACTGTTGGTTGGTATTATACCCGTCGTCAGTTAACAGTTCCCAGGTGACATGAGTACAGCATAGTCCGCAGACTTGACACTGCTACTTCGCCTCGAGTGTGTCCCACTGTTCTTAGATTGCTACCCTACCACGGCTCAAAGGAGTCGTGCAAACAGGTAGCAGTTGGGTGCAGTCCCGAGCACTTGGAGGCAGTAGTGGTTAGACAGGATTCGTCTCTCCCGGTATTGGGAGATGATATCGCGTTGTGTCAGAGAGCCATTACGCAAAGTCCCTGGCCAGGGCAAGCGTGATTTACTGGTAGGTTCCAGTAGTTTCTCAGGGTGTAATGGGCTTCGCTCCGACACGACTTATACCGCTATTAGGGGACTGACGCTTGCCGCACCCTAGGCTCAATATGCGATAGTCTTAGACGAACAGACCGGACTGTATGGAGATTGTCACATCAGGCTCAGTGGGAGTTCGGATGATTTTCCTCATCGGCCTTCTTATCGACATCTACCTGGGGACCGTTACGTATAGTTAGTGCCGCTTGCGGTCTGTGGTTAAACCCACTGCCAGCGTAGTGTCGAGTCTTTAGAGTCCCACACAGAGAGTTTCCCTGCTCCAGGCGAAACGATATAGAGGTCGTATGGTTTTACGACAAGGGTTCGGACACATACGTGTGTTTACGCACGTACGACTTTTCGGACAGTTTTTTATAGCCGGCTTTGGTTTAAGCCAGATTCTAGTATCGGGTTATTGGATTTATACAGTTTAAAGTTTTTCCGTGTTTTCACGGATTGGAGGGGCGTTCTCATAATTTGTCGGGAAGCTTCTAGAAGAGTGGTGACTTGGGGGGGGTAAGGTGGCATTGCATTAAATGAGATTAGTGACTCATTTGTGTGATTCATCCATGTCATTAATGCATCATAAATGCTTAATGACTCATGGAGATGAATCACTCATAGATATTTATGAAGCATGGTTATTAATTCTATTATTTCATTTTTGGATAAATAAATAATGCTTCATATATATTATGATAGATCATTATCTCATTTCATTATCATCTTCACCTTCTCTCTCCTCAAGCTCTCTCATTCTTCAAACCCTAACCCTAACCTCTCATGAGTTGACATCAAGGGTTAGCTAGACTAATACATCCATAACCTCACTCTATATCCCCTAGGTAGCTTAGATTAGCACTTTAAGCAACCTAGTTATCTCAAGTTTGAGATTAAGCTTAGCGTAGGAGCTTTCGGGTGGATCGTCTTTGATTCGAGAAGGCCGTTGAGGTGCCGATGTTCCAAGTGTTAGTGTATATGCCCTAGAGGCCATTACTGTATCATACTAGTATGTATATTACTTGATGGAAGCTTGGGATATTCACAGTTGTACAGACAATCTTGCTCAATATAGTAGTATGCTACTTGGTTTGCCTCTGCTTTAATGTGTACATGTGTGTTTATTTATTATATCACCTATACGCATTAGTAGAGCCCTTAGGATCTTTGCTTGATTACCGGCGTTGTGATGGCGATCACACTCGTGGGGGCTGGGTAATCTACAAGCACATCCTTATACACGTCCCTGGTCGTGGGAGTATCGAGATAGGGCATCGATGCTCCGGAGTAGACTAGCGTATGCGCTTCTCATCCCAGCACGGGAGACGGTCTGTCCCACAGCCGTCAGTACGTCGTACTTGAGATAGTATGCGGGTGCTCGTTGGGTTACGAGTACACTGGACAGGACTCGTCGGGAACTGATGGTTGGTATTATACCTATCGTCAGTTATCAGTTCCCAGGTGACATGAGTACAGCTTAGTCCGCTGACTTGACACTGTCACTTCGCCTCGAGTGTGTTCCCACTGTTCTTTGATTACTACCCTACCACGGCTCTACTGAGTCGTGCAAACAGGTAGTAGTTGGGAGCAGTCCCGAAGCACTTGGAGGCAGTGACGGTTAGACAGGATTCGTCTCTCCCGGTATTGGGGGTTGACATCGCGCTGTGTCTAGGAGAGCCATTACACAAGTAGTCCCTGGCCAGGGCAAGCGAGATGTACTGGTAGGTTCCAGTGTTATCTCAGGGTGTATTGGGCTTCACTCCGACACGACTTGTACCGCTATTAGGGGACTGACGTTTACCGCCCCCTAGGCCCGCCATGCGATGTATCAGACGAACATACCGGACTGTACGGAGATTGTCACATACAGACTCAGTAGGAGTTCGGATGGGTTTACCTCATCGGCCTTCTTATCGACATCTACCTGGGGACCGTTACGTACAGCTAGTGCCGCTTGCGGTCTGTGGTTAAACCCACTGCCAGCGTAGAGTCGAGTCTTTAGAGTCCCACACAGAGAGTTTCCCTGCACTGAGCGAAACGTGTAGAGGCCGTATGGTTTTACGGCAGGGCTGCGATCACTTACGTACACTTGTGTGCGTATGATGTTCGGGCAGGCAGTACTAGTGGGCTTTGGTTTAAGCCAGATCCTAGTATTGCACGGATGGATCTGTTTTGTCTTCTGCGCATCCGCATTCTACGGAATACGGATGCAGGTGTGTATGCACAGTTTTCTGGAGCGATGAAGGAGGAGGTGCCTCATTAGGGTTTTGGCAGTTGGTTCGGCCAAAACCACTATGTGGTAGGGTTTTGACAGTTGATTCGGTCAAAACCATTTTGAGGCGGACTCATTAGGGTTTCGACAGTTCGTTTGGTCAAAACCATAAATGAGCCGGGGACATTATTTACTAATCCTTTCATTGATAATTTTGTTATGGCTAATTACATTGACCATTTGACCATCTTGACTTTGTTGACTCTTTGACCAAAGTTGACTTGGACCTTCTTAGAAGATCTAAAGTATTCTTTGGTTTTCTTTTTATTAAGTTATGATAATGGTCATGTCATTTGTAGCCATCACCTTTATCTTGATTGGATTTGTAATGATAATGTTTTGTGCATTATTGCAACCATGGTTAGCTTTTCTCTTGGTTAAGCTTTTCATTTGCTCATTCTCATTCTCTCTCTTGAAATGAGAAGCTCCATGGTTGCTAGAAAATCTCCTCCTTCTTCCTCCTCTTGATTTCTCCTTTGATCTCATGTGTTGAGAGAAAAAGGATTCTACTTGACAAACACATCCATACATCCTCTCTACACAACCTAGGGCTTCTAGATTAGCAATCTCCTTGCCCTAGTTACCTCGGCTTGAGGTGGGGCTCGGTGTACATCTCTCGGGTGGATCGTCTTCGACTCAAGGAGGCCGCGGAGGTGACCGAAGTCCGGATCAACCATTGAGCAAGCAATGAGAAGAACAACAAGAAGAGAAGAACATCAAAGAAGAACAACAACTAGAAGTGAAGGAGTTCAAGTTGAGGTATAACCACTTTGCATAGTAGTTAACTCTTCTTTGCAAGTATGCTAGTTTAGTTTAGCAAAGATCCGGCTTTTACGGTCCATGTTACAAAGTTTAGAAAAATTTTGATTTACCGTTTCCGCAACCCCGAAAGTACCGGGAGAGGTAACGTGGACCTAACAGTGGTATCAGAGCCTAACTAAACATAAACTAGCTTGGTTGTAAAGTGTATCGAAGTTCGAAACGGAAAAATCGAAAAAACCAAGTTATAAAAAATCTGAGTTTCTGTTAAAACTTTTTCTGGTCAAAACAAAATTTGTTATATCCCAAAAATCATCTCAGGCTTTTTAGAAGAAACCCACCAAAAACGACACAGTAACTCACCAGATCGGCCGCGCTTCCGCGGCAATAGCTTGCTATTGCCGCGGAAGCGCCGCTGTCTGGTAGAGTTGCTGTCTCGTTTTTGGTGCAGTGTGTTTCTGACATGGTTTTAGGATTTTTCTGATATATTATATGTTCCCAGATTTGCCAGAATAGAAATTTGTTTTTGGGGGCCTATAAATCCGTATTTTTCCGAACTTCAATATACTTTGACTATGTTGGTTATATCTGTGATGTTCTTATGTATTGAACGTCGGCTAATCGCTATATGTCGATTAGTCGGGGTTATACATATCTGTGATTGTTGTTGATGGTTTGTGTATATGAACTCGTTGGATTGTCGCGGATGAATAGCCGGGATGGATGTGAGATGAGAGTTTCTTTTTCTTTCATTCATGTAATAAATTTGTAAATTGATGTAATATTATTTGTTTGGCCGCACAACCGGGTCGGGGTTGTAGCCGTCATTGTATAATTCTTTTTACTGTTTTTGCTCCTAGGATAGACCCATGGAGGGGTGCACAAACTACCGGGTAGCTCGAAGTGCCGAGTGGCCTACTCATGGCATTGAGGGAGGTTGCTTCGCTTCGGGTACTTGGCGGGTAGTTTGCCGCACCCGTAGGGGTCTTGGGTGGGGTATTGGCTATTCATCGCGACCGTGTAATCCGTTTTTCGTTGCAGGCTCGAACGAATTGCGGATTCCTAGTATATCCAAAGTGTTCATCTGTGATCTGTAATGTCTATCATTGCTTTACTATTTAGGCGTTGCTTATGTTTTACAGCCGCGCTAGCCCAGCCCCCGCTCTGTCGTTAGTTAAGTAACCTAACGGGTGATGACGGGGCCCCGTGGCGAATGCGAATGGCATAAGCGTACGTCATATTTTGGTTGTTTTCTGCAATGGTAGGATTTAAATGATGGGACGCATTAAAAGAACTAATGCAAGAAAATAAACCTAAAAGACGTTGTTGGAACAAGTTTTTCAAAAAGCTGTTATTACAAGGACGTTCATCTTTTTGTTTTGCATCGAGGTATTCGGTTATGAATACCCAGCACCTCAGTCGACGAGGCAAGGGCCGAGATCCCTTCACCGGGAGTGACCCCTTGGACAAAACTTTGCGTCAGGGTAATAACTTCACCATAGTCGATTATTCTTGCTTTGCATCGAGGTATTCATCTTACGAATGCCCAGCACCTCACTCGACGAGGAAAGAGCCGAGATCCCTTCACAGGGAGTGACCTCTTTAGCAAAAGTTTTCGCCACTATGATTTTCAAAAAGGTGCAATCAGGTTCCTTCAACGATATCAAGTTCATTACGTTAACGGGTTTTTCGCCAAAAACCCAGCCGTAGCCCTCCGTCGTTTCGGATTAATATTATTCAGTATTCGTGCTGCGTTTGTTGACCTAGTCAAGGCGTAGTGAACGGTAGCTAAATAATATTTTTCTGTGGATTGCAAATGTGATTGGTTAGGACAGTCGTGCGGCCTTGTTGACCTAGTCAAGGGCACGTACGGGTGGGTCTAATGCAATCAGGATTATGACGGGTAGAACTTGTCTAACAGTTTGTGGCTTGTTGACCTAGTCAAGGTCATGAACAGTTAGGGGCAAAAACCACATCGGGAGTTTTCAAAAGAACTGAAACTTGCAGATATAGCATACCTTCTGGAGTGTGGTGACTAGAGTGGATTCCATCTAGGTTATCACACAATGACAGTTGGATCCCGATCCCACTGATGAGTTGGTTTACTCTCGGGAGATTATTTCACTTAACGATCAATGCTATAAACCTAGTAGGTGTCTAGAAAGGTGTTAGCGGGGTTACGCCCCCAGGGAAAAGAGGTTCTTTAATTAAGGAACTTCGCGAAAGCGTTGGAAAACCTCCCTCGAAGTACCGACACTAGCCTGGCTGAAAGGTTAAGCAAGTATTGTGACGTGAATTAAAACCCGGCTAGTTCTTCTTTTTAAAAGGTTTTAAGAAGAATTTGAGGAAACAGTGGGAGACATCCTGGTTAGATAAATTAATAAACCAATCTAATCTTGCAAGAGCATACGCTGAGTGTTTCTTTTCTCTCTCTCCAGGCAGCAACCTTTTCACGCCCTAATCAAGATAATAAAATGTATCGCTTGACCGATCCGAATTCTTATTCGGGACTGGGGAAAGATGGTTCAGCTCTAACTTGTGACAACAGTCATGAGTATGAGAATGGGAAAGAGGAAAGTATGGATTTCCAGGATACCCAGTTGAAGAAGAAGCATGGTTTTGCATCTACTTCAGGTGTTCTTGTAATTGAGAACTGTTTTACGGTCAGCCCTACCTCCTGGGTACTTGATACCGGATCAGGATCTCATATCTGTAATTTATTGCAGGGACTGAGAAAAAGTAGGAAAGTTGCACCGGGTGATATGTCGCTCAGAGTAGCGAACGGAGCACAAGTTAATGCGGCAGCCGTCGGTGAATATCACCTAGTATTGCCAAATGGCAAGACTATGATTTTGAACGATTGCTACTATGTACCCTCCATGGTTTGCAACATCATATCAGTTTCTTTACTCGATAAAGATGGATATAACTTTGTTCTTGAAAAGAATATCATGAACATTTACCTTGATAAGGTACTGGTTGCAGAGGGTACACTGTTTAATGGTATCTACGTTCTAAATCAGAATACAGTTCTCAACATACAAAACACACGCAAGAGGAAGAATTCAGATACGAATGAATCCTACTTGTGGCATTGTAGACTCGGTCATATCGGAGAGAAAAGACTGAGTAAGTTGCATAAAGATGGACTCTTGAATGCGTTCGAGTTTTCATCTTATGGAACTTGTCAGTCTTGTCTCAAAGGAAAGATGACCAAATCTCCGTTCACCGGACATGGAGAAAGAGCAGCAGAGCTCTTGGGACTCGTACATAGTGATGTATGTGGTCCGATGTCTATACATGCAAGGGGTGGGTTCTCGTACTTCATCACATTCACTGACGATCTCTCTAGGTTCGGATATGTGTATCTGATGAAACACAAATCTGAAGCTTTTGAGAAATTCAAGGAATTCAGAAACGAAGTAGAGAACCAGACAGGCAAAAGTATCAAGATCCTCCGGTCTGACAGGGGAGGGGAGTACTTAAGCACGGAATTCCTAGATTACTTAAAAGAGAATGGTATTCTCTCTCAGCTTACTCCTCCTTATACACCACAGCACAACGGTGTTTCGGAGCGGAGGAATCGTACCCTACTGGATATGGTTCGCTCCATGATGAGTAATGCCGAGTTGCCTCTTTCATTTTGGGGACATGCGCTTCAGACAGCGGCATACCTATTGAATGATGTTCCGTCTAAATCTGTGCCTAAGACTCCGTTCGAGATATGGAATGGAAAGAGGCCATATCTTAAAAGATCTAAGATATGGGGTTGTCCGGCTTATGTTAAAAAGCATAAACCGGATAAACTAGAGGCACGGTCAGTTTTATGTAAGTTTGTGGGATATCCAAAGAATGGTTATGGATATCTATTCTACCACACCGAGGAACAGAAGGTGTTTGTTGCTCAGCATGCCGTTTTCTTGGAAACGGAGTTTCTTGCAAAAGAAATTAGTGGGAGCACGGTAGAATTGGAAGAAATTCAGCGACCACAAACTGAAACTGAAAGTTTGACAGAACCTCAGGATTCAATAACCCCAGACGAACCTCAGCCACTCCGCAGATCTGGTAGGATTTCTCATCCGCCCGAGAGATACTACGGTTTTCTCATTGACGGGGATCGAGAGGATTGCATCTTGGAAGAAGATGACCCTACCAGTTTCAGGCAGGCCATTATCAGTAGGGACTCTGATAAGTGGCAGGAAGCAATGCAATCTGAAATGGAGTCCATGTACGCCAATAAAGTGTGGACCATGGATATTGCTCCACCTGGGGTAAAACCCGTTGGATGCAAATGGATCTACAAAAGGAAACTTGGTGTAGATGGGCAGGTGGAAACCTATAAAGCTAGACTCGTTGCAAAAGGTTTTCGTCAAAGACCTGGTTTGGACTATGATGAAACTTTTTCTCCGGTGGCTATGCTCAAATCCATTCGGATCCTACTTGCCATTGCTGCCTTCCATGACTATGAAATCTGGCAGATGGATGTTAAAACGGCTTTCCTAAACGGTTGTTTGGAAGAGTGCGTTTACATGGATCAACCAGAAGGTTTCGTAGACAGTGGGAGCAGCGGAAAGGTGTGCAGGTTGCTTAAATCCATTTATGGATTAAAGCAGGCATCGCGGAGCTGGAACATCTGTTTTGATGAGGCAATCAAGGAATTTGATTTCATCAAGAACGAAGATGAACCCTGTGTATATAAGAAGATTGTAGGACGAACTGTCGTATTCCTAGTCTTGTACGTGGACGACATTCTTTTGATAGGAAATAACATTCCTATGCTACAATCGGTCAAGCTGTTTTTGTCACAAAGGTTCTCCATGAAGGACCTGGGTGATGCCTCGTACATTCTGGGGATCAAGATCTATAGAGATAGATCCAAGAAACTATTGGGACTTTCGCAGTCCAGGTACATAGAGACCGTACTAAAGAGATTTAGTATGGAGGATTCCAAGCGCGGTAACATACCCGCATTGCACGGAATTACCCTCTCCAAGAAGATGTCTCCTAAGACTGACGAGGAGAGGGTTCGCATGAGCACTATACCCTACGCTTCGGCGGTAGGATCTATAATGTATGCGATGCTATGTACAAGACCAGATGTAGCTTACGCATTGAGCACGGTAAGCCGGTATCAGTCGGACCCAGGGGAGAACCACTGGACAGCAGTGAAGAACATTCTCAAGTACCTGAGAAGGACTAAGGAGATGTTCCTGGTTTACGGTAATGGAGACCTTAGGGTCGAGTCCTTTACCGATTCAAGCTTCCAGAGTGACAAAGATGATAGCAAGTCCGTCTCGGGTTTTGTGTTTACCCTCAACGGAGGGGCGGTATGTTGGAGGAGTTCCAAGCAGGATACCGTCGCAGACTCGACGATGGAGGCTGAATACATTGCTGCAAGCGATGCCGCAAAAGAGGCGGTCTGGATTAAGAAGTTCATTAGTGAACTTCAGGTGGTTCCGTCCATTGTTGACCCAATACCTTTGTATTGCGATAACAATGGGGCTATAGCTTTAGCGAAGGAACCAAGGTCCCATCAGAAATCCAGGCACATCTTAAGGCGGTATCACCTGATCAGGGAGATCATTGATCGACAGGAGATCGAGGTGCGGAGAGTGGACACAAAGGACAACACTGCGGACCCATTCACAAAGGCTTTACCCCAGACTCAGTTCGAGCGGCTGATCGAGATGATAGGTCTTCGATACGCCAGTACATGGCCTTAGTGCAAGTGGGAGATTGTTAGTGTATATGCCCTAGAGGCCATTACTGTATCATACTAGTATGTATATTACTTGATGGAAGCTTGGGATATTCACAGTTGTACAGACAATCTTGCTCAATATAGTAGTATGCTACTTGGTTTGCCTCTGCTTTAATGTGTACATGTGTGTTTATTTATTATATCACCTATACGCATTAGTAGAGCCCTTAGGATCTTTGCTTGATTACCGGCGTTGTGATGGCGATCACACTCGTGGGGGCTGGGTAATCTACAAGCACATCCTTATACACGTCCCTGGTCGTGGGAGTATCGAGATAGGGCATCGATGCTCCGGAGTAGACTAGCGTATGCGCTTCTCATCCCAGCACGGGAGACGGTCTGTCCCACAGCCGTCAGTACGTCGTACTTGAGATAGTATGCGGGTGCTCGTTGGGTTACGAGTACACTGGACAGGACTCGTCGGGAACTGATGGTTGGTATTATACCTATCGTCAGTTATCAGTTCCCAGGTGACATGAGTACAGCTTAGTCCGCTGACTTGACACTGTCACTTCGCCTCGAGTGTGTTCCCACTGTTCTTTGATTACTACCCTACCACGGCTCTACTGAGTCATGCAAACAGGTAGTAGTTGGGAGCAGTCCCGAAGCACTTGGAGGCAGTGACGGTTAGACAGGATTCGTCTCTCCCGGTATTGGGGGTTGACATCGCGCTGTGTCTAGGAGAGCCATTACACAAGTAGTCCCTGGCCAGGGCAAGCGAGATGTACTGGTAGGTTCCAGTGTTATCTCAGGGTGTATTGGGCTTCACTCCGACACGACTTGTACCGCTATTAGGGGACTGACGTTTACCGCCCCCTAGGCCCGCCATGCGATGTATCAGACGAACATACCGGACTGTACGGAGATTGTCACATACAGACTCAGTAGGAGTTCGGATGGGTTTACCTCATCGGCCTTCTTATCGACATCTACCTGGGGACCGTTACGTACAGCTAGTGCCGCTTGCGGTCTGTGGTTAAACCCACTGCCAGCGTAGAGTCGAGTCTTTAGAGTCCCACACAGAGAGTTTCCCTGCACTGAGCGAAACGTGTAGAGGCCGTATGGTTTTACGGCAGGGCTGCGATCACTTACGTACACTTGTGTGCGTATGATGTTCGGGCAGGCAGTACTAGTGGGCTTTGGTTTAAGCCAGATCCTAGTATTGCACGGATGGATCTGTTTTGTCTTCTGCGCATCCGCATTCTACGGAATACGGATGCAGGTGTGTATGCACAGTTTTCTGGAGCGATGAAGGAGGAGGTGCCTCATTAGGGTTTTGGCAGTTGGTTCGGCCAAAACCACTATGTGGTAGGGTTTTGACAGTTGATTCGGTCAAAACCATTTTGAGGCGGACTCATTAGGGTTTCGACAGTTCGTTTGGTCAAAACCATAAATGAGCCGGGGACATTATTTACTAATCCTTTCATTGATAATTTTGTTATGGCTAATTACATTGACCATTTGACCATCTTGACTTTGTTGACTCTTTGACCAAAGTTGACTTGGACCTTCTTAGAAGATCTAAAGTATTCTTTGGTTTTCTTTTTATTAAGTTATGATAATGGTCATGTCATTTGTAGCCATCACCTTTATCTTGATTGGATTTGTAATGATAATGTTTTGTGCATTATTGCAACCATGGTTAGCTTTTCTCTTGGTTAAGCTTTTCATTTGCTCATTCTCATTCTCTCTCTTGAAATGAGAAGCTCCATGGTTGCTAGAAAATCTCCTCCTTCTTCCTCCTCTTGATTTCTCCTTTGATCTCATGTGTTGAGAGAAAAAGGATTCTACTTGACAAACACATCCATACATCCTCTCTACACAACCTAGGGCTTCTAGATTAGCAATCTCCTTGCCCTAGTTACCTCGGCTTGAGGTGGGGCTCGGTGTACATCTCTCGGGTGGATCGTCTTCGACTCAAGGAGGCCGCGGAGGTGACCGAAGTCCGGATCAACCATTGAGCAAGCAATGAGAAGAACAACAAGAAGAGAAGAACATCAAAGAAGAACAACAACTAGAAGTGAAGGAGTTCAAGTTGAGGTATAACCACTTTGCATAGTAGTTAACTCTTCTTTGCAAGTATGCTAGTTTAGTTTAGCAAAGATCCGGCTTTTACGGTCCATGTTACAAAGTTTAGAAAAATTTTGATTTACCGTTTCCGCAACCCCGAAAGTACCGGGAGAGGTAACGTGGACCTAACACCAAGGAGCCTACAAGGAGTGGAGGACAACGATGAAGACCCGAAGGACATGTAACGTGAGGTATAACTTCGAATCCGAGTAGTTAAACCTCTAGTTGGTAGTTAGCAATGGTTTAGATATCGATTCATGCGCTCAAGTCCGTGTTACGAAGCTTTGATAATCGTTTTTCATATATTCCGCCTCCCCGCAAGTTCGTGGGGTGCATGACATGGACTTACATTTCGCACTAGATGCTTCACACGGGTTCACTGCCGTGCTTGGCGAGGACTAGGCTCCGCTCTGGATGCTTCACACGGGTTCACTGCCGTGCTCTGCGAGGACCAGGATCCGCTCTGGTCGTTTTCCACGGGGTCAAAGAGTGACGTTATCCGCGTTCTACGTGACCAGGAATTTTGCACTAGATGCTTCACACGGGTTCACTGCCGTGTTCGGCGAGGACTAGGCTCCGCTTTGGATGCTTCACACGGGTTCACTGCCGTTCTCTGCGAGGACCAGGATCCACTCTGGACGTTTTCCACGGGGTCAAAGAGTGACGTTATCCGCGTTCTACGTGACCAGGAATTTTGCACTAGATGCTCCATATGGGTTCACTGCCGTGCTCGGCGAGGACTAGCCTCCGCTCTGGATGCTTCACACGGGTTCACTGCCGTGCTCTGTGAGGACCAGGATCCGCTCTGGACGTTTTCCATGGGGTCAAAGAGTGACGTTATCCACGTTCTACGTGACCAGGAATTTTGCACTAGATTCTTCACACAGGTTCACTGCCGTGCTCGGCGAGGACTAGGCTCCACTCTGGATGCTTCACACGGGTTCACTGCCGTGCTCCGCGAGGACTAGGATCCGCTCTGGACATTTTCCACGGGGTCAAAGAGTGACGTTATCCGCGTTCCACGTGACCAGGAATTTTTTGATTATATCCGTATTTCATGGGATGGGGATTTGACTCTGGGTGATCCGTATATCACTGAGCCATGGGACTGGGAGTTGCCGCTATTCCACTTCGCTTGAAGTTGTGTCCGTTGTTACAAGACGAGTGTTGAGACGATCTCTAGATCACTTGCGGCCCGTCGAGATTTGGCTTCTTCTTATGATGAAACCTGGGGGAGGAGTATGATCCCTTCTTTGTTTGCGCCCCTGGATTGTGTACAGGGATAGATGTAACATCACCTGTAGGGCAAAAAATTTAATTTTTATTTTATCTCTTTTTCCGCGATGCTCTATCATTTCAGCTTTTATATCGCGAAGGTCGCGATTGCCCCATCATTTCGGCTATTTTTCGCGGTGCCCAATCATTTCGGCTATTTATTTTATTTTCCACTCGCTGCTTTTTATTGCGAGTTGCCCAATCATTTCGGCTATTTTTCATGCATACATTTTTACTCGCTGCTTTTTATTGCAAGTTGCCCCATCATTTCGGCTATTTCATATGCATGTGCGGCTTGCTGGCTTTTCGCCGTAAGTATGGAATTAGACACCGATTTCGGCATCAGCACCGCTGCAACTGGGATGTCGGCAGGAGCGAATCATCATTTGCCTCTGTCGATGTTGAATAAAGGTGGCTTAGTAAACAGGGTTAAGGGTCCTGTCGACTAAGGCTTTTGACTTCATGAGCCGTAAGGGTCTCACAAAGGTATTTCTCCCTACAAGTCGTGAGGATCTTACAGGTGTGTTTTCTCCTTAGGAATCGTGAGGATTCCTAAGTGCATGTCCTCTTGCAAGTCGTAAGGATCTTACAAAAGGGTCTTCTCCTTATAAGTCGAGAGGGTTTACAAGGGTTGTTCGCCATATGAACATATCTCTAGTCACGGATGGGTCTTGGTTAGGGAAATGTTTATTCGCGCCCGTGGATTGTATACAAGGGTCAGTATTGAGCCACTTGTAGGGCATAAATTGAAGGTTGTGGGGGTTGCTTAAGCACAGGTTTAGGTCTCTGTGACTTAAGACTTTCAAATCTTATGAGCCGTGAGGGTCCGATAAGAGAGTTCTCCTTACGAGTCGTGAGGATCTCGCAAGTGTAATTTCTCCTTAGGAATCGTGAGGACTCCTAAGTGTGTTGCTCCTTTGTGAGTCGTAAGGATCTCACGCGGGTGGTTTCTCCTTACAAGGTCGTGAGGACCCTGCAAGTGTTCTTTAACGAGGTTGCGCCCTTTCGGGTTTTCACAAACACTCGCCGGTAGCCCTGCTGTTTTTACTCACGGAGCCCTTTCGGGTTTTCATCCGTGCCCATTTCGCTTATGGACATACCGTTTTTATTTTTATTATTTTTTTAATATTTTTTTTGTATCGGCTTTGAGATGCTGCAATCCACCATAGTTTATCGACATCTCGGTCAACAACCAGTTTTAGGACATAATGGTCCATTGTTAGTTTAAGGACGTTTCGGTCCGTTGCTGGTTTAAGGACGTTTCGGTCCGTTGTTAATTTAAGGACGTTTCGGTCCGTTGTTAGTTTAAGGACGTTTCGGTCCGTTGTAAAGGATGCTGGTTACTACTTAGAGTTCGGGCTTAGGAAGATAGCGGGTGGACATAGTCGTCGTCATCTATCATTGACCTAGGCCTTGACCCGTTAAGCGTAGTATTTCTTCTGGAAGCGACCGTTCACTGGCCTGAAAGGTCTTTCACCATGCATATCCATGAGTAGATACGCTCCACCCAGGTAGACCTTGTCTATGATGTACGGGCCTTCATAGTTTGGCTCGAATTTTCCTCGTTTGGCGTGATTGGAGATCATAGGTCTTTTGACCATTAGCACCAGTTCGCCTTGGCGGAACATCCTCGGCCTGGTCAATCTTTCGTATGAGCGCGTCATCTTTGCTTTGTGAGCCTCCAGATTTTGTTGCGCTATGAGCCGGGTCTCATCAAGGGTATCAAGCTTCTCAAGCCGAAGGTGAGCATTTTCTTTGTTCGTCAGTTCGTAGTGGACCGCTACTCGTAGAGAGGGTAATTCTATCTCGAGGGGGAGTACTGCTTCTGTACCGAATACCAATGCGTATGGCGTTGTGTTCGTGGCCATTTTGAACGTAGTTTGATATGCCCAGAGAGCTTCTTGCAGTCTCTCATGCCAGTCCTTTTTGTTTCGGGACACCGTCTTCTTCACGATCTTTGTCAAGGTTTTGTTGAAAGCTTTAGCTAGACCGTTAGCTCGCGGATTATAAACTGAGGAATATCTCCAGTCTATGTTGTGTTGCTGCGCGAAGCGACTAATCTTGTGGCTTCTGTAGGCTGGCCCGTTATCGGAAATGATCCGTCGCGGAGTTCCAAACCGATAAATGATGTGCGTCTTGAAGAAATGGAGAATATTCTCCGTCTTCACTTCCCTCAGCGGTATTGCTTCTGCCCATTTGGAGAAGTAATCAGTCATCGCCAGGATGAAGCGATGTCCCCTGGACGATGCCGGTTCGATGGGGCCGATTATGTCAGTTCCCCACATTTCGAACGGCCAACTAACCACCGTTGGATGTAGAGGATTTGGGTGCTGATGGATAAAGTCCCTATGGATTTGGCATGAGTAGCATTGCTTCGCATACTCGAGGCAGTCCTGGATCATCGTGGGCCAATAATAATCCATTCGTTTGATCTTCAGCTTCATCTTCGGGCCTGCTTGGTGAGAACCGCAGAGTCCGTCGTGAACTTCCTGAACGACTCTTTTCGCTTCGTCAGGTCCTAGGCATCTCAACCACAGAGAGTCAAATGACCTCTTGTACAGAGTATTATTGACGAAGGCGAAGGACAGAGCTCGTTTCACAAGCTGATGTCTTGAGGACGCATCTTCAGGCGTTCGACGGGATTTGAAGTAGTCTATAAAGACTTCTCTCCAATCCCCAACCGTTTCTTGGTTTTTTATTTGCAGGGCCGTCTGCTCAATCGCTTCCTTTTCTTCGGGTGATTCCGGAGATATTTCTGCAGGGGCAAGTACTTGACGGCTTTGTACCATGATCCTAACGTCATCGAGGTTCTCATCAGCCAGTTCTTTAGCGAGCTTGGCTAATGCATCCGCTTTACTATTTTCCGCACGCGGTATGTTTTCCAAAGTGTAGGAAGGGATTTGAGTCAGCAGTTGCTGTACTCTCTCTCCATACTTCACCAGCTCTGGCTTGCATGTCTGGTAGTCGTCGTTTACTTGACTGACGACCAGTTGGGAATCTCGGTATATGAGGAGGTTTTCAATTCCCATGTCGATGGCGATCTCTAGGCCTGCTATCAAAGCTTCGTATTCAGCCTCGTTGTTCGTCCTCGGCTCTGTTAAGGAGAAAGCGAAGCGCATCATCCCTCCTTGTGGGGTTACGAAGATGAGTCCTACCCCTGATTTGATTATAGGCGTGCTTTGCTTGCGCTTCTTCATGGAAGATGCTCCATCGAAATAAAGTTCCCATCGGGTATCACCGCCGTCGATCGCGTCAAACGCGTGTTCGTCTAGCAGTTCGTAATTCAAAGGGGAATCGGCAGGTATTGGATGATCAGCGAAGAAGTCGGCGATGGCTTGGCCTTTCACTGCCTTAAGAGGCTGATAGGTTATCGAGAACTCCATCAAGAGTAGGGCCCATTTAGCGAGTCACCCCGTCAATATGGCCTTCGACATCAAATATTTAAGGGGGTCCACTTTTGAAATGAGGCAAACTTCATGCGCCAATGCATAGTGTCGGAGTTTCGTTATCACGAAGATCAACGCCAGGCAGTGTTTTTCGATGGGAGAATAATTGCTTTCCGCCCCTAGGAGAACTCGGCTCAAATAGTAGAGAGCTCTTTCTTTCCCTTGGTCGTTCTCTTGTGCCCACAGCGCTCCTAAAGAACCTTCGAGAGCTGTTGTATAAAGAATAAGGGGCTTTCCCCTGACCAGAGCGGCCAGCACTGGCGGGTTCTGCAGATACTGCTTGATTTCGTCCACCGCGCCTTGGCATTTGTGATCCCAGACGAACGGGGTTCCCTTCTTCATCAGGTGACTGTACGGGCGGCACTTGCCAGAGATATTGGCTATAAATCGCCGGATGTACGCGAGCTTCCCTTGGAGAGACCGCAATTGCTTGAGAGTCCTTGGCGGTGGCATTTCCATGATCGCCTTGATCTTCGACGGATCTATCTCGATGCCCCGATGACGGACAAGGAATCCTAGGAATTTGCCTGAGGACACCCCGAACGTGCACCTGAGAGGGTTCATCTTCAAGTTGTATTGCCGAAGGCGTTGAAATACAGTCTTCAGATGCTCGAGATGTTCCCCGTATGATTTGCTTTTAACGACGAGGTCGTCGATATAGCATTCGGCGATTTCATGTATAAGGTCATCGAAGATCTTCTTCATGGCCCTCTGATAGGTGGCACCGGCGTTCTTTAGGCCGAAGGGCATCACCTTGTAGCGGAATATTCCCAGAGGGGTCCGGAAAGCGGTGTGCTTCCGGTCTTCTGGGTGCATCTTTATCTGATTGTATCCTGATGAGCCGTCCATGAAGGAGAAAATCTCATGAGTGGATGTGTTATCTATCATCGGCTCAATGACTGGCAATGGGAAATCATCTTTCGGGCAGGCTTTATTGAGATCCCGGAAGTCCACGCATATGCGCACTATCCTATTTTTCTTCATTACCGGGACGATGCTGGCGATCCAGTCAGGATATTGAACTTCTTGGATAAACTCAGAATCGATCAGCTTCTTGACTTCGGCGTTGATGCTCATCTCAAGCTCAAGCCGCATTCTTCCCGGCGCCTGTTTGACCGGCTTGACGTCCGGGGATATTGCCAATTTATGCACAGCAATTTCTGGATCTAGTCCTGGCATTTCAGAATAGTTCCATGCGAAGCAATCTCTATGTTGCATAAGCATGTCTTTTAATGCAGCCACCCTTTCTTCAGATAGCAACTCGCTGACGAATGTCGGTCGCGGGTCGTTTTCCGTCCCCAACTCAATCTTCTTGAGGTTGTCTGCAGTAGAATGTATGCCATCTTCCAGCTCTTTCGGCGCTGGTGGAAATTCTGGGATCACCTCGTCGTCATCGTTTTCGAAGCACCAAGGAAAGTCAGCCATATTCTCGGGCTCTTCTTTTGATATCGTTACCATACGACAGGTATGAGCTCTCTTGCAAGACCGATATGGATCTGGTTCTGCTCTTGTGGCTTTGGGTTCGTGCTTTTGTGGCGGCGTTACCCTCCAACTGTTGGATGGAGCAAACCTGCCTTGCTGGTATTGGTCTTCGACCCAGTTCTTGAAAGTGAAGCAGTCTTCGATAGGGTGTCCTATGGCTCGGTGATAAGAGCAATAGCCCGGATGAGAGACCTCGTTAGCTTGCCCAGGGTGTTTAGACTTCGGAAGTGTAATCATTCGATATTTTAAAGCGAGGTCAAGTATCTTCCGTGTTTTATTCTGAGGAAAAGAGTATGCCTGACTCTTCTTTTTTATGAGGGACAAATTCGGACCGCTCAATTTCCGATTGCGTGACTTCTCGGTCCTGCTTTGTTGCCGTCGAACGCTTTTTCTGCTTTTTGATTCGTTTCTACCTCTGCGTCGGGCCTTTTGCACAACAGGTTGACAGGGAGGAGTATTTTCGTCTCTGGCAGCCTGTTGAAGAAGACGTTGCATCCTGGCTTTCTCGTAGATGGCCACCTCGCGATTATGGTCGTCCCGAGATTTTTGACCCGCTTTCCTGACAAGCTTGTCCATTCGTTCTTCAAACGACGGACTCGGCATTTCGATCGCGGGATCTAGTTTTGATAAGGGGTTGGCATTTCCTGACAGAGCGTCCTCTTCTTCATCGAAGTTATATATGGCGTAGCTATCGTGGACCCGTTCCCGTCTCCCGGCTCTCACGTATCCAGGCTCAAGTGTTTCCATTCTCCCGTTGGGCAATTTGCGCTGAGTCCCAGGGACATCCCAAATCCTGTTATAGAATCGAGCTTGTTGGGTAGTCTGTTTTAAGGGTACCCCTTGGCGCTTCAATAGCCTTTTCAATCCGTTTGTGTAATATCTGGGCAAACGGATGGGTTGAAGCTTGTCAAGAGTAGAATCCGCGCCATACCAGATCTCTTTCTCCACTCTTGTTTCCGAGGACCGATAGAATAGGATCGCCTTTTCGCCTTTTCGCTTGGGAGGGACGTAAAACGTCTGCAGGTCTTGCACGTTGTGAGCCCCAAGCGCGTCAAGATCTTTGTAGTGCTCCAGCGGGATCATGGTGATTTGCAAACTCTGATCGTCACCAGGGAATTCTTGTATTGGCGGCTGACTGGAGAACACAACATTAACCTCATCTTCCGAGTCACTTCCGAAGATCAATATAGGGGCGGACGGCCCCGGGTCATTGCGTCGAGACGGCCCAGAGTAAACTATCTCTTCTTCTTCTTCAGTATCACTCCCAAAAACAGGGATGGTGGTAGCGGCTTTGTTCTCCGGTTTGCGACATCTCTCCGTATCCTCGAAATCTGGCAAAAAGTACTTTGCATCTTTATATTTGCGGACTTCGTTCATGGAGAATGGGTTTAGCTCACCTGTTATGGTATACTCGAGACCATCCTTGAAATACTTCATACACTGATGTTGCGTAGAAGGGATGATGTTGTACTCGTGTAACCAAGGCCGGCCGAGCAGAGCATTGTAACATGTCTTGGCATCTATGACATGAAACTTAATGTCCGTGATGAGTAGCCCAAAACGTAGCGTCAATATCACAGACCCAAGAGTTCTCGATGATTAGGAGTCGAACCCGGAGATGGTGATCTTGTCCCGAGCAAGGTGCTGGACGCTCATGCAGATTTCCTTTAACACCCGCACGTTGAGGAGATTAACGGAAGACCCATTGTCAACCAAGATTTTGCTTATCTTTATTTCGTGGCAATATCCAGAGACGTATAGGGGACGGTTGTGGTCGCACGTCCCAAGGAGCAGGTCTTCGTCACCGAAAGTGATATCGGCTGTGTGCACTTCTTCCAGTTCATCCTTCATCCTTTCTTCGGCGAGGAAGGCTTGGAATTGTTCGGGCTCTTGTAGTGCCTTGATTAATGAATCTCTCGCTTCTCGTGATAATAAGAGGGCGTCAAGAATGCTGAGCTGCGAGGGTAGCTTTCTCAGGTGCGCTAGGATGCTGTAGTCCACCTTACTTTTCTTAGGCGGGTCCTTGGCAGTCAGCTCTTTCATAACTTGGTCATCTAAGGCGATATCCTCAGCGACCTTTTCCTTTCCCTTATCTTTTCTAGTTGCGGGTCCGAGATTCTTTTCCGGGAGCGTGCGATTGCGCAACTGAATGTTTTCGCAGGCCTCTGGTACTTCTTCTTTCTCCAAGGTGGACTCTTTAAAGAGGGGGATAAGAGCCAGCTCCTCGTCAGAATCGCTTCTGAATGTGAGCACTTGCGATCCCCCGGCGTTGACCGTGTAACAGTTACCGGTAGTTCTTTCGTGTCCTTCAGCCGTACTTCTCTGCTCCCGACGAGTTCTGCGTTTCATTCGCTTAAAATGTTGCCGATGAGCAACATATCCCTGCCACCATGTTTTAAAAGCGTCGCACTCCTCAGTGGGGTGTGAAATCTTCCGATGATATGAGCAGTAATTAGGGTGCCTTTCCGCCCCATCGAGCGTGTTTTCTTCCGAGGGTGGTAGTTTCATTCCCATTGACATGGCTTTGGCAAACCTTTTCCTCGTCTTGAATATGTTTTTATCCACGTCGGGTGTCTTTCGATCTAGCGGAAGTGCTTCGACTTTTTCGCTTAGCCGCTCGCGTTTGGCTCCTTCGGATGCGGCTGTCTCACGCTCCCGATCGGCTTTACTTTTCAAACGAATCTCGTCTAGAAAGGCGTCGATCATTTCGTCTGTCGGCCACACAAGTTCTGGTTCAGGCTGTGCCCCCAGTTTCTCAGTGCCAGGAGTTTTTTCATCGTCTGTAAACGAGTGGGAGATCACATGACAACACGCCACATATTCCTCGGATTCATCCGACGAGCTCTCTCCGTTATCTTCCTCTTGAAAGAAGTGGTTGAGGAACTATTGGAGTGTGATGGGAGTTCGCGCCTTCTGATTGTATTCCTCCAGCGTCAATCTGTTTTTGCAAGTCCGTACGCTTGTTGCCAGGCTTCACGGGCTTCTTAGATTTCTTCTTCTTTTTCTTTGAAGATTTCGACGGCTGGTTGTGAGTACTGGGGCCATCACCACTGATCTTCGGAGTTGGGCACAGCTTCAGCATCCCTTCAATGATTTGAGGTTCCAGCGGGTTCTTCCACCTGATCGCCGGGCATGTTTTAAGATCGTTCAGCATCCTCTTGGTTTTTGCTGAAAGCATGATTTTCCATGGAGCTTCTTCAATGAAAGAACAAGTTGCCCCCGGTGTGTCCGTCTTCTTAGCAGTGTGAGGTTGTGGCGGGTTCACCTTCCACTTCTCGGACAACGCAAACTTACCCTGTAGGTATTGATCTTCAATCCATCATTTGAAGACGAAGCAATCCTCAATCGGATGGCTTACGGTTTGATGGTAAGGGCAGTAGTTGGGGTTATTCACCTCACTGGGTTGCGGCGGTCGTCTTGGGTTTGGCAAGTTGATAAGCCTGTTGTGTATTGCCAGCTCGAATAGCCTCTTCGTCTTATCCCGCGGGAATGATTAGGGGCGCTTCATTTTCTCATTGTAATAGCGCCGTCTTTCTTCCAGTTGATCCGCCAACTTTGGGGCACTGGGTTGCTGCTGAGCGTTCGCCATGAAGGTTGCCTTCCCTTTACCCTTGTCATTCCGAGGTTCTGGCTTCGAGGGAGACGGTCTGTGACCCATCTGGTCCATCTGGCCAACTTGTCGATCAAAGCCTGGAACGTGGTTGGCTTAAAAAACATCATGAACTGTGAGATAGTTGCATGAGGATCTAGGGTACCCACGAACATGCCCACCGCGGGCGCCTCCTCAATGCGTTGTTCGTATTTCGACCACAAGTTTTGCCAGCGTATAGCGTACTGGACCCACGTCTCGCCTGGTTTCACCCTGGCATTAATCAATGCCGTTATCAGGGTACGTTCGCTGGCGCTCGCGAATTGCTGAGTGAATAGCAACTCCATTTCCGCGAATGTTTTAATAGAGTCGTTTGGGAGCTCAAAGTACCACTCGAACGCCGTTTCTGACAAGCTACCGACAAACTGACGAAGCAACAATTTATCATCACCGCCGGTGTTGCCGCAAAGCGCCCTAAACTAGGCAACGTGCTGGTGGGGATTGCCCATCCCTTTATAGACATGAAATTTCGGTATTGTATAGCCCGGCGGGTACTTGATCTGATCATACCAGCTCAGATATGGTCGCCCTGTTCTGACAACTTGACCCGCTGCCTCAGTCGCCTGGTGAACTCGTATCTGTTGGGCTATGTATTCGTCCAGGTCAGCCTTGGAGATTGTTTCCTCCTTGGCTGTTGACAGAGCGGGTGGAGGATTTGACGTTTCTCCCATGTCGTCTTCAAGAACGATTGGAGGGTCTTCAGCAGGAGACTCTTGTTGGATCATCATCCCCACCATGTCCTGGAACAGGAGGGCCATTCGTTGTATATTGGTTGCTTGTTTCGCAGCCTCTTTATCCTTCTTCTCCAATATCCTACGAAGGAATTCAGCGTCAGTTTCTTGCTCCTGGCGTTGATCAGATGACGCTTCGGGGCTTTCTTTCGGCCTAGTGAGTGCGGCCATTGCGTTCATCATTTCCTGGAGCTTCTGCTGTTGCTCCTGAGCTTTGGTCACTGACCGTGTAAGCGGCTTATGACCCGTGGATGCACGGCTGTCTTTTTTCCCAGCGCCATGTATACCGTATGCACCGTCATGCCCCCAGACTTAGGGCGTTTAGGCTTATTGTCCTTGATATTTGCTGCAGGAGTGGGGACTCTATCTGGCCTTCTTCTCTTTTGTGTAGTAGACGTGGAGGGAGCCGTTACAGCGGGCACCCAAGCGGTTGCCGTCCTTTGTTGTTTGACGTGACGGTTCTGTCCTTCCTGAACCTTCACCCTCTTCTTCCGGCGAGAGTGATTTTGAATGATTACCGAGTCCTGAACCCGTCGCCAGACCTTATAAATTTTGGAGGACAGCCGTTGAGGAGGCTGCTCCGGCTTTGTCTCTATAACATTCTCCGCAGGTGGAGGGGCTCTTTTGAGAACCGTAGTTGGCGAATTTCTGCGTACCATGTTCAGCAGCTCGAAGCTGTTCCCGGTTGGAACAGCAGCCTCAATTTCCACCGTTGGAGCTGGTGGAGTTAGTCCGGAGGGGGAGTTGCCCCCAGTCTTCCTTATCCGGCGCCAATGGCGACGTCGGGCATGGCGGGTTGTTGGGATTGATTCAGCGACGGCTTCGTCTTGTCCCCAGTTCTGGGGAGGGGCTGCTGCTGGTGTCAGCCTTTTGAAGACTGACGTTCATTGAGAAGCTATAGATCTCTGAGCGGGAGCGGGAATGGGGGTAGTCAATCTCGCGAAGACCGACCCTCTGGGAGGAGAAGCCGCCTTGACGACTCTGGGAGCAGCTGTCCTCTTTGGGATGGCCTTCTCAGGTATCACGGGCTTCTTGGCGGGCCCTTTGGAGTTCAGGCTCAGTCTAGTGAAGACCGAAGAGTTGGATGACTCGCTGAGAGGGGCCGTAGGAGTAGCAAGTCGATCAAAGACCGATTTCTTTGACGCTTCAGGTACGGGCATTGGGATGTTAATGTTTACCGGTGGGAGCATGGTCCTAAAGAATAGACCGGTGGTAGCTTGAGTCACTTGCTCCACAGGCATAGTGAATAGGGAAGCAGCCTGCGGTCCATATGCTACACCTCCAGGTGAGGCGGAGCATCGGTTGCATTTGCAGTTGGAGCAGTTCGAGCAGTTGTCAGCCATTGATCCTTTTGCTTTCTACAGCAAACGAAACACCAAGTCTTAGTACTTCGAAACCCGAGGGCAACCATTAGCAAACCGCGATTGGTTCGCGAATCACGACACACGAAGTGTGGAGTGGAAAGAGGAAAAGGTCCCACCGGGCGTGCCAGAATCTGTTCCCCTCCGAAGGACGGCGCGACATGACGTCTTGCCTGAAATTCAGGGCAGATGCTAATTGGTGCTATCCGTCTACCTCTCCGAAGATGCCAAGTTGATTTATGGCACCATGTATCGAAGGTTTAAACGAATGCGTCCGATGTAGCAGACTTCGTCAGATTCCCCCTCGCTTGAGGGGTTTTTGGTTGTGGGGACGCTCTTCCCTGCAGGCACAAGCCCCTGCAGTTAATTACGCAACCGCATTGCGTTAACAACTTTTTCCATCTCCATCTGGGCACTTCGTGTTGTGTGTGTTTGATTTGTGTTTGGTTGCCCGTGGATTGTATACGGAGACTGAGTTATGTCGTCGCCCGTAGGGCGTGGACTAGTCCAAATCCGTATCTTTCTTAGATTTGGGTTTGAGGGTTGTGTTTAAGGATACGTTAACCTCATTTGAGACTAAGATCGATTTAAACGTTGGTTAAGGATACGTTAGTCTAGTTTTAGACTAAG
This sequence comes from Agapanthus africanus, assembly GCA_030015575.1. Classification (NCBI taxonomy): domain Eukaryota; kingdom Viridiplantae; phylum Streptophyta; class Magnoliopsida; order Asparagales; family Amaryllidaceae; genus Agapanthus; species Agapanthus africanus. The sequence continues at coordinate 334,155,392 of JASDDO010000018.1, read as the reverse complement.
ATCGACTTAACGGGATCGTTTAAATCCAACAAGAGAGCAATTTAAGGGAGCCCTGTTGTTTAGTTTAGTGACATTGCGGTCAATAGGTAGTTTAAGGACATTGCGGTCCAATGTTAGTTTTAAGACATTGCAGTCAAGGTTAAGGAAGTCGTAGTCCGTGGATTTAAGGACTCCACAGTCCGATGTTAGTTTTAAGACATCACGGTCAAGGTTAAGGATGTCATAGTCCGTTGTTAGTTTTAAGACATTCTGGTCAAGGTTAAGGACCTCATAGTCCATGAGTTTAAGGACCCCACAGTCCGTATCAATTGGTGGTCATCGAGACCCGTCACCTCTTTGAAGACGTTGAGGAATTACAACACCAGGTATGAAAGGAGTGAAGAGATGTACCCTTGAACCAAGGTAGATTAAGTGATCTGCAGTCCAATTTGGAAACTAAGATCAATTATTATATTCTGAGCCCATTGGCCCAGTTGAATTTGAATTGAGGACTTATGGCCGGCTTGGGCTAAGTCCAATCATGTTTGGGGATATTGGCCCTCTGTTGGTTCATTAAAGGAGAGGCTTTGCCTCTGGAAACTTAGCCAATTGGGCTAAAGCTAGTGTTAAACACTAGAGACCAGCAGTGTTGAACACTGGGAATAAAATTGACAAGTTAGTGTTAAACACTAAAAGATAATCAGTGTTGAACACTGGGAACAGAGTTTTCAAATTAGTGTTAAACACTAAACAAATCAGTGTTAAACACTGGAAAAAGAGATTCCAAATTAGTGTTTAACACTAAGGCAAATCAGTGTTAAACACTGGATACAGAAGTTTCAATTTAGTGTTAAACACTGAAGCAATAGGGGTCACGTGGTAACACGTGAGAGCGCCCTGCTTCCCTTTATTTTGTTCTACAGATAAGTGTTTAACACTTTTAATTCTGAAAGCCATCACGTGTGGGCACGTGATGGGGGCCTGCGCTTTGATCTGTTAGAATGTTCATTAGGGGTCACGTGTCGACACGTGAGGGTGCCTTAGAGCTCTTTTCTGTTTCTTTTTCTTTTGTGTGCTTTAGAGATCACGTGGGGCACGTGAGGCATTGCCTCACAGTTCTCTTTTATAGATCTTCGCAGGTGTCACGTGGTAACACGTGAGGTGTTTACTTCAGAGTTCTTTCTATGGATCTTTGCAGAGGTCACGTGGTAGCACGTGACTCTGCATGTTTTAAAGATCTGTTCGTCTTTTAAGAATTAATAGGGTTAAACCCTAGCGACAAACTTTAGAGGAATTAAATTCCTGCTTTCTTCTGAAGAATTATATTCTTAATAGGGTTAAACCCTAATTTCTTTTCTTAAGGGAATTAAATTCTTGTGAGTTTGAGAGAATTATGTTCTCAATTAGGGTTAAACCCTAGTTCTGTTTATTTTGAAGGAATTAAATTCCCATAACATAGGGTTAAACCCTAATTTTATCCCAAAGGAATTGAATTCCTATCATTTTATGAGAATTAAATTCTCAAAACTCAGCTCCTCCTCTGTGTTTTAGATCTGCATGGCAGGATATCAACCCAATGAGAATTAAATTCTCAATTCATGGGGAGATGTGCACTTTGCAGATCCTCCACCAGAGAAAGAACTAAGTTCTTTTCTTTATATAAGAGTTAAACTCTTTTGAGAATTAAATTCTCTTTTGAAGCCTCCCTTTCTTTTTCTTACCTAAGGTTTTCTTTTTGCAGAGAATCAAAGGCTCTATATGTCTCTCTCTGTGTATCAAAAGAAAAGGTCCAAAGGTCCAAAAAAAAGTCCTTTCTCTTCCTTTCTTGGCCCCTATTTATAGGAGAAGGAAAAGAATCAATCTGCTAAGTAAATCTCTCATTGAGAGATTTTATTTGTTCATTGAGAGATTTGATTTATATTTATCATTAATCTGGGCCTTTAGATTGTTAGGTGAATTTTATTCACCATTGGATTTTAAATCCAAAGATATCCCCTTGTTATTTCGGTTAGATTTAGGGGGAAATCTTTCCGAGTCCAAGATTTTCCATAAATTGGTGATATTTGATCACCCTTAGATTTTTAATCCAACGGTTTTAGGTAATCCTTCTTCAATTTGGAAAGATTTGAAAGATTTATCCTCAGAATTTAGTTCTGTTAAAGAATAAGGCACGCGACCCCTGGTCATGTGTGAGCACGCGACCCCTGGTCACGTGTGAGCACGTGACCCCGGGAATGGGCTTCTCTTCTGCGCTTGCTCTTTGCCACTGCTTAACCATCACGTACCAACACGTGACCATTGGTCACGTGTGAGCACGTGATGCCTCTTCTGGAGCTGTTCCTGATTTTTAATCAGGGAACAGTGCGCTACTCAGAGCGCAACGCACTTAGCGCTAGCGCACCCGTGCTTTGCACGTGGTGCGCTGCTTAAGTGTAGCGCACCAAGCGCTAGCGCACACGCGCCTTGCACATGGTGCTTAGTGCAGCGCACTTAGCGCTAGCGCACACGTGCTTTGCACGTGGTACGCTGCCTATGGCGCAGCGCACTTGGCGCTGCATCTGAAGCGTTGCTTAATTTTTAAAATTTGAATTTTGAACAGAGCTTTGCTTTGATTGGGGGAAACATGCCTCAAAGGTGGGCTTTGGTCCTTAGCGCGGGAGGGATTGTAAGAAGCCTACTAAGGACCCTTGGTCGGGCAGGGTTACTGCCCGATGCCTCTTGGCGAGGGCTTTTGTCCTGAAGGATAGCCGAGCGCGGGTCGGGCTCGACTGCCTCTGGGAGGGCTTTTGATCCCTGTCAGTTGTGGTAGGAAGCTACCAGCCGAGGATTGCCGAGCGCGGGTCGGGCTCGACTGCCTCTGGGAGGACTTTTTGATCCCTGTCGGTTGTGGTAGGAAGCTACCAGCCGGGGATAGCCGAGCAGGGTAGCTGCTGAGCTGCCTCTAAGAAGGACTTTGATCCTCAGCGATGGAGGGGCCGCAGGAGGCCCGCTGAGGATAACCGGGCAGGGTAGCTGCGCGGTTACCTCTTAGCGAGGGCTTTGATCCCTGGCGTTGCGAGTGGGGAAGCCACCGACTAGGGATAGCCCAGCTGGGTAGCTGCTCGTCTGCCTCTAAGGAAGGCTTCGATCCTTAGCGTCGGAGGCGCCGTAGGAGGCCCGCTAAGGATAACCGGGCAGTGAAGCTGCGCGGTTGCCTCTTGGCGAGGGCTTTGATCCCCGGCGTTGCGTGTAGGGAAGCTACAGGCTAGGGATAGCTGAGCATGGTAGATGCTCGGCCGATTCTGTTGGGTTGTCTATGACGGCATCAAGGTTTCGGGAGGCATCGTCTATGCCAAATTAAAATTTTGCCGTTTTAGCTAACCCTAAACTAAATCGTTTACTAGAAATAATACGGAATAAGAATGCAAACACTTTGCAATATGTGTGAGCGAGGAATACAACCTTTGTAGACCGGTCCTTCACTTCAATAGCTCCGTGTAGAAGTCCTCTCCGCTGCGATCGTGAACTCCGGACTCTAGAGAAGCTCCACAAGAAGAACGAACGTGCTTGCTTCGATGACTTCGAGGCCGAAGATGATCTACGTCGAGGAGACACTAACTCAAGCTATTCCTTCACTAGGTCATGAACTTTGTGAAGAGAACACCCTATACTACATGGCAAGTAGTAGAGGATGATGAAGTAGGAAGTGGGCTAACTTTAGAATTGATTTTCTCACACTTTTTCTCTCAACTCCATTAAAGCTAGCAAGCTTTTTCATGGAGCTTTTAGAAGAAGAAGAAGTCTAGTGAATAATTCATCCAAATGAATTAAGTAACCATGGGTGAGTTAAAGTTATCATGCTTAACTCATGTAGAGACTTAACTAGGGTTAGTATAATGGTTGGGTTGATAAATATTTACTGCAGAAACAAAAAGGGAAGACTTTGGTCAAAGTATCCATAAGCTTCTACAAGCTTCTTGCCTTGCCAAAATTGCATCCAATTTTGAATTACTTAGATAATTACAAACCCTAGATTATATCAACCATCGTATAAGTCTCATACACCCATGTATCATGTATCATCTATCATGACACAATACTATGTACATTAATATATATCACATATATATACATGCACAAAACTAATAAGAAAATAAATCTTAAGTGAGCTAATACTAGTTAATGTAATGTAATATATCAAATATATAATTATACATTAAATTATTAAATCAACTCTTGATTTAATAATCCGGCTATAACCGACTAATATCAAAAGTAACAACTTATCGAATCAACACTTGATCCGATAACCCGGCTATATCGCATATAACCGACCAATGTTACAAATCGTGAGAATAGAATACGGTATCACATATCGTATTAATCTCGGTCCCGCACATATCACATATGTGCTCCTACTCCGTTTCGCTTGAGCCAGGAAACCCCTGTATAAGACTCTAAAGACTCGTCAATACGCCGGCAGTAGGTGATGATCATATCAAACACCCACAAGCCGCAAGCGGTCTGCCAAACGTAACGGCCGCCCGGGTATTGAGCGATCAGAAGATCAACAAGCAAGCCTGCTCACACCCCTACGAATCCAATCAGTAACAATACCGTACAGTCCGGTCTCTTCGTCTGATATGTCGCATATCTCGTCTAGGGGTGGTAAACGTCAGACCCCAGTAACTCGATAAGTCATGTCGATATGAGGCTCATAACGGGTCGAGAAACTACTGATAACACTTACCAGTATATCTCTGAAGCTGCCTTGGCCAAGGACTTCCTGTTATAGCCAATCGAACACGGCGCAACATCAACCTATACCGAGAGAGACGAAACCCCTCCTATCGCTCATTGCCTCCATGTGACTCGGGACTGTACCCAAAAGCCACCGTTTTGCACGTTCTCTTGAACATGGTAAGGTGGAAATCAAAGCACAGTGGGAATCACACAAGACTCTATGACGATCTTGGGTCTACAGACTAACATGTACCAGTGTCACCAGAGAACTGCCATCTGATGTGAGGTATAATACCATCTGGGAGTTCTCGGCGAGTCCGTCCAGTGTACCCAATCTCCACTGAGCACCCGTATACTGTCTCTGATGTCAAACACCAATAGATATGGGATCATCCATCGCCCATCTGTATGGGTCGAGAAGCTATACGCTAGTCTACTCTAGTATATCGATGCCCTGTCTCGATACACCTACGACTAGGAACATTTGAAGGATGTACTTAGCGACTACACTGTCCCCACTAGTATGATCTGCATCATAGTCCTGGTAGTCAAGTACTCATCCTAAGGGATTTATCTACATGTAACATAGAGACAATCAGAGTACATGTTAAGATAAAGAGCAACCAGATAGCATACTATCATGTCGAGCAAGAAAGTCCTCCATATATATGTCCAAGCATCCACTACAATATACATCGTATGTACAGTAATGGCCTCTGGGGCATACATATAACTAACAATCTCCCACTTGCACTAGGGCCATCTGTTGTAGTATCTCATACCCAACAGATTCTTCATGAGGTTTCGCCCGACCATCCAGTCGCAGGTATAGGGAACAGGAACGGTCGCGAAGAAATAAAAGACGGTATAAGTAAAACTGCATAAAAGACCTCCAAGTCACAAAATAATACAATATCGTCCTCACATCAAGTCTCTAAGTCATACAAGATAATAGTAGATAGAGAGTACATGGATACAACGAATATACAATAAGCAACATTGGATAACCGCAAAACCCACCTATGCAAAACTGCACACTATGAGCCGAAGCGGTATCCGCAGCAAAAGATGATAAGATAGATGAATAGCCTGCCTCGACTACTCTGGGGAAACAACCTGCAAAACACTGTGGCACAACGGGGGTGAGTTGCTAACTCGTGAATAGTAAATAACATATGCAGGTAATCGCAAGTATGCACGTACAGCGCGAATCTAACATAGGCATGCTAATAGCAATAAAAGGTCATATGTATGCAATAGTCATGAAAGGAACGCTAGCAGGTACAACTAATACATGAAGCAATAATATGACAAAATGTAAGCAACAGTCATGCAAGGTACTCTATCAGGTACTACTAATACATGAAGCAATGATATGACAATGTATATATGCAACAGTCATGAAAGGTACTCTAGCAGGTACAACTAATACATGAAGCAATGCATATAAAATAAATGCGGAGTATGGGGTAAAACATGTCATTCCCACGGAATCCTGACATCGTGGTAGGACCCAAAATCCATCAAGACAATCCAAATCCCAATTTCCTCAAATCAGCCCCCAAATTGGCTCTCATATTATGTAAGTCTCATAAATCATGAATGTACAATATCAAGTAAATCTCATATATCCTAAATGTACAATATCAAGTCAATCTCGTATATCCTAAGTGTCCAATATCAAGTAACTCTTATATATCCTGTAAGTCTCAGCGAATCCTAAGTGCCAAACACCGACACTCATGATCCAAAACAGCGAATCCTAAGTGCCCAAAATCGACACTTATGACCCAAAACAGATTTATACGTCCTTCGAATCTTAAGTGCTCAACATCGACACTCTCGATCCCGTATCGGTATTAAAATAAATCTCTGAGTGGATGCATACAAATATCAAGTAAAGAATAAGGATACTTGCATAATTTCATGAAACAACCACGGTCCTCAAATCCAGAAAAATATCAAGTAATGAATAAGTATAAATGCATGAATCAATACACATATATTAGCGTCCCATTCCACTAATATATGTATATAGGCATATATAACAGCGTCTCATTCCACTGTTATATATACTTAGGAGTAAAAATATCAGAGAACTTCATATGAAGTCCATGAATGTAATATATGCAACATGAAACAGTAATGTGAGCATGCAATGGAAAAACCGCTATTTAACTGCAACAAGTTAGTAAATATATCATGGGGTTCCTAATTTCCTCCAAGTCCATATAACATCAAATAAATGTGAACATGTAGCTATAGCCAGGTATGCGTAACCATGTTGGCATAGCAAGATATGTGTATCTACCTATCAATAATGATGTAATACCCTTCAGGTATAAGTGAAGTATGTATGCAAGGTATACATGTAGCATGTCATTACGTGTGAAATATACCTATCACTAATGGTAACTAGCATGTAAGCATGTTAAGGTATATGTGTAATCATGGAGGTATACAGGTATGCTATATGTCATATGCATAAAGAAATATGAATCAATGTCTCAATGTCCTTAACCAAACAATATTATATAGGTATGTGTGTTGTGCGTGTCATGGCAATTATTGACGGTGTGTGTGGCATACAATCAGTGCTCGTGCAACATGAGCCGTCAATAAAGTGTCCTAAGGGTACAAGTCCAAGCACAACAAATAACTAGGCAATAAGGTGTATGCGCAACTCTATATATGAAATAGAATATGCGACAATATCATGTCATCTCTAGCCCAGACGCATAACGCCATGCGGGCAAATCCCCTGTAGATGTTAAATCTACTCACCAACTTCCTGGCTAAGTAAAGCCAACTACTCATTTTCCCCTGTTTGCAGCGCCCGAAGTCCCCGCCTGCGATCCTGAAAGCATATAACAATATAACAAGTATATATTAGCAATCGACCAATAACACGTACCAACTACGTTTGACCGACGCACTAACTCCAAACATACTCTTAAGCGTTCGTCAAGTGGCTAACGCGCGTAGCGACACTACGAAACCCACTCAAGAGCAAAAGCTACACAAAGACACGAACGACATCGGCACGACCCTAGCTAGGAACGCAAAGCGATACCACTACCAAGCCTAGACCCTGATCGTATCGATCGCGTATCCACAACACAATTAAATACGGGGAAGATAATAGATATAACCTCGCAACGACCAATTAAACCTACGTCGAAAATACACCGAAACCTAGTAAGCGACTTATCGCATAAATTTGCGTAAGTCCAAAGCTAACACAATTCAAGCGATTCCAAACATCTTAAAATAGCTTAACTAAGCTAACCAAACCACTTCCATAATTTTAAACTCGCCCAATTATGTTTTAGAAAAACCTAGTAAGCGATATATATCATTTTATCACAAAACTACAACTTTTTACCAAACTAGCGTTTACAAATATCACTAAATAGCAAGGTTAAACCATTTAAACCTTTGCTATAATTTTCATCTAACTTAATTAGGATTAGCAAAAGTTTAGTTTGTTAATTAACTTAATTAACCAATTAGGAAAATATCATGTAACAAATTAGCAACTTGGTTTAGTTTTCATTTGTCTTAACTTATCAACTAACCATTTCACTAATCAAAACCCTAATTTGTTTAACAAAACTCTTACTCGAATTTCTAAATAAGAATTTAAAAGCTTAAATTAAATATCTAATTAAGCTAATTAAAGTACTAAACCACAAAAAGAGATTAGGGTTTGGATTTATACCTTCAAAGAAACTCAAAATCAAGCAACTAGAAATCCAAAGATAGCCTCCAAAATCCTCACTTGAATGAAGAACAAAGCTTGTTTGAAGAAGAAGAATGATGGGTTTGATTATATTTGAGTTTGGGTGAATAAATTTGGATTTTTCATGAATTTTTCAAGCTTTAAAAATGAAGAAATGAGTTTAGAAAAAGAAAAGCAGCAAGCAATGAAGGTTTCGGCTAAAATGGAAGGAGCTAGGGTTTTGTGGTGGAGTATGGAAATTTCTAGAAGGAAATTACAATAATTGCATAATAAAACAAGAAACCTTTATGTTTTCTTTTATCTTTTCTTTAAAAAAATTCATTTAATTACCACAAATATCAAGATATTTTGGTGATAAGGTTTAAACATAATATCTAGTGATTAGATTAGCAATGAATCTCATTAGTAGTAATTAACCCAAATCAAAAAGTAATTACCACTAATAAAGTGTACAAATAAAGCATTAAAATAATATTTAATTAGGGAAAATTCTATGTGAACCAAAACTTCCCATTGACCCCCAAAGCCCGCGCACTACCTTTATTCTAGCTAAACCAGGTGCCGACAAGTCTATACAGAAGTTTGATCATAATCGGGTTAAAACGGAAAACACCGACTATTTTACCCTAAAAACGGAAAATTTGCAAAACGATTTCTAAAACGTTACAATCTTCCCCCTTAAAGAAATTCGGTCCCCAAATTTAAAATTCTCACTAAGCGTACCTTCAAAGAGATGAGTACAAAACTCCCAAATCTCGCTCGCAGCCTCCCAACTGATCACCTCAGTATACGGCTATGCTAAAGAACCTTCACATATAGCAAGACCCTTGACCGAAGTCCCTCCACTTGCCGATCTACAATAACTATCGGCTGCTGGTGAACGAAAGATCGCGTCCAAAAGAACGGTCTGATGCTGAATCATGTGAGAAAGGTCATGAAGGTAATTGCGAAGTATCGACACAAGGAATACGGGGTGAATACTCAAAAATCTGGGCGGAAGTGCCAATTTATAGGCAACGGAACTAACTCGCTTGAGGACCTCAAAAGGACCTACAATCCTGGGATAAGCTTCCCAAAACTCAACACGTCATTCATCGGAAAAATCCGTAGGAATACATGATCTCCCACTGCGAACTCAAGTCTGCGACCACCACGGTCGGCATAAGACCTCTGTCTGCACTGGGCTACTCTCATCCTGACCTGAACCAACTGGATCATCTCCGAAGTCTCTAGACTAGCTGGAGTCCAAAAATCCTACTCTTGCAGAGTCAGAAAAACAGACTGGCGATCGACACGACCTACCAAACAAAAACCTAAAGGTTGCCCATTGGAATGTCTCCTGATAACTGCTATCGAAAGAGAATCCTAACAATGGCAAGTGACGATCCCAACTGCGGACAATAAATTGTACGCATACAACAAGCATAACCTCCAGAGTCTGTATAGCCCGCTCTCACAACCCTCGTCCTGCGGATGGAAAGGCTTTCTGAAACTTCTGCCCAAGACGGCAAGCGAACGGGGTACCTCTATTGGATACAACGCATGAAGGAACTCCGTGCAAACGCACAAACTTAACAAGAACAACTGAGCAAACTGAGTATAACCGGACAACAAACACCCAAATGGAGTCACACCCTGTATAGACTTTGTAGGGTGTTTTTCGTCACCCCATTGAGATGAGAATACGTGCGCGCTTGTCAGGCGTACTACAGATTTCTCCTGCCTAGGGTAGGCCGAGGTTTATTGATTGTGGGGATCCGAATCTCCGGCAGCCGCGGACTAAGCTGCTGTTAATTACCCCTCACCTTTGGAGCGAGGGAACCTCCGATTGACGGGTTAAACTGGTCATGCGAACTCAATGTGCAGTGTACGTGTGTTTTGTTTTGGAGGGGGGATTGGATATATAGGGAGCCACGCAGAGTTTTTACGGGGGTCTCGCTACCCGGATAGCGGGATGAGGGTCAAGGGGGCTAGCAGCCCCGTTGCGGGGTGCGGGGCAGCGCCCCGGCCTAAAATTTTTTGGGGGGGACAGTGTGGGGGAATGCGTGTGTGTCTGTACATATATATATACATGTATATATATAAAAAAAAAAAGGAAAAAGCGCCCAAAGGACGCGTGGGGTCAGCGCCTTGAGCGCTGTGCGCTTAGGTGCAGGGCGCTTGAGAGCAAGCGCGCCACGTGTCGGCACGTGGATGCTTTGCGCTTGAGCGCTGGGCGCTGGAGCGCAAGCGCGCCACGTGTCGGCACGTGGGCGCTTTGCGCTCGAGCGCTTGGTGCTGGAGCGCTAAGCGCGCCACCGAGAAAACGAGGCTTTTAGCCCCTGAAGTTCTCGAAAGAGAAATCAGAGTGGAGTTAAACTCCTAAGATGTTTTGGGGTTGATGAAAGGGGTTCTTCTTCTTTCTCCTCTGGTTGCTGGATCTTGAAGATCAAGAGATATGAGATTTTAAAAATCTCTTCTTTTTGAGATCTAATGGAAGATCTGAGTTCCCCTTTATGGGTTTTGTGGTAAAAAACTATTTAGTTTTATAAAATGAAGAGTAAAACTCTTAATTTAATTCAAAAGAAAGAAAAAGGTTTTGAAACCTTGAGGAAGGAGAAAGGATCTCATATCAAAATTTTTTGGAGAGAGAAAAAAAGTTGTTGAGATATTTTCATTATCCTTGCCTTTATAGGCTATACACTTTACATATAGCCCCTTGGGCTTCACAAAATGGCATTTTGCCTATCCCATGGCTCATGTGCCATTTCTTTTTGCACATAAGCCATGGGCTTTACAAAAATTTGGCTTTATGCCTATTTTTCTTACATTTATCCATAAAATAAAATAAAATAAATACAACAAAATTATTTATTACAAAATTTTTATCTTGGCATGGGGGACGCCGGCCGCTTCATGTTCGGGCTCGACCCGGGCATAGGCCCACTGGATCTGGGCTTGGGCCCACTTGGCTTGGGGTTGACTTTGATTTTGACTTGGTCAACCGGGGTGTAAATTTTTACCCCAACAAATTTCCCCCCATCAATAAATGCACACCACATATGTGGGTCGTGTTCATGAAATTGATGGATCTTCTTTTATTTAGAGGCGGCCTGATTTGGTTCCCGCTTTTTGGGAAGCTGGCACTGCCCTTTTTACGACATGGACGGTCGTTGCTTGACGTGTCTCCGAGACGGAGTGTCCGTGATAGACGTTTCCCTGGCCCGGAGTGATATGGTTCCCGCTTTGTAGGAATCCTGTGTAGGGTTCCTAGGCACACTCAAGAGGTTCCACAAGGCATCAACCATGCCAAATTCAAAAATTATGTGCCGAGAAACCCTTAGCAAGATCGTTAACTAGAGTTTAGGCGAAACAAAATGAAAGTAAATCACATTTACACTAAGTGAATGGAAATACAACCTTTGTAGATCCGGTCCACCACTTCTTTAGCTCCGTGATGACGTCCCTTCGCTGCGATCACCGGGATCCCGGACTCTTGCGATGGTTTCGTCGGAGAAATGAGCGGGCTAGGTCGTTGACTTCGATGCCGAAGATGATCTACGTCGAGGCAACTCAAATTCAAGCTCCACCTTCACTAAGTCATGAAACTTGTGAAGAAAACACCCTATACTACATGGCAAGTGGTAGAGGATGAAGAAATAGGAAGTGGGTTCACTTTTGATTTGGATTTCTCACTTGATTTCAACACTTGAAATTTTCTAGCAAGGTTTTCTTTTCTTCCTCAAGAAGAAGAAGAAGAAGAAAAGAATATCAATTCTCTTAAAAATGAAAAATCAAGTGAAGAGTTATCATAATGCAACCATGGGTGAAGTAAACTCATGTAGAGAATAAACTAGGGTTTAGGTGTAATGGTTAGGTTAAGGTATAAAACAAAATGGCTAGACTTTTCAAAGCTTCATGAAGCTTCAAGTAAAGAACAAGAAAAGCCACCATTTTGTTTAATCAAAATAAATAAAAAGAATAAATAAAACACTAACCATTAACCTAAACAATAGTGTATAGCAAACACACACCCAAGTTTGCATGTATCATCAAACATGATACAATCTAGTGCACAAAAATATATCACATATACAACTTGTGCACATCAAGTGAGAAGATCAATCTTAAGTGAACCAATACTAGTTAATGTAAAGTAATATATCAAATATATAATTATACATTAAATCATTAAATCAATACTTGATTTAACGATCCGGTCATATCTCATATAATCGACTAATATCAAGTGCATCAGTATATCGAATCAACACTTGATTCGGTAACCCGGCTATATCACATATAACCGACCGATGATACAAATCTCGAGAATAGAATACAGTATCACATACTGGTATTATTCTCGGTCCCGCACATATTTCATATGCGCTCCTATTTCGTTTCGCTTGAGCCAGGAAACCTCTGTGAAGGACTCTAAAGACTCGTCAATACGCCGGCAGCAGGTGATGATCATATCAAACACCCACAAGACGCAAAGCGGTCTGCTAAACGTAACAGCCACCCGGGTATTGAGCGATCAGAAGATCAACGAGCAAGCCCGCTCACACTCCTGTGAATCCAACCAGTAACACTTACCGCACAGTTCGGTCTGTTCGTCTGATATGTCGCATATCTCGCCTAGGGGTGGTAAACGTCAGACCCCAATAGCTCGATAAGTCGTGTCGATATTAGGTCTATAACAGTTCGAGAAACTACTGGTAACACTTACCAGTAAATCTCAGCAACCCTGGCCAGGGATTTCCGGTTATAGCCAATCGAACACAGCACAACATCAACTCCCTATACCGGAAGAGACGAATCCCCTCCTATCGCTCATTGCCTCCATGTGATTCGGGTCTGTACCCAAAAACCACCGTTTTGCACGCCCTCTTGGACGTGGTAAGGAGGAAATCAAAGCACAGTGGGAATCACACAAAACTGTATGATGATCTCGGGTCAACAGACTACTCTGTACCAGTGTCACCAAAGAACTGCCATCTGACGTAAGGTATAATACCATCTAGGAGTTCTCGGCGAGTCCGTCCAGTGTACCCAGTCTCCACTGAGCACCCGTATATCATCTCTGATTTCAAACACCAATGGATATGGGATCATCCATCGCCCATCTGTATGGGTCGAGAAGGTATACGCTAGTCTACACTGGTATATCGATGCCCTGTCTCGATATACCCACGACTAGGGACCTTGAAGGATGTACTTATGGACTACCATGACTCCACTAGTATGATCCGCATCATAGTCCAGGTAGTCAAGTACACATCCTAAGGGCTTTACCAACATGTAACAGAGAGACAATCAGTGTACACGTTAAGGTAAAGAGCAACCAGATAGCATACTATCATGTCGAGTAAAAAAGTCCTCCCTATATATGTCCAAGCATCCACTACAATATACATCCTATGTATAGTAATGGCCTCTAGGGCATACATATAACTAACAATCTCCCACTTGCACTAGAGCCATCTGATAGCAGTGGTTGTAGTATCTCATACTCAACCATCCCATAAAAGTCTCTCTCTGGGAAAAGGCCTTTATGAGTGGATCCGCCGTGTTGTCCTCTGAGTCTACTCTCCTAACCTCGATCTCCTTGGAGATCAACCATCTCCATGATCAGGTGATGCTACCTCAGAATATGTCTGGGTCACTGATGGGACCAGGGTTCCTTGGCCAAAGCCACACCTCCATTGTCACACAATGGTAGGAACCTAGTTCATCTTATGAACTAATATACACCCAAACTTCCTCTTTGGTAGTATCTTTAATAGCGATGTATCTTGCCTTTAATCATCTAGTAAGTCACGGTATCTAGCTTGGAACTCTTCCAACATACCGTCCCTTTACTGAGGGTAAAGACAATGCCTGTGACTGACTTTCAATCGTCCTTATCACCCTGGAACCCTTCCTGTGATTCCCCCCAGGATCAATTGATACCATCTCACTACATCTAGTGAGAATCCTAACATCCATTTAGATCTATCTCATAGATCCAAAACCCAGGATTTAGTAGGTATCACTTTGATCCTATGTGGAGAATCATTGTGATAAGCGGAGATTGATCGAGCGTAGCATAGGAAACTCCTTCCCTATCAAGAGTATGTTATCCACGTACTCTACGAGGATCGTCACCATACTCCCTACTACCTTTTTGTTTATACAAGGTTCATCTACCATTTTGATGATGTCAAACTCTTTGACTAATACATCAAAACAGATGTTCCAACTCCGCGATGCCTGCTTTATCACATAAAACATCTTGCACACGTTTCCGCTGCTTCCACTGTCTACGAAGCCCTCTGACTGTGTACTTACAGACTCTCTTTTCTGAAACATCATTTTAGAAAAGCAGTCATGACACCCAACCACCAGATATCGTAGTCAAGGTATGTAGCCGTGGCAAGTAGGATCTAGATAGACTTAAGCATAGCCACTGAAAAAGGTTTCATCATTATCCACGCCTGGTCGATGATGAAAACTTTTAACATGTCTAGCTTTGAAAGTCTCAACTTTTCCATCTACACCAAGTAATCTTCTCAAGATATACTTGCTCCTGATGGGGATTTAACCCTTCAGATAAAGCAACTAAAGTCCATATTTTGTTGGTGTATAAGGATTCCATCTCAGATCGCTAAGCATCCAGCCATTCTTACAGAGTCCCTACTCTCGATGGCCTGCTCGAAACTAGTTGGGTCATCATCTCATGATGCAATCCTTGCTCCCACTGTCATAGAGAAACCAAAGTATCTCTCAGGTGGGTGAGGAACCCTACTAGATCGGCGGAGAGGCTGAGGTTCGTTGGTAACTATTGAATCCTTTGGTTCTATCAAATCATCTGCTGTAGTTTGTATAGCTGGAACCTTTCCAGTTCTACATAACTGACCTTGCCTCGAGCTTGTCCGGATTTTGCTTTTAGACATAGGCCGGACAACCCTAAATCTTAACAAACTTAAGATATGGACTCTTCCCTTTCCATATCACATATGAAGTGGTAGGCAATTGATTTGATTGGAACCCTATTCAATAGGTATGCAGCTTCTCGAGCGCATAACTCCCAAAAGGAAATAGGTAACTCAGTAGTACTCATCATAGAGCACACCTTATCATATAGGGTGTAATTGCTCCGCCCCGATATACCATCGTGCTATGGTGTATACGGAGGAGTAATGCTGAGAGAGAATCTCATTCTCCTTTAGAATAGTCCAGGAATTCTATGCACAAGTATTCTCCTCCTTGATCTCATCAAAGGACATAATACTTATACCCGTATTGGTTCTCTACTTCTAACTTATATTCTGTGAATATCTCAAAAGGTTCGGACTTGTGTTTCAACAGGAACATATGACTGAATCTTGAGAGATCATCAGAGAATATAATGAAGTACAAAGAACCGGTCCTGGCATCTGTAGACGGGAGACCTTACATACATCAACATGTATCAATCCCAAGAGTTTACTAACTCTTTCTCTGTTTCCAATAAACAGAGCTGTGGTCATCTTATCTTTGTGACATGACCGGCAAGTTTCACAAGATGTAAATTCAAATTGATTTAAATATGCATCTATATGTAACTTCAGCTAGTCGGGTCGCATTGATATGACCTAGTCTACAATACCTCAAGAAGGATCCGTTCATTTCTGAACTCTTCCTCTTGTGTGTGTTCTGTATATTAAGAACTGTAGTTTGATTTAGAACATCAATGCTTTTAGATAACGTGCCTGAACCGATCAACTTTTGATATAGGAAATGTTCAAAACATAATCCAACAATACAAAATTATATCCTTTCTTTATTAAACAAAGAGATTGATATGATTTTGTATATCAGGTTCGGTATCTAATAGCATTTGTTCAGAATCTATGTATTTGGAAATACAGGGTGACAGTGACCAACAGACTTGGCTGCAACACTTGCACCGTTTTCTGTCTCATGAAACTTATCACCCGTTCTCAGTTCTCTACCTTTCTGTAGCCCATGTAACGGATTACATTAGTGGGATCCTGATCCGGTATCTAATACCTAGGATATAGAGGACACTGAGAAACAGTTCTATATAATGAACACACCCGAAGGAGATGCATCATATGCACTTTCTTCGTTTGGGCGGTATGGGAATCCTGGTATTCCCCAATTTCCTGCTCTGTCTTATAACAATTATAAGTTGGAGCGGGACCAACGTTCCCCAGCTCAGTATAACAAGCGGGTTCGGTCAATACATCCGAATTATTATCTTGATTAAGGCGTGATATGGCCGCTACCTGGAGAGAGAGAGAGAAGAAAACACTCAGCGTGCGCTCTTGCAAGAATAGATTGGTTATTATTTTATCTAATCAGGATGGCTCCCACTATTTTTATCAAATCTTCCTTCAAACTCTAAAAGGAAAGACTAGCCGGAATTAATTACACGCTACAAGTTCGCCAATCTTTCAGCCAGGCCAGTGTCGGTACTTTGAGGGAGGTCCCCCGTGCTTTCGCACGAACCTAATTAATGTAAACCTCGTTTTCCCAGAGGCCTAACCTCGTTAACACCTTTCTAGACACCTACTTGATCGGCTAATTGTAATGTGTAAAACTCTCCCAGGAGTAACTCTTACTCGCAGCGGGTATCGGCATCCAACTATCTCATAGAAGGTATGCAATCTCATTGCAAATTTCAACACTTGAAATTCCCGATAATATTTTGCCCCTAACGTGCTATGACCTTGACGAAAGCCAACAAACCATAGCCCGCTAGTCAAGTTCAACCCGTACATTTCTTGACTGAATTAAACCCACCCGCACGACCCTTGACGAAAGCCAACAAAGCCGTACGACTACCCTAATCCAATCGCATCGTATGCAGCAGATAAGCAGCATATAGCTACCGCACACTACACCTTGACGAAAGCCAACAAATGTAGCATGAATACTATATACAACTTATCTGAAATGACGGAGGGCTACGACAGGTTTTTCTGAAAACCTATTGCGTAATAAACTTGATATCGTTGTAGAATCAAATGATTTTAAAATGGAGTGTTTTTTAGGCTTTTCTAGTTTTGCTAAAGGGGTCACTCCTGGTGAAGGGATCGTCGGCCCTTTCCTCGTCGAATGAGGTGCGGGATATATCATATATATCACTGTGCAAAGCAGAAACTATAGAAGCAATCAAAAGACAAACCGAGTGTGTAGCATCTGCCAGTTATTGCTAAAGGGGTCACTCCCGGTGAAGAGATCGTCGGCCCTTTCCTCATCGAATAAGGTGCAGGATATATCATATATACCGCTGTGCAAAGCAAGAACTGTAGCTACCTGTTTTATTTATTTTAATTTTTTTTGAAAATTCGATTCCACAACATCTTAGGTTTCTTTTATTTCATTAATCATATTAATGAAGTCCCATCATTTAAGTACCTAAACATCACAGATAAATACGACGTACACTTATGCCATCCGCATTCGCCTCGATATCCCCTCGTGCACCGTTAGGTTAGGTAACTAACGGCAGAGCGGGGCAAGGCTAGCGCGGATGTAAAACATAAGTAACGTCTATATAATATATCGTATATAGTATATACAGTATTTATCACAGAACATATCACATGATCACATCACAGATAACGCAGAAGAAAATATCATATGAAATATTGGATATACTAGGACGTCCGTGTTTTTAATACGAGCCGGTATAAAACACGGATTCCATAGTCGTGATGAATAGCCAATCCCACACCCCTAGACCCCTATGAGAGCGGCAAGCAACCCTACCAATTCTAGGGTTAGGAGACCCGGACTCGACTCCTCGAGATGGTCTCCCACTGAACCATAGAACCCGGTTACTTGTGCTCCCCTCCTTGGGTCTATCCTAATGCAGAAAAGAAAATAATATACAAATGGTGACATCATCCGCAACCTGGAAGTGCCCCAAAAAAAGAATATTACATACAAGTTTTTACATGAATGAAAATGAAAAACACTCATCTCACATAAAAAAAACCGGCTATTCAAACACGACGATCCAATATAACATATCCAGCAACACATAACATCACATGTCATCAACGTAAGTAAATATGCCCATCCCAATTGTCGTTGACATATAGCAACAAAACCGGCGATATCACATATTACACTTACGGTCGCAGAAAAGAAAGTGTAAAACTACAACAGTTGGAATCCGCAAACTCTTTAGACATCGCATGCCTAATCAAATGAATTCCTTAGACATCACATGCCTAACAATTATAAACCCCGCATTTTAGTCTCATTTATCGAAAACTCTTTTCAATATCTAGTCGGGCAATTCAATAAGATTCCCGGCATCCTGACCGAATGCTCGTTGCAAACTTTAGTAAACGGTCGCACCCCCGATACCGTCGACGAAGTGCACTAAGGCGGAACACCGCTGCCGCGAGCACCCGAACGGATGCTTTCGGCGACGGAGTTCTCCTACAGTCACTTGGTCGGGGCTATGGGGCGTAGCTGTCTATTAAGTTTACCGGCAAGTATCCGCGTATGCTATGCGATTGCGACGGACTTTTGATCGCATCAAAATTCCATGGCAACCGATCAAGTGAGACTAAACTGCTATGTTTATCACATCCAAATCAGTTATCTCATAACTACTTGTGGATTCCAAATATTGTATCACATTCCAGATAAATAGAAAATGTTAAACTTTCCGATCGAACAATCAAACACCTAAGTTTTCCCGAAACAGCTCAACACATGAAATAAGTTTAAAAACATTCACTTCATGCCTCAGTACCAACGGTCCAGCCGTAGAAGGGTCAAGCTTAACGCCTCACATGTGGTACGCCGTACTGCCCCAAACCCTAAGGTTCAAAGGGCAGTTCAAGACGGTCACATAATCGAGTTAAGGTTTGTTGTCTTCTAGAGGGTCTATCGCGTTACTTGCACTACTTAGAACGTTCTTAAGCTACGGAAAGATCCAACACTTGGAAATTTCCCAACAGGGGAAAAATTGGGTATTTATATCCGGTCGAACTTTTTAACATATTCTAAATTATCCGGAAAAACACAGACAAAGTTAAAGATTCTGATCGAATCGTCGAACTCCCAATACAACCCAGAAAACTCAACACTTGAGTATACATTAAAAATTCCCAGAAAATACAGCACTAACAGCTAGGAATTACTGTGCAATTTTCAAAAGCTAACGTGACTGTATGGCCGCGGAACCGCCGCACACTCGTGCCGCGCTTCCGCGGCGCTTTAGTAGACTCAGGAGCTCGTTTTTCACAGTAACCCTTAGAAAACCCTGCTGATTTTTCTGCATATTTTTAATTTGGAAAAATCCATTGTTTTGAAAAATGTTCAGAGAAGGGTTAAATCTAGGGTTTCGGGGTTCGATCGGGTTTCTAACTTCGTCTACACATCGCCTAAAGCTCTAGCTAGGCTCTGATACCACTGTAGGGTTCCTAGGCACACTCAAGAGGTTCCACAAGGTATCAACCATGCCAAATTCAAAAATTATGTGCCGAGAAACCCTTAGCAAGATCGTTAACTAGAGTTTAGGCGAAACAAAATAAAAGTAAATCACATTTACACTAAGTGAATGGAAATACAACCTTTGTAGATCCGGTTCACCACTTCTTTAGCTCCGTGATGACGTCCCTTCGCTGCGATCACCGGGATCCCGGACTCTTGCGATGGTTTCGTCGGAGAAATGAGCGGGCTAGGTCGTTGACTTCGATGCCGAAGATGATCTACGTCGAGGCAACTCAAACTCAAGCTCCACCTTCACTAAGTCATGAAACTTGTGAAGAAAACACCCTATACTACATGGCAAGTGGTAGAGGATGAAGAAATAGGAAGTGGGTTCACTTTTGATTTGGATTTCTCACTTGATTTCAACACTTGAAATTTTCTAGCAAGGTTTTCTTTTCTTTCTCAAGAAGAAGAAGAAGAAGAAAAGAATATCAATTCTCTTAAAAATGAAAAATCAAGTGAAGAGTTATCATAATGCAACCATGGGTGAAGTAAACTCATGTAGAGAATAAACTAGGGTTTAGGTGTAATGGTTAGGTTAAGGTATAAAACAAAATGGCTAGACTTTTCAAAGCTTCATGAAGCTTCAAGTAAAGAACAAGAAAAGCCACCATTTTGTTTAATCAAAATAAATAAAAAGAATAAATAAAACACTAACCATTAACCTAAACAATGGTGTATAGCAAACACACACCCAAGTTTGCATGTATCATCAAACATGATACAATCTAGTGCACAAAAATATATCACATATACAACTTGTGCACATCAAGTGAGAAGATCAATCTTAAGTGAACCAATACTAGTTAATGTAAAGTAATATATCAAATATATAATTATACATTAAATCATTAAATCAATACTTGATTTAACGATCCGGTCATATCTCATATAACCGACTAATATCAAGTGCATCAGTATATCGAATCAACACTTGATTCGGTAACCCGGCTATATCACATATAACCGACCGATGATACAAATCTCGAGAATAGAATACAGTATCACATACTGGTATTATTCTCGGTCCCGCACATATCTCATATGCGCTCCTATTTCGTTTCGCTTGAGCCAGGAAACCTCTGTGTAGGACTCTAAAGACTCGTCAATACGCCGGTAGCAGGTGATGATCATATCAAACACCCACAAGCCGCAAAGCGGTCTGCTAAACGTAACGGCCACCCGGGTATTGAGCGATCAGAAGATCAACGAGCAAGCCCGCTCACACTCCTGTGAATCCAACCAGTAACACTTACCGCACAGTCCGGTCTGTTCGTCTGATATGTCGCATATCTCGCCTAGGGGTGGTAAACGTCAGACCCCAATAGCTCGATAAGTCGTGTCGATATGAGGTCTATAACAGTTCGAGAAACTACTGGTAATACTTACCAGTAAATCTCAGCAACCCTGGCCAGGGATTTCCGGTTATAGCCAATCGAACACAGCACAACATCAACTCCTTATACCGGGAGAGACGAATCCCCTCCTATCGCTCATTGCCTCCATGTGATTCGGGACTGTACCTAAAAACCACCGTTTTGCACGCCCTCTTGGACGTGGTAAGGTGGAAATAAAAGCACAATAGGAATCACACAAGACTCTATGACGATCTCGGGTCAACAGACTACTCTGTACTAGTGTCACCAGAGAACTGCCATCTGACGTAAGGTATAATACCATCTGGGAGTTCTCGGCGAGTCCGTCCAGTGTACCCAGTCTCCATTGAGCACCCGTATATCATCTCTGATGTCAAACACCAATGGATATGGGATCATCCATCGCCCATCTGTATGGGTCGAGAAGGTATACGCTAGTCTACACTGGTATATCGATGCCCTGTCTCGATACACCCACGACTAGGGACCTTGAAGGATGTACTTATGGACTACCATGTCCCCACTAGTATGATCCGCATCATAGTCCAGGTAGTCAAGTACACATCCTAAGGGCTTTACCAACATGTAACAGAGAGACAATCAGTGTACACGTTAAAGTAAAGAGCAACCAGATAGCATACTATCATGCCGAGCAAGAAAGTCCTCCCTATATATGTCCAAGCATCCACTACAATATACATCCTATGTATAGTAATGGCCTCTAGGGCATACATATAACTAACATCCTGCGCTGCCCTTTTTATGACATGGACGGTCAATGCTGTCCTTTTTGCGACTTGGACGGTCGATGCTGCCCTTTTCGCGACTTGGACGGTCGATGCTGCCCTTTTAGCGACTTGGACGGTCGGTGCTGCCCTTTTTGCGACGTGGACGGTCGATTCTACCCTTTTTGCGACTTGGACGGTCGTTGCTGCCCTTTTAGCGACGTGGACGGTCGATACTGCCATTTTAGCGACGTGGACGGTCGATGCTGCTATTTTAGCGACATGGACGGTCGGTGCTGCCATTTTAGCGACGTGGACGGTCGGTGCTGCCATTTTTGCGACTTGGACGGTCGGTTCTGCCCTTTTTGCGACTTGGACGGTCGTTGCTGCCCTTTTAGCGATGTGGACGTCGGTGCTGCCATTTTAGTGACGTGGACGGTCGGTGCTGCCATTTTTTGTGACTTGGACGGTCAGTTCTGCCCTTTTTGCGACTTGGACGGTAGTTGCTGCCCTTTTAGCGACGTGGACGGTCGGTGCTGCTATTTTAGCGACGTGGACGGTCGATGCTGCCCTTTTTGCGACTTGGACGGTCGATGCTGCCATTTTAGCGACGTGGACGGTCGGTGCTGCCATTTTAGCGACGTGGACGGTCGATTCTGGATTTGACTTGCCCCGCTTCTTGCGGCGTTAGGGATGAAGTTGACTTGTTTCCGAGGTGGAATTTGATTCTGCCAGGGAGGTCATTGGTTGTTTTGCTGATTTGATGTGATTTGGGTTGACATCAGCATCGCTACGCTGGAATATGGTACCAGGAGCGAATCATCATTTGTCAGGATTTGGGGATTTTGGTTTTGGTTTGGCATCAGCATCGCTGCACTGGAATATGGTACCAGGAGCGAATCATCATCTGCCATGAGGAGATTTCTCTCGTTCCCAGTTTAACGACTTAGGGGTCATCTGTTCCCAGTTTAACGACTTAGGGGTCATCTGTTCCTAGTTTAAAGACTTAGGGGTCTATTGGATTGGAGTTTGGGATTTTGGGGTTAAGGTAGGCATCGGCGTTACTAACACTGAAGCACATGTGCCAGGAGCAATTCATCATTTGCTGTTAGTTATATGTATGCCCTAGAGGCCATTACTATACATAGGATGTATATTGTAGTGGATGCTGGGACATATATAGGGAGGACTTTCTTGCTCGACATGATAGTATGCTATCTGGTTGCTCTTTACCTTAACGTGTATACTGATTGTCTCTCTGTTACATGTTGGTAAAGCCCTTAGGATCTGTACTTGACTACCTGGACTATGATGCGGATCATACTAGTGGGGACATGGTAGTCTATAAGTACATCCTTCAAAGTCCCTAGTCGTGGGTGTATCGAGACGGGGCATCGATATACCAGAGTAGACTAGCGTATACCTTCTCGACCCATACAGATGGGCGATGGATGATCCCATATCCATCGGTGTTTGACATCAGAGATGATATACGGGTGCTCAGTAGAGACTGGGTACACTGGACGGACTCGCCGAGAACTCCCAGATGGTATTATACCTCACGTCAGATGGCAGTTCTCTGGTGACACTGGTACAGAGTAGTCTGTTGACCCGAGATCGTTATAGAGTCTTGTGTGGTTCCCACTGTGCTCTGATACCACTGCAGGGTTCCTAGGCACTCTAGTGAGGTCTCCCAAGCCATCAACCATGGCAATTTCAAAAATTATGGTGCCTACAAACCCTAAGCGCGGCACAAGCCAGGCTCGTGCCGCGGAAGCGCGGCGCTTTAAGGGAATTAGGGCTTACGTCTTCACAGTAACTCTTAGATATTCCTGGATATTTTTAATATATTTTCAAGAGTTGAATTTTTCTGAGTTAATTTGGGGCTTCGGTATTTCGATCGGGGTATCAAATTTTGTCTGTGTGGCTTTCCGGATAAATTTTTAGAATATGTTAAAAAGTTCGACCGGATACAATACCCAACTTTTCCCCTGTCGGGAAATTTCCAAGTGTTGGATTTTTCCACAGTTTGACGACGTTCTAAGTAGTGCAAGTAACGCGATGGTCCCTCTAGAAGACACAAACCTTAACTCGATTATGTGACCGTCTTGAACTGCCCTTTGAACCTTCGGGTTTGGGGTAGTACGGCGTGCCACATGTGAGGCGTTGGCTTGACCCTTCTACGGCTGGATCGTTGGTACTGAGGTACGAACGGAATGTTGTTAGACTTGTTTCATGTGTTGATCAGTTTCGGGAAAACTTGGGTGTTCGATTGTTCAATCGAAAAGTTTAACATTTTCTGTTTATCCGGAATGGGATACAATAATTGGAATTCACAATGAGTTATATGATAACTAAATGAATGTTATAAACATAGCAGTTTAGTCTCACTTGATCGGTTGCCACGGAATTTTGATGTGATCAAAAGTCCGTCGCAATCACGTAGCGTACGCGGATACTCGCCGGGTAAACTTAATAGACAGCCTCACTCCATAGCCCCGACCAAGTGACTGTAGGAGAACCCCGTCGCCGAAAGCATCCGTCCGGGTGCTCGCGGTAGCGGTGTTCCGCCTTGGTGCACTTCGTCGACGGTATCGGGGGTGCAGCCGTCTACTGAAGTTTGCGACGAGTATTCGATCAGGATGTCGGGAATCTTGTTGAATTGCCCGACTTGATATTGAAAAGTGTTTTCGATTTTGAGACTAAAATGCGGGGTTTATAATTGTTAGGCATGCGATGTCTAAGAAATTCATTTGGTCAGGCATGCGATGTCTGAGGTGATTGCGGATTCCAACTGTTGTAGTTTTACACTTTCTTTTCTGTGACCGTAAGTGTAATATGTGATATCGCCGGTTTCGTTGCTATATGTCAACGACAATTGGGATGGATATATTTACTTACGTTGATGACATGAGATGTTATGTGTTGCTGGATATGTTATATTGGATCGTCGTGTTTGAATAGCCGGGGGTTTTTATGTGAGATGAGTGTTTTTCATTTTCATTCATGTAAAAACTTGTATGTAATATTCTTTTATTGGGGCGCTTCCAGGTTGCGGGAGTTGTCACCTGTTGTATATTATTTTCTTTTCCGCACTAGGATAGACCCAAGGAGGAGGGCACAAGTAACCGGGTTCTGGAGTCCAGTGGGAGACCAACTCGAGGAGTCGAGTCCGGGTCTCCTAACTCTAGAATTGGTAGGGTTGCTTGCCGCTCTCGTAGGGGTCTAGGGGTGTGGGTTTGGCTATTCATAACGACCGTGGAATCCGTGTTTTATACTGGCTCGTATTGAAAACACGGACGTCCTAGTATATCCAATATTTCATATGATTCTTCTGCTGCGATATCTGTGATGAGATCATGTGATGTTTCTGTGATGGATATAGTATATAGTATATATGATATATTATATAGACGTTACTTATGTTTTACACCCGCGCTAGCCCTGCCCTGCTCTGCCGTTAGTTACCTAACCTAACGGTGCACGAGGGGACATCGAGGCGAATGCGGATGGCATAAGTGTACGTCGTATTTATCTGTGATGTTTAGGTACTTAATGATGGGACTTCATTAATGTGATTAATGAAATAAAAGAAACCTAAGATGTTGTAGAATCGAATTTCAAAATAAAACAGGTAGCTACAGTTCTTGCTTTGCACAGCGGTATATGTGATATATCCTGCACCTTATTCGATGAGGAAAGGACCGAGATCCCTTCACCGGGAGTGACTCCTTTAGCAATAACTGGCAGATGCTACAACCCTCGGTTTGTTTTTGATTGCTTTTAAGAGTTTTTGCTTTGCACAGTGATATATATGATATATCCCGCACCTCATTCGACGAGGAAAGGACCGACGATCCCTTCACCGGGAGTGACTCCTTTAGCAAAACTAGAAAAGCCTCAAAAACACTCCATTTCAAAATTCATTCGATCCTACAACGATATCAAGTTCATTACGCAATAGGTTTTCAGAAAAACCTGTCGTAGCCCTCCGTCATTTCAGATACGTACTAGTTAGTATTCGTGCTGCGGTTGTTTGGCCTCCGTCAAGGCGTAGTGTACGGTAGCTAACTAGTGCTTATCTGCTAGCATATGATGCGATTGGATTAGGGTATTCGTACGGCGTTGTTTGGCCTCCGTCAAGGGTCGTGCGGGTGGGTTTAATTCAATCAGGAAATGACGGGTTGAACTTGACTAGCGGACTATGGGTTGTTTGGCCTCCGTCAAGGTCATAGCGAGCTAGGGGCAAAATATTATCGGGAATTTCAAGTGTTGAAATTTGCAATGAGATTGCACACCTTCTATGAGATAGTTGGATCCCGATACCCGCTGCGAGTAAGAGTTACTCCTGGGAGAGTTTTACACATCACAATTAGCCGATCAAGTAGGTGTCTAGAAAGGTGTTAACGAGGTTACGCCTCTGGGAAAACGAGGTTTACATTAATTAGGTTCGTGCGAAAGCACGGGGGACCTCCCTCAAAGTACCGACACTGGCCTGGCTGAAAGATTGGCGAACTTGTAGTGTGTAATTAATCCCGGCTAGTCTTTCCTTTTAGGGTTTGAAGGAAGATTTGATAAAAAGCAGTGGGAGCCATCCTGATTAGATAAAATAATAACCAATCTATTCTTGACAGAGCGCACGCTGAGTGTTTTCTTCTCTCTCTCTCCAGGTAGCGACCATATCACGTCTTAATCAAGATAATAATACGGATTATTGACCGAACCCGCTTGTTATACTGCGCTGGGGAACGTTGGTCCCGCTCCAACTTATAATTGTTATAAGACAGAGCAGGAAATTGGGGATTACCAAAATTCCCGTGCCGCCCAAACGAAGAGAGTGCATGCTGATGCATCATCTTCGGGTGTGTTCATTATACAGAACTGTTTCTCAGTATTCTTTACGTCCTGGGTATGTGATACCAGATCAGGATCCCAGATATGTAATCTGTTACATAGGGCTACAGAAAGGTAGAAAAACTGAGAACGGGTGATAAGTTTCATGAGACAGAAAACGGGGCAAGTGTTGCAGCCAAGTCTGTTGGTCACTGTCACCCTGTATTACAATACATTGATTCTGAACGAATGATATTAGATACCGAACCTGATATACAAAATCATATCTGTCTCTTTATTAGTAAAGAAACGATATAATTTTGTATTGTTGGATAATGTTTTGAACATTTCCTATATCAAAAGTTGATCGGTTCAGGCACGTTATCTAAAAGCATTGATGTTCTAAATCAAATTACAGTTCTTAGTATACGGAACACACACAAGAGGAAGAGTTCAGAAATGAACGAATTCTTTTTGAGGTATTGTAGACTAGGTCAGATCAATGCGACCCGACTAGCTAGAGTTACATATAGATGCATATTTAAATCAGTTTGAATTTACATCTTGTGAAACTCGCCAGTCATGTCACAAAGATAAGATGACCACAGCTCCGTTTATTGGAAACAGAGAAAGAGTTAGTGAACTCTTGGGATGATACATGTTGATGTATAAAGGTCCCCAGTCTACACATGCCAAGATCGGTTCTTTGTACTTCATTATGCTCTCTGATGATCTCTTTAGATTCAGACCTATGTTCATGTTGAAACACAAGTCCGAACCTTTTGAGATATTCACAGAATATAAGTTAGAAGTAGAGAACCAAAATACGGGTAAAAGTATTATATCCTATGATGAGATCAAGGAGGAGAATACTTGAGCACGGAAATCCTGGACTATTCTAAAGGAGAATGAGATTCTCTCTCAGCATTACTCCTCTGAATACACCATAGCACGATGGTATATCAGGGCGGAGCAGATACACCCTATTTGATATGGTGTGCTCTATGATGAGTACTACTGAGTTACCTGTTTCCTTTTGGGTGTTATGCGCTTGAGAAGCTGCATACCTATTGAATAGGGTTCGAATCAAATCAGATGCCTACCACTTCATATGTGATATGGTATGGGAAGAGCCCATGTCTTAAATCAGTTAAGATTTGGGGTTGTCCGGCCTATGTCTGGAAAGCAAAATCCGGACAAGCTCGAGGCAAAGTCTGTAATGTAGAACTGGAAAGGTTCCAGCTATACAAACTACAGCTGATGATTTGATAGAACCAAAGTATTCAGTAAATACCAACGAACCTCAGCCTCTCCGCCGATCTAGTAGGGTTTTCTCACCCACCTGAGAGATACATTGGTTTCTCTATGACAGTGGGAGCGAGGATTGCATCATGAGATGATGACCCAACTAGCTTCGAGCTGGCCATCGAGAGTAAGACTCTGTAAGAATGGCTGGATGTTTAGTGATCTGAGATGGAATCCTTATACACCAGCAAAGTATGGACTTTAGCTGCAAGATCTGAAGGGTTAAATCCCCATCAGGAGCAAGTATATCTTGAGAAGATTACTTGGTGTACATGGAAGAGTTGAGACTTTCAAAGCTAGACTTGTTAAAGGTTTGCATCATTGACAAGGCGTGGATCATGATGATACCTTTTCAAGTGACTATGCTTAAGTCCATCCAGATCCTACTTACCACGGCTACATACCATGACTACGATATCTGGTGGTTGGGTGTCTTGACTGCTTTTCTAAATGATGATTTAGAAGAGTGCGTCTGTAAGTACACAGCCAGAGGGCTTCGTAGACAGTGGGAGCAGCGGAAACGTGTGCAAGATGCTTTATAGGATAAAGCAGGCATCGCGGAGTTGGAACATCTGTTTTGATGAAGTAGTCAAATAGTTTGACATCATCAAAATGGTAGATGAACCTTGTATAAACAAAAAGGTAGTAGGGAGTATGGTGACAATCCTCGTAGAGTACGTGGATGATATACTCTTGATGGGGAAGGAGTTT
Source organism: Agapanthus africanus (assembly GCA_030015575.1). Lineage (NCBI taxonomy): Eukaryota > Viridiplantae > Streptophyta > Magnoliopsida > Asparagales > Amaryllidaceae > Agapanthus > Agapanthus africanus. The sequence continues at coordinate 334,126,515 of JASDDO010000018.1, read as the reverse complement.
CCTATGCTACGCTCGATCAATCTCCGGTTATCACTAGGATTCTCCATATAGGAACAATGAGATACCTACTAAATCCTGGATTTTGGATCTATGAGATAGATTTAAATGGATGTTAGGATTCTCACTAGTTGTAGTGAGATGGTATCAATCGATCCTGGGGAGAATCACTGGAAGGGTTCCAGGGTGATAAAGACGACTGAATGTCAGTCGCAGGCATTGTCTTTACCCTCAGTAAAGGGACGGTATGTTGGAAGAGTTCCAATCTAGATACCGTGACATACTAGACGATAAAGGCAGGATACATCGCTACTTAAGATGCTACCAAAGAGGCAGTCTGGGTGTATATTGGTTCATGAGATGAACTACGTTCCCACCATTGTGAGACAATGGAGTTGTGGCTTATGCCAAGGAACGTCCGTCCCATCAGTGATCCAGACATATTCTAAGGCAGTATCACTTGATCATGGAGATAGTTGATCTCCAGGGAGATCGAGGTTAGGAGAGTAGACTCAGAGGACAACACAGCGGATCCACTCACAAAGGCCTGTTCCCAGAGAGAGACTTTTATGGGATGGTTGAGTATGAGATACTTTAAACCACTGCTACAGATGGCCCTAGTGCAAGTGGGAGATTGTTAGTTATATGTATGCCCTAGAGGCCATTACTATACATAGGATGTATATTGTAGTGGATGCTGGGACATATATAGGGATGACTTTCTTGCTCGACATGATAGTATGCTATCTGGTTGCTCTTTACCTTAACGTGTATACTGATTGTCTCTCTGTTACATGTTGGTAAAGCCCTTAGGATCTGTACTTGACTACCTGGACTATGATGCGGATCATACTAGTGGGGACATGGTAGTCTATAAGTACATCCTTCAAAGTCCCTAGTCGTGGGTGTATCGAGACGGGGCATCGATATACCAGAGTAGACTAGCGTATACCTTCTCGACCCATACAGATGGGCGATGGATGATCCCATATCCATCGGTGTTTGACATCAGAGATGATATACGGGTGCTCAGTAGAGACTGGGTACACTGGACGGACTCGCCGAGAACTCCCAGATGGTATTATACCTCACGTCAGATGGCAGTTCTCTGGTGACACTGGTACAGAGTAGTCTGTTGACCCGAGATCGTTATAGAGTCTTGTGTGGTTCCCACTGTGCTTTGATTTCCATCTTACCACGTCCAAGAGGGCGTGCAAAACGGTGGTTTTTGGGTACAGTCCCGAGTCACATGGAGGCAATGAGCGATAGGAGGGGATTCGTCTCTCCCGGTATATGGGAGTTGATGTTGCGCTGTGTTCGATCGGCTATAACAGGAAGTCCCTGGCCAGGGCTGCTCAGAGAATTGCTGGTAAGTGTTACCAGTAGTTTCTCGACCCGTTATGAGCCTCATATCGACACGACTTATTGAGCTATTGGGGTCTGACGTTTACCACCCCTAGGCGAGATATGCGACATATCAGACGATCAGACCGGACTGTACGGTAGTGTTACTGGTCGGATTCACTGGAGTGTGAGCGGGCTTGCTCGTCGATCTTCAGATCGCTCAATACCCGGGTGGCCGTTACGTTTAGCAGACCGCTTGCGGCTTGTGGATGTTTGATATGATCATCATCCGCTGCCGGCGTATTGACGAGTCTTTAGAGTCCTACACAGAGGTTTCCTGGGTCAAGCGAAACGAAATAGGAGCGCATATGAGATATGTGCGGGACCGAGAATAATGCGTGTATGTGATACCGTATTCTATTCTCGCGATAAATATATCGAATGGTTGTATGCGATATAACCTGGTTATCGATTCAAGCGTTGATTCGATAAGCCGATATATTAGATACCAGTCGGTTATGTGCGCATGACCGGATCATTGAATCAAGTGTTGATTTAATGATTTAATGTATAATTATATATTTGATATATTACTTTGCATTAACTAGTATCGGTTCACTTTAGACGGATTTTCTCACTCGGATGTGCGCATTGTATATGCGATATACTTTTGTGCACTTGATTGTATCATGTTTGATGATGCATACCACTTTGGTTAAGTGTAAAGTTTGAACCATGGTTGTGTTTATGTTTAGGGTTTTATTTTCTTAATTATTCATTTATTCTTTATGATAAATGAATAAAAGAAAGTGAGAAAAGAAAATGAGAAAAGAATGGTGGCTTCTTTTGTTGTTTAGTTGAAACTTCATGAACCTTTGACCTAAGTCCACCATTCTTATCTCATTCTTAACCCTAACCATACAACTAACCTTGGTTAACTCTCTACACTTTACCATAGTTAGAATTATGATAAGAATTCATTTTCTTTTCATTTTCTTTTAACTTATCATAATATCTTTCTTCTTCTTCTTCATGCTTCAAGTGAAGAAGCTTGAAGTCCATCAATGGTGATTGTTGGAAACAAGTGAGAAATCCAATTCTAAAGTCTACCCACTTCCTATTTCTTCATCCTCTACCTCTTGCCAAGTAGTAGAGTGTGTTTCCTTCACAAGATTTTAGGGTTTGGTGAAGGTGGAGCTTGATTCATCGATGCCTCGACGTAGATCATCTTCGGCATGGACATCGACGACCTAGCTTGCCCATTCTCCGACGAAGCCGATCCTAGAGCCCAGATTCGTTTTGGACAGCGGAGAGGACCTCGTTGCGGAGCTATGGAGGTGGAGCACCGGATCTACAAAGGTTGTATTTCCGTATTTTATATAGTTAACTGTTAACTAGTTCTTGTTCGCCTAGATATCTAGCAAACGATCCGTACTTTAGGGTTTGTAGGCACCATAATTTTTGAAATTGCCATGGTTGATGGCTTGGGAGACGTCACTAGAGTGCCTAGGAACCCTGCATTTGCCTATTCCTGTTGGGGGAGCGATGGCTTAGGAGACAGGTTTAGGTCCCTATCACCTAAGGCTTTTCAATTTTATGGGCCGTAAGGGTCCCATAAAAGCATTTTCTCCCTACGAGTCGTAAGGATCCCGCAGGTGTATTTTCTCCTTAGGAGTCGTGAGGACTCCTAAGTGTGTTTTTCCTTTATGAGTCGTAAGGATCCCACAAAGGTTTGTTCTCCTCATGTATTGTGAGGACACATGAGTGGGTCTTCTCAATAGAGCATAATTCCAAAGGCGGAGACCATCCGCGTAACTGGTGATTGTGGTGGGGCATGGGTATGACGAGAATTATTTGAGCCCGTGGATTGTATACGGCAGTCAATTTGGGGACTGGTCGTAGGGCTGGAGAATTTTGAGAAATTGGATTTTGGTTGGCGTCTGCATCGCTACACTGGAATATGGTACCAGGAGCGACTCATCATTCGCCGTTTGGGGACTTGGAATTTGGATCTTGTTTAGCATCAGCATTGCTGCACTGGAATAATGCCAGGAGCAACTCATCATTTACCTTGGGAGGACTTGGGATTTGGGTTTTTGGTTAGCATCAACACCGCTAACACTGAAGCGAAATGCCAGGAGCGACTCATCATTTGTCGTTGCCCGTTGGGGAATGATGGCTTAGGAGAAAGGTTTGGGTCCCTATCACCTAAGGCTTTTCAATTTTATGAGCCGTGAGGGTCTCATAAAAGCATTTTCTCCCTACGAGTCGAGAGGATCTCGCAGGCGTATGTTCTCCTTAGGAATCGTGAGGATTCCTAAGTGTGTTGCTCCTTTGTGAGTCGTAAAGATCTCACGCAGGGGTTTTCTCCTCACAAGGTCGAGAGGATTTTGCGAGTGTATTCATCTCTTTTCACGAGGTTGCGCCCTTTCGGGTTTTCACAAACTCGCCGGTAGTCCTGCTGTTTTTACTCACGGAGCCCTTTCGGGTTTTCATCCGTGCCCGTTTTGCTTGTGGACATACCCTTTCTTTTTCTTTTTTTTTCTTTTTCTTTTTTTTTGCTGCTGGTGGGACTTTAAAAGTAGTCTCACCGGCAGGATTTGGGAGAGATAGGGGTCATTTACGTCCGTGGATTGTATACGGTTTTGCAGGATGTATGATCCAGACCGTAGGGCTGATGTGCTCAATTCGCCTGCGACTTGGGGCATTCACGTGTAGTATTTCTTGAGATATCAGCCATTGATGGGTGGCATGGGCTTTTCTCCCTCGGCACTTATTAGTTGGTAGGATCCTCCGTCGAACACTTTCTCGATGACGTATGGTCCTTCCCAGTTTGGCTCGAATTTTCCCTTGGCATGTCGATTGGGGATGATCGGTCTTTTGAGGACCAACACCAATTCACCTTTCTTGAAAGCGCAAAGACGTGTTATCTTGTCATAGGCACATAACATTTGGGCTCGGTATAGCTCCAGATTTTGCTGCACCGCGAGCCTCTTTTCTTCGAGAGCATCGAGCTCTTCAAGTCGAAGGAGCACGTTTTCCTCCTCCGTCAACTCGTGCTGAACGGCCATTCTTAAGCTTGGAACTTCGACATCGAGGGGGAGGACCGCCTCCACTCCGAAGAGCAATGAGTATGGAGTGGACTGAGTTGGAGTACGGTGCATGGTACGATATGCCCACAACGCCTCGTGAAGTTTGAGATTCCAGTCTCTCTTGTTGGCTGAAGCATTTTTCCTCAGGAGCTTACATAGAGTCTTATTGAAGGCTTCGGCTAGCCTATTGGCTCTTGGATTATAGATAGAGGAATATCTCCAGTCTATCTTGTGCTGAGTAGCGAACCTTGAGACATTGAAGCTCTTGAAAGAAGGCCCGTTGTCAGAAATGATTCTTCTTGGTGTACCGAAGCGGTATAGAATATTATGCTGGAAGAATGTCAGAATATCTTTTGTCTTGACTTCTTTTAGCGGGACAGCTTCAGCCCATCTGGAGAAGTAGTCTGTCGCGGCCAGTATGAACCGGTGGCCTTTGGATGACGGAGGATCAATTGGGCCAACAATGTCGGTGCCCCAAACTTCGAAGGGCCACGACGCCACCGTAGGATGCAATGGATTGGGATGCTTGTGAATGAAATCACCATGGATTTGGCAGATCTGACATTTCTTTGCATGCTCTCTGCAATCCCGTATCATGGTGGGCCAGTAATACCCAAGCCGTTTGATTTGAAGTCACATCTTGGGGTCAGATTGGTGAGCACCGCAAACGCCCGAGTGAACATCTTTCATGACCTTTTGGGTTTCGGCCAATGACAGACACCTGAGTCAGAGTTGGTCATATGACTTGCGGTATAACGTGTCATTTACAAACACGTATCGGAGAGCTCTTTTCTTCAGCTGAATCCTCGCAGATTTTTCTTCGGGCAGCTTGTCGTATCGGATGTACTCTATGAAGGGTTCTCTCTAATCGGGCTCGTCTTGGATGATCGAAGCTTCTTCGGAAGGGCTGCTCTTCTGTTCCGCGCTTTCCTCTTCTCATAGAGAGACTGGGGGTAGAATTTGTCGCCTCCTGACTGTGATCAGAATTTCGTCCATGTCAGGATCAGCCAGCTCTTTGGCTAAGCGAGCGAGTACGCCAGCCTTTCCATTCAATGCTCTAGGGACTCTCATTAGTTCAATGTGAGTGAACCATTTCATGAGTTCCACCACTCAGCCTCTGTACCGAGCTAACTCGGGTTTGTATATCTTATAGTCGCTGCTTACTTGGTTGACGACAAGCTGGGAGTCACCGTAAACCCGTAGCCGAAGGATTTCCATTTCTATGGCGAGTTCCAAACCAGCTATCAGGGCTTCGTACTCAGCTTCGTTGTTCGTTCGAGGCTCGGTGAGAGCGAAAGAACGCCGTAGGGTTCCCATTGATGGTGTGATGAACACCAATCCTATCCCTGCTTTTATCTCCGGGACGCTTGATTTACTGGAGGTCCTTATTGATGAGGCTCCATCGAAGTAGAGCTCCCAACATGGCCCATCTTCCTCGAGGTGCAGCACTTGTAAATCGGGTAACTCACAATTTAGCGGCGACCCTTCTGGTATAGGATGAGTGGCAAGGAAGTCTGCAAGAGATTGCCCTTTCACTGCTTTCTGAGGAGTATAAACTATGTCAAACTCAAGTAGCATGACAGCCCATCTTGCCATTCTGCCGGCTAGGCTCGCTCTGGTCATCAAGTGTTTGAGCGGATCGACCTTGGAGATCAGCATAACCCGATGAGCGAGCAGATAGTGCCTCAGCTTCTTCACAGCAAACATCAGAGCCAAGCATTGCTTTTCGATCGGGGAGTAGTTGTGTTCCGCCTCGACTAAAGTTCGACTGAGGTAGTAGAGGGCATTCTCTTTTCCCTCCTCGTTGTTCTGGGCAAGGAGCACACCGAGTGACTCATCTATCGCGGCAGTGTAGAGAATCAGCGGTTTATTTGGAATGGGAGCGGCCAGCACTGGAGGGTGAAACAAGTACCGTTTGATGCTTTTGAATGCTTCTTGACATTCAGCATCCCAAACAAAAGGAGCTCCTTTCTTCATGAGCTTTGAGATGGGCCTACATCTCCCCGATAAATTTGAGATAAACCTTCGTATATAAGCAAGCTTGCCTTGAAAGGATCTTAGCTGCGTCAGACTCTTCGGAGGGGGCATCTCCATGATGGACTTTATCTTTGATGGGTCAACTTCGATCCCTCGATGTCGGACTATGAAGCCCAGGAATTTTCCCGATGACACGCCAAAAGCATACTTCAGAGGATTCATTTTCAGGTCGTACTCTCTCAGCCTGGTGAGAACGGTCCTAAGATCTTGGACGTGATCGGCCTTGGCTCTAGTCTTGACGACCAGATCATCAACATAGCATTCGATGACTTTATGGATTAAGTCATCAAAGATATTAGTCATTGCCCTTTGATATGTAGCACCTGCGTTCTTCAGTCCGAACGGCATCACCTTGTAGCAATATATTCCGATCGGGGTTCGAAATGCTGTGTGCTTCTCATCCTCAGGCAACATCTTGATCTAATTATACCCAGACGAGCCATCCATAAAGGTGAACAACTCATAATTTGAGGTGTCATCGACCATCATTTCTATGACCGGTAGCGGAAAGTCGTCTTTAGGGCATGCCTTATTGAGGTCCCTGAAATCGACACAAACTCGGATCTGCCCATTTTTCTTCTTCACCGGGACTATGCATGCGATCCAGTCCGCATATTTTTCCTCCCTGATGAAGCCGGCATCGATGAGTTTCTTGGTTTCCTCGATGACCTTTTCTTCCAACTCCTTTCTCATTCTTCGAGGAGCTTGTTTGACTGGCTTAGCATCGGGAGATATGGCCAGTTTATGCACGGCCACTTCAGAGGAAAGGCCAGGCATTTCTTTGTACGTCCACGCGAAGCAGTCGACGAACTCATGCAGTAGGGCAATTATATGCTCTTTCATTTCCTCTGACAAGAGTGAGCTGATGTAGGTCGGCCTTGGATTATCGGGCGTTCCTAAGTCAATCTTGGTTAGCTCGTCAAAGGTTGCTTGTCCGCCATCTTTGAGCTCTTGAGGAGCTTCTTCTGGCTCGGCTATCTCGTCATCATCATTTGATCTTTCACCGGCCTCACCAACATGGATCATGTAGCACGCTTTGGAATCAGGTTGAATGTAGCCTATGCCCCGTCTATCTGGAATTCGTCCATCGATGAGTACTTGGACCTGGGGCGGATACCATAGCCCTTCGTAAAACTTTGCTTCGGACTCCGTTTGATATAACCGGCATCCGCACTTTTTAAAGTATTCCCGCATCTCGGGCGCATAGTATCTAGGATTGAGGACGGCTCTTATGCCTCTCTCATATGGAAGGCACGCGACAGACAAATCGTCCGGGTGCACAACGGGGTTTGACCCATAAAACAGGATGCCTTTCTGTCCACTTTTCCTTCCGGGGACGTAGAAAGTTTTCAGCTGGTCCACGGTAGAGACTGACAACGCATCGAGCTCTTTGCACATCTGCTCCGGTACCCTTGTGACAGTTAGGGACCCTTCCGCAATTTCGAAGGTCTCTCGTAGTTTCGCTTGTTGCATGGGGGTCCAATCTGCACCGCTGTTGCACGGCAGGTCCTCTTCTTCCGACTCTTCAGTGTCGCTGCCAAGATGAGGGCGGACTTTGCTGCTAGATAGGGCTTCAGTAACAGATTCGTCCGTATCGCTACTGAAATGAGGGCGAGTTTTACGGAAGGACGGACTTCCAGCGTCGAACTCATCAGTGTCGCTACCAAAACGCGGGCGCACTTGGGCGTTTTTGCTTTTGAAAGTGACAGCCGGCTCAGATTTGCTTTTGCGTCTTGGGACCGCTCTATCCTCAGTCAGTTGTGGCTTAGCATTTTGGCGGTTCATAAAGTACCGAGAATCTTCATATTGGACTTCATGAACACCGAACGGCTGGATGTCTCCGTCAATGCGTCTTTCTTCGCCATTTTTACTATACTTCATGCATTGATGGAGAGTTGATGGGACGATGCCGTAATCGTGGAGCCATGGCCGTCCCAAGAGAATCTTATAAGACGTGTCGGCGTCGATCACGTATATCTTAGCTTCAGTTTGCAGATCCCCGAATTTGATTGGCAAAGCTATAGACCCTAGAACTTGCTGGCAGTTTTGATTGAAGCCTTGAATGACAATCCTTTCTCTTGACAGGTGTCGGACGTCCAATGACAAACTCTTCAGTGTCCATAAGTTCATGATGTTTACTAAGGACCCCGGATCAATCAATATGCGATTAATTCGATCTCCATCGCTGTACCCGGTCACGTAAAGCGGCCGATTATGCTCAGCCGTTCCCGGTAGCAAGTCTTCATCCTTAAACGTGACTGCGGCGGCTTGCAAAGTGTACTGAGCTTCTTTCATATTAATTTCGCAAAGTGAGCCTGATACCGCTCAGGGTTTTGTAGAGCATGAATGAGAACATCTCTAAGCTCTTGAGATAGAACCAAGGCATCGTAAATGCTAAGGAGAGACGGAAGCTTTTGGAGGTGAGCCTAGATATTGTAGTCCACTGAGGAAGGACTTGAGTTTTCATTAGCCGACTCTCTGTTGTCTTCCTCATTAGCAACTTGTTTTTCCTTCCCTTTTGGGGCGTTGCCCTGATTTGGCGGTAGAGCCCTGCCGCTTCTGAGCTAGATTTGATTGGCCTTTGTGGCAAGCTCCTCGTCCTCTTCGGGAAAACAAAGCTCCCCCTCAGAGTCGCTGCCCAGATGGATGGCATAGCAGGTCACTATAGGGATCTCTTCATTGGATTCTTCTTCTAACTCCTCCAGAATTTCAGCCGCTCGTACAGGGAGGAACTCCTTCAATTGAATCAGAGTTCTTTCCTTCTGTTCATATTCTTCGAGGGAATCGATATATTTTTGAATGGTCGATCTCCCCACAGACTCCTTTTCGCGCCGAGCTGCACTTTTCTTCTTCTTGAGTTTCTTGGATTTTGAGCCTGATGGAGCCGCATTGGCAGCTGGACTGGTAGGCTTCTTCTGCCCTTCCCATTCCGTCCTGGGCTCTTTCCGAAGTAGCTTTATCATCTTCTTCGTCTTATTAGATATGTGCGTACTCCACGGAGGTCGCGATGAGTCCATTTCATTTCTCAGGGCAGCGGGTTCGGCTGTCTGCTCCCAGAAGGCTTCAACTTCTGTCTGTATAAAGTGGGTGGTTGCAACTTGATTGTTCACCAACACACTTTTGGACAGCTCGATCTCTCCAGCCTTGTACTGCTTCTTGACCCAGTCCTTGAAGATATAGCAATCCTCGATCGCATGGCTCACTACTCGGTGGTACGGGCAATACAGGGGATTGTCGGTTATTTTTCCTTCTTAGGGTCTTTTCGACTCTGGCAATTGTAGACCGTTGTTCAAGGCATCTTTAAATATCTTGCGGACCTTGTCCCTTCTAAAAGAGTAAACCTTGTTCTTCTTCTCCTCAAGGGAAGGCCCGTCTCCTCCCAGCAATGGCTTTCGAGACCGGTTGGTTTTGGATTCGCCCGCCCTTCGCTTTTCTTCATTGTCGGACGCATTGAAGACATTGGTACTGCTGGAACTCCCGCTTCTACGGTTGTCGTCCAGCTTGCTTTTCCAAGTCTTGTCTCTCTGAGAGTCCGGGGTAGACTCTTGCTTCGAGCGTTCCAGCATTTGGACTTTCTTGGTTAGCTCCTGAAATGTCTTGATGCCCGCTGTACACAAAAATGGGACCATCCAATTGCTGAGGTTCCCAATGAGAAAGCTGACGGACTGGTCCTGCTCCAGCGGTGGTTCGCACTTGACTGTGAGATTACGCCATCGAGCGATAAAGTCGGTGTTGCTTTCATTCTTCTCCGGCTTGGTCCTCATAAGTTCGGCAATGGAGATTTTATCACTGACGCTCATGAACCTTTTCTGGAACAGAGATTCCATTTGGGCAAAGGTAATGACGGGCCTGTCTGGTATACTCGCGTACCAGTCGAAGGCGATACCGGTCAGGCTGTTGACAAACTGACGAAGAAGGAGCGCGTCATTGCCCCCTGTATTTCCGCACGATGCTTTGAAGTAGGCGACGTGCTGATTTGCATTCCTCGTTCCGTCGAATCTTTTGAACTTAGGAATGACGTAGCCGCTCGGGAACTCGATCAGATCATACTATGCGGGATATGGCCGCCCACTACTGCCAATTTCTTTCTGAGCTTCAGCTTCAGCCACCAATGTTTTAACTTTGCTGGTGACCAAATCCATTATCCGATCTTATGTTAGCGGGATAGTGCTATCTGGGGCCAAGGCATCCCCAGAAGTAGAATGTGGCCGGCTCTCGTGCGGCTCGACCAGTCTTGGACCCAAAGGAACAGGCATTGGCTGCTTCGGATTGTCATCACCCGGCTGATGAGTAGCTACTTGTGCTTGATTGGGAGGCGCTCGAGCAATTTGAGCCGTAAGCTGCATCACAATGTTCGTTAGGTCGTCAATTTTCGAATAGAGCTTGGCCATCTCTTTATCTTTGCTCCTGAGCTGTTTTCGAAGCTCTTGAAGCAGCTCTTGCTCCGCAGTCCTGGGGCGGAAAGTCGGCTCTTCCTCACTGTCCGAGCTTGACTCTGCATGGACCGAGGGGTCTTTCTGCCTATCATCCTTATCGAGAGGGTTTTCTTCATCCAGCGGAGGTGGCTGTTCTTGGGCAGCGGCAACCACATTCAAGCCAGATTGGGCTTGGGATGTGGTGGCCCCATCCTTGCTTTTGCTGCGAAGGTTGTCGCTGGGGCGCCCGCCCGCCATGTAGACCGTATGGATAATATATCCGGCCGTCTTTTTATCATTAGCGGCTGATTTCACAGATCGCTGTCTTGACCCCCTTGTTTCGGTAGCTGGCAGTCGATTGAAGGCGGCTGGCCTAACCAGGTTCTTGAATGGTGCTGGCGCTTCTTTTCTGGGTTTGCCCCGCTGCTTTCGTGCGGCACAGAGCGCCTGATAGACTCTTAAAGAGATAGTGCCATACTTTATCTGTTGGGGCTGGTACATGTCTCTTTGTAGCGACATTCGGACCGCTGACTTCTTAATTCTGGCGGTCATGGTATTTTTCTGAACCCACCTCAAAGGTTCGAAGGAATTGCTGATTTTTACGGCCGACTCAGCCGTCGTCACAGAGTAACCCTGCTCTTAGAACTTCACAAGATTCCACTTGGCCGAAGCCCTGGCCCTCTTGTTGGCTCGGTACCTGAGCCGCTTATGCCTTAACTTTTCTGTTCTAAGCACCTGGCAGACTTCGGCTCTTTGGGAAGACGCCGTAGATCGGGCGATGGAGGATTTTGGAGATACGCTCGATTGTGCATTTGTTGGAGTCATCACCTGAGCTCGTCCGCAACATTTGATGTTGCCCCTTGTACCGGAGTTCTTTCCCCCCGCTGGAGCACCAGAGAATCGTTCAGACACCGTTTTAAGTTTCGGTTGTGGTGCCTTGGCGATCACAACATTCGGCCTCTTGCTCCTTGAGACTGGCTTGGCCACCTGTTTCGCCGGGATTTCTGCCAGATAAGCGCTTCCGGCAGGGTAGATGATGACGGAACCAAACTGGCGGGGCAGTTCCTCCCACTGTCGACTGAGGCCTGCAGGGAGAACCACACGAGCATTGACCTTGACCATGTACGGGATCGGGGTCGCGTTGGAAACTGAATTCGTCTTGGGAGACATTGTCGTCAAAAGTTGATTGCTGCACGGGAAAAAAACATCATTTCAGTATAGGCAATCGATATGTATATTGATTGAGTTCGCATGAACATTTAACTCGAAATATGGGAGGAGAGAAAGGTCCCACCGGGCGTGCCAGAATCTGTAGGGTGTTTTTTGTCACCCCATTGAAATGGGAATACGCGCGCACTTATCAGGCGTACTACAGATTTCCCCTGCCTAGGGTAGGCCGGGGTTTATTGATTGTGGGGATCCGAATATCTGGCAGTCGCGAACTAAGCTGCCGTTAATTACCCCTCACCTTTGGAGCGAGGGAACCTCCGATTGACGGGTTAAACTGGTCATGCGAACTCAATGTGCAGTGTACATGTGTTTTGTTTTGGAGGGGGGCTTGGATATATTGGGAGCCACGCAGAGTTTTTACGGGGGTCCCGCTACCCAGATAACGGGCTGGGGGTCAAGGGGGTTAGCAGCCCCCTTGCGGGATGCGGGGTAGCGCCCCGGCCCAAAATTTTTTTGGGGGGGACAGTGTGGTGGAGTGCGTGTGTGTCTGTACATATATATACATGTATATATATATATAAAAAAAGGAAAAAACGCCCAAAGGACGCGTGGGGTCAGCGCCTTAAGCGCTGTGTGCTTAGGTGCAGGGCGCTTGAGCGCAAGCGCGCCACGTGTCGGCACGTGGGCGCTTTGCGCTTGAGCGCAGGGCGCTGGAGCGCAAGCGCGCCACGTGTCGGCACGTGGGCGCTTTGCGCTTGAGGGCAGGGCGCTGGAGCGCAAGCGCGCCACGTGTCGGCACGTGGGCGCTTTGCGCTGAAGCGCTGGGCGCTGGAGCGCAGGCCCGCCATGTGTCGGCACGTAGGCGCTTTGCGCTCGAGCGCTGGGCGCTGGAGCGCAGGCGCGCCACGTGCCGGTACGTGGGCGCTTTGAGCTCGAGCGCTAAGCGCGCCACGTGTCGGCACGTGGGCGCTTTGCGCTCGAGCGCCAAGCGCTCAAGCGCTAGTGCGCCACGTGTCGGCACGTGGGCGCTTGGCTCTTGAGCGCTGGGCGCTTGAGCGCTTGGGCGCCGGCGAGAAAACGAGGCTTTTAGCCCCTGAAGTTCTCGAAAGAGAAATCATAGTGGAGTTAAACTCCTAAGATGTTTTGGGGTTGATGAAAGAGGTTCTTCTTCTTTCTCCTCTGGTTGCTGGATCTTGAAGATCAAGAGATATGAGATTTTAAAAATCTCTTCTTTTTGAGATCTAATGGAAGATCTGAGTTCCCCTTCATGGGTTTTGTGGTGAAAAACTATTTAGTTTTATAAAATGAAGAGTAAAACTCTTGATTTAATTCAAAGGAAAGAAGAAGGTTTTGGAACCTTGAGGAAGGAGAAAGGATCTCAGATCTAAATTTTTTGGAGAGAGAAAAAGAGTTGTTGAGATATTTTCATTATCCTTGCCTTTATAGGCTATACACTTTACACATAGCCTCTTGGGCTTCACAAAATGGCATTTTTCCTATCTCATGGCTCATGTGCCATTTCTTTTTGCACATAAGCCATGGGCTTTACAAAAATTTGGTTTTGTGCCTATTTTTCTTACATTTATCCATAAAATAAAATAAAAGAAATACAACAAAATTATTTATTATAAAATTTTTATCTTGGCATGGGAGGAGGCCGGCCACTTCATGTTTGGGCTCGACCCGGGCATGGGCCCACTGGATCTGGGCTTGGGCCCACTGGATCTGGGCTTGGGCCCACTTGGCTTGAGGTTGACTTTGATTTTGACTTGGTCAACCGGGGTGTAAATTTTTACCCCAACAGACTTAGGTAGACACCATAACGAAATTCGTGGAGATCTGCTCTCATTCCCACTCCGGAATAGTTAAAGGTTGCAACTCTCCAGCCGGTCTCAAGTGCTCAACCTAAGCTCACAACAAAACAGACACCTTGAAACGAAATCCGAAACTTCACTCTTCATCCTTGCCCGCCCGTAACTATCTCACAAGTCACGTCACATATTGGTGGACTTGAATGAACACAGAAAGCCGACTGATGTGCCTGCTCTAGGATTTCGCGTCTCTACCTATCAGTAGTAGGTACACACAAACACGTCCCTAAACGTAGCACACCCTGGTCACAAATCAAGGACTCCGAATCTTTACCTAACCGAGTATGCTCAAGAATCTCTGACGAACGAGCATCGGCGGGCTGTGCCTCGCGAAAGCGATTAAGGGAAAAATGGACGGGCGCGGACATGAGCAAGCTGTCCTCTCAGTAGAGGCGAACTTAAGCTATACTCAACGATCGCACAAGAACTATAAATCTGCAGAAGACCGTCTCAACAATCAAAACCCACTGCAGGAAGATGTACATTAAGCTCTGATGGTCCATGAAAATCTGACACGACTCTCCGAACAAGTAGTGTCCTCAGATCTTCAACGCACGACCACCGCGGCCATCTCCAGATCATGAGTGGGATATCCTGCTCGTACTTCCTCCAACTGTCGGGAAGTATAAGCGATAACTCTATAGTGCCACATCAGCGCAAAATCGAGCCCCACTCGCGAAACATCACAGTTAAACATCAAAGTCGCCCGAACCAAAAAGCAAAGAAAGAACTGGTGCAGTTGTCAATCGAGTCTTCAACTGCCGAAAACTCCGCACGCGTGCCTCAGTCCAAAGAAACAGAACCTCCTTTCTGGTCAGTTCAGTCAACAATGCAGCGATACACTAGCAATCCTGCACGAAACGGCGGTAAAAACCTACTAAGCCCAAAGATCTGCGGACCTCCGTCCCGTACACAAGTCTGGGCCAAAGCTGTACGGTCTCGATCTTCCTCTGCATCATATGAAAACCGTCTTCCGTAACTACAAGACCTAGGAGTCAACATAATCAAGCCTGAAGGAACACTCCGAGAATTTAGCAGACAGCTGGTGCTCTCCCAGTATCTGCAAAACAAATCCTCAAGTGTTGATCACGTTCCTCACGACTCTTGGAATAGACCAGAATGTCATTAATGACACAACAATAAACTGGTCGAGGAACGGCCTGAAAAAATCTGGTTCATCATATCCACGAATGCTGCTAGGGCATTGGTGAGTCCAACGACACCACCAAAACACATACTGCCCGTAACACGCACAAAAGCAGTCTTCGGAATGTCGTCACTCCGAACCCGCAGCAAATGATGACCTGATCCCGAACAAACTTAGAAAATGTCTCGCACTCTGAAGCAAGTCGAACAAATTATCAATGCGAGGTAAAGGATACCTATCCGCACCGTAACTCGGTTCAATTGACGATCAATCAACACACAATCTCAAACTGCCGTCTTCCTTCCTGACGAACAGAATAGGAGCTCCCTTAAGCGAAACACTTGGACAAACAAGTCCCCAAACAAATAACTCTGCAGCTGATCCTTAAGCTCCCTAAGCTCCGCCGGCTCATTTGGAACAAAGTCGGAAACTCCCGCACGATAGGAACCCGGTCCAATAACCCACTGTGGTTCCGGTATTACGAATGAAAGCCAAGAATCCTCGACATCCTCTCCTCAAAAGCCGACTAGCGAAAAAGGCTGAATTCAAGCTGTGATGGGCGGCACCACTGTCCCCCTGCACAACAAGAACCGACTCGCCGGGAAACCAATCCTGACTGTTTCCTCACGGCAGTCCACAGACGCCTAGCACGCAGCTAACCAGTCCGTGCCCAGGAGAACGTCAAATCCAACATCTCTAGAAGGAACAAAATGACGGACGAATCTCTATCTCCTATCCGATTGGCACACGACTGAAATACGTGTCGCGCAACAAAAGAATCGCTGACAGAAGTTAACACCACAAAAGGCTGATCTAGCTAACACATCTCTCGTCCCAAGCCTCTGCTACTCCCGCGACATGCACGAAACCTGTCATGGTGACTGAACCTCTGTCTCGGGGTTGGTACACCTACACGAGCCCTCCTCTGTCCTCGAACTCCCAAAGTCTCGGAAAGACGCTCCTCGTCAAGTAGGGCTGCGTCCACTGGTGCTGTATGAGTAACACGATGCTGAGTGCTGATCGCAAGGAACAACTGGGTAACAGGTGTGGCAACCTCCTGTCGCCGCGCTCTACTGGCCTCAACCAAAGACCTCATCATCTGGCGCAAGTCCTGCATCTCATCCTCAAGCCCAGCGATACGATCTATCGAAGGCGGATCCAACTGCTCCTGTGCAACGAGTGTGCCATCTTGGTCAGTTCTCGTACCACACGAGTCGACTCTGACCTCGGCTCTCGCTGCATCACTCCGAGTCCTCATAGTCATCGGCGGCAAAGGTTATAAATGGAAAAAGGATTCGATATGAACACGGAAATCGAATCACAAGGATATGTATCATCAAGGAAGGAATTCAAGCAATCAGTACTTAGGTCACTTTAGGCGGAGTACCGTGATCCTGAGTATGCCGCGGACATACACACACTACGTTACTCTGCTTAAGCTACCCACTCCATCATACCAAGGTCATCCTACACTCCGAAAGGTAAAACCTAGCGCTCTGATACCAATTTTGTCACGACCTGAAATTGGCACGTGACGGCCCTTAAACTACGCAACGTCTACAGGCGTAACGCAATTTAAGTAAGCCGAAAACCCAGCAATCTAAACCATCAAAAGTAGTAAGTGATAATAGCATTTTCAAAACTTTTGAAATCTCAAACCAAATTCTTTAAAATCCAACTTTACTTTCTTAAAAATTTCGACAGCACCTCTTTTGTAAAAACCAACCCCAAAAATGGGTACAACATAAATATAAGTAAAGCATCCCCAACGGGAGCAAATCCACGCCCAACGGCGGAAAACAACCACCACAACAGATATCCGACGCCGTAGCGAAGAAATAAAAGGCGATATAAGTAAAACTGCATAAAAGACCTCCAAGTCACAAAATAATACAATATCGTCCTCACATCAAGTCTCTAAGTCATACAAGATAATAGTAGATGGAGAGTACATGGATACAACGAATATACAATAAGCAACATTGGATAACCGCAAAACCCACCTATGCAAAACTGCACACTATGAGCCGAAGCGGTATCCTCAGCAAAAGATGATAAGATAGATGAATAGCCTGCCTCGACTACTCTGGAGAAACAACTTGCAAAACACTGTGGCACAACGGGGGTGAGTTGCCAACTCGTGAATAGTAAATAACATATGCAGATAATCACAGGTATGCACGTACAGCACGAATCTAACATAGGCAAGCTAATAGCAATAAAAGGTCATATGTATGCAATAGTCATGAAAGGAACGCTAGCAGGTACAACTAATACATGAAGCAATAATATGACAAAATGTAAGCAACAGTCATGCAAGGTACTCTATCAGGTACTACTAATATATGAAGCAATGATATGACAATGTATATATGCAACAGTCATGAAAGGTACTCTAGCAGGTACAACTAATACATGAAGCAATGCATATAAAATAAATGCGGAGTATGGGGTAAAACATGTCATTCCCACGGAATCCTGATATCGTGGTAGGACCCAAAGTCCATCAAGACAATCCAAATCCCAATTTCCTCAAATCAGCCCCCAAATTGGCTCTCATATTATGTAAGTCTCATAAATCCTGAATGTACAATATCGAGTAAATCTCATATATCCTAAATGTACAATA
Source organism: Agapanthus africanus (assembly GCA_030015575.1). Taxonomy (NCBI): domain Eukaryota; kingdom Viridiplantae; phylum Streptophyta; class Magnoliopsida; order Asparagales; family Amaryllidaceae; genus Agapanthus; species Agapanthus africanus. The sequence goes on along the minus strand of JASDDO010000018.1, from coordinate 334,108,813 downwards.
TCAAGTCAATCTCGTATATCCTAAGTGCCCAGTATCAAGTAACTCTCATATATCCTGTAAGTCTCAGCAAATCCTAAGTGCCAAACACCGACACTCATGATCCAAAACAGCGAATCCTAAGTGCCCAAAATCGACACTTATGACCCAAAACAGATTTATACGTCCTTCGAATTTTAAGTGCCCAACATCGACACTCTCCATCCCATATCGGTATTAAAACAAATCTCTGAGTGGATGCATATAAATATCAAGTAAAGAATAAGAATACTTACATAATTTCATGAAACCACCACGGTCCTCAAATCCAGAAAACATCAAGTAATGAATAAGTATAAATGCATGAATCAATACACATATATTAGCATCTCATTCCACTAATATATGTATATAGGCATATATAACAGCGTCCCATTCCACTGTTATATATACTTAGGAGTAAAAATATCAGAGAACATCATATGAAGTCCATGAATGTAATATATGCAGCATGAAACGGTAATGTGAGCATGTAAAGGAAAACCGCTATTTAACTGCAACAAATTAGTGTAGAGTTACTAAGCACTCTAACAAGGATTAAGGAAGCATCTACCATGCCCGATTAAAATTTTAGCCGTGCCTAACAACCCTAAACAAGATCTTTGCTAGAAAATTAGGGTTTCACATGCAAGTAAAAAGCATTTACGACTAAGTGAATACGAAATACAACCTTTGTAGATCGGTCCTTCACTTCATTAGCTCTTTGTTGAAGTCCCTTCGCTGCGATCGTGGTTCTCCCGGACTCTTGCATGGCTTCACGAGGCGAAAGAAGCGTCCTTGCTTGAAGTCTTCGAGGCCGAAGATGATCTACATCGAGGGAATACCAACTCAAGCTACTACTTCACTAACTAGAGAATTAGTGAAGTAAACACCCTAAACTAAAGTGCTAGTCTAGTAGAGGATGGAGAAATAGGAAGTGGGTTCACTTTAGAATTTATTTTCTCACAATACTTCTCACTTTGGATCAAACCCTAGAGAGCTTTTTAGCTCAAGGAAGAAGATGAAGAAATGAAAATGAGAAAGATAATGATCAAGTGAGTGAGCTAACCATGGTGAGTGAGTATCATATACTAACTCATGTAGAGACTTAATCATGGCTAAGTGTGATGGTTAGGTTAACAAAAATCCAAAGTAAAAACAAACTTAGTGGACTTTAGTCAATGCATCCACAAGCTTCCACAAGCTTCATGCATTTTCTAATTTTCCACTAATTTTGTAATTATTTTAAATACATTAAACCCAACATAACAAATAGCATAGTGTAAGTCTCATACACCCATGAATGTTGTATCAACAACCATGATACAAAAAGAAAACACATTTTAATATATATCACATATATATATTAAAGTTGTGCACATGTGAGAAAAATCCATAAGTGAACATATGTTAGTTAATGTAAATTAGTATATCATATATACAATTATACACTAAATTATTAAATCAACACTTGACTTAATAATCCGGTTATATCTCATATAACCGACTAACATCCAATGTATCGACTTATCGAATCAACACTTGATTCGATAACCCGGCTATATCACATATAACCGATCGATACAAAAAGTCGCGAGAATAAAATACGGTATCACATACACGTATTATTCTCGGTCCCGCACATATCACATATGCGCTCCTATTTCATTTTTCCTGAGCCAGTAAAACCTCTATGTAGGACTCTAAAGACTCGTCAATACGCCGGCAGTAGGTGATGATCACATCAAGCACCCACAAGCCGTCAGCGGTACTAGCTGGACGTAACGGCCACCCGGGTATTGAGCGATCAGAAGATCAGCAACAAGCAAGCCCGCTCCAACTCCTGTAAAAGCCTGCCGGTAACACTTCCCGTACAGTCCGGTCTCCTCGTCTGATATGTCGCATATCAAGTCTAGGGGTGGTAAACGTCAGACCCTAATAACCGATAAGTCATGCCGATGTGAGGCTCATAACGGGTCGAGAAACTACTGGTAACACTTACCAGTAAATCTCTAAATCAGTCCTGGCCAGGGACTTCCCTGTTATGGCCAATCGAGCACAGCGCAACATCAACCCCCAATACCGGAAGAGACGAAACCCCTCCTATCGCTCATTGCCTCCATGTGACTCGGGACTGTACCCAAAAACCAGCGTTTTGCACGCCCTCTTGGACGTGGTAAGGTGGAAATCAAAGCACAGTGGGAATCACACAAGACTCTATGACGATCTTGGGTCTACAGACTAACCTGCACAAGTATCTGCAGGGTTCCTAGGCACTCTAGTGAGGTCTCCCAAGCCATCAACCATGGCAATTTCAAAAATTATGGTGCCTACAAACCCTAAAGTACGGATCGTTTGCTAGATATCTAGGCGAACAAGAACTAGTTAACAGTTAACTAAAGAGATACGGAAATTACAACCTTTGTAGATCCGGATATCCACCTCCACGGCTCCGCAACGAGGTCCTCTCCGCTGTCCAAATCGAATCTGGGCTCTAGGATCGGCTTCGTCGGAGAATGGGCAAGCTAGGTCGTCGATGTCCATGCCGAAGATGATCTACGTCGAAGCATCGATGAATCAAGCTCCACCTTCACCAAACCCTAAAATCTTGTGAAGGAAACACACTCTACTACTTGGCAAGAGGTAGAGGATGAAGAAATAGGAGGTGGGTTAACTTTAGAATTGGATTTCTCACTCTTTCCATCAATCCACCATTGATGGAGCTTGCTTTTCATGAAGAAGAAGAAGAGCAAGAAGAAGATCATTGTTATGATAAGTTAAAAGAATAATGAAAAGAAAAACAATTCTTATCATAACTTGAACCCTAGTTAAGTGTAGAGAAAAGACCATGGTTAATGGAATGGTTAGGGTTAAGGATAAGAACAAAATGGTCAATAGGTCAAAGTCTTCAAGAAGCTTCAATATGAAACAAAAATAGCCACCATTTTCTTCTTATTCCTTTTCTAATTATTTCCAAAATAAATAAATAGATAAATAAATAATAAAAGGAAATAAAACCCTAATCATATTAATAACCATGGTTTATTCTTAACTTACACTTAAACAATCATGTATCATCAAACATGATACAAGCAAATGCACAAAAGTATATCACATATACAACTTGCACATCCGAGCGAGAAAATCCATCTTAAGTAAACCGATACTAGTTAATGCAAAGTAATATATCAAATATATAATTATACATTAAATCATTAAATCAACACTTGATTCAATGATCCGGTCATGCGCACATAACCGACTGGTATCCAATATATCGGCTTATCGAATCAACGCTTGAATCGATAACTAGGTTATATCGCATACAACCATTCGATATATTTATCGTGAGAATAGAATACGGTATCACATACTCGTATTATTCTCGGTCCCGCACATATCTCATATGCGCTCCTATTTCGTTTCGCTTGAGCCAGGAAACCTCTGTGTAGGACTCTAAAGACTCGTCAATACGCCGGCAGCGGATGATGATCATATCAAACATCCACAAGCCGCAAGCGGTCTGCTAAACGTAACGGCCACCCGGGTATTGAGCGATCTGAAGATCGACGAGCAAGCCCGCTCACACTCCAGTGAATCCGACCAGTAACACTACCGTACAGTCCGGTCTGATCGTCTGATATGTCGCATATCTCGCCTAGGGGTGGTAAACGTCAGACCCCAATAGCTCAATAAGTCGTGTCGATATGAGGCTCATAACGGGTCAAGAAACTACTGGTAACACTTACCAGCAATTCTCTGAGCAGCCCTGGCCAGGGACTTCCTGTTATAGCCGATCGAACACAGTGCAACATCAACCCCCATATACTGGGAGAGACGACTCCCCTCCTATCGCTCATTGCCTCCATGTGACTCGGGACTGTACCCAAAAACCACCGTTTTGCACGCCCTCTTGGACGTGGTAAGATGGAAATCAAAGCACAGTGGGAACCACACAAGACTCTATGACGATCTCGGGTCAACAGACTACTCTGTACCAGTGTCACCAGAGAACCGCCATCTGACGTGAGGTATAATACCATCTGGGAGTTCTCGGCGAGTCCGTCCAGTGTACCCAGTCTCTACTGAGCACCCGTATATCATCTCTGATGTCAAACACCGATGGATATGGGATCATCCATCGCCCATCTGTATGGGTCGAGAAGGTACACGCTAGTCTACTCTGGTATATCGATGCCCCGTCTCGATACACCCACGACTAGGGACTTTGAAGGATGTACTTATAGACTACCATGTCCCCACTAGTATGATCCGCATCATAGTCCAGGTAGTCAAGTACAGATCCTAAGGGCTTTACCAACATGTAACAGAGAGACAATCAGCATACACGTTAAGGTAAAGTTCAACCAGATAGCATACTATCATGTCGAGCAAGAAAGTCCTCCCTATATATGTCCCAGCATCCACTACAATATACATCCTATGTATAGTAATGGCCTCTAGGGCATACATATAACTAACAATCTCCCACTTGCACTAGGGCCATCTGTAGCAGTGGTTGCAGTATCTCATACTCAACCATCCCATAAAAGTCTCTCTCTGGGAACAGGCCTTTGTGAGTGGATCCGCTGTGTTGTCCTCTGAGTCTACTCTCCTTGCCTCGATCTTCCTGGAGATCAACTATCTCCATGATCAGGCGATGCTGCCTTAGAATATGTCTGGATCACTGATGGGACGGGCGTTCCTTGGCATAAGCCACAACTCCATTGTCACACAATGGGAGGAACATAGTTCATCTCATGAACCAATATACACCCAAACAGCCTATTTGGTAGCATCTTAAGTAGCGATGTATCCAGCCTTTATCGTCTAGTATGTCACGGTATCTAGCTTGGAACTCTTCCAACATACCGTCCCTTTACTGAGGGTAAAGACAATGCCTGTGACTGACACTCAGTCGTCTTTATCACCCTGGAACACTTCCAGTGATTCTCCTCAGGATCGATTGACACCATCTCACTACATCTAGTGAGTATCCTAACATCCATTTAGATCTATCTCATAGATCCAAAACCCAGGATTTAGTAGGTATCATTTTGATCCTATATGGAGAATCATAGTGATAAGCGGAGATTGATCGAGCGTAGCATAGGAAACTCCTTCCCTATCAAGAGTATGTCATCCACGTACTCTACGAGGATCGTCACCATACTCCCTACTACCTTCTTGTTTATACAAGGTTCATCTACCATTTTGATGATGTCAACTTCTTTGACTAACACATCAAAACAGACGTTCCATCTCCGCGATGCCTGCTTTATCTTATAAAGCATCTTGCACACGTTTCCGCTGCTCCCACTGTCTACGAAGCCCTCTGGCTGTGTACTTATAGACGCTCTCTTCTAAATCATCATTTAGAAAAGCAGTCAAGACACCCAACCACCAGATATCGCAGTCATGGTATGTAGCCGTGGCAAGAGGGATCTGGATGGACTTAAGCATAGCTACTTGAAAAGGTATCATCATGATCCACGCCTGGTCTTTGACGAAAACCTTTAACAAGTCTAGCTTTGAAAGTCTCAACTTTTCCATTTACACCAAGTAATCTTCTCAAGATATACTTGCTCCTGATGGGGATTTAACCCTTCAGATATAGCAACCAAAGTCCATACTTTGTTGGTGTATAAGGATTCCATCTCAGATCGCTAAGCATCCAGCCATTCTTACAGAGTCTTACTCTCGATGGCCAGCTCGAAACTAGTTGGGTCATCATCTCATGATGCAATCCTCGCTCCCACTGTCATAGAGAAACCGAAGTATCTCTCAGGTGGGTGAGGAACCCTACTAGATCGGCGGAGAGGCTGAGGTTCGTTGGTTTCTACTGAATACTTTGGTTCTATCAAATCATCAGCTGTAGTTTGTATAGCTGGAACCTTTCCAGTTGTACATAACTGACCTTGCCTCGAGCTTGTCCGGATTTTGCTTTTAGACATAGGCCGGACAAATCCAAATCTTAACTGGCTTAAGACATGGGCTCTTCCCTTTCCATATCTCATATGGAGTGGTAGGCAACTGATTTGATTCGAACCCTATTCAATAGGTATGCAACTTCATAAGTGCATAACTCCCAGAAGGAAAAAGGTAACTCAGTAGTACTCATCATAGAGCACACCATATCAAATAGGGTGTATCTGCTCCGCCCCGATATACCATCGTGCTATGGTGTATACGGAGGAGTAATGCTGAGAGAGAAACTCATTCTCCTTTAGAATAATCCAGGAATTCCGTGCTCAAGTATTTTCCTCCTTGATCTCATCATAGGACATAATACTTATACCCCTATATCTGGTTCTCTACTTCTCGCTTATATTCTGTGAATATCTCAAAAGGTTCGGACTTGTGTTTCAACAAGAACATATGTCTGAATCTAAAGAGATCATCAGAGAACGTAATGAAGTACAAAGAACCAGTCTTGGAATGTGTAGACAGGGGACCTACATACATCAACATGTATTATCCCAAGAGTTCTCTAACTCTTTCTCTGTTTCCAATAAACGGAGCTATGGTCATCTTATCTTTGTGACATGACTGGCGAGTTTCACAAGATGTAAATTCAAACTAATTTAAATATGCATCTTTATGTAACTCTAGCTAGTCGGGTCACATTGATCTGACCTAGTCTACAATGCCTCAAGAAGAATTCGTTCATTTCTGAACTCTTCCTCTTGTGTGTGTTCCATATAGTAAGAACTGTAGTTTGATTTAGAACATCAACGCTTTTAGATAACGTGCCTGAACCGATCAACTTTTGATATAGGAAATGTTCAAAACATTATCCAACAATACAGAATTATATCCTTTCTTTACTAATAAAGAGATAGATATGATTTTGTATATCAGGTTCGATATCTAACAACATTCGTTCATAATCAATGTATCGGTAATACAGGGTGACAGTGACCGACAGACTTGGCTGCAACTCTTGCCCCGTTTTCTGCCTCATGAAACTTATCACCCGTTCTCAGTTCTCTACCTTTCTGTAGCCCTATGTAACAGATTACATATTTGGGATCCTGATCCGGTATCATATACCCAGGACGTAAAGGATACTGAGAAACAGTTCTGTATAATGAACAAACCCGAAGATGATGCATCAGCATGCACTCTCTTCGTTTGGGCGGCACGGGAATTCTGGTATTCCCCTATTTCCTGCTCTGTCTTATAACAATTATAAGTTGGAGCGGGACCAACGTTCCCCAGCTCAGTATAACAAGCGGGTTCGGTCAAATATCCGTATTATTATCTTGATTAAGGCGTGATATGGTCGCTACCAGGAGAGAGAGAGAAGAAAACACTCAGCGTGCGCTCTGTCAAGAATAGATTGGTTATTATTTTATCTAATCAGGATGGCTCCCACTGCTTTTTATCAAATCTTCCTTCAAACCCTAAAAGGAAAGACTAGCCGGGATTAATTACACACTACAAGTTCGCCAATCTTTCAGCCAGGCCAGTGTCGGTACTTTGAGGGAGGTCCCCCGTGCTTTCGCACGAACCTAATTACTGTAAACCTCGTTTTCCCAGAGGCTTAACCCCGTTGACACCTTTCTAGACACCTACTTGATCGGCTAATTGTAATGTATAAAACTCTCCCAGGAGTAACACTTACTCGCAGCGGGTATCGGGATCCAACTATCTCATAGAAGGTATGCAATCTCATTGCAAATTTCAACACTTGAAATTCCCGATAATATTTTGCCCCTAGCAGCTATATGACCTTAACATAGTCAACAAATCATAAGTGCTAGTCAAGTTCAACCCGTCATTTCCCGATTGAATTAAACCCACCCGCACGACCCTTAACATAGTCAACAAAGTCGCACGACTACCCTAATCCAATCGCATCATATGCTAATACAGATAACCAATAGTTAGCTACCGCACACTACGCCTTAACATAGTCAACAAACGTAGCACGAATACTAACTAGTACTTATCTGAAATGACGGAGGGCTACGACAGGTTTTTCTGAAAACCTATTGCGTAATGAACTTGATATCGTTGTAGGATCGAATGAATTTTGAAATGGAGTGCTTTTGAGGCTTTTCTAGTTTTGCTAAAGGAGTCACTCCCGGTGAAGGGATCGTCGGTCCTTTCCTCGTCGAATGAGGTGCGGGATATATCATATATATCACTGTGCAAAGCAAAACACTTAAAAGCAATCAAAAGACAAACCGAGTGTGTAGCATCTGCCAGTTATTGCTAAAGGAGTCACTCCCGGTGAAGGGATCTCGGTCCTTTCCTCATCGAATAAGGTGCAGGATATATCGCATATACCGCTGTGCAAAGCAAGAACTGTAGCTACCTGTTTTATTTTGAAATTCGATTCTACAACATCTTAGGTTTCTTTTAATTTCATTAATCACATTAATGAAGTCCCATCATTTAAGTACCTAAACATCACAGATAGATATGACGTAAACTTATGCCATCCGCATTCGCCTCGATGTCCCCTCGTGCACCGTTAGGTTAGGTTACTAACGGCAGAGCAGGGCAGGGCTAGCGCGGGTGTAAAACATAAGTAACGTCTATATAATATATCATATATACTATATACTATATCCATCACAGAAACATCACATGATCTCATCACAGATATCGCAGCAGAAGAATCATATGAAATATTGGATATTCTAGGACGTCCGTGTTTTCAATACGAGCCAGTATAAAACACGGATTCCACGGTCGTGATGAATAGCCAAACCCACACCCCTAGACCCCTACGAGAGCGGCAAGCAACCCTACCAATTCTAGAGTTAGGAGACCCGGACTCGACTCCTCGAGTTGGTCTCCCACTGGACTCCAGAACCCGGTTACTTGTGCCCTCCTCCTTGGGTCTATCCTAGTGCGGAAAAGTAAATAATATACAACAGGTGACAACTCCCGCAACCTGGAAGCGCCCCAATAAAAGAATATTACATACAAGTTTTTTACATGAATGAAAATGAAAAACACTCATCTCACATAAAAACCCCCGGCTATTCAAACACGACGATCCAATATAACATATCCAGCAACACATAACATCACATGTCATCAACGTAAGTAAATATGCGCATCCCAATTGTCGTTGACGTATAGCAACGAAACCGGCGATATCACATATTACACTTACGGTCACAGAAAAGAAAGTGTAAAACTACAACAGTTGGAATCCGCAACCACCTCAGACATCACATGCCTGACCAAATGAATTACTTAGACATCGCATGCCTAACAATTATAAACCCCGCATTTTAGTCTCATTATCGAAAACACTTTTCAATACCTAGTCGGGCAATTCAACAAGATTCCCGACACCCTGATCGAATGCTCGTCGCAAACTTCAGTAGACGGCCGCACCCCCGATACCGTCGACGAAGTGCACCAAGGCGGAACACCGCTACCGCGAGCACCCGAAGGGATGCTTTCGGCGACGGGGTTCTCCTACAGTCACTTGGTCGGGACAATGGGGTAAGGCTGTCTATTAAGTTTACCCGGCGAGTATCCGCATACGCTACGTGATTGCGACGGACTTTTGATCACATCAAAATTCCGTGGCAACCGATCAAGTGAGACTAAACTGCTATGTTTATAACATTCATTTAGTTATCATATAACTCATTGTGAATTCCAATTATTGTATCCCATTCCGGATAAACAGAAAATGTTAAACTTTTCGATTGAACAATCGAACACCCAAGTTTTCCCGAAACTGATCAACACATGAAACAAGTCTAACAACATTCCGTTCGTACCTCAGTACCAACGATCCAGCCGTAGAAGGGTCAAGCCAACGCCTCACATGTGGCACGCCGTACTGCCCCAAACCCGAAGGTTCAAAGGGCAGTTCAAGACGGTCACATAATCGAGTTAAGGTTTGTGTCTTCTAGAGGGACCATCGCGTTACTTGCACTACTCAGAACGTCGTTAAACTACGGAAAAATCCAACACTTGGAAATTTCCCGACAGGGGAAAAGTTGGGTATTTATATCCGGTCGAACTTTTTAACATATTCTAAAATTTATCCGGAAAGCCACACAGACAAAATTTGATATCCCGATCGAAATACCGAATCCCCAAATCAACTCAGAATTTTTCAACTCTGTAATAAATATTAAAAATACCCAGGAATACCAGCACTAATAATTATGAGATAGTGTGCAAAAATTAATAAACAATCATTCCGTACCGCCGCGCAACCGCCGCACGAGGCTAGCTCGTGCCGCGGAAGCGCGGCAAGATTAAGGAATTATGTGTACGAATTTCACAGTATATCATATATTAACCTGCTGATTTTTCTGAACATTTTTAATGTAGAAAAAGGCCAGATTTTAAAAATTGTACAGAGAGCATATTTGATTTGGAATTCCGGGTTCGTTCGGACTTCAATTTCCGTCTGGACTTCGCCTAAGGCTCTAGCTAGGCTCTGATACCACTGCAGGGTTCCTAGGCACTCTAGTGAGGTCTCCCAAGCCATCAACCATGGCAATTTCAAAAATTATGGTGCCTACAAACCCTAAAGTACGGATCGTTTGCTAGATATCTAGGCGAACAAGAACTAGTTAACAGTTAACTAAAGAGATACGGAAATTACAACCTTTGTAGATCCGGATATCCACCTCCACGGCTCCGCAACGAGGTCCTCTCCGCTGTCCAAATCGAATCTGGGCTCTAGGATCGGCTTCGTCGGAGAATGGGCAAGCTAGGTCGTCGATGTCCATGCCGAAGATGATCTACGTCGAAGCATCGATGAATCAAGCTCCACCTTCACCAAACCCTAAAATCTTGTGAAGGAAACACACTCTACTACTTGGCAAGAGGTAGAGGATGAAGAAATAGGAGGTGGGTTAACTTTAGAATTGGATTTCTCACTCTTTCCATCAATCCACCATTGATGGAGCTTGCTTTTCATGAAGAAGAAGAAGAGCAAGAAGAAGATCATTGTTATGATAAGTTAAAAGAATAATGAAAAGAAAAACAATTCTTATCATAACTTGAACCCTAGTTAAGTGTAGAGAAAAGACCATGGTTAATGGAATGGTTAGGGTTAAGGATAAGAACAAAATGGTCACTAGGTCAAAGTCTTCAAGAAGCTTCAATATGAAACAAAAATAGCCACCATTTTCTTCTTATTCCTTTTCTAATTATTTCCAAAATAAATAAATAGATAAATAAATAATAAAAGGAAATAAAACCCTAATCATATTAATAACCATGGTTTATTCTTAACTTACACTTAAACAATCATGTATCATCAAACATGATACAAGCAAATGCACAAAAGTATATCACATATACAACTTGCACATCCGAGCGAGAAAATCCATCTTAAGTAAACCGATACTAGTTAATGCAAAGTAATATATCAAATATATAATTATACATTAAATCATTAAATCAACACTTGATTCAATGATCCGGTCATGCGCACATAACCGACTGGTATCCAATATATCGGCTTATCGAATCAACGCTTGAATCGATAACTAGGTTATATCGCATACAACCATTCGATATATTTATCGCGAGAATAGAATACGGTATCACATACTCGTATTATTCTCGGTCCCGCACATATCTCATATGCGCTCCTATTTCGTTTCGCTTGAGCCAGGAAACCTCTGTGTAGGACTCTAAAGACTCGTCAATACGCCGGCAGCGGATGATGATCATATCAAACATCCACAAGCCGCAAGCGGTCTGCTAAACGTAACGGCCACCCGGGTATTGAGCGATCTGAAGATCGACGAGCAAGCCCGCTCACACTCCAGTGAATCCGACCAGTAACACTACCGTACAGTCCGGTCTGATCGTCTGATATGTCGCATATCTCGCCTAGGGGTGGTAAACGTCAGACCCCAATAGCTCAATAAGTCGTGTCGATATGAGGCTCATAACGGGTCGAGAAACTACTGGTAACACTTACCAGCAATTCTCTGAGCAGCCCTGGCCAGGGACTTCCTGTTATAGCCGATCGAACACAGTGCAACATCAACCCCCATATACCGGGAGAGACGACTCCCCTCCTATCGCTCATTGCCTCCATGTGACTCGGGACTGTACCCAAAAACCACCGTTTTGCACGCCCTCTTGGACGTGGTAAGATGGAAATCAAAGCACAGTGGGAACCACACAAGACTCTATGACGATCTCGGGTCAACAGACTACTCTGTACCAGTGTCACCAGAGAACCGCCATCTGACGTGAGGTATAATACCATCTGGGAGTTCTCGGCGAGTCCGTCCAGTGTACCCAGTCTCTACTGAGCACCCGTATATCATCTCTGATGTCAAACACCGATGGATATGGGATCATCCATCGCCCATCTGTATGGGTCGAGAAGGTACACGCTAGTCTACTCTGGTATATCGATGCCCCGTCTCGATACACCCACGACTAGGGACTTTGAAGGATGTACTTATAGACTACCATGTCCCCACTAGTATGATCCGCATCATAGTCCAGGTAGTCAAGTACAGATCCTAAGGGCTTTACCAACATGTAACAGAGAGACAATCAGCATACACGTTAAGGTAAAGTTCAACCAGATAGCATACTATCATGTCGAGCAAGAAAGTCCTCCCTATATATGTCCCAGCATCCACTACAATATACATCCTATGTATAGTAATGGCCTCTAGGGCATACATATAACTAACAGTATCACCAGAGAACTGCCATCTGACATGAGGTATAATACCATCTAGGAGTTCTCGGCGAGTCCGTCCAGTGTACCCAGTCTCCACTGAGCACCCGTATACCATCTCTGATGTCAAACACCAATGGATATGGGATCATCCATCGCCCATCTCATGGGTCGAGAAGCATATACGCTAGTCTACTTTGGTATATCGATGCCCTGTCTCGATACATCTACGACTAGGAACATTAAAGGATGTACTTATGGACTACCATGGCCCCACTAGTATGATCTGCATCATAGTCCAGGTAGTCAAGTACACATCCTAAGGGCTTTACCAACATATAACTATAAGACATCATCTAACATGTTAAGATAAAGAGCAACCAGATAGCATACTATCATATCGAGCAAGAAAGTCCTCTCTATATATGTCCAAGCATCCAATATAATATACATCATCTGTACAATACTGGCCTCTAGGGCATACATACAACTAACAGTTAGTATATATATCATGGGGTTCCTAATTTCCTCCAAGTCCAGATAATATCAAATAAAGGTGAACATGTAGCTATAGCCAGGTATGCGTAACCATGTTGGCATAGCAAGATATGTGTATCTACCTATCAATAATGATGTAATACCCTTCGGGTATAAGTAAAGTATGTATGCAAGGTATACATGTAGCTATGTCATTACGTGTGAAATATACCTATCACTAATGGTAACTAGCATGTAAGCATATCAAGGCATATGTGTAATCATGTAGGTATACAGGTATGCTATATGTCATATGCATAAAGAAATATGAATCAATGTCTCAATGTCCCTAACCAAACAATATCATATAGGTATGTGTGTTGTGCGTGTCATGGCAATTATTGACGGTGTGTGTGGCATACAATCAGTGCTCGTGCAATATAAGCCGTCAATAATAGTGCAGTGTCCTAAGGGTACAAGTCCAAGCACAACAAATAACGAGGTAATAAGGTGTATGTGCAACTCTATATATGAAATAGAATATGCGACAATATCATGTCATCTCTAGCCCAGACGCATAACGCCATGCGGGCGATTCCCCTGTAGATGTTAAATCTACTCACCAACTTGCTAGTTAAGTAAAACCAACTACTCGTTTTCCCCTGTTCGCAGCGCCCGAAGTCCCCGCCTGCGATCCTGAAAGCATATAATAATATAACAAGTATATATTAGCAATCGACCAATAACACGTACCAACTACGTTTGACCGACGCACCAACTCCAAACATACTCTTAAGCGTTCGTCAAGTGGCTAACGCGCGTAGCAACACTACGAAACCCACTCAAGAGCAAAAGCTACACAAAGACACGAACGATATCGGCACGATCCTAGCTAGGAACGCAAAGCGACATAACTACCAAGCCTAGACCCTGATCGTACCGATCGCGTATCCACAACACAATTAAATACGAGGAAGATAATAGATATAATCTCGCAACGACCAATTGAACCTACGTCGAAAATACACCGAATCCTAGTAAGCGACTTATCGCATAAATTTGCGCAAGTCCAAAGCTAACACAATTCAAGCGATTCCAAACATCTTAAAATAGCTTAACTAAGCTAACCAAACCACTTCCATAATTTTAAACTCGTCCAATTATGTTTTAGAAAAACCTAGTAAGCAATATATATCATTTTATCACAAAACTATAACTTTTTACCAAACTAGCGTTTACAAATATCACTAAATAGCAAGATTAAACCATTTAAACCTTTACTATAATTTTCATCTCACTTAATTAGGATTAACAAAAGTTTAGTTTGTTAATTAACTTAATTAACCAATTAGGAAAATATCATGTAACAAATCAGCAACTTGGTTTAGTTTTCATTTGTCTTAACTTATCAACTAACCATTTCACTAATCAAAACCCTAATTTTTTTAACAAAACTCTTACTAGAATTTCTAAATAAGGATTTAAAAGCTTAAATTAAATATCTAATTAAGCTAATTAAAGTACTAAACCACAAAAAAAGATTAGGGTTTGGATTTATACCTTCAAAGAAACTCAAAATCAAGCTACTAGAAATCCAAAGACAGCCTCCAAAATCCTCACTTGAATGAAGAACAAAGCTTGTTTGAAGAAGAAGAATGATGGGTTTTGATTATATTTGAGTTTGGATGAATAAATTTGGATTTTTCATGATTTTTTCAAGTTTTAAAAATGAAGAAATGAGTTTAGAAAAAGAAAAGCAGCAAGCAATGAAGGTTTCGGCCAAAATGGAAGGAGCTAGGGTTTTGTGGTGGAGTGTGGAAATTTCTAGAAGGAAATTACAAAATCGCATAATAAAACAAGAAACCTTTATGTTTTCTTTTATCTTTTCTTTAAAAAAATTCATTTAATTACCACAAATATCAAGATATTTTGGTGATAAGGTTTAAACATAATATCTAGTGATTAGATTAGCAATGAATCTCATTAGTAGTAATTAACCCAAACCAAAAAGTAATTACCACTAATAAAGTGTACAAATAAAGCATTAAAATAATATTTAATTTGGGAAAAATTCTATGTGAACCAAAACTTCCCATTGACCCTCAAAGCCCGCGCACTATCTTTATTCTAGATAATCTAGGTGCCGACAAGTCTATACAGAAGTTTGATCACAATCGGGTTAAAACGGAAAACACCGACTATTTTACCCTAAGAACGGAAAATTCGCAAATCGATTTCTAAACGTTACAATGCTGCCGGCGGAGTATTCGCGTATGACGAGATTTGCGGAACGGCGGTTACGCCTGTGAGTGGTGGAGTTGGTCGGACGGAGGGACCGAGGAAGATAGCCTCTGCGGGAGAGCTCGGGAACAAGCGAAAGAGCCGAGGTATCTTGGTCTTGTGGTAGCTCGGAGGCGAGCTGAGAGGCCGAGGATGCCAATTTGCAGGGGGCTCTGAGGTGAGCCAGCTTTGTGCTTGTAGGTCGGGTACAGGGGTGGCCTGGTTGGCCCCATGTGGCCCCTCTCTTCTGAGTTCTGGGACACGTCATTTGCCATGTGTCTTGATCTGGGAGATCGTCAATATAGAGCATCATCAATACTGGATAAAAAAAATCAAATATTGGTATATCCCATCATAACCATATCCAATGGCTGTTGGCACATCCAGATACTGATATGTATATGAATAATTATCCAAAACGAAAATTAATATTCTCATTCGATAAAAATAGGAGTATGCGAGGATAATTATCCCTCAACATCCCTGATCCCACCCATTTTATTTTGGGCTATGCCCTTGTTCTAAGCAAAAGCTCTCTGGATGCTATATATGGAAGGGAGAATTCCTAGGAATCCCCGTATTTTTGGGCATCCGTATCCAAGGCATCCGATACCGTGCTTGATATGCTTTAAACATTCATGTGGATCTTAGATTACCATGCTCGGTATGTTGGAGATAGTGCCCTCAGAGTCAATTATTAGGTCACAGGTACGTGATTGTAATGATTGAGGGAGGACCTATCCCGGTAGGACAGTCTTACTCGAGATGATAGTATGCTATCTGGTTTACCTTTATCATCGTGTACTGCTTTAAGTGACCTGACATGTCGCTATTACACGTTGATAGAGCCCCTAGGATTCTTGCTTGACCACCAGCAGTATGAGGGCGATCATATAAGTGGGAGCTGGGGGTCTACAAGCATATCCTTAAAAGGTCCCTAGTCGTGGGAGTTTCGAGACTGGGCATCGATACTCCATTAGTAGACTAGTGTATACAGTCGAGACCCCGACGAGGGGCGGTGGCCGGTCTCACAAGCCACTGGTGTCAGTTGGATCACCTAAGATGTATACAGGTGCTCATTGGGTTATGAGTACACCGGACAGGACTCGCCGGGAACATGCTAGTTGGTCATATACCAGACGTCAGATGGCAGTTCCCTGGTGACATGTGTGCAGGTTAGTTCATCGACCTGGGGATCGTCGTTTGTCTCGTGTGAGTTCCCACTGTACTTTGATTACTACCCTACCACGGCTCAAAGGAGTCGTGCAAACAGGTTTTAGTTGGGTACAGTCCCGAGCCACATGGAGGCAGTGAGCGTATCTTCAGGGGTTCGTCTCTCCCGGTATTGGGGGTGAGGTCGTGCTGTGTCTAGGAGAGCCATTACACAAAGTCCTTGGCCAAGGCAAGGAGATTTACTGGTAGGTATTCCAGTAGGATCTCAGGGTGTTCTGGGCTACACTCCGACACGACTTGTACCGCTTTTGGGGGTCTGACTTTTACCAACCCCCTAGGCCCGCCATGCGATACTCATAGACGAACGGACCGGACTGCACGGATATTGTCACTGACAGGCTCAGTAGGGTGTCAGGATGAGTTCGCTCATCGACGTCCCTTTTGGTCAATAGCTGGTGGCCCGTCACGTATTGGCTTATACCTCTGACGTGCTGGTGGTTAAATCCACAGCCATAGTATTGACGAGTCTTTAGAGTCCACCACACTTTCAGTTACTCAGCTTTCGGGCGAAACGCTGTAGAGGCCGTATGGAGATATGGCAAGGTCCGATCAGATACGTGCGGTATTGCACGGATCAGGATCGGACAGTTTTGTACTAGTGGCCGTATAGTTATATGGCAGGGTTTGATCTGATACGTGCGGTATTGCACGGATCAGGATCGAACGGATTTAACTAGCCGGCTTTGGTTTAAGCCGGTCCTAGTTTAGTACAGTGTAGATTTTGTCTCTTTGCATTTGTATCCGGACGGAATACAGATGCGGGTGTGTATGCACAGTATTGGGGTTTTCCTGTAATTTATTACGGGACCAGTTTTCTGGAGTTGCCAGTTTGCATTCCGTTCCGGCCGGTTTTTCCTTTGTTCTTTCCCGGCCGGACTTTTTCGATGGAGGGGGTTATTTGCAATTGTGCAAATAACACTTTGTGGAGGGTTTTATTGCATATTGTTTGATATGATAACTTTCATATCTTTTCCACCATACTTTTGCTTTTTGTGATTTGATTGAATGAGGATGAGATTTGAAAGGGTATGGTTGGATTTGATATGAAGCATGGTGTTTTGTTTCTTTGACCTTGGATATGGTCACCTTTCTTTTGCTCCTACACTCACCTCCCTTTGCATTATGTGTTGATTCCTCCACCATTCTCATTCTCACTAGAAGAGAGTTTTATTCATGGTTGAGAAAAAGAAAGAGTGAAAGAAAAGAGAAGAAGAGGGTTTCATCTTCATCCTTGAGAGTGTTTCATTTTCTTGATCTCATTTCATGATAAGAAAAATGCAAGCACCATTTTTCTTGTCTTGTATCCTCCATCATCCTCAAATGGCAACAAACCCCAAAAGAGACACTACACTAGATAACCTACAGCATATCTTGAGCATGTCGAGTTGCCGGCTTCATGCTCGAGTTGCCTCGGTATTGAGGCGGGAGCCCGTAAAAGACGAAGGCGATGTGGTGCCCTTTCCGGCGAGGAGGCGACGATGTGGACGGAGATCCCGCGAGGAGATCGGAGTGGAGATGAAGACCGGAGGACTTGGATCGTCGGTATATCTCTATTCCCATTCTTGTAGATAGCTTAGACTTGTTAATGGTTACGATCCGGAGTTTAGTGCGCGGTGGTGCCGGTTTGCAAAGTCCGCAAATTTTAAGTTTATCACCGTTTCCGCATTCCGGCGTCGGATTGACGGCCGGGGCGCCGCCGTGCACTTACAGTGGTATCAGAGCCTCGCCATTAACTTAGTCTAGCTTTGTGTAATGTGTTTGCATTTCCGATCGATCAAAAAGTCCAAAAACCCGTATTTTTTGCACATCAGTTTCTGTCGAATTTTTTTTGAGTCCAAAAATTTTTCAGGTTATCTCAGAGTGCTGTGCAGGGAATTCTAAGCATACTGTAAAAATTTGGTACCATGAACCCACTATACTACCGCGGAAGGGCGGCCAAAACCCTACTTTGGCCGCGCTTCCGCGGCAAGTTTCACTGTTCATGCTCCCAAAAGTTTGTAGAATGTTCCTGAGTTGAAAATGGGTTTTCTGGAATATTAAAGTTGGGCCAATTATTTCTGTGAGTGCTACAGTTTTCTTTGGGGCCCACTTGTTAATTGTTTGATCAATCGGAAAATCTTAAACACATTTTTCACAGTATTTACATTATATCTGCGACCGTGAATGTCACTCGATCGGTAAATCCGGTCTAACTGCTATAGCCCGGTTAGACGGATTTGCCAACGTGACTTTCACGTTGATGTTCTGTTTTTGCTGTGTTGTTGCGGATCGGTCGTGGGGGATAGCCTGGATGCAATGCTAGTACAGTTTTGTTGTATTATATACATTTGATACTGCGGGGCGAGCTTCCGACATGTGGACTGCCGTCACTGCCTGCTTGTATTATTATTTTGGGGCACGACCTGGTTGCGGTCGATGTACCCGGTGTATATATATTTTACTTTCTGTACTAGGATTGCCCCGCGGAGGGGTGCACGGATAGCCGGGTTCTGGAGGGCAACAAGCCCGCATCTCATGGCATTGAGACGGAGGGGGCTTCACTCTGGGATTGGCGGGCTATTCGCCGCACTCGTAGGGGGTACAGGTTGACCCAAGAGGGGTGCCCAAGTTGCCGGATTCCGTGGAGTGCCGGGTGGTCCATTCACGTCGATGAAGGGGGCTGCCTCGCTTCAGGTTTTGGCGGGTGACTTGCCGCGCCCGTAGGGGTCTAGGATTTCATTGCACAGGCTATCCACACGACCAGGGGAACGTCGGGTTTCAGCAGTGGCTCTGTGAAACCCGGGGATCCCAGATATCTGTATTGTTTCTGTGATGCTGTTCATTTTCTGTGATGTTGCATTTTATTCACGCCTTGAGCGAAATATAATATATTGGTATATATATTAGTAGATGTTGTATATGTTTTGCATCCGCGCTAGTCCAGTCCCCGCTCTGTCGTTAGTTAGCTAACCTAACGGGTAATGACGGGACCCAGTGGCGAATGCGGATGGCATATACGTACATCAGTATATTTTCGTTCTTTTTGGTGTGATCAATTGATGGGACTGCATTGATTCGGATCAATGCAAGTTAAAAACAAACCTAATCTGATGTTGTTGGAACACTTTTCAAAAAGCTGTTATTGCAAGGACGTTTACTTTTGTTTTGCATCGTGGTATTCATTGGAATATCCTGCTCCTCAGTCGACGAGGCAAGGGCCGAGATCCCTTCACCGGGAGTGACCCCTTGGACAAAAAGTTTGCGTCAGGGCATTAACTTCACTATAGCCGATTACTTTTGCTTTGCATCGCGGTATTCAGTTGGAATATCCTGCACCTCATTCTACGGGGAAAGAGCCGAGATCCCTTCACCGGGAGTGACCTCTTTAGCAGCGGTTTTCGTCACTATATTTCTAAAAAGCTATCCGTTCCTTCGACGATATCAAGTTCTTTACGTTAAAGGTTTTCGCCAGAAACCATTCGTAGCCCTCCGTCGTTTCATATGGGTGGTCAATAGTATTCAAGCTGTGTATGTTGGCCAAAGTCAAGGCACAGTGATTGGTAGCTATTGGGGTATTCATATGCAGCATAGATAGATGCGTTGGTTTGGGACAGTCGTGCAGCCATTTTGGCCAAAGTCAAGGGTATGTACGGGTGGATTCAAATTAACCTGGAGAATGACGGGTAGAACTTGACATGTGACTTATGATATGTTGGCCAAAGTCAAGGTCATAAGAGCATGGGGCAGAAATCACATCGTGAGTTTCAAAAGTACTGAAACTTGCCAGATATGCGCATACCTTCTGGAGTGTGATACCGTGAGCGGATTCCGTCACGTTGTCATGCGATGAGAGTTGGATCCCGATTCCCACTGATGAGTTAGTTTACTCCTCGGGTGACCCCGACTAATTCTTCTTTCAGGTTTGGAGGAGAATTTGAGGTACAGTGGGAGGATTCCAGATTAGATAAATTGGTGACCATTCTGATCTAGGTTAGAGTGCACGCTGAGTGTTTCTTTTCTCTCTCTCTTTGGCAGCGACCATTGACCCGACCCTAAGACTTTGACTCAGTGACCAAGTTGACCGAACCTTCTTAAACACCGGCTTTTGGATTGTCAGAGTTGCAGACCTCATTGCCACTCATACTTTTACCCTTTTCTCCAGGACACCCCGTATTACTACGAATGTCCACTTCCATTGGACAAAACCATCGTATGGTTAGATACGAACTCGAAGGAATTCGAGGATGGTTTCCGGTTCTGGAGAAAACGGATAGGATTATTCAGTTGTCTTTTCTTTTCACCCTCTCTCAGGTTGCGAGTACTCCTTAGTTTAGGAGTAGTACACCTATTATGCAAATTGGATAGTCTTCTTCCAAACCATAGGCTGGTGCCGACCGGTAGGGAATGAAGAAAACCAGTTAGCCTAAACGGTGTACAGAAGGTATTAAGTTCAGACAAAACAAGGGATTAGTAAGAGGGCAAAGTAAGTTGCGACTGCTATTCACGACTAAACCAAGTATTTCTTCGCCAATCCTAAATCACCTTTGTATTTCTCCAGGACACTCCGTATCACTACGAAGATCCCATTTTATTGGATACTCCATCGTATGGTTATATACGAACTCGAAAGGAACTTGTTCCAGTTCGGAGATGGATTCTGGTCCAGGAGAAATAGGAATAAAGTACATTCAGGTGTCTTTTATCTTCACCTTCTCTCGCGTTACGAGTGCTCCTAGGATTAGGACAGTACACCCTTTATGCTTATTGGATAGTCTTCTTCCAAACCATAGGCTGGTGCCGAACGGTAGGGAAGGAAGAAAACCATTTGGCCTAAAGGGGTGTACAGAAGGTAATGACTAAGGACATATAAAGGGATTTGGAGAGGTGGCAAAGAATTATACGGTTATTGTTGTGAATCTGGATAATGGAAGAGGCATTACTAGGAATACCAAGATACCCCATCGAAACATTTCAATGTTTCAGCTCAACTGTGTACTGTTAATGGAAAACTGATTTCCCGATTAGACACTTACTCCAGGGTATGTATTTACCAGGTATGATTCTCACATCTGTATGGTTTTACAGATGATGAGTGGGAGTAAGTTATTGGGAATTGGGTGATCATCCTCATTATATCGGGATTCGTTGTAATCGGTGATATTTGAGGAGATCATCTGGGCTGTTTGCCCGTCGGCAAATATTTGGTTTTGAATATCCGCTGTTGTGCACCAATTTCAAATTGATATATCTGTACGTCTATTTTCATAGAGTGGGATATACCTTTTGATATTATGTCGATGACATTTACCTATATCAGTGGATGGTTAGGTAAGGAGCATTAAACAGCGGTGTAATTCTTCTTAACCAAAAGTACAGTTTTCAACCTACGACACACAGTGAATGAGTCACTAGACTCAAGGGACTTATACAGAGCATTGTATGTTGTCCAGTGTCCATTAGGACAGAGGGGTTGGTCCTCATACTATATTCTGTTTACTTTTAACTTCTCTAGTTCTTAGACATGTGTTTCGTAGAAACACAGGGTCTAAGTTTTGAGGAGTTATAGGTATTTGAATAGAGTAGAGAACCAAGTGTAGCAAGTATCGGGATTCTTCAAAGTGATCGAAGATGTAGATACTTGTGTATGGTATTCAGTTGATAGTAATGATAAAGAGAAATTGCTTCTCTTTCAGGTTACTCATAATTGGAAGCATTCCTAAGTTGAGTAACGCTGATCGGCCTCTCTTCCATTTAGTTGACATGCACTGGAGACAGTTGCATGATTTGAATCTGATTTGACATTCCATTAGCCACTCCGCAGATAAGGTGGGTAACTTCAGGCACCCGAGAGGTACTCCGGTAGCCTCAAGGACGGTGACAGGGAAGTTCTTGTTTACCCACACTTGCCATTGTTGTTGTTCCAGACTGCGAGACCCGGCAGGAGGATGAGTGTAGCGTCGTTCTAAACTAGCTTTAGAAGTGCACGTCTATATGACTCTGCCAGAGGGTTGTCGTAGTCAGTGGGAGCAGCGGAAGCATTGGTGGACATCAGGCTTATATCTATTTATAGACTAAAGCAGATGTAGCGGAGATAGATTATCTATTTCTGATGTGACAGTCATAGGTTTGACGTCATCAGAATAGGGGATGGATCTGTTGAGAAGGTAGTAAGGTGTGATATCCGGGTTTTGGATGACATACACAAAGTAGGAAGTGACATTCCTATACTACGATCGGTTATACTTTGGTCGTCACACAGTGGTTTCTCCACCAGGGACTTGGACATTATATCAGACATACTGGTTACTAGATCTATGGTTTTAGATCTAGATTTGGGTGGTTTCCCAATCAGGGTACGTTGACAGCATTCTAAGAGTATTTAGAATGGACGACTCTTGGCACGGTAGTGTACCTGCAGGTAATGGAGTCACCCTCTCCAAAGGTGTCTTACAGACTAAAGGGGAGAGGGACGGGCATGATTGGCAGATCACTTGCTCAGGCAATTGAGTCAATCGTGAGATGTCAAGTACCACACCAAGATGTTGTTCTTGCACTAGATGCAATAAGTTGACATTAATCCAATCCTGGAGAAACAGTCGGAAGCAGTTTTAGAGCATAAGTGGATGTTCTAGGGAGATGATAACGACAGCCTCATTCAGGAGACAGTTATCATTCCAGGCTTCCAAGGTGACATGGACGACAAGGAGGTTGTCAGAGTTATAGTTTTCCTTCTGATGAGGGGCAGTATTTTGGACAGGTGGTCCAAGGCAATACTGAGGGAGGCATGGCGCGCAGGATACTGATTAAGTTCAGTTGACGATACAGTCTAAGAAGTTTGGATTTGGAGTTCATTTATGAGCTATGTCCCATCAGACATCCAGACATATTCTGAGACAGGTATTGCTCTTTTCGGGAGATGGCTTTCTCCGCGAACTTGAGATATAGAGAGACATAAAAAGAAACAACTAAGCGGATCCACTCACTGAGGCTATTCCTCGAACGCAATAGTTTCGCAAACGAGCTTTGTGAGACTGACTAGTAGAGGAGTTGGATGTTCGGTATCACACGGGCTGTGAGTATGCGACATCGCAATAATTAGCCTTGAGTGCAAGTGGGAGATTGTTGGAGATAGTGCCCTCAGAGTCAATTATTAGGTCACAGGTACGTGATTGTAATGATTGAGGGAGGACCTATCCCGGTAGGACAGTCTTACTCGAGATGATAGTATGCTATCTGGTTTACCTTTATCATCGTGTACTGCTTTAAGTGACCTGACATGTCGCTATTACACGTTGATAGAGCCCCTAGGATTCTTGCTTGACCACCAGCAGTATGAGGGCGATCATATAAGTGGGAGCTGGGGGTCTACAAGCATATCCTTAAAAGGTCCCTAGTCGTGGGAGTTTCGAGACTGGGCATCGATACTCCATTAGTAGACTAGTGTATACAGTCGAGACCCCGACGAGGGGCGGTGGCCGGTCTCACAAGCCACTGGTGTCAGTTGGATCACCTAAGATGTATACAGGTGCTCATTGGGTTATGAGTACACCGGACAGGACTCGCCGGGAACATGCTAGTTGGTCATATACCAGACGTCAGATGGCAGTTCCCTGGTGACATGTGTGCAGGTTAGTTCATCGACCTGGGGATCGTCGTTTGTCTCGTGTGAGTTCCCACTGTACTTTGATTACTACCCTACCACGGCTCAAAGGAGTCGTGCAAACAGGTTTTAGTTGGGTACAGTCCCGAGCCACATGGAGGCAGTGAGCGTATCTTCAGGGGTTCGTCTCTCCCGGTATTGGGGGTGAGGTCGTGCTGTGTCTAGGAGAGCCATTACACAAAGTCCTTGGCCAAGGCAAGGAGATTTACTGGTAGGTATTCCAGTAGGATCTCAGGGTGTTCTGGGCTACACTCCGACACGACTTGTACCGCTTTTGGGGGTCTGACTTTTACCAACCCCCTAGGCCCGCCATGCGATACTCATAGACGAACGGACCGGACTGCACGGATATTGTCACTGACAGGCTCAGTAGGGTGTCAGGATGAGTTCGCTCATCGACGTCCCTTTTGGTCAATAGCTGGTGGCCCGTCACGTATTGGCTTATACCTCTGACGTGCTGGTGGTTAAATCCACAGCCATAGTATTGACGAGTCTTTAGAGTCCACCACACTTTCAGTTACTCAGCTTTCGGGCGAAACGCTGTAGAGGCCGTATGGAGATATGGCAAGGTCCGATCAGATACGTGCGGTATTGCACGGATCAGGATCGGACAGTTTTGTACTAGTGGCCGTATAGTTATATGGCAGGGTTTGATCTGATACGTGCGGTATTGCACGGATCAGGATCGAACGGATTTAACTAGCCGGCTTTGGTTTAAGCCGGTCCTAGTTTAGTACAGTGTAGATTTTGTCTCTTTGCATTTGTATCCGGACGGAATACAGATGCGGGTGTGTATGCACAGTATTGGGGTTTTCCTGTAATTTATTACGGGACCAGTTTTCTGGAGTTGCCAGTTTGCATTCCGTTCCGGCCGGTTTTTCCTTTGTTCTTTCCCGGCCGGACTTTTTCGATGGAGGGGGTTATTTGCAATTGTGCAAATAACACTTTGTGGAGGGTTTTATTGCATATTGTTTGATATGATAACTTTCATATCTTTTCCACCATACTTTTGCTTTTTGTGATTTGATTGAATGAGGATGAGATTTGAAAGGGTATGGTTGGATTTGATATGAAGCATGGTGTTTTGTTTCTTTGACCTTGGATATGGTCACCTTTCTTTTGCTCCTACACTCACCTCCCTTTGCATTATGTGTTGATTCCTCCACCATTCTCATTCTCACTAGAAGAGAGTTTTATTCATGGTTGAGAAAAAGAAAGAGTGAAAGAAAAGAGAAGAAGAGGGTTTCATCTTCATCCTTGAGAGTGTTTCATTTTCTTGATCTCATTTCATGATAAGAAAAATGCAAGCACCATTTTTCTTGTCTTGTATCCTCCATCATCCTCAAATGGCAACAAACCCCAAAAGAGACACTACACTAGATAACCTACAGCATATCTTGAGCATGTCGAGTTGCCGGCTTCATGCTCGAGTTGCCTCGGTATTGAGGCGGGAGCCCGTAAAAGACGAAGGCGATGTGGTGCCCTTTCCGGCGAGGAGGCGACGATGTGGACGGAGATCCCGCGAGGAGATCGGAGTGGAGATGAAGACCGGAGGACTTGGATCGTCGGTATATCTCTATTCCCATTCTTGTAGATAGCTTAGACTTGTTAATGGTTACGATCCGGAGTTTAGTGCGCGGTGGTGCCGGTTTGCAAAGTCCGCAAATTTTAAGTTTATCACCGTTTCCGCATTCCGGCGTCGGATTGACGGCCGGGGCGCCGCCGTGCACTTACACGGTATAATTTATATATTTCTGGGAATCTGGTTAAACCTGCTTCTTGTGTAAAACAAAGCTGTTCAAATGAATGGTCAGATGAAATCAATCTTATCAAGAATTTACAAAAGGAGAAAAAGGTAAAAAAATATTTACTCATTTTCCTTGGTCATTTGGCCACTCATTAACTCCCATAAAATCGAAATCGAAATCGAAATCGAAATCGAAACGTAGAGAGAGAGAGAGAGACGGAGATCGAAACGTAGAGAGAGAGAGAGAGACGGAGAGAGAGAGAGAGAGGAGAGTCGAAGAGAGAGAAACAGATCCAGCTTCGGTTGATGACCTCGTCTCTCTCGGCGACGGCAGCGACTCAGATCTGATCGAGATCTCAAGGTAAGATCTAGATCCGATCCCAAACCCTAAACCTAAGCCTACCCGATCAATTAACATACATATCTCGTTTTTGTTCGTTTGTGTTAGGGTTTCTAGAAGAAGGCAGAGGAGATGCTGACGAAATTCGAGACGAAGAGCAATCGGGTGAAGGGGCTGAGCTTTCACAGCAAGCGGCCATGGATCCTCACCAGCCTCCACAGCGGCGTGATCCAGCTCTGGGATTATCGCATGGGGACTCTCATCGATCGATTCGATGAGCACGACGGCCCTGTCCGCGGCGTCCATTTTCATAAATCTCAGCCTCTCTTCGTCTCCGGAGGTGATTCACTCAACTCTCATTTTCTCTCTTTGTGCGCGCGGATGAGTGTGTGTGTGATTTGAGATCTAGATTCTGTAGATCTGGCCATTTGTGTGTGTAATCCTTGAACTCAACGTGTTTCATACACAGATTGAGTCATGCTTGATGCTATTTGTTCTTGTTTATCTTGATTTTATATCATTTCAGGAAAATATCTCTGATGGCTTGGTTTAGTTTGGTTGTGTATTGTGATGGAATTGCAGAAGATATTGTTATGGATTGATCTAATATGGATACTTATTTAAACGTTCGAATGATTTCTTATAAATATTAGCTTAAAAAAGGAGATAATGCATAGATCACTTGAAAAGTCCATTGTAGGGTTCTTTGAATCAGTATGAAATGCATGTGAAGATGCTATCCTTGTCTTTAAAAAAATGTACCAAAATTAGAGAACCTTGTTTTATCTTTATGGATGGTGATCGATGTTAATGATGATGGAACGAAAAATGCAGGCGATGACTATAAGATCAAGGTGTGGAATTACAAAACGCACCGGTGCCTATTCACCCTTCTCGGGCACCTTGATTACATCCGTACAGTCCAATTCCATGACGAGTACCCTTGGATTGTTAGTGCGAGTGATGATCAGACCATTAGGATTTGGAACTGGCAATCTCGGACGTGTATCTCTGTGCTCACCGGGCACAATCACTATGTCATGTGTGCATCTTTCCACCCGAAGGAGGATCTTCTTGTTTCTGCTTCGCTAGATCAGACTGTTCGTGTTTGGGACATCGGTGCTTTGAAGAAGAAAACCGTGTCTCCAGCAGATGATATTTTGCGTCTGAGCCAGATGAACACTGATTTGTTCGGTGGAGTTGATGCTGTTGTGAAGTATGTCCTGGAAGGTCATGATCGAGGAGTCAACTGGGCTTCGTTTCATCCTTCCCTGCCTCTTATTGTGTCTGGAGCAGACGACCGACAAGTGAAACTATGGCGAATGAATGGTAATTTATATTTTTTACCCATTATTTTTATAGAGTTCAACCCTTCTTGTATATCTTTATATAGAACCATGAAAAGTTAACTCCGCAACCATCATGTGTTAAAATGCAAGCAAGAATTTGAGTTTGCAATCTGAAACAATCATTATCTTTTTTTCAATCATTCTACATCCTAAAACTTTTGAAAATGATTGGTTAGTTTTGCTATCTTTACCACTAAATTTTCTGCTGTTTAAATTTCTTAAAGAGACCTCATATTTTTTGTTAATCTGCCTCTGTTGTTTAAAGGATAGTAGTTATGGATGGTAGTTATGATAAGCCTGTAGACAGTTTATACTTTGTTTAATCTTTCTTAATTATTCAACTCACAGGATGTTTTAAGATTTTGTTATGTTATTGCCTATATATTTTAATGTAGGTTGACTCATTATTACCTAGTTCTAGTTTAGTCCTCTCATTATCGTTAATTGGCTGGACAGCTCCGTGCATACCCCAATCTCCAATAGCTAATATAATTACAGCCTCATTTTTTTCTCCTTTGTAACACAGAAGGGTTCGGTTCGGGGATCCAATATGCTTATCTGGACACTTTCTTATTATCTGCTATTCATACTGCCCAGGAATAGGATGCATCTGTGGTTTCTGTGGTGATATGATGCGTTTTAATTAAATCTTGGGCTATAGTTTCTTAGTTAATGAAAGAAATCTGTCAAATTCAGAAATCGAGCACAGATATAATTCGAGAATTTCATCTCAGCCAATTACATGCGTTTTAATATATGATAAACATACCTAACAAAATTTTTATGCGCATGCGTATACTGAAATTTTCAATGATTCGAACCATATCCAAGCATTTTATATCATATCATTTTATGTAGCTGAACTTTCAATTGCAGCGGAAAAGCTTTATTAGCCTAATTGTGGGTAAGCATTCAATTATTGTATAAAACATCCTGAACGCCAAACCTATATTGCATGAATTTTCTTTATCTTAGAGATGGATTCATAACGGTTTCGAACTGTTCCCGAATCATTGGATATTTAAGGATACTTGTTCGGTATTCTTTTCCCATACATCACGAAGTTATATTATACTCTAGATGTATAGAATAGTAAATGACCAAGCGCCAATATTCTATGCATCAACAATTGAGAATATAATTCAATTTGCTGATGCATTTATGTAATTTGCCTACTTTTTAATAGAATATATAAAGGCAATGATGGTTGGGTTAACTATTATTTTACATGGACAGAATGTGATGTTCGCACCTGTCATCTTCTCCTAAATGGGGGGGGGAGTCTATGAGGGGAAATAATCTAGGATAGACCTATGAGTTATTTGTATTCTTTTAGATTTGCTAAAATAACGTAGTTTTGTTATTATGTAAACCTTTAAACAATAAAAGGAATGACATATCCCAATGAAGCACGGACACTGGACACAAGACACGACAAGTTTGTAAAAATGAGGACACAGGAACACAACTATGTTATTTGTCTATATATTTAATTATATATTAACTAAAATATAGTAAATTATAAGAAATATATTTTAATACGACCTTAAAAGTATAATAAAATAAAACAAATGTTATAAATTTATTCAAAACCGCAAGTTATTTTAGTACAAACATATATATATATATATATATATATATATATATATATAGAGAGAGAGAGAGAGAGAGAGAGAGAGAGAGAGAGGTTAATGGAGGAAAGGTGCCATAGGAGGGAATTTTCTCCTATGGTGTTGGAAAAATACACCCTCCATGATTTTTTTTGACGATTGGCATACATCACCTCTATCTTTATCATCTAAGATGTGGATACACCAAATTTCATGTAATTATACCATTTTTTTACCATTGATTTAGTTGGTGCAAAATCAATGGTTTACCGACAATAGAACTTTTTACATTGCTAATTCAACGGTGAAAAAGTGGTGGAATCACATGAAATTTGGTGTATGCACATCTTAGATGATAACGATGGATGCCGATCATCGGAAATATATATATATATATATATATATATATAATGGAGGAAAGAGGCCATAGGAGGGGATTTCCTATGGCGTCGGAAAAATGCACCCTCCATTTTTTTCGACGATCGGCATACATCACCTCCATCTTTATCATCTAAGACGTGGATACACAAAATTTCATGTGATTATACCATTTTTTTACCGTTGATTTAGTTGGTGCAAAATTAATGGTTTACCGACAATAGAACTTTTTACATTGCTAATTCAACGGTGAAAAAGTGGCGGAATCACATGAAATTTGGTGTATGCACATCTTAGATAATAACGATGATGACGATGGATGCTGATCGTCGAAAAAAATGGTGGAGATTGTATTTTTTCGACGCCATAGGAGAAAAACCCCTCCTATGCCCTCTTTCCTCCATTATTCTCTCTCTCTATATAAGTAAAACACATAAGAATACAATTCATAAGAGTGTAAACAAACAAAATATGAATCCTTTTTAATTGGATCCGACTTTCATATACCCAAGCATCAATATGGACATTTACTTTTTCTAATAGCAGTTCGTTATGAAAGAGATTTAACCTTTACACTATTTAGAAGTGGCATTTACTCTTTCTAGTGGTCCTTCATCAAAGAGATTTAATTCCCCACACTATCTAGAAATGTCGGCCATGTCCAATATGGACGGACACGACCTCAATGTGTCTGCAAGTGTGTCCGGTGTAGTGTCCAAGTGTCCAATACGTGTCGGAGTGTGACACGGACACGGCAAGCAAATAGAAGTGTCTGTACTTCCTAGCCAACGAGTCATATTTTAAGTTTCTAACAAATTGCGAACGGAGAATACGGGTCATATCATATTTCACACCTGAATCTGAATCTTTGCTAGTCTATACGTTGTCTCGCTGTGCTCGTGTATGTGCATATTTCATTTTTATACATATGCCTCTTTCCATTTGTTTTCATTTTTTAAATTCTAGGAAACATTATCAGATCTCTTTTTATCCTTTTGTATATACAAGTATATAGACCTATATGGTCTACATGGGAAAATTTGCTGCATGAAATTGTGACATCCTATCTTGTGTGCTCCCTGTGTTGTGATACTGCGTTTTATATATGCATTAGCAAAGTGATAAAGAAACATGTGAAATGTATAATGCTTGATCTGACTTCAGATTATAAGGGCACATTTGAATATTAATTTATTAAACCGGAGGGTCATAAGACAAACAGCCGGTTACTCAAAATTGATTGTTTCTTTTATGAGCCCTTTAAATATATCCAACTCCATTTCAGTTACATCAAGCTTATTGTTGTTTCTGTTGCTCAACTTTTTTGATGTGTAAGATGCACAAGGAGTTGAATTATTGTGACCTGTAATATTTGCAGATACAAAGGCTTGGGAAGTGGATACATTGAGAGGACATATGAATAATGTTTCTTGCGTGATGTTCCATGCGAAGCAGGACATCATCGTCTCAAATTCCGAGGACAAAAGCATTCGCATTTGGGACGCAACAAAGCGCACGGGCATCCAAACGTTTCGTCGCGAACACGACCGCTTCTGGATTCTCTCAGCTCATCCTGAAATGAATCTTCTCGCAGCTGGGCACGACAGTGGCATGATTGTCTTCAAACTAGAAAGAGAACGCCCTGCTTTCTCCATAAGCGGGGACACACTCTACTACGTCAAAGATCGATTTTTACGATTCTTTGAGTTCTCGTCTCAAAAGGATAATCAAGTGATTGCAATAAGGAGACCTGGTTCTGTAAGCTTGAATCAGGCTCCTAGGACACTCTCTTATAGTCCTACAGAGAATGCAGTCTTGATTTGCTCTGATGCTGATGGTGGGTCCTACGAGCTGTACACCGTTCCAAGAGATACCAGTGGCAGGGGTGATTTCGTCCAGGATGCCAAGAAAGGAGCCGGTGGGTCCGCAGTCTTTGTAGCAAGAAACAGGTTCGCGGTACTTGACAAGAGCGACAATCAGGTACAATGTTGTAAAACACGTATTCGTTCTCTATTTGGTTGGTTAGCATTCAACTCATAAATGGTTGTCACATGATAGGATTATACGGAAATGCGAAAATAGAATTTTACTATATATATATATATATTCACTTGTACGTATAGAAAAGTCTCAAAAAGAAGAGATGGAAGAAACATACTCGCTAAAAAGAAAAAAGAAAGAATTGACCATTCTTAAGTGAGTATTGAGTTTGGGTGTAGGCTTTGCACATCGTATGTGCTTGACTATTTGTCAGTATACCCGAATGTTTTGCATAAAGCGAAATCTGCGGCTATTTGACCAATTTTGTTAAACATGTATTTATTCTCTATTCGGTTGGCCAGTGCCAACACATAACCAATTACTCAGCATGATCGTTTACAAGGAATTACACACACACACACTATATATATATATATATATATATATATATATATATATATATGAGAATATTGGAGGAAAGATGCCATAGGAGGGAATTTCCTCCTATGGCGTCGAAAAAATACCCCCTCCATTTTTTTCGACGATCGTCATCCACCATCTTCATCGTTATCATCTAAGATGTGGGTACACCAAATTTCATGTGGTTCTACAACTTTTTCACCGTTGATTTAGCAATGTAAAAAGTTCTATTGTCGGTAAACCGTTAATGTTGAACGCACTAAATCAACGGTGAAAAAGTTGTAGAATCATATGAAATTTGGTGTACCCACATCTTAGATGATAACGATGAAGATGGTGGGTGCCGATCGTCGGAAAAAATAAGGGAGGGTGTATTTTTTCTACACCATAGGAGGAAAATCCCTCCTATGGCCTCTTTCCTCCATTATTCTCCCTCTCTCTATATATAGGGGAGTGATCCATTGCAAGTTGGTCCGCGTTTTTAAAAAACTGGAACTCCCAATCTTCGACATATTTTAACGATCCGATCCGTTCAAGTTGATCACCCTATCCTCAAATATATGTATGAAAAATCAAAGGATTTAAAGAGTGTGCTAGCAATTATGAAGAGAATCTTTAATATTTCTTATTATTCATATCATTTATATCACACGTCCCAAAGTAAATCCAGTGGTTAAGAAATGGATAGCATGGTCGTACTCTCTCTCTATAGAATAAAGAAGGAAAGAGGCCCTAGGGGGCTTTTTCGTTAGGTTGCGTCAAATGTCTTGTCCTCCACGTTTTTTTTGACGATCGGCATCCATCATCATCTTTATCATGTAAGATGTGGATACATCAAATTTCATGTGTTTTCAACTTTGAATTAGCAATGTAAAAATTTCTATTGTCGATAAACTGTTAATTTTGCACCTACTAAATCAATGGTGAAAAAGTGATGGAATTATATGAAATTTGGTGTATCCACATCTTACATGATAAAGATGATGATGGGTGCCGATCGTCGAAAAAAATTCATGGAGGGTGTTTTTTCGACGCCATAGGAGGAAATTTCTTCCTAATCTTTCTGCCATTGCCTCATATATATATATATATATATATATATATATATAGAGAGAGAGAGAGAGAGAGAGAGAGAATAATGAAGAAAAGAGGCCTTAGGAGACTTTTCGGCGTTAAAAAAATACACCCTTCATGATTTTTTCCGACGATTGGTACCCATCATTATCTTTATTACGTAAGATGTCGATACGTCAAATTTCATGTGATTCCATCACTTTTTCACCGTTGATTTTGTGTGTTCAAAATTAACGGTTTCACCGTTGATACGCCAAATTTCATGATAAAGATGATGGGTGCCAATCGTTGGAAAAAATCGTGGAGGGTGTTTTCGACTCTATAGAAGGAAATTCCCTCATATGGCACATTTTCTCCATCCTCATATATATATATATATATATATATATATATATATATATAGGAAAAGGGATATGAGTCGGTGGCCTTTTTTAAAAAAGTGAGCCCTCGGCCCATAACACACATGCCCCTGTGTATTTCACCGATTCAAACCGGCCATCTTGATCTACGTATCATGAAATCCCTATGTACGAAAAATCTTTGGATTTAAACACTTCTAACGCGTTCATCAAGCAGATAGGAAAATCAACCGCTTATCAGTATATGAAAATTGTGGTCGCTTGATGAATGCGTTAGAGGTCTTTAAATCCCGAGATTTTTTGTGCATAAGGATTTCATCATACGTTGATCAAGATGGCCAGTTTGGATCTATGAAATATACGGGGTATGTGTGTTTTGGGGCAAGGGACCTCTTTAAAAAAGGGCCGCTGTCTCATACCCCTTTTTCTATATATATATAGACCAGGATTCTATCTGAAGGATTTCAAAACAAATCCTTCCTATGTTTTCACCATTAGATTAATTTTGGGATGTGCATTAAATTATGAAAAAAAGCTTTCATTTATTACCAAATATAACGTAAATGAATGCACACATCCCAAAGTTAATCTAATGGTGAGAAAGTGGGAAGGATTTGTTTCCAAATCCTTCCTATAGGATCCCAGTTGAACTCTCTCTCTCTCTCGCTCTCTAGTACGGATACGTTAAGGTGGGTTCGTTTTTTTAAATTCACGAAGCTTAATGCCGTTGGATCTATCCTTTGTCTTCGACGGTTCAGATTAAAACAAATTAAAAATCCATTAAATAGAAAAGTAAATATTATTTCCCCTAATTTTTGGGATCCATGCATATCTTTATTCATTTATTTTAGGTAATATTGTTTAGAATATGAGGATTTGTTAAATGTTTAGATTTTTTTATCTTTGGGTTCATGGAATATTTTGGGTAATATTGTTTTCGAATCATGTGGGTTGGATTTGTTGAATGTTTTGATAATGAAAATATTTTGGGTAATATTGATTGGAATCATGAGGATTTGTTGGATATTCTGATTTTAATGGATTTTTAATTTGTTTTAATCTGAACAATTAAAAGCAAAAGGTAGACGACTGTTATTAAGGTTTGTGAATTTAAAAACACGATCCCGCCTTAATGGATCCGTACTCTGTGTGTATAACAGAAAAGTATCCTAAAAATTAATAGATAGAAGAAGAGACGTCGATAGAGAAAAACAGGAAAGACTGGACCTTTATTTAGTGGATATTGAGTTTGTATGATCGTGGTTTGGATATCGGCTATCGTTATGTGCCTGATTATGTGGTCATTCGTCCTTATATTTCGCATTGGACCAGTTGTGTGGTCATTACTATCTGGATTTTAAGCGGCTGATTAATTGTTGTTTTAAACTTTGTTTCACAACATTGCATTTGACCTCCTAATTCTATTTGATGCGATTGCTAGCCCAAGACATTTTAATGCTGATTGATGAGCATTTTAAACCCTTTTTACAATACTGATCAGGTACTAGTAAAGAATCTTAAGAATGAGGTCGTGAAGAAGAGCACTCTCCCTGTTGGTACTGATACCATATTTTATGCTGGCACGGGCAGTTTGTTATGCCGAGCTGAGGACAGAGTGATAATTTTTGATCTCCAGCAGAGGATCGTTCTTGGAGAGCTACAGACTCCTTCAGTGAAGTACATAGTATGGTCTAATGACATGGAGAGCGTTGCTTTGCTCAGCAAGCATGCTATAGTCATCGCTAACAAAAAACTCGTACACAGATTGACGCTTCATGAAACAATCCGTGTCAAAAGTGGAGCTTGGGATGAAAATGGAGTCTTCATCTACACAACCTTGAACCACATCAAGTATTGCCTCCCTAACGGTGACACTGGAATTATCAGAACCCTTGATGTCCCGATATATCTCACCAAGGTCTCTGGAAACACTTTATTTTGCTTGGATCGTGATGGCAAGAACAGGGCCATATCAATTGATGCCACCGAGTACATCTTCAAGCTTGCTCTACTAAGAAAGAGGTTCGACCATGTTATGAGTATGATTAAAAGCTCGAAGCTTTGTGGAGAGGCAGTGATTGCGTATCTTCAGCAAAAAGGTTTCCCTGAAGTCGCTCTCCATTTCGTTAAAGATGAAAAGACCCGATTCAATTTGGCGATTGAGAGCGGAAATATTCAAGTCGCCGTTGCTTCTGCAAATGCGATTGATGAGAAGGACTATTGGTACAGGCTAGGCATCGAGGCTCTGAGACAAGGAAATACAGGGATTGTTGAATATGCTTACCAAAAGACTAAGAATCTTGAGAGGCTATCGTTCTTGTATCTTATAACTGGTAATAAAGAAAAGCTGGCCATGATGCTGAAGATTGCCGATATGAATAATGACGTAATGGCTCACTTTCACAATGCCCTGTATCTTGGTAAAGTTGAAGAACGAGTAAAGATATTAGAAAATGCTGGCCATTTACCTCTTGCATATGTAACTGCTTCAACACACGGGCTTACTGAAACCGCTGATAGGCTTGCTGCTGAGCTGGAACAAAAGGGTATAGTTGTCACTTTACCCGAAGGTAGAACTCGCTCTCTTCTGATGCCGCCAGCTCCAATAATGCAAGGCGGGGATTGGCCTTTGCTGAGAGTCATGAGAGGCATTTTCGAAGGAGGATTAGAAAATGCAGGAAGGGGGTTACCTGAGGAGGAGGAGGAAGATGAAACAGCTGCTGCTGATTGGGGCGATGAAGACTTGAATATTGTCGATGTTGATGGGGAAATTATTGCAGAAGTTGAGGATATTGAAGCACAAGGAGAGAAAGAAGAGGA
This sequence comes from Agapanthus africanus, assembly GCA_030015575.1. NCBI lineage: Eukaryota > Viridiplantae > Streptophyta > Magnoliopsida > Asparagales > Amaryllidaceae > Agapanthus > Agapanthus africanus. The sequence continues at coordinate 334,072,446 of JASDDO010000018.1, read as the reverse complement.
AGGAGGATGGGATCTCGAGGATCTTGAGCTCCCTCCTGATGTCGACACCCCACGTGCTCCAAGCAACACACGTGCTTCCGTGTTCGTGGCGCCTACGCCTGGAATGCCTGTGAGCCAGATCTGGATCCAGAAATCGTCTTTTGCCGGTGAGCATGCTGCAGCTGGAAACTTTGACACAGCTATGCGCCTTCTGAGTCGACAGCTGGGCATAAAAAACTTCACTCCTTTAAAACCGCAGTTCAATGATCTGCACATGGGCAGCCACACTTATCTCCATGCTTTCACTTTTGCCCTTGAAAGAGGATGGAGCGAAACTGCGAGCCCTAATGTGCGGGGCCCACCTGCTCTTGTGTTCAAATTGTCGCAACTGGACGAGAAGCTCAAAGTAGCTTATAAAGTTACAACGGAGGGAAAATTCCCTGAAGCTCTACGTTTATTCCTGAGCATTTTGCATATGATCCCACTCATTGTGGTGGATTCTAGAAAAGAGGTTGATGAAGTGAAAGAACTCATCGAAATAGCCAAAGAGTATGTGCTGGGCTTGAAAATTGAGGTCAAGAGAAAAGAAACGAAAGACAATATGATCCGTCAACAAGAACTAGCTGCATATTTCACAAACTGCAAGCTTCAGAAAGTTCATATGAGGCTCGCCCTCAACAACGCTATAGCTATATGCTACAGAGGCGGGAATTATGCGACAGCAGCGAATTTAGCGAGGATGCTTCTAGAAAACAGCCCGCCTGAGGCTCAAGCAGAAAAAGCAAGGAAAGTGCTTATGGCTTGTGGAGATAAGAAGGATACGAAGCCGATTAATTACGATTTTAGGAATCCTTTTGTTGTTTGTGGGTCTAGCTTCGTTCCTATATACCGCGGGCAGAAGGATGTGTTGTGCCCATATTGCGGGGCTCGCTTCGTGCCAGCTGTGGTAGGGGAGATTTGCACTGTTTGTGAGCTGGCGGTGGTTGGGGCTGATGCTTCGGGCTTGCTCTGCTCTCCTTCACAAAGGAGATAAAAGGTAATTTCGTGTTTCCGTAAGATATTTATACGTTCATGCTTATATTGGTGGTTTAAGAAATAATTAAAACTAGGACATGCTGTTTCTAAGGATTTTGTTTCGGTTCTTCGAATGTAGGATTTTGGTGAAACAAGGGAAGACGAGGGTAAGGAATTATTTTTTTTTTGTCGTTTCAATTTGCTTTTGTTTCTGAGTAAAGAATATTTCGTGACAGTTTATATTGTATTGGAAGGAATGAGTTTCAGATTTTGATGCATTGTATGTTCTGTGTTTTTATGGGTACTGTTGCCATAATTTTTCCTCGTATAATTCCTATGAATATTAGGGGCTGTTTAGTTGTTTGGACTTGGAAAAACAATGTATATACAAAGTACATGTAGATGCAAATAATGTGGATGTAACTTCATTCCTTTGTTTGGTTAGAATGTAGCTGTAACCACATGCTTTGCAAAACGTGTATTTGTTTGGATGCAGTTGCAACACAACAATAAATTTTTCTATTTTTTTTGCATTCGAACTCAAGGAGTTGTAAAAGCCTTAAATGAGCGTGGATGTAACTTCATGTATTTTAACACAATTTGTTTTTCCAACTACAAGTTAGAATAATTACCTGAAACCAAACACTTGATTTTATAATTCTGTATAGTAGCAACCACATGTGTCTCCTACCAAACAGCCCCTTGGAAATGTACAATTGAGTTAATTGAGAGTCCAGGTGTTCTCTTGTTGCTGGGACCAAAGAGTTTTCGGTGCATCAAGTATGATTTGAACGTCATGGCGATGGGGACTCGCTGGGGCTATGTTTGTCGATCACAGCCCCAATTTTCTCGTGCTTGTATTACTTCTTTCCAGAAAAAAATCTGTGCATCTCCATTTGTTGGTGGATTGAGATCGCCCTTTATAAGAAGCCCATCTCAATTCTTATAGTTGTTTTTTCCCCTCCTGCATCAATCCTTTTGGAGGATCGAACTTGCGACCGCTCACATTGAAAAGGAAATTGGTACCAACTTAGCAAAGCCTATTCGGTAATTCTTATAATAGTTGTTCCAACATGTAGTTGGTACATCTTTATTAATATAATTCAAACTCTTAAAAGACATAACTAATGTAATCTATTGATGCCCTTTATTTAAGTAAAAGATTTCAGTAAATATTTATTTTACCAGTCTATTCTTTCAAATCATCCACAATCCAATTTTTTTGAAACTGATTATTTGAGTTTGAGAACAACGCGGTTGGAATTATATTAAAATTTATATTAAAAAAATGCATTTCCGTCGAGAACTTTTTATAAACATGTGCAATATCTCTATTATTAAAATGCAAGGAGTTCGTGTGGCGCGTACATTTTTTCTTCAAATTTAATATTCAGAGAAACAAGAAAAACCATTTATTCTAAGATGATCCATGCCATCGAATTTTTTGAGATAGAGAAAATCTTTTAGTACCAACAACTATAAAATAATAGAATATAGATTTAAACAGAAAATATTAAATGAGATTAACTAATATTTAAACAATTATTATAAGTTTAAAGCTTATGAACAAATTTATCAAGAAAATAAAAAATAGCTAACATTTCTCGAAACCTTTTTCATTTTATATATATTATCAATTTAATCACCTGCATTGAGCATGTGCCATAACAGTTCAACTACAAGATTTTTAATTATGTGCCTTATAGATGTTGGAGCATAACTATTTAAAACGAAACATCCATCTCTGAGATCTAAAATATTAGGGGAAAAACTCCCTAGGTAGCTCGCTATATTGTGCGATATAGCAAAGCTCAACCTATATGTTATGTGATGGGTACGTTAAAGTCCATAAAATAATAATTAACCGCAAGTGCACGACGCATTTATAACGAGTGTGCAAATATGGGTCGACCCCACAAAGATAATGCAATTTTTATATTAGTCCTAGTATTGTCCAATCAGGCTATTAGGGTTTTTAAGCAAACCAGCAAGCAAATTAAATTCAAACTTTTAAATTAATAAAGAAAGCATACCAAGGGTTTACAATGTCATTAAATCTAACATATGCGAACAATGTGATTAATCTATTTCCCTTTTCCATACCCTTTCTAATAAATACAATCTTTTATAAGCATGACTTATAAGACATTCATCTTAACCTATCAAACCTAACTAAGCATAAATTAAAAGATACTAATCATAACCTATCAAACTACGTAGATCATCAATATTAAAAAGATATAATTTTTATTAAGCAAATATATCTATTATCTTTTCTAATTTTACTATCTCTAAGTATAAATTATATGCTATTCTACATAAGCTATCAAAGTGATTTAAGCATAGGTTATACGATTCGCTACATAAATTATCAAAGAGATATAATAAAATCAAAATCAACAAAATCTCTAATTTTCAATTAAGCATAAGAGAAAATATAGATCGATCACAAGGCAAACATACACTTGATCTAACTACATCGTTCCCTAGGTATTCATAAAATTACCTAGACATAATTAAAAACAAAGCATCACAATAATTAAAAGACATAATTAAAATAACTTACTGATAAAAGAGTTGCTCACACCAAAGATCGATAAAAAAAATCCTAAACTAGGGTTTTTAGAAAGGATAAAAGAGGCGAGAGGGTTTCTGCACTCTGTAAACACGATATAAATAAACTAACATTAGTCGTAGAATCATCGTCAAAAAAACCTAGATCGAACGGCCAGCAAAATTCGGCGGAAAGTAGTCAAATCCCCCACTTTTAGCCGAATTCTTCAGGTGTCTGGAGTCCATCTTTTTGTGGCGTCTTCGATTCCTTTCTATAGCATTTATTAAAAACTTATTTCTTCGTTTTCTTGACCTGAGCGCACTTACACGTAATTGATGTGGTTAGTCGCCTAGTTTAGACCGGTCTCTTGGTTGGCTTGTGTCCAAATCTTTATTTAGCGAATTTTGACTCCAAATCGGATTGAATCGATCCATTTAACGCACGTAGACCTGTAATCTGCATTTACACTCAATACACGTATTTAGTAGCACTTTTAATTAAAATAAATAACAAATGATTGGGATATAATACAGAAATAAATGCAATAATTTATGCTTATCAAATACCCCCATGTAAGTCGATGTCGCGCATCCCGCGGGTTCACGGGGAGGCGGAATACGTAAAAGATGATTTTTACGGGTGTCGCAACATCGAATTGAACTCTAGGATCGATGCTAAACCCTAACTAGCTAAACTACTAGGAGGTTAACTACTCGGAAAGAAGTTTATACCTCACAGATTCATGTCCTTCGGGTCTTCTTGTTGCTGTCCTCTTCCTCGTCATAAGCTCCATAGATCGTAACGTATCGGGTAACCTCGTTGGCCTCCTCGAGTCAAAGACGATCCACCCGAGAGTCTATAGTCCGAGCTCCAACCTCAAATCCGAGGTAACTACGACATCTAGTTCGCTAAACTAGATGTCCTAGATGATGTAGGGAGTATAGATGGATTAGTATGTCTCTAAGTACCCTAGAATTCTCAACACATGAGAGGTTTAGAGTCAGAGGAAGAAGAAGAAGGGGAGCTTGATGAAGTGAGAGTGAGAGTGAGCTCAAAAAATAAAGATGGCTCATTTGTGATAAATAATGAAGCATACAAATAATTGATGAGATAAAATATCGCACAAAATATCAAGCATGCTTCACAAAATATCTAAAGGGTGAGTCATGCCATGAGTCACCAAGAGCCATGCTTCATTCAATGTAAACCTCCACCTCAGTTCCCCCACCTCATTATTCTTTTAATCAAAAGAATAACAACCCTAATGAGGTATCATCTTCTAGAAGCAATCCCGAGTAAATTACGAGAATGCCCCTCATCCGAATATACATACCCGTATCCGTATTCCGAAGAATACGAATACAATGAGGCGAAAATAATCCATCAATACAATACTAGGATCTGGCTTAAACCTGAAAGTCGACCTTAGCACCACCATGAGATTCTAGAGGTATCATGTAAGTGCACGGCGGCGCCCCGGCCGTCAATCCGACGCCGGAATGCGGAAGCGGTGATTTACTTTAACTTTTCAAACCGGCACCACCGCGCACTATAAACCCGGATCGTGCCATTAAACTAAATCTAGCTAACTACAAGATAGGAAGAGAGATATACCGAGTGATCTGTGTCCTTCGGTCTTCTCGTCGTCGTCCCGATCTCCTTGCGGAATCTCCGGTCTTCACCTCCTCGCCGGAAGGGCACCAGTCGCCTGCTTCTTTTACGGGCTCCCACCTCTATACCGAGGCAACTCGGGCACGAAGTTGGCGAGTCGACGTGCCCAAGATTTGCTGTAGAATGTAGTGTAAAACTCATGTCTCATTTGGGGTAGTGGATGTTGCCTTTTAGTGGAGGAAAGGAGATAAGAACTTTTAGAGATCAACTTGGGGATTTTTGCAAGCATCAAGAGAGTGAAAAATCCCACACCAAAATGAATCAACCCCCACCCCTTTAATGGCCGGCCATCCATGGAGAGAATGAGAGGATTGTATCAAAAAGATAGCCACAAGAATAATGCAAGTGAGAGGAATGGTCATCATGCAAGAATCATCATCACTAGCAAAACCAACACACCAAACCCACCATCATGACCCTCCATCATCACTCACAAAAGTCAAGTCATCAAGGAGTCAAAACAAGTCAATGGATGGTGCACCATCATGAAAACCATCATGATGCAACTATATGCAAAGACAACCCTCCAAATAGCTAATTTGCACAAATGCAAATAAGCCCTCCTCCACCAAACTTCGGCCAATGAAAGATACAAAGAAATATGGCCGAAATGGAAAGCAAACTGGCAACTCCAGAAAACTGGTCCCGTAATAAATTATAGGAAAAACCCCGCTACTGTGCATACACACCCGCATCTATATTCCGACCGAATACAAATACAATGAGACAAAATCTACACTGTACTATACTAGGATCCGGTTTAAACCAAAGCCCGCTGGTATTATCCGTCCGATCCTGATCCGTGCAATACCGCACGTATCTGATCGAACCCTGCCATATCTCCATACGGCCTCTACAGCGTTTCGCCCAAAAACTTGAGCAACTGATTGTGGGGGACTCTAAAGACTCGTCAACACCTTGGTTGTGGATTTAACCACTAGCACGTCAGAGGTATAAGCCAATACGTGACGGGATACCAGGTATTGACCAAAAGGGACGTCGATGAGCGAACTCATCCTGACACCCTACTGAGCCTGTCAGTGACAATATCCGTACAGTCCGGTCCGTTCGTCTATGAGCATCGCATGGCGGGCCTAGGGGGTTGGTAAAAGTCAGGCCCCCAAAAGCGGTACAAGTCGTGTCAGAGAGTAATCCAGAACACCGTGAGATACTACTGGAATACCTACCAGTAAATCTCCTGCCTTGGCCAAGGATTTTTCATGTACTGGCTCTCCTAGACACAGCGCGACTTCACCCCCAATACCGGAAGAGACGAACCCCCGAAGATCCGCTCACTGCCTCCATGTGGCTCGGGACTGTACCCAACTAAAACCTGTTTGCACGTCTCCTTTGAGCGTGGTAGGGTAGTAATCAAAGTACAGTGGGAACTCACACGAGACAAATGACGATCCTCAGGTCGATGAACTAACCTGTACACATGTCACCAGGGAACTGCTATCTGACGTCAGGTATAAGACCAACTAGCATGTTCCCGGCGAGTCCTGTCCGGTGTACTCATAACCCAATGAGCACCTGTATACATCTTAGGTGATCCAACTGACACCAGTGGCTTGTGAGACCGGCCACCGCCCCTCGTCAGGGTCTCGAATGTATACACTAGTCTACTCTGGAGTATCGATGCCCTGTCTCGAAACTCCCACGACTAGGGACCTTTTAAGGATGTGCTTATAGACTACCAGCTCCCACGTATATGATCGCCCTCATACTGCTGGCAGTCAAGCATGAATCCTAGGGGCTCTATCAACGTGTAATAGCGACCTGTCTGGTCACCTAAAGTAGTACACGATGATAAAGATAAACCAGATAGCATACTATCATCTTGAGTAAGACTGTCCTACCGGGATAGGTCCTCCCTCAATCATTGCAATCACGTGCCTGTGATCCAATAATTGACTCTGAGGGCACTATCTCCAACAATCTCCCACTTGCACTCAAGGCTAATTATTGCGATGTCGTATACTCACAGCCCGTGTGATACCGAACACCCAACTCCTCTACTAGTCAGTCTCACAAAGCCTGTTTGCGAAACTATTGCGTTCGAGGAATAGCCTCAGTGAGTGGATCTGCTTTGATATTTCTTTCTATGTCTCTCTATATCTCAAGTTCGCGTAGAATGCCATCTCCCGAAATGAGCAATACCTGTCTTAGAATGTGTCTGGATATCCGATGGGACCTAGCTCATAAATGAACTCCAAATCCAAACATCTTAGACTGTATCGTCAACTGAACTTAATCAGTATCCTGCGCCATGCCTCCCTCAGTATTGCCTTGGACCACCTGTCCAAAAATACTGCCCTTCGTCAGAGGGAAAACTATAACTCTGACAACCTCCTTGTCGTCCAGGTCACCTTGGAAGCCTGGAATGATAACTGTCTCCCGAATGAGGCTGTCGTTATCATATCCCTAGAACATCTACTTATGTTCTAAAACTGCTTCCGACTGTTTCTCTAGGATGGGATCAATGTCAACTTATTGCATCTAGTGCAAGAACAACATCTGGCGTGATACTTGATATCTCATGATTGACTCAATTGCCTAAGCAAGTGATCTGCCAATCATGCACATCCCTCCCCCCTTTAGTCTGTAAGACACCTTTAGAGAGGGTGACTCCATCACCTGCAGGTACACTACCGTGCTAGGAGTCGTCCATTCTAAATACTCTTAGAATGCTGTCAAAGTACCCTGATTGGGAAACCACCCAAATCAAGATCTAAAACCATAGATCTAGTAACCAGTATGTCTGATATAATATCCAAGTCCTGTGTGGAGAAACCACTGTGTGACGACCAAAGTATAACCGATCGTAGTATAGGAATATCACTTCCTACTCTGTGTATGTCATCCAAATACCATGACATTACAACCTACTACTTTCTCAACAGATCCATCCCCTATTCTGATGAAGTCAAACCTATGACTGTCACATCAGAAACTGATGATCTATCTCCGCTATATCTGCTTTAGTCTATAAATAGACATAAGCTACCTGTCCACCAATGCTTCCGCTGCTCCCACTGACTACGACAACCCTCTGGCAGAGTCATATACATGTACACTTCTAAAGCTAGTTTAGAACGACGCTATACTCATCCTCCTGCCGGGTCTCGCAGCCTGGAACAACAGCAATGGCAAGTCTGGGTAAACAAGAACTTCCCTGTCACCGTCCTTGAGGCTACCGGAGTATCTCTCGGGTGCCTGAAGTTACCCACCTTATCCGCGGAGTGGCCAATGGAATGTCAAACCAGATTGAATCTTTAGGTTCCTATCAAATCTTCAGTAATCGTTTGTGGTTCTGGAATCACTTCCAGTTCTACCATACTCCCACTACTGTTTTCTGAAAAAATCCATTTTTATTAAAACTGTGGCGAGTCAAGAACAATATCACTATTGATCTTTCTTATGGTAGAAAGTCAACCCTCGTCATAGCCTGGGTCAACCCACAAACAGCCATTACAGAAACGTGCCTTGAGTTGTCCAGAGTCTGGTTTTAAGCATATGCCAGACAACTCCCCGTACCTTAACATCGTTAAGATATGAACTGTTCTATATCCAATACAGGATCAGAGGCACTGATTTAATTGCACCAGATTCAAATCATGCAGCTGTCTCCAGTGCATGTCAACTAAATGGAAGGAGGCCTATCAGCGTTACTCAACTTAGGAATGCTTCCAATTATGAGTAACCTGAAAGAGAAGCAAGTTCCCTAAATCATTACTATCAACTAAATACCATACACAAGTATCTACATCTTCGATCACCTTGAAGAATCCCGATACTTGCAACATCTGGTTCTCTACTTTACTCTTATACCTATAACTTCTCAAAATTCGGACCTTATGTTTCTACGAAACACCTGTCTAAAAACTAGAGAAGTCATAAGTAAACCGAATATAGTACGAGAACCAACCTTTCTGTCCTGATGGACCCTGGACAACATACAATACTCTGTATAAGTCCCTTGAGTCTGATAACTCATTCACTGTGTGTCGTAGGTTGAAAACTGTACTTATGGTTAAAAAGAATTACACCGCTGTTCAATGCTCCTTACCTAACCATCCACTGATATAGGTAAATGTCATAGACATAATTTCAAAAAGGTATATCTCACTCTATAAAAATAGACGTACAGATATATCAATTTGAAATTGGTGCATGACAGCGGATATTCAAAACCAAATATTTGCCGTCCGGCAAACAACCCAGGTGACTTCCTCAAATATCACCGATTACAATGAATCCCGATATAATGAGGATGATCACCTAATTCCCACTAACCTACTCCCACTCATCATCTGTAAAACCATACAGATGTGAGAATCATACCTGGTAAATACATACCCTGGAGTAAGGACTAATTGGGAAATCAGTTTTCCTTTAACAGTACACAGTGAAACTGAAATATTGAAATGTTTCGATGGGGTATCCCGGTATTCCTAGTAATGCCTCTTTCAGATTCATGACTGTAACCGTATAATTCTTTGCCACCTCTCCAAATCCCTTTATATGTCTTTAGTCATTACCTTCCGTACACCCTTTTAGGCCAAATGGTTTTCTTCCTTCCCTACCGTTCGGCACCAGCCTATGTTTGGAAGAAGACTATCCAATAAGCATAATGGATGTACTGTCCTAATCCTAGGAGCACTCGCAATGCGACAGAAGGTGAAGATAAAAGACAACCGAATAAACCTTATTCCTATTTCTCCTGAACCAGAATCCATCCCCGAACTGGAATAAGTTCCTTTCGAGTTCGTATATAACCATACGATGGAGTATCCAATAAACTGTGGATCTTCATAGTGATACGGAGTGTCCTGGAGAAATACAAAGGTGATTTAGAATTGGCGAAGAACTATTTGGTTTGGTCGTGAATAGCAGTCGCAATTTACTTTGCCCTCCTTCTAATCCCTTTCTTTGTCTTTACATAATACCTTCTGTACACTATCGTTGGGCTAATTGGTTTTCTTCATTCCCTACCGGTCGGCACCTGCCTATGGTTTGGAAGAAGATTATCCAATTTGCGTAATAGGTGTACTATCCCCTAATCTAAGGGGTACTCGCAACCTGAGAGAAGGTAAAAGGAAAAGACAACTGAATAGTCCTATTCGTTTTCTCCAGAACCGGAAACCATCCTCGAATAAATTCCTTCGAGTTCGTATCTAACCATACGATGGTTTTGTCCAATGGAAGTGGACGTTCGTAGTAATACGGGGTGTCCTGGAGAAAAGGGTAAAAGTAGGAGTGGCAATGAGGTTTGCAACTCTGACAATCCAAAAGCCAGTGTTAAGAAGGTTCGGTCAACTTGGTCTCTGAGTCATAGTCTAGGGTCGGGTCAAAGGTCGCTGCCAAAGAGAGAGAGAAAAGAAACACTCAGCGTGCACTCTAACCTAGATCAGAATGGTTACCAATTTATCTAATCTGGAAACCTCCCACTGTAACCTCAAATTCTTCTCCAAACCCGAAAGAAGAATTAGTCGGGATCACCCGAGGAGTAAACCAACTCATCAGTGGGAATCGGGATCCAACTATCATCGCATGATAACGTGACGGAATCCGCTCACGCTATCACACTCCAGAAGGTATGCGCATATCTGGCAAGTTTCAGTTTCTTTAGAAACTCCTGATGCGATTTTTGCCCCATGCTCTTATGACCTTGGCGTGAGGTCAAAATATCATAAGTCACATGTCAAGTTCTACCCATCATTGTCCAGGTTAATTTGAACCCACCCGTACATACCCTTGACGTAGGCCAAAATAGTAGTACGACTGTCCCAAACCAACGCATCTATTTATGCAACAGATAAATATCCGGCAGCTACCAATCACTATGCCTTGGCGTGAGGTCAAAATACATAGCTTGAATATTACCGAATATTTAACTGAAATGATGGAGGGCTACGAATGGTTTCTGGCGAAAACCTTTAACGTAATGAACTTGATATCGTTGAAGGAACGGATAGCTTTATAAAAATATAGTGACGAAAACCTTTGCTAAAGAGGTCACTCCCGGTGAAGGGATCTCGGCTCTTTCCCCGTAGAATGAGGTGCAGGATATTCCAACTGAATACCACGATGCAAAGCAAAAGTAATCGGCTATAGTGAAGTTATTGCCCTGACGCAAACTTCTGTCCAAGGGGTCACTCCCGGTGAAGGGATCTCGGCCCTTGCCTCGTCGACTGAGGAGCAGGATATTCCAACTGAATACCACGATGCAAAACAAAAGTGAACGTCCTTGCAATAACAGCTTTTTGAAAAGTGTTCCAACAACATCAGATTAGGTTTGTTTTTAACTTGCATTGATCCGAATCAATGCAGTCCCATCAATTGATCACACCACAAAGAACGAAAATATATTGATGTACGTATATGCCATCCGCATTCGCCACTGGGTCCCGTCATTACCCGTTAGGTTAGCTAACTAACGACAGAGCGGGGACTGGACTAGCGCGGATGCAAAACATATACAACATCTACTAGTATATATATATAATATATAATTTTCGCTCAAGGCGTGATAAAATGCAACATCACAGAAATGTACAGCATCACAGAACAATACAGATATCTGGGATCCTCGGGTTTCACAGAGCCGCTGATACCCGATGTTCCCCTGGTCATGTGGATAGCCTGTGCAATAAAAAACCTAGACCCCTACGGGCGCGGCAAGTCACCCGCCAAAACCTGAAGCGAGGCAGCCCCCTTCAGCAACGTGAATGGACCACCCAGCACTTCACGGAATCCGGTAACTTGGGCACTACTCCTGGGTCAACCTGTACCCCCTACGAGTGCGGCGAATAGCCCGCCAATTCTAGAGTAAAGCCCCCTCCGTCTCAATGCCATGAGATGCGGGCCCGTTGCCCTTTAGAATCCGGCTACCCGTGCACCCCTCCGCGGAGCAATCCTAATACAGAAAGTAAAATATACATACAACGGGTACATCGACCGCAACCTGGTCGTGCCCCAAAATAATAATACAAACAGGCAGTGACGGCAGTCCACATGTCGGACGCTCGCCCCGCAATATCAAATGTACATAATACAACAAAACTGTACTACCACTGCAACCAGGCTATCCCCCACGACCAATCCGCAACATCACAGCAATACACAGAACATCAACGTGAAGGTCACGTTTGCAAATCCGTCTAACCGGGCTATAGCAGTTAGACAGGATTTACCGATCAAGTGACATTCACGGTCGCAGATATAATGTAAATACTGTGAACTAACATGTTTAAAATTTTCCGATCGATCAAATTTACCAAGTGGGCCCCAAAGCACTACTGTAGCACATAAAGAAATTCTGGGCCCAAAATTAATATTCCAAAACCCCTATTTTCAGCCCAAAAGCCCTCTGCAAAAAACTAGTGAAATGAAGCCAATAATCTGCGGCGGAACCGTGGCCAAAGAGGGGTTATGGCCGCGGTTCCGTGGTCATATGGAAGGATCACGTCACCAAAATTTTACAGTGTTCTTATAATTCTCTGCACATCATTCTGCAACATACTGAAAAAATTTTCGAGCCAAAAAAAAATCGACAGAAACTGATGCTAGGAAAAATACGGGTTTTGGAATTTTGTTCGATCGGAAACGTAAAACACATTAGACAAAGCTAGACTATGTTAATGGCGAGGCTCTGATACCACTGTAAGTGCACGGCGGCGCCTCGGCCGTCAATCCGACGCCGGAATGCGGAAGCGGTGATTTACTTTAACTTTTCAAACCGGCACCACCGCGCACTATAAACCCGGATCGTGCCATTAAACTAAATCTAGCTAACTACAAGAAGGGACGGGAGATATACCGAGCGATCCGTGTCCTTCGGTCTTCTCATCGTCGTCCCGATCTCCTCGCGGAATCTCCGGTCTTCACCTCCTCGCCAGAAGGGCACCACGTCGCCTGCTTCTTTTACGGGCTCCTACCTCTATACCGAGGCAACTCGGGCACGAAGTTGGCGAGTCGACGTGCCCAAGATTTGCTGTAGAATGTAGTGTAAAACTCATGTCTCATTTGGGGTAGTGGATGTTGCCTTTTAGTGGAGGAAAGGAGATATGAACTTTTAGAGATCAACTTGGGGATTTTTGCAAGTATCAAGAGAGTGAAAAATCCCACACCAAAATGAATCAACCCCCACCCCTTTAGTGGCCGGCCATCCATGGAGAGAATGAGAGGATTGTATCAAAAAGATAGCCACAAGAATAATGCAAGTGAGAGGAATGGTCATCATGCAAGAATCATCATCACTAGCAAAACCAACACACCAAACCCACCATCATGACCCTCCATCATCACTCACAAAAGTCAAGTCATCATGGAGTCAAAACAAGTCAATGGATGGTGCACCATCATGAAAACCATCATGATGAAACTATATGCAAAGACAACCCTCCAAATAGCTAATTTGCACAAATGCAGATAAGCCCTCCTCCACCAAACTTCGGCCAATGAAAGATACAAAGAAATATGGCCGAAACGGAAAGCAAACTGGCAACTCCAGAAAACTGGTCCCGTAATAAATTACAGGAAAAACCCCGCTACTGTGCATACACACCCGCATCTATATTCCGACCGAATACAAATGCAATGAGACAAAATCTACACTGTACTATACTAGGATCCGGCTTAAACCAAAGCCCGCTAGTATTATCCGTCCGATCCTGATCCGTGCAATACCGCACGTATCTGATCGAACCTTGCCATATCTCCATACGGCCTCTACAGCGTTTCGCCCAAAAACTTGAGCAACTGAATGTGGGGGACTCTAAAGACCCGTCAACACCTTGGTTGTGGATTTAACCACTAGCACGTCAGAGATATAAGCCAATACATGACGGGCTACCAGGTATTGACCAAAAGGGACGTCGATGAGCGAACTCATCCTGACACCCTACTGAGCCTGTCAGTGACAATATCCGTACAGTCCGGTCCGTTCGTCTATGAGCATCGCATGGCGGGCCTAGGGGGTTGGTAAAAGTCAGACCCTAAAAGCGGTACAAGTCGTGTCAGAGAGTAATCCAGAACACCCTGAGATACTACTGGAATACCTACCAGTAAATCTCCTGCCTTGGCCAAGGACTTTTCATGTACTGGCTCTCCTAGACACAGCGCTACCTCACCCCCAATACCGGGAGAGACGAACCCCCGAAGATCCGCTCACTGCCTCCATGTGGCTCGGGACTGTACCCAACTAAAACCTGTTTGCACGTCTCCTTTGAGCGTGGTAGGGTAGTAATCAAAGTACAGTGGGAACTCACACGAGACAAATGACGATCCTCAGGTCGATGAACTAACCTGTACACATGTCACCAGGGAACTGCTATCTGACATCAGGTATAAGACCAACTAGCATATTCCTGACGAGTCCTGTCCGGTGTACTCATAACCCAATGAGCACCTGTATACATCTTAGGCGATCCAACTGACACCAGTGGCTTGTGAGACCGGCCACCGCCCCTCGTCGGGGTCTCGAATGTATACACTAGTCTACTCTGGAGTATCGATGCCCTGTCTTAAAACTCCCACGACTAGGGACCTTTTAAGGATGTGCTTATAGACTACCAGCTCCCACGTATATGATCACCCTCATACTGCTGGCAGTCAAGCATGAATCCTAGGGGCTCTATCAACGTGTAATAGCGACCTGTCTGGTCACCTAAAGCAGTACACGATGATAAAGATAAACCAGATAGCATACTATCATCTTGAGTAAGACTGTCCTACCGGGATATGTCCTCCCTCAATCATTGCAATCACGTGCCTGTGATCCAATAATTGACTCTGAGAGCACTATCTCCAACATATCAAGCATGCCAAATTTTAATTTTATTAGGTGCTAAGTTAGACTAACAAGATCTTTACTAGAATATTAAGGTTTGCCTTTGTGATGTGATGAACTAAAGAGAAGAAAAGAGCATACAACCTTTGTAGTTCGAATCCTTCTCTTCAATAGCTCCGGGTTGAAGTCCACGCGACTCTACTAGGCTCCTCTTCGAGTTGAACGAACCTCCTTCGTGATCTTCACGCCAAAGACGATCCACCCGAAGTCTACTAGCTCAAGCTAACCCTTCACTAATCTCATTAGTGAAGGCAACACTCGACATCAAATTTCTAATCTAATGTATAATGGTGACGTAGGGGTTTAATTTGCTCGCTAGGGTTTTCACAAGTTCAATGATTCACATCACATGTGAGGGTTTGAACTTGGAAGTGAGGTGAAGAAAATTGTAGAGAGCAAGAGGAAGCAAGAGCTCAAGAAATGGCTAAGGCATGAAGAATGAAAATGATGAGAGTAAACTCAAAATGGCTCTCTCTTTCCTCACTTATTCAAGCATGGAATAAAATTGCAATTCTAAATTGCAACCATGCTTGAATAGTGAGTCAAGACCAATATACAAATAATAAAACCCATGCCTTGCCCATTCCACAAATATCTCCACAATTTACACCTCATTTTTCTATTTTCTCAAAAATAGAAAAACATGCCATGCTTCATATAATAATATATATATATTTATATATATCAAATATACATTAATATATATATATATATATATATATATATATATATATATAAAGCAATTAGTGAACTAATGATATTAGTTAAGATATAATTATATCATATATAATATATATCATATTATTAAATCAACACTTGATCTAATAATCCGGTTATATCATATATAACCGACTAATATCATTAATCTGAATATCACATTATCAAATCAACACTTGATTCGATAATCTGGTTATATCACATATAATCTAACCGATACCAGATAACTGCCAGATTATAATACGGTATCACATACTCATATTTAATCAGGCCCAAGCACATATCAACATATGTGCCCTACTTCATTTCGCTTGAACCAGGAAACTTCTATGTGGGACTCTAAACACTCGTCAATACGCCAGCAGTAGGTGATGATTACATCAGTCACCTACAAGCTGTCAGCGGTACTAGCCGGACGTAACGGTTACCCGGGTATTGAGCGATATGAAGATCAACAAGTAAGCTCATCCATACTCTCCATGAAACCTATCAGTAACACTACCGTACAGTTCGGTCTCTTCGTCTGATATGTCGCATATCATGTCTAGGGGTGGTAAGCGTCAGGCCCCAGTAACGTGATAAGTCATGCCGATGTCTGGCCTATAACGGTTTGAGAAACTACTGATAACTCTTATCAGTAAATATCAGCAGCATCCCTGGCTAGGGACTTCCAGTTATAGCCAATCGAGCATAGCGCAAATCAACCCCCAATACCGGGAGAGACGAAATCCCTCCTATCGCTCATTGCCTCCATGTGACTCGGGACTGTATCCAAAATCTACATGTTTGCACGACTCCTTTGAGCCGTGGTAGGGAGGAAATTAAAGCACAGTGGGAGCCACACAAGACTCTATGACGATCTCGGGTTTACAGACTAACCTGTACCAGTGTCATCATAGGACTGCTATCTGACGATAGGTATACTACTACATAGGAGTCCTCGACGAGTCCTGTTCGGTGTACCCATTCTCCAATGAGCACCCGTGTACAATCTTTGATGTCACACACCAATGATTGTTGGATCAACCATCGCCCTCTAAGGGACAAGAAACGTACACACTAGTCTACACTGGAATATCGATGCCCTGGTCTCGATATTCCCACGACTAGGAACTGATTAAAGGATGTACTTGTGGACCACCCTGGCCCCACTAGTATGATCTCATCATAATCCTGGTAGTCAAGTACATATCCTAAGGGCTTTATCAACATGTGAGAGCAAGACAATAAAGAATACCAGTCAACATGTTAAGATAAAGAGTAACCAGATAGCATATTATCATGTCGAGCAAGAAATTCCTCTCTATATATATATCGAAGCATCCATTATAATATACATCATATGTACAATAATGGCCTCTAGGGCATACATATTCCTAACAATCTCCCACTTGCACTAAGGCCATGTGTTGTAGTATCTCATACCCAACAT
The DNA here is from genome assembly GCA_030015575.1 of Agapanthus africanus. Lineage (NCBI taxonomy): Eukaryota > Viridiplantae > Streptophyta > Magnoliopsida > Asparagales > Amaryllidaceae > Agapanthus > Agapanthus africanus. The sequence goes on along the minus strand of JASDDO010000018.1, from coordinate 334,055,226 downwards.
CCCAAAAAGTCTCTCAAACTGTATCTGGGGGAGGGCCTTCATGAGTGGATCCGCTACGTTGTCCTTCGTGTCAACTCTCCTGATCTCGATCTCCCGGCGATCTACTATCTCCTTGATTAGGTGATACCGCCTCAGAATATGTCTAGATCTCTGATGGGACCTGGGTTCCTTGGCCAAAGCCACAGCTCCATTGTTATCACAATACACAGGTATTGGATACTCAATGGATGGAACCACACCAAGCTCAGCAATGAATTTCTTCATCCAGACAGCTTCTTTGGCAACATCATTGGCAGCGATGTATTCAGTCTCCATCGTCGAGTCTGCTATGGTGTCTTGCTTGGAACTCTTCCAACACACCGCCCCTCCGTTGAGGGTAAAGACAAAACCCAAGACCGACTTACTGTCGTCCTTATCATTCTGGAAGCTCGAATCGGTAAAGGACTCCACCTGGAGTTCACCATTACCATACACCAAGAACATTTCTTTAGTCCTTCTCAAGTACTTAAGAATGTTCTTCACAGCTGTCCAGTGGTTTTCCCCAGGATCTGATTGATACCTGCTCACTACACCTAGTGAGTAAGCTACATCCAGTCTGGTACATAACATCGCATACATGATAGAGCCTACTGCCGAAGCATAGAGTATCCCTGGCATGCGGGCTCTCTCCAAATCAGTCTTAGGAGATATCTCTTTGGAGAGAGTGATTCCTGAACAAGCGGGTACATTACCTCGCTTGGAATCTTCCATACTAAACCTCTTTAGTATGGTGTCTATATACCTGGATTGGGACAATTCCAACATCCGTTTAGATCTATCTCTATAGATATTTATCCCCAGGATATAGGAGACATCACCAAGATCTTTCATGGAGAACTTGAGTGATAAGAAGAGCTTGACCGAGTGTAGCATAGGAACATCGTTTCCTATCAAGAGTATGTCATCCACGTACAATACGAGGAAGACCACCTTACTCTCTACAGCCTTCTTATATATACAAGGTTCATCTACATTTTTGATGATGTCAAACTCTTTGATAACTTCATCAAAACAGATGTTCCAGCTCCGCGATGCCTACTTTAACCCATAGATGGATTTAAGCAGCTTGCACACCTTTCCGCTGCTCCCACTGTCTACGAAGCCCTCTGGCTGTGTCATGTACACTCTCTCTTCTAAATCACCATTTAGAAAAGCGGTCTTGACGTCCATCTGCCAGATTTCGTAGTCATGGTATGCAGCTGTCACGCCCCGCTTTCCGGTGTACGGGGAAGGGGACGCGACTGGCCCGCTACGTATTTACTCTGAAGTAAACACGCTAAGCGTATCTAAGCAATATAAGTAAAATGCACAAGAGACAATGACAATAGATATAATTGAACATCAACTTTATTTATTAACATTCTTTTTACAATACATCTAGAAAGGTAAATACATAGAATGAAAGCAATGCCTAAACAGTGGCATAACATAAATGTAAAGGAAATATAATGTACAAGTGAACTAGAGCTCTGTATCTTCAGTAAACTGGTCCAAGTCCTCGCTGTTGGGCTCGATCTCCAGTGATTCCGAAACACCTGACGACATTCTAAAGAAGAAGAAAGAGAATGTCGTCAGCGAACAAATCGCTCGGTAAGTTCCATAAATAGACAAGAATGGAATAGACAGAATAGAGAGTATATTGTTATAATATTGTATTTAGTGTTAACGCTGTTGTTTGTAGCTTGGTACAGAAGAATGCCAATGTATACAAGAGGAGTCCCACTATTCCGGAGACTAAGGTATACGGAGCACAAGGAACCGTTCATGCACGGTACAACGGCAATGGATATTCAGGTTAGGTGTTATGGTTACAGTCTCGTGCCACTTCTAACACCTTCCGTACTAATCTACCCCTTATAAACCCCACGATGTCTTAATTGTATTATTGTATTGTATATTGAATATAGATGGATGACTTGCCGAACCATGATATCAGTAATGGAACGGATATAATGGATGAACATGTAAATGGAGTATATCCATAGTTCGGTTCAGTCAAGTTGTATAGATTGAATATATGGATTCATGGATTCATGTTGAATATATACTTGAATCATATTCAAGTCAGTTTGATTATATCGAGACTCAGTCCGAGTCAGACATTTGAAAAGAAATTGAAGTCCTGAATTAGTTTTGATGTTATCGGTAACTGCTGCACATGAACGGCAGGATATGTGTCTTTTTCCAAGACAATTACCGTGTTGATAACACCGTTTATTAGATTGTCTATCTTAAATAGGCAAGCACCCATATCTCCGGCTCCCTGAGGCTCAAGAGACTGGTTCCGCTTAAACCTATGTTTACTAGGGTCCTTATTGTAATTTAGTATAACTTGAGAGGGTTTTATGTAAAATAGTTTTGTTATACTTTCAAAATATACCTCAAGTATTTAATTATCGTCTTTAGAGTTTTCATAGATGTTTTTTTTATTCAATGTGAAATTTTTAGTGAATATGACATTGTTTTTAAAGTATAAGGTATTTATTTGAAATATTGGAATTGTATGGTATTTTCTTGTAAATGGGATGTTTTTCTTGAATTTTGGAAATGTGGAATATTAAAAATATTAAAAATAGATATTTTGATATTAATTACATATATATTTATTTATTAAAAATATAAGTTTTATTTATAATAGAAATCACATTTTCTAAAGAAAAATGTATTAAAAATCTTTCGAGATCGTATGCTCCATGAGGAGGTCTGCATCTCGCTCTACTAAGCCCGAGGATGTGCGATAATCCGCACCATACCGAACGGGGGTCCCCAATAGTGGGTTGTAGAGGCGCAATTGCAAAGAATTGTTAAATACACTTCTTATAGAAAAATGTTTTATAAGTTGAAGATAGTTATTTGTAAATGTCGTATTTTCCCGAATCTATGTTACCAAATTCTATCGTGCTATTTTAGATATGTGTGTTGTGAGGAGCTAGGTCATTACCTTGTGAGTTTTCTAAAGATAACACGGTTAAAAGGTATAAACATGTCGATATGAAACATAAAGGTATTTTAATGTAAAATTGAAATACAACTTGCTATGGTTATCATTTTGATGTCAAACTTGTTCTATTGTCTTTGTTAATGATTAATAAACAGTATATCAAAAGTTGTAGGTTTGTTATTAAGAAAAAGTTGTATTTTTAAAAGAAAAGAGAATCGGAAGCCGGATAACTCCGCTTCCGACACGTTTTAAGAATGAAGAGTTTGGGAATAGCAAAAGAGAGAGAGAAAGGGGACTTACTGGCTTTGATGAGAGGGAAGAGGTAGCAGGAGGTCTAGGATTCATCGGTGCTTCGTTTCGTTGTCGGAAACTCCTCGTATCGTCGTCGGAACTTCGTCGGAGTTTCGCCTTTTGTTAACTCCACTTGTACACTAATAGAGACTTGGGAATTCTTGAGAGTTTTTGTATATAATTTTCAACGTGAAGGGATGCAAAATGGAGTGGGTATTTATAGGATAAATTAGGGTTTAGTGTGTTTAAAGAATGCATTGAAATATGCATTAAAAAGAGGTTAAATGGGTATTTTATTGCTCTCTGGATTAATTCAGAGTAAATAAGCAATAAAGGAGGAGTGGGGTAGGCCAAACGTTGCAGGGGGTGAAGTTTGGAAGCATTTGGGATAAGGGAGACCGACGTCGCCGGCCTCAATGCAAGTGTCGCCGGCCCAATGCCGACGGTCTGGGTCGGTGTTGGGTATTGGGTCGGGGTCGTTTGGTATTCTACAGTGCACGTGTTTGATTATCTTGTGTCTCTTCAGTTTACGTGTAGTACACGTGTAGTCTTTTGGGATTCTAAAAAGATTAAAAGAATATAAAATAAAAATAATGTGGCTGATGGGTGTTCAATCGAAATTATTGCAATTTTTAACACAACAATTTCCTCACTTTTCTAATCATCTAAGGGTGTTTCTTATAAATATAACACATATTACAAGTTCATCTGCAAAATATCAATTACCACGTGTTATACATATAATCAACATTTTTTAAAGGAAATTGTATGTTTAATATTTCACGCATAATATTGTATATCTCTAACATTCTTCATTGAGATCTTGAGCAAAAATTAGCTCAGGACAGATATCAGAATCGCAAATTCGCCGATAAAAATACAGGAAATCAAAGAGTTAAATTCTGGCAGAGATTCAGAAGAGATAAAAAGATTCCAGATATCAAATATAAACCCAGAAACCAACTAAAGAAGGCTCAAGAGATTTAGAGTCATGATCTCACCAATCGGCCGTGGATCCGCGGCCGAGTCAGCCCGAGTCGCCGCAGATCCGCTGCCGAGTCAGGGGATTGGATATCGAGATTTTTCCAGAAGCTTCCCTGTAACGTTTAGCTTGCCGAGGACGCTTCATAACTACCTAGTTTATTCTAGAAGCCTTTTTGTAACAACCTAGCTTATTGGGGAAGCTTGATTAGAGGCTATAAAAAGGACCTAAGCCTACATTAAAATGGTTTTTGATTTTTAGTACACATTTTGTACACAATTACAAAAACAATTTAGATCCAATTTCAAGAGCCGCCAAATCTCAAGATCAAGAATCATCGAGAAGTTCATCAAGCGATTCAACAAAAAATCCTTTACGCGAAGTCGATTGTCATCAACGAGCACGTGATCCTCGATAGATCCAAGACTCACGGTGATCGAGCAAAGCGAAGATCGACGAAGAAATTACCTTTTCAAGGGAGTGATCGATAGCTATTCTTCTTATAATCTCGGATTGAAGAAGTTGTAATTTGAAGTTGAATAATAAAGGTGATCATTACTTTTAGTCTTGCTTTCTTTAAATTTTCGCATTATGAAATCTCTATTTGTTGAATCTTCTATTTTCATAACGTGTGAGTAAATCTCCGCTTGCTAAGTATTCGAAGGAATTTGGTAGATCACATGGTGAGAGAATTCTATATTCATCTTAAATCTTATGGAGATTATAAAATTTAGAAAAAATAATCATTAATGTCCAAATTGTGAGTGGGATCAATTTATTGAGAATTTCGTCACAATATTGGGGATTAGATTGATGATCCTTCTTGTTAAAGGCTAGATAGGAATGGCAATCAATGAAAGGACAAGGGGCAATGAAGGAGAAACTCTAGTTTCTTCAAAAGATCCCTAATTCTCATTTATAACCATCAATCTAGCTGTAATTCTATCAATAGATAAGATGAATTATCTTGGATAATCATCCATGGCTACTAATTCCGTTCGAATTCTACAAGCTTTCTTCAATTTTCTTGATAACTACATTTGATCTTGGACAATTTTCTTGATTTCCTTTCTTGAAAACGATTTCTTGATTTTCTTGAAAATATTAATTCAACTAAATCTTGAGCTATTTTTTGAATTTCTTTACTAGTTCTTTCGACTCAATTAAAGCAAGAATTTATGAATTCCTTGAATCCCAGAGGACGACCCGTGCTCACTAACGCTCGCTACACGCGACACCGTTATTGATTGCGGTTATTATACGACTAAAACATTACATCACTTCTTTACTACTACATATTTTCTTTAAAATCAAAGAAGTGGAATTACAAAGTCAATCAAATGGCGACGTTGCCGGGGATACGTGCGTAATTTGTTCGTTCTTTCTATTAGGGTTGAAATATTATTATTACATCAAAAATTTACTTCAAAAACGCGTCGTGTGCTTAACGATTAGTGTGTGAATTTTGCAAGGGAATCTTGAATCATTGGAGCAGAGAGATAAAGATTCTGAAGCATTCAACAGGACCAGAGGACCAAGGGGAGCACCAGTAATTTTTTTTTTCCAAAGATCATTCAAATTGACCGTGTAACCGCGGCAATAAGCTTGTATTGGTCGCGGAACCATGGTGGTATTGGGGTATTGAGACTCCAATTTTCTCTGGTATATTCTCTTCTTTCTCCTTTCTTCTCTGATAAGTCCAATAGCAACTTTTCTGCAGGATTCTTTGCAAAAATTTGCCGCTCAAATTTTTTTGTTGCTGCGTGTTTTGATATTGGTTGTTTGTGCATATTGTAATACGGAAAATTAAGGGGCAAAGACTAAATTCAGATTAGGTGGGGATTTCATTACCCTTTCTAAGCCCCACAAATCACAAAACTAGCATCCGCATCACCCTTCATTAATTAAAATATATCTAAACCAAGACTCTAAGGACCATCGCGCTCAATTAGGACAGAGGAAGGTCGTGGATAACCTACTGCTTATCCGCATTTCTTTTGTGGTGTCTGGGCAAGTACGTTTGAGGCAAGTGGTTACTTAATTAGGCCCGCTATTTACATAGCGGATACCTCCCACTTACCTGTCACTTACCTGGCCACAAGAGGGATAAAGAGGTAGTAGATGATTGATCCTGCGATTTGTCCCCTGAAAGTCTAGGAGCGGTCTAGTGACTTGACCTAGGTAACCTTAGTTCTAGGGTTGTTTGTGCACTTTATTGATTTTGTGAGTCAACCCTCAAGTCCCACTTTCAAAGCAAAACAAACCAATTAGATCTTAAATTTTTTCTTTTCCCTTTTTACCCTCCCTCCTCTTTTCTTCTTATAATGGGTAACCTAAGTAGACGAACTCTTGCCAAGCTTTGCTATCCAGAACCAGATATTTCTTGTTTTCGTAATCGCTTTAGTATACCATCCGACTCTCCCAAGTCCTTAAGAGATCGGATAGAACAAACGGATAGAAACAGTTGGCCACCTCAGTCCAGGTCCTATCAACCGCATCCTAATTCTACATCTTTTTATGTTGATACTCCGAGTGAGGAAACTCTTAAACGCATGTCCATCGCTGAGCATATAGCGAGGGCTAATGGCCAAAGTTTCAATCCAGTCAAACCATTAGGACATCAAACACCACCACTTTCTAAAGAAGATTTTTATACTCGGTTTGTTGTGTATATGATGTCTGTTGAAAATCGCCAACCAACCAACTAATATCAATATTCTTCTTATTTCAATGTTGATCCTACTCCTACCCAATTTTCATAACCATTCAATTCCTATCAATCCTACCCGACTTCTACATCTTCTCTAGACAGTCCTTCTAATCAGTCATTAGGGAGTTTTACCTATCCACAAGAATTTCGATCTTATGCCGAAATCCTTTCTCGACCCATATCTAGTCTTGAGCGGACATTAGAAGAATATGTGGTAGTTACGAGCCGCATCAGAAAGGAATTGAAGGAGTCCATGGCCGTCTTCAATAAACAAAAAGAATAAGCAACTAGTTTCGAACCAGCTCAAAATCTTTCAATGTATGATACGACCATCTGACAAATTTAGAATTCAGGTAGTGAGAGAGAACGATACACCCTTCCTAATCAAACCTCCCCATCCCAAATTGAAATCCACAACTCCAGTTTCACTGATCTATCGAGTGCACCAATTGAAGATAGAATGTCTGATAAGTTGTGTGACTTTGTAGTGTTTGATTTATCCGATTGTGAAGGGTCCATTCCAAGTGAAACCACACCCAATCCTTGTAATCTTCACACCTCCACTCTAGAGCCGAAATTTATTAAAAACCATACTTTAGATGAGATATCTGAGACTTCTAACCTTCACTTGAATGAGATTGACGTTGGGGATATATTGGATGATGAACCAGAAATTTTGGATGAATTTGTCCCATCAATTCATCAGGTACTTTCACTCCCATGCAGTCATTATCTCGAGCCTTTAACTATTCTTCTCGAATTCTAAATGCGTCTTGAAGTTGATGATAATTGTATAACTGAAAAGCAAAACGAAATTCAGCCTTCAATTTCCACATCTGGTTCAGCGATACTCGACACACCAATTTGTTTACCCATTTTATCTTCCACTTTCTTTGGTTCTTCCATTCTTCCTTTAAGTTTAGCGAGTGTTGATGAATCACAATTCGATATTTCAAGTTCGATAATTCTAGAAAGCCAAGTTGATTTAGATACTTTTGAGAATGAGGTAGATGAGTTTTTCGAATCTAGTACCTCCATAATTTTTGACAAATCAAGTATGATAAATTCTGGCATAACACTTATTGACAGTGAAACGTTTAATCACACCATCGATGAAAGTGTCGAAGATATCAATGAAAGCTTTGAAGAAATTTTTGCTGACGAACTCGCATTCCTGAACAACACGGATTTTGTGATTAATCAACCTCCACCTAAAGAAGTTGAACCACCACCCCTTTTTCTTATAAAATACGAGAATGCAAATATTCCTAATCATTCACATTCTCGTTTTTATCCATCATCATTAAGTCGTCTCTACAAACTGATACACAAACCCTTTCTATACCATCACTTATCTCTTCCCCACTTCTTCATGTCGATAGGTGACGTGTTCTTCTACCAACCAGTGCATTACATTGATAAAATATTTGAATGGTTAGTATTAACTTTTGGTCTTTGTAAAGTTTTATATTGACCAATAACTTTACCTCCTCTTATAATTTTAAAAGCTTAATATTGTTTAAATCAACTTTTTTTTGGGGGGGGTATATTTTTGGCTCTTGAAAATAAAATTTGTACATAAAATTGTGAGCAAAAAATAAGTTTGGGGGAGGTTTTCATGTTCATTTATTCTTGTCCCCGTTAATAACTTTTCCTCTAAAGTCTACAGGTTTTTGAGATTTAAAAGATAACAACAGTGAGGACACTGCTGTAAACAGGTTTGGGGGAGGTTTGTGCTTATTTACGCATTACTTTGCATTACACTTTGCATAAGCTTTCAATTTTTGTTCTTTTATGATGAAAGATTAGAAAGTGAAAAATTATATTTAAAAGATTGGAAGAGTTTAAGAAAACCAAGAAAGTTAGATGTTTTCTTAAACGAAACTAGTAATAAGTATTTATGAGCCGTTGTTCCAAGGGTTAGTAAGATGAAGGAAGTCACTAATATGAGAATAAAAATAAGTCTGAAAAATAGTTCCTATTCTGGAAGCCAAACATTTGAACGTTGATACCCCTACTATACGCACTTACACACGTCTTGAAACTCGGGATAGTAGAGGATACCTTGAAATGCTCTTGTCTAAAAGCCAAAGTACGAAGAAAATAAATGAAGCATAAAAGTATAAAATGGTGAAGAAAAATGAACACTGATTTTGTAATCACTAAGGCAGCATAAAAAAAATATAGCGAGGGTGCTTCATCACCTAGTGCCTTAGACCGACTGGTTTGGGAGTCACTGCTAAGTCTCAGGTGTTGCAAGACGAGGAAATTGCTAATTACGCCTAATATGTGAGCACATTTAGTAATCGGTCGGTTAGTATCTCAAGAAGTATTAACGGTCGCATGAAGAATGTGCGAGCAATTTCATCTAAAATATTCACCGACTAAAAAGTACTGAGGTAGATGGACAAGAGTATGATAGCTTGAATTGAATTCTCCGAGTGTAGGGATGTCTTTTACACACACGTAGGGGTATATGATCGGTGTTTGGAAGAAAGGTAGGGATGAAGAATAAAGGCGATGTTTTATTGAGGGATGATGTGATTTCTAACATCTTTTCATGAACTATTAAAGATAGGGCTCATGACAACCGAAAACCTAGTGTAGTTGAAAACTCTAATTTTAAAGTTCTTTCTTTTACAATTCTTATCTTTATATGTAACTTTCACAGTCTTTCTTTTATTATAGGATTTTGTGGGTGCAATCCGCTGAAAACCCTCAGGAGACAACACTCCTCCTACTAGGGACACCTAGAGGTTTAAAAGCTTGTTGCACGTGCTCAGTGCAATCGTGTTGCCTACGAAAGTGTGCTAGTTAGTTTTTCTTTTTCTTTCTATTTTCTCCTTCTCCTGAATAAAAGAAGTTTGCTCGGGACGATCAAAGTCAAGTTTGGAGGAATTTGTTCAGTTGAAATTATTGCAATTTTTAACATAACAATTTCCTCACTTTTCTAATCATTTAAGGGTGTTTGTTATAAATATAACACATATTACAAGTTCATCTGCAAAATATCAATTACCACGTGTTATAGATATAATCAACATTTTTTAAAGGAAATTGTATGTTTAATATTTCCCGCATAATATTGTATATCTCTAACATTCTTCATTGAGATCTTGTGCAAAAATTAGCTCAGGACAGATATCGGAATCGCAAATTCACCGATAAAAATATAGGAAATCAAAGAGTTAAATTCTGGCAGAGATTCAAAAGAGATAAAAAGATTCCAGATATCAAATATAAACCCAGAAACCAACAAAAGAAGGCTTAAGAGATTTGGAGTCATGATCTCACCAATCGGCCACGGATCCACGGCCGAATTAGCCCGAGTCGCCACGGATCCGCGGCCGAGTCAGGGGATCGGATATCGAGATTTTTCCAGAAGCTTCCCTGTAACGTCTTAGCTTGCTGAGGACGCTTCATAACTACCTAACTTATTCTAGAAGCCTCTTTGTAACCACCTAGCTTATTGGGGAAGTTTGATTAGGGGCTATAAAAAGGACCTAAGCCTACATTAAAATGGTTGTTGATTTTTAGTACACAATTACAAAAACAATTTAGATCCAATTTCAAGAGCCACCAAATCTCAAGATCAAGAATTATCGAGAAGTTCATCAAGCGATTCAACAAAAGATCCTTTACGCGAAGCCGATTGTCATCAACGAGCACGTGATCCTCGATAGATCCAAGACTCACGGTGATCGAGCAAAGCGAAGATCGACGGAGAAATTACCTCTTCAAAGGAGTGATCGATAGCTATTCTTCTTGTAATCTCGGATCGAAGAAGTTGTAATTTGAAGTTGAATAATAAAGGTGATCATTACTTTTAGTCTTCCTTTCTTTAAATTTTCGCATTATGAAATTTCTATTTTTTGATTCTTCTATTTTCATAATGTGTGAGTAAATCTTCGCTTGCTAAGGATTCGAAGGAATTTGGTAGATCACATGAAGAGAGAATTCTATATTCATCTTAAATCTTATGGAGATTATAAACTTTAGCAAAAATAATCATTAATGTCCAAATTGTAAGTGAGATCAATTTATTGAGAATTTCGTCATAATATTGGGGATTAGATTGATGATCCTTCTTGTTATAGGCTAGATAGGAATGACAATCAATGAAAGGACAAGGGGCAATGAAGGAGAAACCCTAGTTTCTTCAAAAGATCCCTAATTCTCATTAATAACCATCAATCTAGCTGTAATTTTATCAATAGATAAGATGAATCATCTTGAATAATCATCCATGGCTACTAATTCCGTTCGAATCCTACAAGCCTTCTTCAATTTTCTTGATAACTACATTTGATCTTGGACAATTTTCTTGATTTCCTTTCTTGAAAACGATTTCTTGATTTTCTTGAAAATATTAATTCAACTAAATCTTGAGCTATTTCTTGAATTTCTTTACTAGTTCTTTCGACTTAATTAAAGCAAGAATTTACGAATTCCTCGAATCCCAGAGGACGACCCGTGCTCACTAACGCTCGCTAAACGCGACACCGTTATTGATTGCGGTTATTATACGACTAAAACATTACATCACTTCTTTACTACTACATCTTTTCTTTAAAATCAAAGAAGTGGAATTACAAAGTCAATCAATGGGATTTGAACTCTGGTGCTATGTCTTAACAGTGCAATGCCTTTACTAGTGAGCTACAAGCTCTTGCTTGCTGTTCAAAATTGAATCAAATACTTATAGTTCTCACAGGTAAATACCCCAAGTGTACATTAACTTCTAAACAATTTTATGTACACAGAATTTGGAGTTGTTACTGTCTACCCTCCCTACAAAAATTTCGTTCTCGAAATTTACAAATTTTATTATAAGGACTATTTTACAAATATGTGAGGGTATCTTTGTAACACCCTAGTTCAGTTATACTATGATCGATTTGATCATTCTATTTATTTTGTGATTTTCTTGATTTTATTCGTTTTGGGTGCGGATAATGTTTTGGTATCTGTGGTTTGTATCCGACCCGACTCGCTTGCTTGAAACCCTTCTTGATTCCTGTTTATGATTTATCCCGGCTAATTATGAGAATCCGTGCACTGTCATGTTTTATATCCTGCATATCTGCATTATATCTGGCATCTGTATATGTTTTAATAATACAAATATAATTAAATAAAATATTTTAAAAATATCTAGTATGGCCTGCATCATACCCCTAACCCTGTCGTGGCATCCGTACATCGTGTTCTCATTTCGTTCAGTGAAACGGACTCGTTTGGATCGCTATGTGTATCCGTTCTTGGGGGTATGCTTTTTCGTTATCCGGACATCGATTTTTGGTTTTTGTTGACACGTGTATTATCAGTATTTTCAAACCCTAATTTTAGACCCAACCCGGGCATATTTTGGAGTAATTTTGTATTAGCCAGAATCTCAAATTTAACTAATATTATACTGATTCGTTTATATTTTTTTAACCAAAACTAACAAAATCAAATCCTACATCTCTCTCTCTCTCTCTCTTAAATATACACATATATATTATTTTCCTAACCTATTTATTTAACCACATACACATTCCTCTCTTTCTCTCATCTTCTCAGTTTTTCCCGCCTTCCTCGTTGCTCGAACCCACGCCACGCCCCTCGCTTGCGCTCGTCACCGTCAACCCCACGACGTCGACGACCACCTTCGACGGCCTCACCTCGCCATCACCATCGTCTACTCCTCGACCCCACCTCACTTTCCTCTCTTTCCCCGTCGCCTCTCCCCGCTCGAACCTATAGCCCCGACCTCACCTGCCCTCGTCCCCATCGCCACTACCTCCACCTTCATCACCTTTCTCCTCTCTCCTTTCCTTTTCCTGCACACCCGCACACCCACTCCCCGACGATCAAGAAACCCACTGCCTCGCCTGCAACCTCTCCGGAAAACCCTTCTCTCGTCGTCAACCTCTCTGTCCTTGCCTCTGTCCCAGAACCCTTGAGCCAACCCCTAAGCACCAGCCCCTTCTTATTCTTCTTCTCTTCTTCTTATTTCTTGATTCCGTATTTTCCGGTCATCACCGGAGCCGTGCCCGTCGCCGATGATCCGGGCGACCCAGTGGACATCCCCAGCCAGCGTGGTCGTGTTCTTGCTTTGCCTGGTTCAGTTCTGTATGCTCGCGTATGTATCGCGACATTTACCAACGTCGGACGCGCCGTACGCACCTCGTATTGAGATCCGATCAGGCAAGTTTATCTTGCTACATGCTATACTACTATATTTTGCATTCATGCGAATAATAATATTACATATTGTTTAGTTATGCATCCAATGTTACCGTTATATTGTTTTCGGATAGCCGTTCGTATCCGTATCATTTATTACATTTCTAGTTGCATGCAAGTTTATCTTGCTACATGCTATGATATTATATTTATATTCATATGAATAAAAGTATTACATGTCGTTTAATTATGCATCATATGTTACAGTTTTACAGTTTTACAATACCCGTTCGCATCCGTACAGTTTATTACATATCTAGTCGCATGCAAGTTTATCTTGCTACATCCTATGCTATTATATTTACATCCATATGAATAAAAATATTACATATTTATTGCATTGTGCATCCTATGTTACCGTTTTACCGTTTTCCGATATCCGTTCGTATCTGTGTTATTTATTATATATCTAGTTGCATGCCATGTCATATTATATCATGTTACCGTTATATTAGTACCCCATGCTTGATAATATGCATCGTGCGTAGTCATGAAGTTGTAGATGTAACCCTGATAGATCTTTGTGCATTCGTGTTTTACTGTGCATCCGTGCTTTTATCGTGCATCCGTACTTGCTACAGTTTTATTATGAGCATCCGTTTGATACCTGTGCACTACCTGTCATGACCTGATACATCACTACTTGACCTGTTACCTGATCTTGTTTCTAATGCCGACAATCCTGACATGTTGTCCTGACAGACGTATCCTGTTGTCTGCATAGACAAACCTGTACCTGCTTGATCCTGTGTTGGCATTAGCTCCAGTTTATCAATACCCGACTTGAACACATAACCTCGGGGGTATGGGGAAATCAAAGGTGTAACCGAGTGTAACTTAAAAGGATATTACTTGATCCGCGGTCCCGGGGGGTAACGGGAAAGAATCATTCGTGATTCTTCTTGGTTCGTGGTTCCGGGGGTAACTGGACAGAGTCATTCATGACTCTTATAACTTGGTCCGTGGTCCTGGGGGATAACGGGACAGAACCATTCTTGGTTCACATATCTTGATCCGTGGTCCCGGGGGGTAACGGGACATATTCTTTGAGTTACATTAGGAGTACATCAATTGATTTCGTATAACTTTAGAATAGATAATCCAGTAGCACAGTTTAGATTACTTACCGCACTTCACCTGCACGTATACACTTCACAGTTTCATACCCGTGTTACTTGTTATATTCATGTTATCGTGTATATTCATGCCTGCATATATTGTTGCATCCTGGTTAAATTTTGTTGTTTGATATTATGACGCACTAACGTCTGGGTTTTGCATGGCCCAGTTCCTTTATCTCTTTCACAGGTCGACCAGGAGTACTTCAGCCGACATGCCGAACAGTGAGGAGCATGTTGGTGTTTAGTTTAGTTTAGTTTAGTTTCTTTCAGCTTTTCATTTCCTGATGTGAGCCCGTATATGGGACGTACTTTCCAGATTGTCATTGTTTATTGGATTTATTGCTTTCGCATATTTATATTTCTTGACTCGTTTATTCTGGCAAATGGACATGTATTGGATAGTTTTATATTTTTCCTGTTCTTGATATCTTATAGACAGCCGTAATGTGACTATGGATGGATGTTTCCTAACCATAGGTAGCATGGTTGGCTCTGTCATGTGCCGATCGTAACGCACTCTGGGAAGCGGGGCGTGACAGAGTTTGTTTGGTATCAGAGCTATAGGATTTAGGTTAATCGGGTTTGATTCTTTTGTAGTTGGGTATTGGACACAATACACGAATCAGGATACCCGTATTTAGGAACATGTCCTGCCACATTGTTGTCGTGATTCTTGAATCTTATCTTTCTCTTGACTCTTTACCTTGACGAGATGGAATGAGTTTGCATCTCGGCTTGAAATTCTTCTGATTCCCTATTGTTTCTCCCTTCCTATTCCTTCGATTCTGATACTAGGATTTGGATGACTTGAACGGAGTTATGTGATTGTAACTATGAACTGCAGCATGGTTACAATGTGGTACTCTATTTAAGCAACTTGGAGTCCTATTCTTGATTCACTTCCTTGATTTATGGCCGTGATATTACCTTGCTTCTCTCGGTTTCATTGCTTACCAGTTTATGTTTACCGTAAGCTTGAATCCTGTTTACTGTGCTTATCTTCTTCAGTATGTTGGCTTCGGATGAAGTCGTTTCTGGTATCCTACTCGTTCCTGATTTTCCCGCATTAGTATTATTCGATTCTGGTGCATCCCATTGTTTTATGTCGTCCAAGTTTACTGCTGCACATTCGATTGCATGCACGGCCCTGTCTAGTTGTTGGGACATACACATTGGGAACGGGAAGATCATATCTAGTATCGAGTGCAAAGATTGTTCGGTTGTTATCTGCGGACGTGAGTTATTCGCGGATTTCTTGGTGATCGATACTGGCAGTTTCGATATTGTCTTGGGAATGGATTTTCTCGGCACTTTCCATGCTCACATTAATTGTAGAGTAAAGAAAGTGATTTTCCAGATTCCCGGACATCTGGAGTTTGTATTTGCTGGAGGTAGCAGCTCTGTCGGGCTAGTCGAGTTCAGGCTAGGCCGACAAGCGCCGTTCTTTCGTCAATGGAAGTTGATAAGGAGGAAGCGCCAGCAGTAGTTCGAGAGTTCATGGACGTGTTCGAGGACATCTCGGGTTTACTGCCAAAGCGAGATGTGGAGTTCACGATTGATCTTGTTCATGGTGCAACGCCAATCTCAAAGGCATACTATTCGATGACACCGGTGGAGTTGGAAGAAGTCAAGAAGCAGGTTACCGAATTGCTAGAGAGGGGTTGGATTCGCAGCAACAATTCACCCTGGAGAGCCCCAGTTCTTTTAGTTAAGAAGAAAGATGGCATAAGGAGGATGTGCATCGATTATCGAGAATTAAACCGGGTTACTATTAAGAACAAGTACCCGATCCCTCGCATCGGCGAATTATTCGAGCAACTCAGTGGCGCGAGGGTATTCTCGAAGCTGGATTTGCGATCCGGATATCATCAAGTTCGAGTTAAATCAGAGGATATTTGCAAGACTGCGTTCCGAACTTGATATGGACATTACGAGTATTTAGTGATGCTATTCGGAGTCACGAACGCCTCGGCGATATTTATGGACTTGATGAACCGAATCTTTTCACCGTTCTTGGACCAGTTTATAGTGGTGTTTATCGATGATATTCTGGTCTACTCGCGGAGCCTAGAAGAGCATGCAGAACACTTGAAGATCGCACTGCAAACGTTGAGGCAAGAAAGATTATATGCGAAGATGAGAAAGTGCGAGTTTTGGCTCGAAGAAGTGAAGTTTTTGGGGCATGTCGTATCCGGAGATGGAATCGCTGTTGATCCTGAAAAGATTGCAGCAGTTCATGATTTGCCGATTCCAAAGAACGCAGCGGAGGTCAGAAGTTTTCTTGGGCTTGCTGGATATTATAGAAGGTTCATGGAGAATTTTGCTCGTTTGGCTGAGCCTTTGACCAAGCTTACGCGGAAGTAGGTACCGTTCATTTGGATAGATAGATGTGCGTCAGGTTTTGAGGCAGTGAAGCAAAGATTGACAACCGCTCCTATTTTGACCGTGCCAGATGGTTCCGGAGGATTGGTTATTCACTGCGACGCATCTGGGAAAGGCTTGGGATGTGTTCTTATGCAGCATGGAAAGGTTATAGCCTACGCATTGAGACAATTGAAGATCCATGAGAAGAATTACCCAACTCATGATTTGGAGCTAACAGTAGTGATTTTCGCTTTGAAGATTTGGAGACACTACTTATTGGGCGAAAGGGTCGAAGTATTCACCGATCACAAATGCCTAAAGTATGTGTTCACGCAGAAAGAGCTTAACATGAGGCAGCGTAGATGGTTGGAGCTGATGGCTGACTATGATCTTGATCTCAAGTACCATCCGGGGAAAGTTAATGTAGTGACGGATGCGCTTAGTCGGTTGCCAGCAATATGGATGTTGACTGCACAGAAGGAGCTTATCGATGACTTCCAGAGATTCAAGTTGGAGATCGCGTTACAGCATTCTTCAGGACAGTTGATGCAGCTGCAAGTACAGTCGTCGTTGATCGATAATATTAAAGCAGCGCAGTCGCACGATCCAAGGTTGCAGAAGTTTCGAGAACAGGTAGAAGCGGGACTTCGAACGGACTTGTTGATTCATGAAGATGGGTCGTTACGATTCGGGAGTTGTTTATGTGTGCCGAAAGGAGATATTCGTGAAGAAGTTTTGAAGGAGGCGCACAATTCCGCCTATTCTGTACATCCAGAAGGCACGAAGATGTACCGTGACCTACGACAGCATTTCTGATGGGAAGGCATGAAAAGGGAGATTGCTCGCTTTGTAGCGAAGTGCTTGGTGTGTCAGCAAGTCAAGGCTGAACATCAAAGAGTAGTTGGTTTATTTCAACCACTTCCGATTCCTCAGTGGAAGTGGGAACATATAACCATGGATTTTGTGACAGCATTACCGCGGAGTCTAAAGGGTAATAATGCAGTTTGGGTGATTGTTGATCGATTGACCAATGCAACTTATTTCATACCATTTCGAGTTGGTCAGTCAACGGAAGCGTTAGCAGAATGATACCTGAAGGAGATTGTGAGATTGCACGAAGTACCTATGAGTATCGTTTCCGATCGTGATACTTGATTCTTGTTGCACTTCTGGAGGAGTTTACAGGAAAGTTTGGGGACTCGTTTGAAGTTTAGCACCGATTATTATTCTCAGATAGATGGCCAGTCAAAAAGAACGATATAAACTATTAAAGATATGTTGAGAGATTGCATGTTGGACTTCAAGGGTTAATGGGAGGATCCTCTACACTTGGTGGAGTGTAATGCTTCGAAAATCGTTTAGGCAGTTTTTCGGTAATCGGCTAAATTAGCAGCCTTTTCCGTAAAAAGTCAAAATAGGTATTTTTCATTATAGACCTAATTATACAAAATTTAGATAAGATATTACTATAAATTGGTCACTAAAATGCCACTTAAAATTTTCTAGTTAAATAAATTTTTTTCCTTAATTAATTATTTTTAATATTATTTTAAGCTTTTAAAAATACATTTAATTAGTGATAAATACAAATTTAATTGGGTAAATTATATAATTAGGAACCATTATAACTAAAAATTAGTGAAATAAAATAAAATTTTAGCAAACATTTCAAGTTTAATTGTTATGGTAAAAGGGGGTTGAAAATGGAAAGAAAAAGGGTGTTTTTTGAAAGTTTTTGATGTGATTTGTATTTATTACCTAAAGAGATATTTTTCCTTGGAAAATTCTACACACAGCTCTCATTTCCTCACCTCTCCCACCCTTGGCCGAGACCCCCCTCCAACAGCCCTATTTTCCCCCCCATTTTCCTTCTTCAAAAATCCTTGCAAAAATCAACAAAATCCACAAAAATTACACACTTTTCCTTACAATTTCTAAACTAATTCCTATTATACTTTCTCTCAAACCCTAATTTGTTTAAAAAGTGGAGAAAATAGGTGTCTTGGAGACTAGTGCAAGCTAGGAATCATCACTTGTGAGGTATAATCCTAATCTAGTGTTTAATTGTAGTTTAAGTTTGCTAGATTTAGTAGTTTAAGTGTGGAATTTGGTTTAAATTGTTTGCTTATGATTTTTCAAGAGAGGTGTTGATGATCTAATTAGGGTTTTCATTCTTGGGTATTGATCTAAATTTGTAGTTTAACATATTAGGGAATGTTAAACCTAATCTAGTAGCCAAATTGCTAGTTGTTGCATTTAAATTGTTTGAATTAGGTTCTTTTTGCAAACTAGATTTTTACAAAACATATAATTAGGTTAGATAAAATTATAATGAGGGTTTTTATTATTATATTGTGGTGTTAATGTGTAGATTAATATGTAAATTGAGTGTGAAGCATAATCTAATTACAAATTTCTAGCTTTCACTTCAAAATTGTCACAATATTGCTATTTTTATTAAACTAGGTTTCGAAAATTTATTTAAAATGAGGGATTAAAAATAAAGCTAGGGTTTTAGCACATCCTTAAGGTTTCAAGGAGGGGGTTTAACAATTTTAAATGTGCAAAATCAAGTGCAATTGTGGAATTGTAAATTTTTTTCTTAAAAGTATCGAAATCGGGCAAGTTTGCAAACTAGAATTTCGATTTAATACAAATTAGGGTGTTAAAAATATAGTAATGGTTTATATAATCTAGTTATGCTATTTAATGAGTATTATGACCATTAATTTCATTTAAACGTCAAGTTTTGAAGTAAAATGGTAAATTGACGTTTTCTAGGTTTTTACGAAATCGGACGATTTGATCGATTTTAAGTTTTTGATGATTTAAACCATATTTTATATTATAAATAATGAGTTTTGATACTACGAGTTGTTTTTTGATGTTTTACCTCGATCAATAGGCGTTTGTACGCCGATATCGAGCGACATTTGGTTCTTTTGCATGAGCGGGACATAGGTTTTAACCTATGCGCGTTCCGTGCGTCGTTTTGATTTTGTCCGTGATTCAGTTTACAATATTATATATGTTTGCGTATAGGTACCCCTCACGTGGAATTCGGACGAGGAAGAAGAGGAGGGCGACATCGTTTTCGGCGGACAAGGACCAGGTGAGTAGATGTATATCTACGGGGGAAGTCGGGTGGATGGCGTTTAGCACCCCCGCAAACGTAGAATAGGAATATTACTTATTGTCATTAGAAAGACAAACGTGACCTTAGATTCTTGGTGAGTAGGACCCTAGTAATGACCTTAGGTTGGACTAGACTGATTTAGAAAGACCTTACCAGAGGATGAATATCTTGGAGGAGGTTCGTAGGTTTCAGGTAGATACACACACGCGCACACACAGAAACTTGACTTGGTGTATATGTGTATGTGTATATATATATATAGGGTTATGTGTAGGTATATATATACACAGCATGTATATGTGAGATAAGGATGTGATATGATACATGGGGATGAAACAATATAATTGGGCTTGATGCCGTGATCTCTTGGCTATACAGTCGTGTTATGATGTTAGCGGATCATTAGAGAATGAGATAATGGATATGTATACATAAACAATAATAGGTGGTGATGATATTGAGGTACATGAGACTCTAAAATAGAACCCGGACTGTAACCTGTGACTGAATCACGATATGATATATGGGTGATTGTTTACGATATCATATAAGTGTGACTTGATTACGATATGATAAGGGTGTGACTTAATCAAGATATGATATATATATGACATGAAATTTCTGAGGATAAATCGACGATGTATATTTATGCTGGTAATGATATATGCTTGATGTATGCGATTACAGTACAATACCTTGATCATGACATTATTGATGATGATATTATACGAATGATGATACACGTAGGTGATACTTGACCCATACCCCGATATTGGGATATCGTACGATGGATTTTACCGTACGAGGCATAGATGTGATGATTGATCCGCACTCTTGATTCCAGAAAGCCGTACCACATACGTGACGCTATTGAGGTTGGATCGCCGACTATTAGAGTTATGGACTCAGAGCTTAGGTGGACTCTTATTTCTTATTGAATAGTTTCTTAGGTTTAGTTCCTTAGGGGGTTAGATGGACACTAGTTTAGGCTCGAGTCATATAGTTGTAGTTAGACTTGTATTTTAAAAACGAATGGTTAATACACATCCGTCTTTACATTCAGACCGTAATCATCATGTTGCACGTTCATACATATGTTTCTATAATCAGTATGGAACTCTGCCTGTTAGGACACCAGCACCATTACCGATGATGCGCATATTCCACGCACACTTATTGCCGGCTCACACACATCATCATCGGTAATTGCTATGTCACGTACACTTTAGAGCATATTTTCTTTTATTGATAAAATCAGCTAAAAGCTAGATCGATATAATATTGTGATTATTCTCAGGTGTTAGTCTAGACATGGCATTTATTACTTAGACATTTCATGCATTCACATTTTCATGTTATCATGCATTATTGTGAGGCTTATGCCGACACTTATCATTTATTTACTCATGATTTTGGGATTTTGTATTTCTATGAGATTTCTGGGTTTTGGGGAAAACCGCAATAATATATATAAAAACTTCTCTCTCTCCTCCTCTCTTTTTAAAATATAAGCTGCGGTTTTCTTGTGATGTATGTGTCGTCCACCATGAGATTTCATGTTTTCTGTTGGATTTCGAGACCTGATTCGAGGAGTGGATGAACCGTCTCGGGTACATGGTGGGCCCGGTATGGTACCCCAGGGCAAGAAGATCGAGTTGTAGACGATGAGCCTGGCAGGGGAGGACTACCTACCGGTGATGTCTGGCGCGGCGGATATCCGGAGGATACCGACCGTTGTCGTGAGATTTGATGATATGGGCCGATCCGGACTGACGGAGCCCGAGATATTGAGACTATGAGGTATTGAGACTTGAGATTTACCTGTTTTGTGTCGATGCTTGACACGGATTTCCATGGATTTCATCGTTGATATTTCAGATTTCTATACAAATTCTACCATGATAAAAGCTAAAGATTTCTTATACAGATATATCCAGATTTCAGGATTGGTTATTTTACATTCATGGTGCATGCATACTCATTCACATGACATATTACTCTTTGAGGTACTGCCACGAGCACGGAGTATTTGCACTTACATGTAGTTTATTACCCTGCATTACTAGATGACTAGTGAGATATTAGTATATTGTTATGACCTAGGATAGCGTCGTGCATTCGATTTCTTTTCGCAGATATCTTCTACTCACGAGTTGGAAACTCACCCCCGTTGTTCCAAATTTTGTTACAGGTTCGATGTACAGATTTCCTTGGCAGCTTGCTGGCACATCATTTCATTCAGGGTGATTTGCACGGTAGGTTGGTTCACTTGTATCTGGACCGCCGTTGTACTTTTAATTATTTCATTAGTATCTAGTAAGCTCCATTAACCAAACTTGTATTACTTGATAAGTTGTAAGGACTAGTTATTTATTTCGACCTTAGAGTCGCGCATGTTTTATTGTGGTTTGGTGGATTTGTCTTATTTTGAGTTTTGAGCCTCGCCCTTTAGCGTTGTATATTATTGTGCTTGGTATGGTTGTTTCCGCCTGTTGGCGTAGAGCTAGCTCCCGCTTGGGGATGCCATTTTATCATTTGTATATATTTTACTTGTTTGTACCCGTTTGGGGCCAGTTTTTACAAAGGAGACTCTACCGAAATTTTTGAGAAAATTGGACGTTGCTTTTAAACTTGTTTTCTACATGTTTTCCTTTACCTCTTCTTTTATATGGTTTAGATTTCTGGGCTTCGGCTTACTTAGATTACGTGGCGCCTCTAGACGCTTCGTAATTTAAGTGCCGGTCACGTTCCGTACTTTCGGGTCGTGACATGGAGTTTTCGTATAATAATAGCTTTTAGGCGACTATTCAGATGGCTCCATTCGAAGATTTATATGGTCGCAAGTGTCGCTCATCCGTATGTTGGGACAATGTTGGAGAACGAAGATTGTCGGGACCGGATCTTGGCGTGCAAAGCGTGGAGAAAGTTAATACTAACCGGAATCACATGAAGGCAGTACAAGATCGGCAGAAGAGTTGGGCCGATACAGCAAGAAGACCTCTGGAGTTCGCTGTTAGTGATCTTGTATTCTTGAAGATATCACCGACTAGAGGAGTGATTCGTTTTGGGAGTCGAGACAAGCTTAGTCCTCGATTCATGGGGCCTTTCGATATTATTGAGCGTGTTGGAGAAGTAGCTTATCGATTGGCTTTATCGCCATCTTTGGAGAGTGTTCATGATGTATTTCATGTATCTCAACTCCGTAAGTATGTTCGAGATGAGACGCACGTGCTAGATCATTCAGACCTGACTGTAAGGGAGGACTTGACCTATGAAGAACGACCGATGTCGATTGTTGATTGAAGAGAAAAGGTCCTCAAGAACAAGGTTATCCCTCTCGTACTTGTTTCATGGGGGAATCGCTCGCACGGAGAATCGACTTGGGAACGAGAAGACGAGATTCGACAGAAATTTCCACACCTCTTTTCCTAGATTCATGTTTGCTTGTCTTTTCTTGTTCCGGAAATTTCGAAGACGAAATTCTTTTGTAGTTGGGTATAATGTAACACCCTAGTTCAGTTATACTATGATCGATTTGATTATTCTATTTATTTTGTGATTTTCTTGATTTTATTCGTTTTGGGTGCAGATAATCTTTTGGTATCTGTGATTTGTATCCGACCCGACCCGCATACTTGAAACCTGTCTTGATTCCTGTTTATGATTTATCCCGGCTAATTATGAGAATCCGTGCACTGCCATGTTTTATATCCTGCATATCTGCATTATATCTGGCATCTGCATATGTTTTAATAATACAAATATAATTAAATTAAATATTTTAAAAATATCTAGCATGGCCTGCATCATACCCCTAACCCTGTCGTGGCATCCGTACATCGTGTTCTCGTTACGTTCAGTGAAACGGACTCGTTTGGATCGCTACGTGCTCGCTACGTGTATCCGTTCTTGGGGGTATGCTTTTTCTTTATCCGGACATCGATTTTTGGTTTTTGTTGACACGTGTATTATCAGTATTTTCAAACCATAATTTTAGACCCAATCCGGGCATATTTTGGAGTAATTTTGTATTAGCCAGAATCTCAAATTTAACTAATATTATATTCATATAATATTATACTGATTTTTTTAACCAAAACTAAAAGTTTAAATATTTTTGAAATCAAATCCTACAGCGCTCTCTCTCTCTTAAATATACACATATATATTATTTTCCTAACCTATTTATTTAACCCCATACACGTTCCTCTCTCTCTTTCATCTTCTCAGTTTTTCCCGCCTTCCTCGTCGCTCAAACCCATGCCGCGCCCCTGGCCCGCGCTCGTCGCCTTCAACCCCACGTCGTCGACGACCACCCTCGACGGCCTTACCTCGCCATCACCATCGTCAACTCCTCGACCCCACCTCACTTTCGTCTCTTTCCCCGACGCCTCTCCCCGCTCGAACCCATAGCCCCGACCTCGCCTGCCCTCGTCCCCGTTGCCACCACCTCCACCTTCATCACCTTTCTCCTCTCTCCTCCCCTTTTCCTGCACACCCGCACACCCACTCCTCGACGATCAAGAAACCCACTGCCTCGCCTGTAACCTCGCCGGAAAACCCTTCTCTCGTTGTCAACCTCTCTGTCCTTGCCTCTGTCCCAGAACCCTTGAGCCAACCCCTGAGCACCAGCCCCTTCTTCTTCTTCTTCTTCTTATTCTCTTCTTCTTGTTTCTTGATTCCGTATTTTCCGGTCATCACCAGAGCCCTGTCCGTCGCCGACGATCCGGGCGACCCAGTGGACATCCCCAGTCAGCGTGGTCGTGTTCTTGCTTTGCCTGGTTCAGTTTTGTACGCCCGTGTGTGTATCGCGACATTTACCAACGTCAGACGCGCCGTACGCACCTCGTACTGAGATCCGATGTAACATTTCAAAAAATATAAAATATTATTTTTGGAATTTAATATTAAAATAATATATTTCGCGAAAACTACCCGATTTGCGAATTTGGGGTTTTCGTAAAATAGTATAAATATATACCAATATTTGTTAAAAAAATGGAGATTAAAATGATTTATTCATTTAAAAATATATTTATTGGATTTGGTATTTTTATAATTAATTATATGCAGTTTAAATAAAAATTGATTAGTGCAGTATTAATCGCGATTAGGCCAAATCCGTCTTTTTAACTAATCATGGCTAGTGTACCATAACATGTTGCATTTTAGTTACATGTTGTAGTAGTGTGTTTGTTGATATTTGATTTTTAAAAAAGAGATAAGAAAATAGAATAGAATTATTGGAGAGAGAGAGGGGACACGCTCATGTGTGGGGGTGAGATTAAGAGAGAGAGAGTGAGAATAAAAGAGAGAGGGAAGATAAGAGAAAGAGAGAGTGGCTGCCCTCTTTCCTTTCCCATGGCTTTTCTTCATCTTCTTCATATTCAAGCTCCCCTCACTTCTACCCCCATGTTTCATCTTCAAAACCTTGCCAAAACCCTATACCCCCTTCACTAAAAATGATCACAACCTCTCTACAAACACATTGGACCTTTCAAAATTGGATTTTGAAGACTTTGAGCAACTCAAGAAAATTCTTGAGTTGCCAAATGAGGTATATTTCCTTTCCTTTAGTTTAGTTTTAGTTTTCTTTGCATCATAGTTTAGTTTAAAGTTAAACTTGTATAGATTGTGATCTTGGAATTTTCCAAGTTGCTGTTAAATGATAAGTAGAGGTGTAGTGAGTGTTTACAAGACCTTAGAGATCGATTTCTGGACCTAGAACAGAGAATGGAACCCGATACACGAAGTTAGAATTTGCCCCATGTCGGTTTTGTGAACATCTTGAGCCTACAGGGTATCTGGAGCTGTCTGGGGTAGTTTTAGGAAAATCTAGCAAGTTCAGTGACCTAGATAAGTGGCCAAAAGACCACCACCAAAACACGAGATGCTAATTACCTGATATGTCCGGCGAGCTCGGACAATAGGGTGATGTCGCCGGATTTAGTGTGGGGTCTGGGGTTGGTTTTTTGGCTGTAGCTCATAATCCCTATAAACAACTCCCTGTACTTTCTTGTTTTGTCCCAATTAACCTGAGCTAAAATCTGGGAGCTGTTGTGAGTGTTTTGGGCAAAGTTTTCCGAGGTTTGAATGCTTGGTTTTGATGTTTGGATTTGTATTTGGTTGTTGGGCGTTTTTACGTCAACAACAAGGTTTGTTTGATTGTTTTTGCTTGCGTAAGCTATGGGTTCTAACCTATAGGCAATCCGTGTGCCATATCGGTTTTTGGACATTGATTTTAATGGTATTGCGATATGTATTGATTGTAGGTACCTTCGCGTGGATTCCGAGACGACGAAGCACATCGACTACGGCTGAACAAGGAGTTCCGCAGGTGAGTAGATTTATATCTACGGGGGAAGTCAGGTGGATGGCGTATAGCACCCCCGTAAATTATAATGGAAACCGATTTATAGAATATGGTTAAGGAAACCATGTTAGAAACTTATGGATATGGTTGAGGAATTAGTAGGAGACAAGATATACCACGACTTAAGATTATAGTTTATGGTTTAGTATGACATGATATGATAGAATGGATGTCTCGATTTGATATATAAGGATGTGAAACGTAAATGTGAATCACGATATATGAATATATGTAGTTGCAAGAGAAAAAGTGATGTGAGATTATAGTGGCGTTGTATAGGTCGATAAATACGACATGAGATTTAAAAGATGACTTGATGTGAGATATTGATGTGATGAAAAGAGTATACGATGAGATATGATGACTTGGTTTGATATGTCGTTATACGGATGCGAGTCGATATGTGATAATTGATACCTTTGTCGGTCCCATGATATGAGATGGATGCAGATGTGACCTGAGATATAGGTATATACATATAAAATAATGTGAATAATGAGTGATATGCCGTACGAGACGTTAGGTTCGTACCCTCATTGTCATATTGGTTGATAGGATCCCTAATTGTTTAATGCCGCCGTACGATGGATTACCGTACGTGATGAGTTTTATCTGATGATTAATCCATACCCTTGATTAGAGGATGCCGTACGATAGATTATACGGTACGTGATGTTGTGAGGCTGGATGCCGATCGATAGATTCACCGACTCGGTTATGTTATAGATACGTATACCTTATAGCATTTCGCTTACGATGTACTTTATGCTACGTTCATGTTATTCTCATTGCATTACATATACCTGTGCTAGTACACTCACACCATTATCAATGATGCGTATGTTACACTTACACAGATTTGCCGGCTCACACACCTTCATCATCGATAATTGCTATGTCACTTACACAGTAGAATTGCCACATCATTCTGCGATGTTGCATGATATATTGCTATGCTTGTTAGTGTTTATGCCCTAGAGGCCATTACTGTATCATACTAGTTTGTATATTACTTAATGGAAGTTTCGGATATTCACAGTTGTATTAACAGTCTTGCTAAAAATGGTAATATGCTACTTGGTTTGAGTCTAGTTTAATATGTGCATATGTTTCTTTTAACGTATCGCTTATACATATTAGTAGAGCCCTTAGGATCTTTGCTTGATTACCAGCGTTGTGATGGCAGTCACACTAGTGGGGGCTGGGTAGTCTGTAAGCAACATCCTATACAGGTCCCTGGTCGTAGGATTATCGAGATGGGGCATCGATACTCCGGAGTAGACTAGTGTGTACGCTTCTCATCCCAGTTGGGGAGATGGTCTGTCCCACAGCCATCAGTAGGTCGTACTGGAGATAGTATGCAGGTGCTCGTTAGGTTACGGGTACACCGGATAGGACTCGCCGGGAACTGCAGGTTGGTTTTATACCCATCGCCAGATAGCAGTTCCCAGGTGACATGAGTACAGCTTAGTCCGTCGACTTGACACTGCTACTTCACCTCGGGTATGTTCCCACCGTTCTTAGATTACTACCCTACCACGGCTCAAAGGAGTCATGCAAACATGTAGTAGTTGGATGCAGTCCCGAAGCACTTGGAGGCAGTGGCGGTTAGACAGGACTCGTCTCTCCCGGTATCGGGGGTTGATATCGCGATGTGTATGGAGAGCCATTACGCAAAGTCCCTAGCCAGGGCAAGCGAGATTTACTTATAGGTTCCAGCAGTTTCTCAAGATGTAATGGGCTTCACTCTGACACGACTTATACCGCTATTAGGGGTCTGACGTTTACCGCCCCCTAGGCCCGATATGCGATAATCCTAGACGAACAGACTGGACTGTACGAAGATTGTCATATCAGGCTCAGTTGGAGTTCGGATGGGTTTCCTCATCGTCCTTCTTATCGACATCTACCTGGGGACCATTACGTACAGCTAGTAACGCTTGCGTCCTATGGTTAAACCTACTGTCAGCATAGTGTCGAGTCTTTAGATTCCCACATAGAGAGTTTCCCTGCACCGGGCAAAAGGTGTAGAGGCTGTATGGTTTTACGACAGGGCCGCGATCACTTACGTACACTTGTGCACGTATTATGATCGGGCAGATAATACTAGCGGGCTTTGGTTTAAGCGAGATTCTAGTATTATACAGATGGATTTATTCAGTCAAAGATTATCCGTGTTTTTCGGAAATACGGATGGAAGGGTCAGTCTCGTAATTTGTCGGGAAGCTTCTAGAAGAAGATGACTCATTTGTATTTATTTCTTTTGGATTAAACACAAATGAGGTGGAGAGATGAGTTGTAAGTTTTCATTAAATGCTTAATGACTCATGAGGTGATTCACCATTTTGGATTAAATGAAGCTCACAAGATATTTCTAGATATTTGATCAAGAGATATTTGTATGCTTCATTATATTCTTTCATTAGTTATTATTCATGATCATTATCACAAAAGCTTTCTCTCTCCTCAAGTCTTCATCTTCTTCTTCAAACCCTAAAAGCTCTCATGAGTTGAGAATCCTAGGGTTTAAGTGACTAAGTAATCCATTTAAATACTGTACACTCTCTAGGACTTCTAGATTAGCGATCTAGAAGCCATAGTTATCTCAGATTCGAGATAGGAGCTCGGACTATAGACTCTCGGGTGGATCGTCTTTGACTCGAGGAGGCCGTTGAGATGCCCATGTTCCATAGAGCCTACGAGGTGTGGAGGATAGCGATGAAGACCCAAAGGACAAGTAACGTGAGGTATAACTTCGAATCCGAGTAGTTAAACCTCTCGTAGTTTGCTAGTAATGGTTTAGATACGATCCGTGTGCTCAAGTCCGTGTTACGAAGGTTTGATAATTGTTTTTCATATATTCCGCCTCCCCGCAACCTCGTAGGGTGCGTTATATGGACTTACAGTGGTATAAGAGCCTACTAAACCTTTACTAGCTTGTTAGCAACTAATTAGAACTTCGATCGTCAGAAAAACACGAAAACTTAACCCCGAACCCCTCTAGTTTCTGTCAATTTTAAACGTGTGGAAAAAATTATTTCACTGGTATGAAAATTCACAGCACTGAATTCTAAGAATACTGGTGAAATACAAAGTCCCAACTCGGTTAGAACGCCGCGGAAGCGCGGCGGATTAGTGCAATCCGCCGCGGATCCGCGGCCGAGTCAACTTCGAGTTGACTCGTATTTATACAGTAATCTTAGTTTTTGGTGTTCTGTTTTTCTGTATATTTTGTTTCTGCCCAGGTTATTTCAGTGCTGGCTTGCATTTGGGGTAGAGACGGAAAAAGGTTGTCGATCGAAATTCTAAGTTATTTGCTAATCAAGTTTTATCTGTGTTGTTTAATGTGTTCGTAAACCTCCCCTAATTGCTAGTATGTCAGTTAGTAGGGGGTTGTACATTTCTATAATGGTTTTTACTGGTTTGTGTATATGAACTTCATTGGATCGTTGTGATGATTAGCCGGGGTTTGAGATGAGTTTTTATATTCATTCATTCGATGTTAATTATAATATGATGTAATATTCTTTTGTGGGGCACATCCGGGCTAAGGTTGTAGCCACCGTTGTATTATTTCATTTACTGTTTTATGCTCCTAGGATAGACCCAAGGTGGGGTGCACAAACTACCGGGTACTTTGAAGTGTTTAGTGGCC
This sequence comes from Agapanthus africanus, assembly GCA_030015575.1. Lineage (NCBI taxonomy): Eukaryota > Viridiplantae > Streptophyta > Magnoliopsida > Asparagales > Amaryllidaceae > Agapanthus > Agapanthus africanus. The sequence continues at coordinate 334,025,383 of JASDDO010000018.1, read as the reverse complement.
TACTCACGTTGTTGAGGGAGACCGCTTCACTTCGGGTACTTGGCGGGTAGTTTTCCGTACCCGTAGGGGTCTAGGGTGGGGTTATGGCTATTCATCACAACTGTGTAATCCGTCTTTCGTTGCAGGCTCAAAGGAAACATGGATTGCTTGTATATCCAATAATGTTCATATGAGATCTGGAATGCCTATTATTGCATCTGACGAATGTACAATATCTATATATGATATCTATTAGGCGTTACTTATGTTTTACACCCGCGCTAGCCCAGCCCCCGCTCTGTCGTTAGTAAAGTAACCTAACGGGTGAATGACGGGACCCAGTGGCGAATGCGGATGGCATAAGAGGACGTTGTATTTTCATTGTTTTCTGCAATGATAGGTTAATTGATGGGACGCATTATATTAATGCAAAGAAAATAAACCAAAGTTGAATCGTTGGAACAAATTTAAAAGAAACCACTCGGTTATTTTAAAAGAGCAGAAATTTTTAATTACGGAGCTTTAACCACTCCTTTTAAAAAGCTATCAGGTTCCTTCGATTATATCAAGTTCACTACGTTCATGGTTTCGCCAAAACCAGTCGTAGCCCTCCGTCATTTCATATGGATGGTCAGTAGTATTCAAGCTATGTTTGTTGGCCTTCGTCAAGGCATAGTATTTGGTAGCTGCTGGGGTATTCATATGTTGCATATATAGATGCGTTGGTTTGGGACAGTCATATTACCTTGTTGGCCTTCGTCAAGGGTATGTACAGGTGGGTTCAAATTAACAGGGATAATGATGGGCAGAACTTGACATGTGACTTATGATTTGTTGGCCTTCGTCAAGGTCATAAGAGCATGGGGCAAAAATCCACATCGGGAGTTTCTAAAGAAACTGAAACTTGCTAGTGTTGCATACCATTTGGAGTTTGATGAATGTTGGTATGATTCCTTCAGCACTATCATATGATGATATTTGGATCCCGATCCTACTGTGAGTATCCGCTACTCATCAGGAGATTCGTCACTTAACGATCAATACTATAAACCAAGTAAGTGTCTAGAACAGTGTCAGCAGGGCCACGCCTCCAGAGAAAAGAGGTTATTTAATTAAGGAACTTCACAAAAGCGTCGTAAAACCTCCCTCGAAGTACCGACACTAGCCTGGCTAAACGGTTAAGCAAGTATTGTACGGTGTGATCAGTCCTGGCTAATTCTTCTTTTATGGTTTGAGGAAGGATTCGAGAAACAGTGGGAGCCATCCAGTTTAGATAAACTAAAAACCAATCTAAACTTGCAAGAGCATCATGCTAAAGTGTTCCCTCTCTTTCTCTTTGCAGCGACCTTGTGACCATGACTTGGTTAAATCTAGATAACAAGTTGACTGAATCTGACTTATATGATTGGCAAAGGTCTGTCCAGATGTCTATTGCCTATGACAAGCTGGACCACCCTATTACTACTCAAGCCCCCACCGTCCCAGGTCCAGTTTCCACCGTCGTGGATATGGATATTCGTCAGACAAGGGAAAAGGATAATGCGAATGCCAAGTGCCTCGTGTTGGCTTCAATTGATGGTATATACCAGAAGTAGCACGAGAAGATGGACTTAGTTCCCATCTTTCTCCATAATAAAGATTTATGTGGAGAGCAATCTCATATCGCAAGATATGAGACCTCGAACGAATTGCTTCAAGCGAGGTTGACTGTCGGGTCATCTGTAGGGGACGACGTCCTTACGATGACTAGCTATATTGATGAGCTCACGGACCTGGAGACCACGTTGGGAAACGGGTCATGTACTGACTTATTTCCACAGTCCCTACCCTCTACTTGCACCCTGAAAGAAACCAGGGAGACACCCGCTCTGCTTAATGGGGGACTTTCTTCTTCTGCATCCAGGGCGAAAGCAAAGGGTGAAAAGAGGAAAACCTCCACAAAGCCGATATACGGTGTCAGTGAAGTAAAAGGAAAGGGAAGAGCAAAAGTTTCGGGACTTGGTTTAGATAAGGAGGGTTGTTCCTATTATTATAGGAACGGGCATTGGCAGAAGGATTGCAGGGCTTTGGAAGCCAGTAGCCAGGATACGAAGCATGTTGTGGCTTCGGCCTCGAGTGTGTATGTAATTGAGAACTGTTTGTCAATTAACTCTACTTCCTGGGTACTAGATACCGGAGCAGGATCTCATATCTGTAATTCATTTCATGCTTTGAGAAACCGTAGAGTTATCAGGGTAGGCGATTTGTCTCTCAGAGTTGCAAACGGAATGAGCGTGGACGCTGAATCCGTGGGAGAATATCGCCTAGGTTTGACAAGTGGGCAGATATTGATTCTACGTAACTGTTTGTATGTACCTAGTTTGACTTGTAATATCATATCAGTGTTCTCACTTTCAAGAGAGGGATATGCTTTTACATTCGTAAGCGATGTAGTTCACATCCACCTAAATCAAGTTCTGATTGGGTCCGGTACATTAGATGACGGTATATACGTATTGAATCAAGCTCAAGTTTTCAATATCCAGAACACACTTAAAAGAAAGTCTCCAGAAGTAAATCAGGCTTTCTTATGGTATTGTAGACTAGGTCACATCAATGAAACACGGTTGACTAAGTTACATAGAGAAGAATATTTGAATCCGTTCGAATATCAATCTTATGCTACTTGTGAATCTTGTCTCATGGGAAAGATGACAAAGACTCCGTTTACTGGACACGGAGTAAGAGCAAGCGAGCTCTTGGGACTCATACACAGCGATGTGTGTGGTCCAATTTCTACACATGCGTGAGGTGGTTATTCCTACTTCATTACTTTTACGGATGATTTCTCTAGGTATGGACATATCTTCTTGATGAAGCATAAATCCGAGGCCTTTGAGAAATTCCAGGAATACAAGAATGAAGTGGAAAACCAAACAGGCAAAAGTATCAAGACACTGAGATCTAATCGAGGTGGTGAATACTTAAGAGCCGAGTTCCTGGGTTACTTAAAAGAGAATGGAATTCTCTCTCAGCTTACTCCTCCATACACACCACAACACAACGGTGTATCGGAAAGGAGGAATCGAACCCTATTGGATATGGTTCATTCCATGATGAGTAAAGCTGAGTTACCGCGATCTTTTTGGGGTTATGCACTAGAATCAGCTGCATATCTTTTGAACAAGGTTCCAACCAAGACTGTGCCTACCACACTATATCAGATGTGGAGTGGAAAGAAAGCCTATCTTTAGTACCTGAAGACACGGGGATGTCCAGCTTTTGTAAAAAAGCAGCATCCGGACAAGCTCGAGGCACGCTCAGTTCATTGTAAGTTTGTGGGATATCCAAAGAACTCCAAGGGGTATTATTTCTATTACGCAGAGGAACAAAAGGTTTTTGTTTCTCGTCATGCCCACTTCTTGGAACCTGAATTTTTAGAAAATCAGAAGAGTGGCTGCGCAATAGAACTGGAAGAAATTCCAAAACCACAAGTTGTTACTGAAAGTATGGTAGAACCAGAAGTTTCAGAAGAAAGGGACATACCGGCGCCTATCCGCAGAAGTAGTAGGCAGTCTCATCCGTCCGAGAGATACTATGGTTTTCTCATAGACGGGTGTTAGTGTTTATGCCCTAGAAGGCCATTACTGTATCATACTAGTTTGTATATTACTTAATGGAAGCTTGGGATATTCACATGTATATAACAGTCTTGCTAAACATGGTAGTATGCTACTTGGTTTTTCTATCTTAATATGTGAGTATACGTATTGATAGAGCTCTTAGGATCTTGCTTGACTACCGGCGTTGTGATGGCAGTCACACTAGTGGGGGCTGGGTAGTCTACAAGCACATCCTTATTCAGGTCCCTAGTCGTTGGATTATCGAGACAGGGCATCGATACTCCGGAGTAGACTAGTGTGTACGCTTCTCATCCCAGTTGGGGAGATGGTCTGTCCCACAGCCGTCAGTACGTCGTACTGGAGATAGTATGCAGGTGCTCGTTGGGTTACGGGTACACCGGACAGGACTCACAGGGAACTGTTGGTTGGTTTTATACCAGTCGTCAGTGAACAGTTCCCAGGTGACATGAGTACAGCATAGTACGCAGACTTGACACTGCTACTTCGCCTCGAGTGTGTCCCACTGTTCTTAGATTGCTACCCTACCACGGCTCAAAGGAGTCGTGCAAACAGGTAGCAGTTGGGTGCAGTCCCGAGCACTTGGAGGCAGTGGCGGTTAGACAGGATTCGTCTCTCCCCGTATTGGGGGTTGATATCGCGCTGTGTCAGAGAGCCATTACGCAAAGTCCCTGGCCAGGGCAAGCGAGATTTGCTGGTAGGTTCCAGTAGTTTCTCAGGGTGTAATGGGCTTCGCTCCGACACGACTTATACCGCTATTAGGGGACTGACGCTTGCCGCCCCCTAGGCCCGATATGCGATAGTCTTAGACGAACGGACCGGACTGTACGGAGATTGTCACATCAGACTCAGTAGGAGTTCGGATGGGTTTCCTCATCGGCCTTCTTATCGATATCTACCTGGGGACCGTTACGTACAGCTAGTGCCGCTTGCGGTCTGTGGTTAAACCCACTGCCATCGTAGTAGTCGAGTCTCTAGAGTCCCACACAGAGAGTTTTCCTACTCCGGGCGAAACGATATAGAGGTCGTATGGTTTTACGACAAGGGTTCGGACGCATACGTGTGTTTACGCACGTACGACTTTCGGACAGTTTTTACCAGTCGGCTTTGGTTTAAGCCAGTTACTGGTATCCGGTTATTGGATTTATACAGTCTAAAGTTTTTCCGTATTTTTGCGGAAAGGAGGGGCGTTTTCGTAATTGCGCGAGAAGCTTCTAGAAGATGGTGACTAAGGAGGTTTAGGTGGCATATACAATGAATGTGATTAGTGAGTCATATGGATGATTCATCCATGTCATTAATGCATCATAAATGCTTAATGACTCGTGGATGTGAATCATCACAAGATATTATCAAGCATGGTTGTTAAATTCATTTCTTTTCTTTTCTTGATAAAAGAAATGCTTGATATATATTATCATAACTCATTTCTTCTCACTTCATTATTATCTTCACCTTCTCTCTCCTCAAGCTCTCCCTCTTCAAACCCTAATCCTTCCCTCTCATGTGTTGAGTACAAGGATTAGTTAGACTAATTAAACCATAACCCTCACTCTATATCACCTAGCTTCTTTGATTAGCACTTAAAGAAAGTTAGTTGCCTCAAGTTTAGAGGCTAAGCTTGGAGTAAAGCTCTCGGGTGGATCGTCTACTACTTCGAGAAGACCGAGGAAGGAGGTGGAGTTCGTAAAGACGAAGGACACGATTCGTTAGGTATAATCCCTTTACATAGTAGTTGTTAACTTCTATGTTTGATGTTAGTTATCGTTTAGCTTCGATTCATGCGGTTAGTCGATGTTTAAGCAAAGAACAAGATCGTTTTTCATATTTCCGCCTCCTCGCAAGTCGTGGGGTGTTGTACATCGACTTACAGTGGTATCAGAGCCTCGCTAAACAATAAATAACTTACTTGCAAATTTGTATGAATTTCGAATGGAAAAAATGAAACCGGAAAAACCCGAAATCACAAGTTTCTGTCGATTTTTAAATGAAGTCCTAAAATTTTTCAGGGAGGTTCAGAAAGCTTAAAAAGACAGTAGAAGAACACACAAGAAATTTGGGCCCCTGAATCGCCTAAAGCGCCGCGGAACCGCGGCGGATCGCACCTATCCGCCGCGCTTCCGCCGCCGAGTTGGCGATTCAGGAACCCAAATTTCCTGTGTTGCTTCTCTGTGATATTTGGTATTTTCTGGAAGTTTTTATTTTTGCTCAGGTTTCAGATTTACAGAGAAGTATTGGAGCAAAATTAAAAGTGTTTAATCGATCGAAATTATACAGTATTTGCTTGTTGGATTATATCTGTGTTTGTATAATGTGTTCGTAAACCTCCCCTAACTGCTAGTATGTCGGTTGGCAGGGGGTTGCACATTTCTGTAATGGTTTTTACTGTTTGTGGATATGAACTGTGTTGGACTGTTGTGATGTTTAGCCGGGGTTATGTGATGGGTTATTATTTAATTCATTTGATGTAAATGTAATTTGTTGTAATATTATTTTGCGGGGCACATCCAGGTTGCGGTTGTAGCCACCGTTGTATTATTTCATTTTACTGTTTTTGCTCCTAGGACAGACCCAAGGTGGGGTGCACAAACTGCCGGGCGGGTAGTTTGCCGTACCCGTTGGGGTCTTGGGTGGGGTAATGGCTATTCATCACAACTGTGTAATCCGTCCTTTGTTGCAGGCTCAAAACAAACACGGATTGCTTGCAAATCCAATAAAGTTCATCTGTGATCTGGAATGCCTATTATTGCGTCTGACGAATGTACAATATCTATATATGATAGCTATTTAGACATCACTTATGTTTTACACCCGTGCTAGCCCAGCCCCCGCTCTGTCGTTAGTTAAGTAACCTAACGGGTGATGACGGGACCCCGTGGCGAATGCGGATGGCATAAGAGGACGTTGTATTTTCGTTGTTTTCTGCAATGATAGGTTAATGATGGGACGCATTATTTATAATGCAAAGAAAATAAACCAAAAAGTTTAATCGTTGGAACAATTTAAAAGAAACCACTCGGTTAATTTTAAAAACAGATATTTTTAAATGCGGAGTTTTAACCACTCCTTTTAAAAGCTATCAGGTTCCTTCGGTTATATCAAGTTCACTACGTTCACGGTTTCGCCAAAACCATTCGTAGCCCTCCGTCATTTCATCTGGGTATTCAGTAGTATTCAAGCTATGTATTTTGACCTAACGCCAAGGCATAGTGTTTGGTAGCTACTGGGTATTCATTTGTTGCATAGATAGATGAGTTAGTTTGGGACAGTCGTATTATCATTTTGGCCGAACGTCAAGGATATATACGGATGGGTTCAAATTGACAAGATAATGATGGGTAGAACTTGACATGTGACTTATGACATTTTGACCTAACGCCAAGGTCATAAGAGCATGGGGCAGAAAAATATATATCGGGAATTTCTAAAGAAACTGTAATTTGCAAAGAGTTGCATACCATTTGGAGTTTGATGAATGTTGGTAGGATTCCTTCAACATTATCATACAATGATATTTGGATCCCGATCCTACTGTGAGTATATGCTACTTATCAGGATATTCGTCACTTAACGATTAATGCTATAAACCAAGTAAGTGTCCAGAAAGGTGTCAGCGGGGTTACGCCCCCAGAGAAAAGAGGTTATTTAATTAAGGAACTTCGCGAAAGCGTTGGAAAACCTCCCTCGAAGTATCGACACTAGCCTGGCTGAACGGTTAAGCAAGAATTGTACAGTGAGAATAGTCCTGGCTAATTCTTCTTTTATGGTTTAAGGAAGGATTCGAGAAACAGTGGGAGCCATCCAGTTTAGATAAATTAAAAACCACTCTAAGCTTGCAAGAGCATCATGCTAAAGAATTTTCTTCTCTCTCTCCTAATTGCAGCGACCCTGAAAATGACTAGACTTAAGTTACTTTTAGAGAAAAATATACTGACAGGGCAAAACTATAAAGATTGGCTGCGGAATGTCAAAATGGCTTTGACCTATGACAAATTGGGGTACGTCCTCACCGCTACGGCACCTGCTGTCCCTGGTCCCAAATCCAGCAATGCGGATAAGGAAATCCGCAAAACCTGGGATTTAGATAGCGCGAAAGCCAAGTGCATCGTGCTTGCCTCAATGAACAATGAACATCAGAGGAGGCACGAGGATATGAACCTAGATGGCATATTTCTCCATACAAAGGAACTTTATGGAGAGCAATCTCGTATAGCAAGATACGAGACCTCTAAGAACTTGTTTCGAGTGAGGTTGGCTGTCGGGTCATCGGTAGGAGAACATATCGTAAAGATGATCGGCTATATTGAAGAGCTCGCAGACCTTGGGACAACTTTGGATAATGAGCTCTATACAGACCTTATTCTCCAGTCCCTTCCTCACACCTACGCCCAGTTTATCCTGAACTTCAACCTTCAAAGAAAAGAAGTTGAACTTCCGGAACTCCTGAACATGTTAAGGAGTGCAGAGGGCACCTTGCAGAAAGCAAGGGAAACACCCGCTATGTTTGTTAGCGGTGCATCTTCTTCCGGGTCCAAGGCTAAGGCCAAAGGAAGGAAGAAGAAGGCCGCCACCAAACCTAGAGGAGGTGTTAGTAAGGTGGGAGGGAAGGGAAAGAAAAAGTTTGCGGTACCGGTAGTTGGCCAGGATGAGTGCTTCCATTGTCACAGGAAAGGGCACTGGAAGAAGGATTGCAAGGCGTGGAACGCCAAGAACCAGGAACCGAAGCAAGCTGTGGCTTTGACTTCAGGTGTGTTTGTAATTGAGAATTGTCTGTCGATCAACTCTACTTCCTGGGTATTGGATACCGGATCAGGATCTCATATTTGCAATTCATTGCAGGCACTGAGAAACCGTAGAGTGCTGAAGGAAGGTGATATGACCCTAAAGGTTGCTAACGGAGCTAGCGTGGGAGCTGTGTCCGTCGGGGATTATCACCTAGGATTGACGAGTGGACACATTTTGGTTTTACATAACTGTTATTTTGTACCAAGCTTAACGTGTAATATCATATCAGTTTCCTTGTTATCAAATAAAGGTTATGATTTCACGTTTGTAAGAGATGTTGTTAACATCCACCTTAATCATGGTTTGATTGGGTCCGGTACCCTAAATAACGGTATATATGTTTTAAACCAACTCCAAATTTTCAATGTCCAGAACACACTTAAAAGAAAGTCTCCAGATTTAAATAAAGCTTTCTTATGGCATTGTAGACTGGGTCACATCAATGAGAGAAGGTTGACTAAGTTGCATAGAGAAGGATATTTGGACTCGTTCGAATATCAAACTTATGACACTTGTCAATCTTGTCTCAAAGGAAAGATGACAAAGACTCCATTTACTGGACATGGAGTAAGAGCGAGCGAACTCTTAGGACTTATACACAGCGATGTATGCGGTCCGATGTCTACACATGCAAGAGGTGGTTTTTCCTATTTCATTACTTTCACGGATGATTACTCAAGATACGGATTCATTTATCTGATGAAACATAAATCCGAAGCTTTTGAGAAATTCCGAGAGTATAAGAATGAAGTAGAAAACCAAACCGGCAAAAGTATCAAGACACTTAGATCTGATCGAGGTGGTGAATACTTGAGTGCCGAGTTCCTAGGTTACCTAAAAGAGAAAGGAATTCTCTCTCAGCTTACTCCTCCATACACTCCACAGCATAACGGTGTATCGGAGAGACAGAATCGAACCCTATTGGATATGGTACGATCCATGATGAGTAATGCTGAGTTACTCATCCATGATGAGATATGGTGCGATCTTTCTGGGGTTATGCGCTAGAATCAGCGGCATATCTTTTGAACATGGTTCCTACCAAGACTGTGCCTACCACTCCATATCAGATGTGGAGCGGGAAGAAACCCCATCTACAGTATATAAAGATTTGGGGATGTTCAGCTTTTGTTAAAAAGCAGCATGTGGACAAGCTCGAGGCACGATCAGTAAAGTGTAAGTTTGTGGGATATCCAAAGAACTCCAGGGGATATCTATTCTATTACGCAGAGGAGCAAAAGGTATTTGTTTCTCGTAATGCCCATTTTCTAGAACATCAGCTTTTAGAAAAGGAATCAAGTGGGAGCGAAATAAAACTGGAAGAAATTCCAGAACCACAAACTAATACTGAAAGTTTGGTAGAACCGGTAGTTCAAGAAGAACAAGACATTCCCGCACCCCTCCGCAGGAGTAGTAGGCCGTCTCATCCGCCTGAGAGATACTACGGTTTTCTCATAGATGGGGATAGAGAGGATTGCATCATAGATGATGATGAACCTATTGACTTCCAGCAGGCCATCCAGAGCGGCGACTCGGTACGATGGCTAGATGCAATGCGGACCGAAATGGAGTCCATGTACACCAACAAAGTATGGACTTTGGACTTTGCTCCAGATAGGGTAAAACCCATAGGATGCAAATGGATCTTCAAGAAAAAGATTGGTGTAGTGGACAGGTGGAAACCTATAAGGCTAGACTTGTTGTAAAGGGTTTTCGTCAAAGACCTGGTTTGGACTACGACGAAACTTTTTCTCCAGTGGCTATGCTCAAATCCATTCGGGTCCTTCTTGCTATTGCTTCCTTCCATGATTATGAAATCTGGCAGATGGACGTAAAGACGGCTTTTCTGAATGGAAATTTAGAAGAGTGCGTCTATATGGATCAGCCAGAGGGTTTCAATCAGAGTGGGAGCAGCGGGAAAGTATGCAAGCTGCTTAAGTCCATTTATGGACTAAAGCAGGCATCGCGGAGTTGGAACATCTGTTTTGATGAGACAGTCAAAGAATATAACTTTATCAAAAATCCAGATGAACCGTGCATATATAGTAAAGTAGTAGCCAGAAGTGTCGTATTCCTCGTCTTGTACGTGGATGACATTCTATTGATAGGAAATGACATTCCTATGCTACAATCTGTCAAAGGATTCTTGTCACACAGGTTCTCCATGAAAGACCTGGGTGATGCCTCTTACATTCTGGGGATCCGGATCTATCGTGATAGATCCAAGAGGATGTTGGGACTTTCGCAGTCCAGGTATATCGACACTGTACTGAAAAGATTCAGTATGGAAGATTCTAAGCGCGGTAATCTACCGGCTTGTCACGGAATCACCCTCTCCAAAGAGAGATCTCCCAAGACTGATTTGGAAAGGGAACGCATGTCTATTATACCCTACGCTTTTGCGGTAGGCTCTATAATGTATGCGATGTTGTGCACCAGACCAGATGTAGCTTACGCACTGAGCGTGGTAAGCCGGTATCAGTCAGACCCAGGGGAGAAGCACTGGATAGCAGTGAAGAACATTCTCAAGTACCTGAGAAGGACTAAGGAGATGTTCTTGGTTTACGGCAGAAAAGACCTCAGGTTGGAGGCCTTTGCTGATTCCGGCTTCCAGAGTGATAAGGACGATTCCAAGTCCATGTCGGGTTATGTCTTTACCCTCAATGGAGGGGCGGTGTGCTGGAAGAGCTCCAAGCAGGACACCGTTGCTGACTCGACGATGGAAGCGGAGTATATAGCTGCTTGCGATGCCGCAAAAGAAGCAGTCTGGATGAAGAAGTTCCTAACAGAACTTCAGGTAGTTCCTACCATAGTTGATCCAATACCTCTGTATTGCGACAACAACGGAGCTATAGCTTTAGCAAAGGAACCAAGGTCTCATCAGAAGTCCAGACACATCTTAAGGCGGTATCACCTGATCAGGGAGATCATTGATCATCAGGAGATCGAGGTTCAGAGAGTTGCTTCTGAAGAGAACATTGCTGATCCATTCACGAAGGCCCTACCTCAGATTCAGTTCGAGAGGCTACTCGAGATCATCGGTCTACGATACGCCAGTACATGGCCCTAGTGCAAGTGGGAGATTGTTAGTGTTTATGCCCTAGAAGGCCATTACTGTATCATACTAGTTTGTATATTACTTAATGGAGGCTTGGGATATTCACATGTATATAACAGTCTTGCTAAACATGGTAGTATGCTACTTGGTTTTTCTATCTTAATATGTGAGTATACGTATTGATAGAGCTCTTAGGATCTTGCTTGACTACCGGCGTTGTGATGGCAGTCACACTAGTGGGGGCTGGGTAGTCTACAAGCACATCCTTATTCAGGTCCCTAGTCGTTGGATTATCGAGACAGGGCATCGATACTCCGGAGTAGACTAGTATGTACGCTTCTCATCCCAGTTGGGGAGATGGTCTGTCCCACAGCCGTCAGTACGTCGTACTGGAGATAGTATGCAGGTGCTCGTTGGGTTACGGGTACACCGGACAGGACTCACAGGGAACTGTTGGTTGGTTTTATACCAGTCGTCAGTGAACAGTTCCCAGGTGACATGAGTACAGCATAGTCCGCAGACTTGACACTGCTACTTCGCCTCGAGTGTGTCCCACTGTTCTTAGATTGCTACCCTACCACGGCTCAAAGGAGTCGTGCAAACAGGTAGCAGTTGGCTGCAGTCCCGAGCACTTGGAGGCAGTGGCGGTTAGACAGGATTCGTCTCTCCCGGTATTGGTGGTTGATATCGCGCTGTGTCAGAGAGCCATTACGCAAAGTCCCTGGCCAGGGCAAGCGAGATTTGCTGGTAGGTTCCAGTATTTTCTCAGGGTGTAATGGGCTTCGCTCCGACACGACTTATACCGCTATTAGGGGACTGACGCTTGCCGCCCTCCTAGGCCCGATATGCGATAGTCTTAGACGAACAGACCGGACTGTACGGAGATTGTCACATCAGACTCAGTAAGAGTTCGGATGGGTTTCCTCATCGGCCTTCTTATCGACATCTACCTGGGGACCGTTACGTACAGCTAGTGCCGCTTGCGGTCTGTGGTTAAACCCACTGCCAGCATAGTAGTCGAGTCTCTAGAGTCCCACACAGAGAGTTTCCCTACTCCGGGCGAAACGATATAGAGGTCGTATGGTTTTACGACAAGGGTTCGGACGCATACGTGTGTTTACGCACGTACGACTTTCGGACAGTTTTTACCAGTCGGCTTTGGTTTAAGCCAGTTACTGGTATCCGGTTATTGGATTTATACAGTCTAAAGTTTTTCCGTATTTTTGCGGAAAGGAGGGGCGTTCTCGTTATTGCGCGAGAAGCTTCTAGAAGATGGTGACTAAGGAGGTTTAGGTGGCATATACAATGAATGTGATTAGTGAGTCATATGGATGATTCATCCATGTCATTAATGCATCATAAATGCTTAATGACTCATGGATGTGAATCATCACAAGATATCAAGCATGGTTGTTAAATTCATTTCTTTTCTTTTCTTGATAAAAGAAATGCTTGATATATATTATCATAACTCATTTCTTCTCACTTCATTATTATCTTCACCTTCTCTCTCCTCAAGCTCTCCCTCTTCAAACCCTAATCCTCCCCTCTCATGTGTTGAGTACAAGGATTAGTTAGACTAATTAAACCATAACCCTCACTCTATATCACCTAGCTTCTTTGATTAGCACTTAAAGAAAGTTAGCTGCCTCAAGTTTAGAGGCTAAGCTTGGAGTAAAGCTCTCGGGTGGATCGTCTACTACTTCGAGAAGGCCGAGGAAGGAGGTGGAGTTCGTAAAGATGAAGGACACAATTCGTTAGGTATAATCCCTTTACATAGTAGTTGTTAACTTCTATGTTTGATGTTAGTTATCGTTTAGCTTCGATTCATGCGGTTAGTCGATGTTTAAGCAAAGAACAAGATCGTTTTTCATATTTCCGCCTCCCCGCAAGTCATGGGGTGTTGTACATCGACTTACAACGGGGATCGAGAAGATTGCATCATTGATAATGATGACCCTATTAGCTTCCAGCAAGCCATTTAGAGCGGCGACTCGGTAATATGGCTGGATGCAATGCGGACCGAAACGGAGTCCATGTACACTAACAAAGTATGGACTTTGGACATTGCTCCAGATGGGGTAAAACCCGTAGGATGCAAATGGATCTTCAGAAAGAAGATTGGTGTGGATGGACAGGTTAAAACCTATAAGGCTGGAGTTGTTGCAAAGGGTTTTTGTCAAAGACCTGGTTTGGACTATGACGAAACCTTTTCTCCAGTGGCTATGCTCAAATCCATTCGGGTCCTTCTTGCCATTGCTGCCTTCCACGATTATGAGATCTGGCAGATGGACGTAAAGACGGCCTTTCTAAACGGTAATTTGGAAGAGTGCGTCTATATGGATCAGCCAGAGGGATTCATTCAGAGTGGGAGCAGCGGTAAAGTGTGCAAGTTGCTTAAGTCCATTTATGGACTAAAGCAGGCATTGCGGAGTTGGAACATCTGTTTTGATGATACTGTCAAAGAATTCGACTTTATCAAGAATCCAGATGAACCATGCATATACAGTTAGATTGTAGGGAGAGCTGTAGTATTCCTCGTCTTGTACGTGGATGACATTCTCCTAATAGAAAATGATATTCCTATGCTACAGTCAGTCAAAGTATTCTTGTCACAGAAGTTCTCCATGAAGGACCTGGGTGATGCCACCTACATTATGAGGATCCAGATCTATCGTGATAGATCAAAGAGGATGTTGGGACTTTCGCAGTCCAGATACATAGACACCATATTGAAAAGATTCAGTATGGACGATTCTAAGCGTGGTAACCTACCGTCTTGTCACAGAATCAACCTCTCCAAAGAGATGTCTCCCAAGACTGATTTGGAAAGGGCTCGCATGTCGATTATACCCTACGCTTCTGCGGCAGGCTATATAATGTATGCGATGTTATGTATCAGACCAGATGTAACATACGCATTGAGCGTTGTAAGCCGGTATCAGGTAAACCCAGGGGAGAAGCACTGGATAGTAGTAAAGAACATTCTCAAGTACCTGAGGAGGACTAAGGAGATGTTCTTGGTGTATGGCGGAAAAGACCTCCAGATTGAGGCCTTTGCTGACTCCAGCTTTCAGAGTGACAAGGATGACTCCAAGTCCATGTCGGGTTATGTATTTAACCTCAATGGAGGGGCGGTCTGTTGGAAGAGTTCCAAGCAGGACACCGTTGCTGACTCAACAATGGAAGCGGAGTACATAGCTGCTTGCGATGCCGCAAAAGAAGCTGTCTGGATGAAGAAGTTCCTCACAGAACTTCAGGTGGTTCCTACCAGTGTTGATCCAATACCTCTGTATTGCGACAACAACGGCGCTATAGCTTTAGCGAAGGAACCCAGGTCCCATCAGAAGTCCAGACACATCTTAAGGCGGTATCACCTGATCAGGGAGATCGTAGATCGCCGGGAGATCGAGGTAAAGAGAGTAGATACAGAGAATAACACTGCTAATCCATTCACAAAGGCCATTTCTCAGACGCAGTTCGAGAGGCTATTCGAGATGATAGGTCTGCGATATGCCAGTACATGGCCCTAGTGCAAGTGGGAGATTGCTAGTGTTTATACCCTAGAGGCCATTACTGTATCATACTAGTTTGTATATTACTTAATGGAAGTTTGGGATATTCACAGTTGTATTAACAGTCTTGCTAAAAATGGTAGTATGCTACTTGGTTTGAGTCTAGTTTAATATGTGCATATGTTTCTTTTAACGTATTGCTTATACATATTAGTAGAGCCCTTAGGATTTTTGCTTGATTACTAGCGTTGTGATGACAGTCACACTAGTGGGGGCTGGGTAGTCTGTAAGCAACATCCTATACAGGTCCCTGGTCATAGGATTATCGAGATGGGGCATCGATACTCCGGAGTAGACTAGTGTGTATGCTTCTCATCCCAGTTGGGGAGATGGTCTGTCCCACAGCCATCAATACGTCGTACTGGAGATAGTATGCAGGTGCTCGTTAGGTTACGGGTACACCGGACAGGACTCGCCGGGAACTGCAGGTTGGTTTTATACCCATCGTCAGATAGCAGTTCCCAGGTGACATGAGTACAGCTTAGTCCGTCGACTTGACACTGCTACCTCGCCTCGGGTATGTTCCCACTGTTCTTAGATTACTACCCTACCACGGCTCAAAGGAGTCGTGCAAACAGGTAGTAGTTGGGTGCAGTCCCGAAGCACTTGGAGGCAGTGGCGGTTAGACAAGATTCGTCTCTCCCGGTATTGGGGGTTGATATCGCGCTGTGTATGGATAGCCATTACGCAAAGTCCCTGGCCAGGGCAAGCGAGATTTACTGGTAGGTTCCAGTAGTTTCTCAAGGTGTAATGGGCTTCACTCCGACACGACTTATACCTCTATTAGGGGTCTGATGTTTACCGCCCCCTAGGCCGGATATGCGATAGTCCTAGACGACCAAACCGGACTGTACGGAGATTGTCACATCATGCTCAGTTGGAGTTCGGATGGGTTTCCTCATCGTCCTTCTTATCGACATCTACCTGGGGACCGTTACGTACAGCTAGTACCGCTTGCGGCCTGTGGTTAAACCCACTGTCAGCGTAGTGTCGAGTCTTTAGAGTCCCATACAGAGAGTTTCCCTGCACCGGGCAAAAGGTGTAGAGGCCGTATGGTTTTACGGCAGGGCCGCGATCACTTACATACACTTGTGCACGTATTATGATCGGGCAGATACTACTAGAAGGCTTTGGTTTAAGCCAGATTCTTGTATTATACAGATGGATTTATTCAGTCAAAGATTATCCGTGTTTTTCGGAAATACGGATGGAAGGGGCAGTCTCGTAATTTGTCGGGAAGCTTCTAGAAGAAGATGACTCATTTATATTTATTTCTTTTGGATTAAACACAAATGAGGTGGAGAGATGAGTTGTAAGTTTTCATTAAATACTTAATGACTCATGAGGTGATTCACCATTTAGGATTAAATGAAGCTCACAAGATATTTCTAGATATTTGATCAAGAGATATTTGTATGCTTCATTATATTCTTTCATTAGTTATTATTCATGATCATTATCACAAAATCTTTCTCTCTCCCCAAGTCTTCATCTTCTTCCTCAAACCCTAAAAGCTCTCATGAGTTGAGAATCCTAGGGTTTAAGTGACTAAGTAATCCATCTAAATACTCTACACCCTCTAGGACTTCTAGATTAGCGATCTAGAAGCCGTAGTTATCTCAGATTCGAGATAGGAGCTCGGACTATAGACTCTCGGGTGGATCGTCTTTGACTCGAGGAGGCCGTTGAGGTGCCCACGTTCCATAGAGCCTACGAGGTGTGGAGGATAGCGATGAAGACCCAAAGGACAATTAACGTGAGGTATAACTTCGAATCCGAGTAGTTAAACCTCTCGTACTCTGCTAGTAATGGTTTAGACACGATCCGTGTGCTCAAGTCCGTGTTACGAAGCTTTGATAATTGTTTTTCATATATTCTGCCTCCCCGCAAGCTCGTGGGGTGCGTGACATGGACTTACAATGCTCACGTCACTATACTATGTCGCATGATATACTTGAAATGCTCACATTCTGTTTTATGTTCGCATACATCATGCTTTATGATATTACACATTGAGATGCTATTTTCATGAGATTCTGGATTTGAGAACCGTGGTTATATTTCAAAGGAAATTATGTATTATTTTAAAAACCCGGTTTCTCTTGATATGATATTTCGATACGTCCACCATGTGTTTTCTCGGTTATGAGTTATGTGATACCTGTTAGTGTATATGCTCTAGGGGCCATTATTGTATCATACTAGTTTTTATATTACTTAATGGAAGCTTGGGATACTCACAGTTGTATTAACAGTCTTGCTCAACATAGTAGTATGCTACTTGGTTTATTTCTATCTTAATATGTGTATATATTTCTTTTAGCATATCGCGAATACATATTGATAGAGCCCATAGGATCTTGCTTTACTACCAGCGTTGTGATGGCAGTCACACTAGTGGGGGCTGGGTAGTCTACAAGCACATCCTTTTTCAGGTCCCTAGTCGTAGGATTATCGAGACAGGGCATCGATACTCAAGAGTAGACTAGTGTATACGCTTATCATCCCAGCAGGGGAAATGGTCTGTCCCACAGCCATTAGTACGTTGTACTGGAGATAGTATGCAGGTGCTCGTTGGGTTACGGGTACACCGGACAGGACTCGCAGGGAACTGTTGGTTGGTATTATACCCGTCGTCAGTTAACAGTTCCCAGGTGACATGAGTACATCATAGTCCGTAGACTTGATACCGCTGCTTCGCCTCGAGTGTGTTCCCACTGTTCTTAGATTGCTACCCTACCACGGCTCGACTGAGTCGTGCAAACAGGTAGCAGTTGGGTGCAGTCCCGAAGCACTTGGAGGCAGTGGCAGTTAGATAGGATTCGTCTCTCCCGGTGTTGGGGGTTGATATCGCGCTGTGTTTGGAAAGCCATTACGCAAGGTCCCTGGCCAGGGCAAGCGAGATTTACTGGTAGGTTTTCCAGTAACTTCTCAAGGTGTAATGGGCTTCACTCCGACACGACTTATACCACTTTTAGGGGACTGACGCTTGCCGTCCCCTTAGGCCGGATATGCGATAGTCTTAGACGAACAGACCGGACTGTACGGAGATTGTCACATCAGGCTCAGTAGGAGTTCGGATGGGTTTCCTCATCGGCTCGGCATCTACCTGGGGACCGTTATGTACAGCTAGTACCGCTTGCGGTCTGTGGTTAAACCCATTGCCAGCGTAGTGTTGAGTCTTTAGAGTCCCACACAGAGGGTTTCCTTGCTTCAGGCGAAACGATATAGAGGTCGTATGGTTTTACGATAGGGTTCGGACATATACGTGTACTTGTGCACGTATGATGTTCGGACAGATTTTACTAGCGGGCTTTGGTTTAAGCCAGATTCTAGTATTGGATTATTGGATTTATGCAGTCTCAGTATATCCGTGTTTTTAAATACGGATGGGAGGGGTGTTCTCGTAATTACTCGAGAAGCTTCTAGAAGAAAGATGACTCGTTTAGTTTTAATTCATTTATGAATTAATCTTAATGAGGTGGAGAGGTGATGTGTTATTTGCATTAAATGATTTAATGACTCATGAGATGATTCATCCTTTTATATTAAATGAAGCATGGTTGTAATTATGATATAATTATCATGCTTCATGATATACACAAAAGAGTTATATTTTCATTGCATAATTACAAACACATTCTCTCTCCTCAAGCTCTCATCTTCTTCATCCTAACCCTAATCCTCTCATGAGTTGAGAACCATAGGGATAGCAAGACTAATAGATCCTTAATCTATCTCTATATCCTCTAGGTCACTTGGATTAGCAATCCTAGCCACTTAGTTACCTCAAGTTAGAGGTTAAAGCTTGAAGAAGGAACTCTCAGGTGGATCTTCTATTACATCGAGGAGGCCGACGAGGAGGTGAACAACAAGAACAAGAAGGACTAGTATCTTGATGTATAATCATCTATCATAGTAGTTTAGCACTTCTAGATAGTTTGTTAGTTAGGGTTTAGAAAAGATCCGTTTGATAGTCGATGTTACTTTGAACAAAATGATTGTTTTTCCTATTCCGCCTTCCCGCACCTTGTGGGGTGTGTAACGTTGACTTACAGTGGTATCAGAGCCTAGCTAAACCATAACTAACATGTTAGCAAGGTCTTTAGAAATTCAATCGCATTTTAATCCCGAAAAAACGACGTTTTCACTAAGCTTCTGCCGTTTTTAAATTGGGGTCTAAAAATTTTCCAGGGACTTTAAAAAATACAAGCAGGGTTTTTTTATGAATTGTGAAGAAATTTGGGATCGTGACTCGGCCAAACCGCCGTGGAACCGCGGCCGATCCAAGCGATCCGCCGCGTATCCGCGGCCGAGTTGACACCGAGTCAACCCAAATTTGCTCAGTTATTCTTCTGTGTTGATCTTGTGTTTTCTGGGATGTTTTGTTTCTGCTCAGGTTTTATGTGCACAGAGATTTTTTTGGAGTAGATTCATATGTGGTGCTTGATCAAAATTCTAAGAACTTTGGCTAACTGGATTATATCTGTGTTGTGTTTAATGTGTTCGTAAACCTCCCCTAATTGCTAGTATGCCGGTTAGCAAGGGGTTGCACATTTCTGTAATGGTTACTTTATGTTTGTGAATATGAACTTGTTGGATTGTCGTGAATGGATAGCTGGGGATGTGAGACGAGTGTTTCTTTCATTCAAATGTAAATTGTAATTTGTTGTAATATTTTTTTGCGGGGCACATCCGAGTTGAGGTTGTAGCCACCGTTGTATTATTTCATTCACTGTTTTCTGCTCCTAGGATAGACCCATGGTGGGGTGCATAAACTACCGGGTACTTTGAAGTGCTTAGTGGCCTACTCACGTCATTGAGGGAGACCGCTTCACTTCGGGTACTTGGCAGGTAGTTTGCCGCACCCGTAGGGGTCTAGGGTGGGGTTGGCTATTCATCACGACTGTGTAATCCGTCTTTCATTGCAGGCTCAAAAGAAATGCGGATTTCTAGTATATCCAATATGTTCATCTGTGATCTGGAATGCCTATTATTGTGTCTGACGAATGTACAATATCTATATATGATATCTAGTAGGCATTGCTTATGTTTTGCACCCGCGCTAGCCCAGCCCCCGCTCTGTCGTTAGTTAAGTAACCTAACGGGTGAATGACGGGGCCCAGTGGCGAATGCAGATGGCATAAGCGGACGTTGTATTTTCGTTGTTTTCTGCAATGATAGGTTAATTAATGGGACGCATTATATTAATGTAAAGAAAATAAACCAAAGTTGAATCGTTGGAACAATTTAAAAGAAACCACTCGGTTAATTTTAAGACAGCAGATTTTTTAATTGCGGAGCTTAAACCACTCCTTTTAAAAGCTATCAGGTTCCTTCGATCATATCAAGTTCACTACGTTCACGGTTTCGTCAAAACCATTCGTAGCCCTCCGTCATTTCATTTGGGTATTCAGTAGTATTCAAGCTATGTATTTTGACCAACGCCAAGGCATAGTGTTTGGTAGCTGCTGGGTATTCATCTGTTGCATAGATAGATGAGTTGGTTTGGGACAGTCGTATTGCCATTTGGCCAACGTCAGGGGTATGTACGGGTGGGTTTAAATTAACAAGATAATGATGGGTAGAACTTGACATGTGACTTATGACATTTTTTCCAACGTCAAGGTCATAAGTGCATGGGGCAAAAATCCACATCGGGAGTTTCTAAAGAAACTGAAACTTGCTAGAGTTGCATACCATTTGGAGTGTGATAATTTTGGTAGGATTCCTTCAGCTTTATCACATAATGATATTTGGATCCCGATCCTACTGTGAGTATATGCTACTCATCAGGAGATTCTTTCACTTAACGATTAATGCTATAAACCAAGTAGGTGTCGAGAAAGGTGTCAGCGGGGCTACACCCCCAGGGAAAAGAGGTTATTTAATTAAGGAACTTCGCGAAAGCGTCGTAAAACCTCTCTCGAAGTACCGACACTGGCCTGGCTGAACGGTTAAGCAAGTATTGTACGGTAAGAATAGTCCTGACTAGTTCTTCTTTTTTGGTTTGAGGAAGGATTCGAGAAACAGTGGGAGCCATCTTGTTTAGATAAACTAAAAACCACTCTAAACTTGCAAGAGCATCATGCTAATGTGTTTTCTTCTCTCTCTCCTAATTGCAGCGAACCAGAACATGACGGGCCTTAAGTTATTATTAGATAAAAATATTTTGACAGGGCCAAACTATAAAGATTGGTTCAGGAATGTCAAGATGGCAATCACCTATGACAAATTGGGGTATGTCCTTACTACTAAGGCCCCTACCGTCCCAGGTCCAGAATCCAGTGTCGCGGATAAGGAAATCCGCAAGACCTGGGAGTTAGGCTGCGCGAAGGCCAAATGCATCGTGCTTGCCTCTATGGATAATGAACATCAGAGGAGGCATGAGAATATGGATATTGAAGCCATATTTCTCCACACCAAAGAATTGTATGGAGAGCAATCTCGTATAGCTAGATACGAGACCTCGAAGAACTTGTTTCAGTCGAGGCTGGCCGTCAGATCATCTGTAGGGGAACATGTCCTTAAGATGATTGGCTACATTGAGGAGCTTGCGGACCTCGGGACAACATTAGAGAACGACCTGTATACAGACTTGGTTCTTCAGTCCCTTCATTCCACCTACGCCCAGTTTATCTTGAATTTCAATATTCAAGGTAAAGAAGTTGAACTTCCAGAACTCCTTAACATGTTGCGGAGTGCAGATGACACCTTGCAGAAAGCAAGGAAAACACCCGCTATGTTTGTTCGTGGTGCTTCCTCTTCCAGGTCCAAGGTAAGGACCAAAGGAAGGAAGAAGAAGGCCGCTACCAAACCAAGAGGTGGTGTTGGTAAGGTGTGAGTCAAGGGAAAGGCAAAGGTTGCGGTGCCGGTAGTAGAAAAGGACGAGTGCTTCCACTGTCGTAGGAAAGGCCATTGGAAGAAGGATTGCAAAGCTTGGATTGCCAAGAACCAGGACCCGAGGCAAGTTGTGGCTTCGGTTTCAGGTGTGTTTGTAATTGAAAATTGTCTGTCAATCAACTCTACTTCCTGGGTATTGGATACCGGATCAGGATCTCATATATGCAATTCATTGCAGGCACTGAGAAGCCGTAGAGTACTGAAGGCTGGTGATATGACCCTCCAGGTTGCTAACGGAGCGAGCGTGGATGCTGTGTCCGTAGGGGATTATCACCTTGGATTGACGAGTGGACATATTTTGGTTTTGCGCAACTGTTTTTGTGTACCTAGTTTAACGTGTAATATCATATCAGTATCGTTGTTATCAAAAGAAGGTTATGATTTCACGTTTGTAAGCGATGTTGTTAACATCCACCTTAATCATGGTTTGATTGGGTCCGATACACTAGATAACGGTATATATGTGTTAAACCAATTGCAGATTTTCAATGTCCAGAACACACTAAAAAGAAAGTCTTCAGATATAAATCAGGCTTTCTTATGGCATTGTATATTAGGTCACATCAATGAGAAAAGGTTAACTAAGTTACATAGAGAAGGATATTTGGATCCGTTCGAATATCAATCTTATGCCACTTGTCAATCATGTCTCAAAGGAAAGATGACAAAGACTCCGTTCACTGGACACGGAGTAAGAGCGAGCGAGCTCTTAGGACTCATACACAACGATGTATGTGGTCCAATGTCTACACATGCAAGAAGCGGTTTTTCATATTTCATTACTTTTACGGATGGTTACTCTAGGTATGGATTCATTTTCTTGATGAAACATAAATCCGAGGCCTTTGAGAAATTATGAGAATATAAGAATGAAGTAGAAAACCAAACCGGAAAAAGTATCAAGACACTGAGATCTGATCGAGGTGGTGAATACTTAAGTGCCGAGTTCCTGGGTTACCTAAAAGAGAATGGAATTCTCTCTCAGCTTACTCCTCCATACACTCCACAACATAACGGTGTATCGGAAAGACGGAACCGAACCCTATTGGATATGGTACGTTCCATGATAAGTAATACTGAGTTACTGCGATGTTTCTGAGGTTATGCACTAGAATCAGCTGCATATCTTTTGAACTGGGTTCCTACCAAGACTGTGCCTACCACACCATATCAGATGTGGAGTGGGAAGAAACCCTATCTTCAGTATCTGAAGATATGGGGATGTCCAGCTTTTGTTAAAAAGCAGCATGCGGACAAACTCGAGGCACGCTCAGTACAGTGTAAGTTTGTGGGATATCCAAAGAACTCCAAGGGGTATTTTTTCTATTACGCAGAGGAACAAAAGGTTTTTGTTTCTCGTAATGCCCATTTTCTAGAACAGCAGTTTATAGAAAAGGAAACAAGTGGGAGCGCAATAGAACTGGAAGAAATTCCAGAACCACAAGCTACTACTGAAAGCTTGGTAGAACCAGAAGTTCCAGAAGAGCAGGACATTCCCGCACCCCTCCGCAGGAGTAGTAGGCCATCTTATCCGCCTGAGAGATACTACGGTTTTCTCATAGACGGGGATAGAGAGGATTACGTCATTGATAATGATGAACCTACTAGCTTCCAGCAGGCCATCCAGAGCGGCGACTCGGTAAGATGGCTGGATGCAATGCAGACCGAGATGGAGTCCATGTACACCAACAAAGTATGGACTTTGGACTTTGCTCCAGATGGGGTAAAACCCATAGGATGCAAGTGGATCTTCAGAAAGAAGATTGGTGTAGATGGACAGGTGGAAACCTATAAGGCTAGACTTGTTGCAAAGGGTTTTCGTCAAAGGCTTGGCTTAGACTATGACGAAACTTTTTCTCCAGTGGCTATGCTCAAATCCATTCGGATCCTTCTTGTCATTGCTGCCTTCCACGATTATGAGATCTGGCAGATGGACGTAAATACGGCTTTTCTAAATGGAAATTTAGACGAGTGCGTCTATATAGATCAGCCAGAAGGTTTCAATCAGAGTGGGAGCAGCGGGAAAGTGTGCAAGTTGCTTAAGTCCATTTATAGACTAAAGCAGGTATCGCGGAGTTGGAACATCTGTTTTGATGAAACGGTCAAAGAATATAACTTTATCAAAAATCCAGATGAGCCATGTATATATAGTAAGATTGTAACATGAACTGTCGTATTCCTCGTCTTGTATGTGGACGACATTCTCTTGATTGGAAATGATATTCCGATGCTACAATCTGTCAAAGGATTCTTGTCACACAGGTTCTCCATGAAAGACCTGGGCGATGCCTCTTACATTTTGGGGATCCAGATCTATCGTGATAGATCTAAGAGGATGTTGGGACTTTCACAGTCCAGGTATAACAACACTATTCTGAAAAGATTCAGTATGGAAGATTCAAAGCGCGGTAATTCACCGGCTTGTCACGGAATCACCCTCTCCAGAGAGACGTCTTCCAAGACTGATTTGGAAAGGGATCGCATGTCAGTTATACCCTACGCTTCTGCGGCAGGCTCTATAATGTATGCGATGTTGTGTACCAGACCAGATGTAGCTTACGCACAGAGCGTGGTAAGCCGGTATCAGTCAAACCCAGGGGAGAAGCACTGGATAGCAGTAAAGAACATTCTCAAGTACCTGAGAAGGACTAAGGATATGTTCTTGGTTTACGGCGGAAAAGACCTCCAGATCGAGGCTTTTGCTGACTCCAGCTTTCAGAGTGACAAGGATGACTCCAAGTCCATGCCAGGTTATGTCTTTACCCTCAATGGAGGGGCGGTGTGCTGGAAAAGTTCCAAGCAGGACACCGTTGCTGACTCGACGATGGAAGCGAAGTATATCGCAACTTCTGATGCCGCAAAAGAAGCAGTCTGGGTAAAGAAGTTCTTAACAGAACTTCAGATGGTTCCATCCATTGTTGATCCAATACCTCTGTATTGTGACAACAACGGGGCTATAGCTTTAGCGAAGGAGCCCAGGTCCCATCAAAATTCCAGACACATCTTGAGGCGGTATCACCTGATCAGGGAGATCATAGATCGCCGGGAGATCGAGGTCCGGAGAGTTGCTACAGAGGAGAACACTGCAGATCCATTCACAAAGGCCTTACCTCAGACACAGTTTGAGAGGCTATTCGAGATGATAGGTCTTCGATACGCCAGTACATGGCCCTAGTGCAAGTGGGAGATTGTTAGTGTATATGCCATATGGGCCATTATTGTATCATACTAGTTTGTATATTACTTAATGGAAGCTTGGGATACTCACAGTTGTATTAACAGTCTTACTCAACATAGTAGTATGCTACTTGGTTTATTTCTATCTTAATATGTGTATATGTTTCTTTTAGCATATCACGAATACATATTGATAGATCCCATAGGATCATGCTTTACTACCAGCGTTGTGATGGCAGTCACACTAGTGGGGGCTGGGTAGTCTACAAGCATATCCTTTTTCTGGTCCCTAGTCATAGGATTATCGAGACAGGGCATCGATACTCCAGAGTAGACTAGTGTATACGCTTCTCATCCCAGCAGGGGAAATGGTCTGTCCCATAGCCATTAGTACGTTGTACTGGAGATAGTATGCAGGTGCTCGTTGGGTTACGGGTACACCGAACAGGACTCGCAGGGAACTGTTGGTTGGTATTATACCCGTCGTCAGTTAACAGTTCCCAGGTGACATGAGTACAGCATAGTCCGTAGACTTGATACTGCTGCTTCGCCTCGAGTGTGTTCCCACTGTTTTTAGATTGCTACCCTACCACGGCTTGACTGAGTCGTGCAAACAGGTAGCAGTTGGGTGCAGTCCCGAAGCACTTGGAGGCAGTGGCGGTTAGATAGGATTCGTCTCTCCCGGTGTTGGGGGTTGACATCGCGCTGTGTTTGGAGAGCCATTACGCAAGGTCTCTGGCCATGGCAAGCGAGATTTACTGGTAGGTTTTTCAGTAACTTCTCAAGGTGTAATGGGCTTCACTCCGACACGACTTATACCGCTTTTAGGGGACTGACGCTTGCCGTCCCCTTAGGCCCGATATGCGATAGTCTTAGACGAACAGACCTGACTGTACGGAGATTATCACATCAGGCTAAGTAGGAGTTCGGATGGGTTTCCTCATCGGCCTTCTTATCGACATCTACCTGGGGACCGTTACGTACAGCTAGTACCATTTGCGGCCTGTGGTTAAACCCACTGCCAGCGTAGTGTCGAGTCTTTAGAGTCCTACACAGAGGGTTTCCCTGCTTCAGGCGAAACGATATAGAGGTCGTATGGTTTTACGACAGGGTTCGGACATATACGTGTACTTGTGCACGTATGATGTTCGGACAGATTTTACTAGCGGGCTTTGGTTTAAACCAGATTCTAGTATTGGATTATTGGATTTATGCAGTCTCAGTATATCCGTGTTTTTAGTAAATACGGATGGGAGGGGCGTTCTCGTAATTACTCGAGAAGCTTCTAGAAGAAAGGTGACTCATTTAGTTTTAATTCATTTATGAATTAAACTTAATGAGGTGGAGAGGTGATGTGTTATTTGCATTAAATGATTTAATGACTCATGAGTTGATTCATCCTTTTGTATTAAATGAAGCATGGTTGTAATTATGATACATTTATTTATGGATAATTATCATGCTTCATGATATACACAAAAGAGTTATATTTTCATTGAATAATTACAAACACATTCTCTCTCCTCAAGCTCTCATCTTCTTCATCCTAACCGTAATCCTCTCATGAATTGAGAACCATAGGGTTAGCAAGACTAATAGATCCTTAATCTATCTCTATATCCTCTAGGTCACTTGGATTAGCAATCCTTGCCACTTAGTTTCCTCAAGTTAGAGGTTAAAGCTTGAAGAAGGAACTCTCGGGTGGATCTTTTATTACATCGAGGAGGCCGACGATGAGGTGAACAACAAGAACAAGAAGGACTAGTATCTTGAGGTATAATCATCTATCATAGTAGTTTAGCACTTCTAGATAGTTTGTTAGTTAGGGTTTAGCAAAGATCCGTTTGATAGTCGATGTTACTTTGAACAAAATAATTGTTTTTCCTATTCCGCCTCCCCGCACCTTGTGGGGTGTGTAACGTTGACTTACAATACCCGATTCGAGAAGCTGGATGAGGCCGTTTTCGAGTACATGGTGGACCCGGTATGGTACCCCGGGGCAAGAAAGGTATGTTGTGCAGTAGATGATGAGCCTGGCAGAGGGACTACTACCTACCTGTGATAGTATTTGGGCTCGGCGGTTATCTGAAGGATACCGACCGGAGTTGTGAGATGATATGGGCCGATCCGGACTGACGGAGCCCGAGGGCCGATCCGGACCGATGGAGCCCGAGATATGAGGATTTATATGTCGATGTTGGACATAGGTTTCATGTTATTTCGAGTGTCGATGTTGGACACTCAGGTTCCATGATTTTGATATGTCGTTGATGGACACACGTTGATTGATATCTTCATATTTACATGCATATGCTTTCATGATATTTACATGCATGACGTTGTTGTGTCATTGATGGACACGTAGATGTTATCCTCATGCAGATAGGCATTGATTATATTGTTGGCACATATGCAGATACGACCACCCTAGATATCATAGTATTACCTTTATGATATAGTTGACCTAGGAATCGTTGTTTTATTCGATTTCTACCTGATGATGTTTTCTACTCGCGAGTTGGCAACTCACCCCCGTTGTGCCACAGTTGTTGCAGGTTGACCGCATGGATCAGTAGCGGCATCGCTGGCACATAACTTGCACTCGGGTGATTTGCTTTGGTAGGTAGGACAAATTGGATCGTGCCACTCTTGTATTTATTATTCCTGTTGTATCCAGTCAACTCCATCAATCAAAAACTAGTATTTGTATAAGTAAAGACTTAGAAATACTTGTAGTTGCGAGACTTAGAGCGATGGGTTATATGTTCGCTTGGTGGGTTGATGCCTTGCTTTATTCATTATCTTTTGTGTTGATCTTCGCCATTGGGCATCGTATACTTTTATTTATGACTTGCGTGGTTGTGATTCCGCCGATTGGCGAAGAGCTAGTTCCCGCTTGGTGATGCCTTTATTGTTATTATGTATATGTGGTTTTGGATCAAAATATACAAGGGAGGTGCTGCCCAAATTTTTAAAAGACGAAACATGTTTTTCAACTAGTATAATCCACTTGCATTTTTCATGTTCCATTATCTATGCATTTAAGAAAGCTTTTGATTTCATCATACCTTTATTTTAAAACTTCACCTCTTTTATTTTCTGAAAAATATTTAGATTTCTGGGCTTCGGCTTACTTAATTTACGTTGCGCCTTTAGATGTTGCGTGATTTAAGTACCGGTCACGAGCTAAATTTCGGGTCGTGACAAAGTTGGTATCAGAGCGCTAGGTTTAACCTTGGTTTGAGTCTAGGTTTGACTATGTGGAGTCTGGGGCGTAATCTATTTTGAAACCTAGGCTTGACCTTACGGAACTTAGACTTGAACGAGGGGTATTAGACCCAAACTTTCGTTACATAGGTTGACCCTGATTGATGGAGTTGGTAACTCAAATAGAGTGACGCACCGTGCGTATGTTCCGCGGCATACTTACGATACGATACTTCGCTTAAGTGACCTTAGGATGTACATATCTTGAGACTTGTGATTCTCTTCGTTCCCTTGATTATACACCCATTTGAGATCCTTGATTCTATTCGTTCCAATGATCATACTCTCACTGATTCCGTTCCTCCTTATGATCATGTATCCGTTCTGAATCTGTTGATTCCTTTCGTTCCTTTGATTTATCTTCATTGATACATGCTTGAGGTTCCTGTCACCATAGTTTGAGCGCAGATTGAGCTGCTGCTAGTGATGCGGTCAGGGCGAGCTCGTCATGGACGAGGACCGACCATCGTGTTTGCTGGTGACATGAGAACGTATCGATTTAGTGTTTGTGTTGTGAACTCTCGTTAGAGGCGAGTGTTCGGTTTTGCACCGGATGATCGGGCCATTGTTAGATGCTGCCAGAGTGAGAGGACTGTTGATGTACAGCCTACCTCAGAGTTTGTGATGTCATCTACCTTGCAGACAGATGACCCAGCTGTTGCTGAGATTGACGGGATGTCGCTTCCAGAGCTTATGAGCTGAGATCGCTGGAGCTTTCAGCCAGAGATGCGACAGAAGATAGCTAGTCTATCTTGCGTTGAGTTGAGCGACTAAGATGATGTTAGTGTATATGCCCTAGAGGCCATTACTGTATCATACTAGTTTGTATATTACTTAATGGAAGCTTGGGATATTCACAGTTGTATAGACAATCTTGCTCAAAATGGTAGTATGCTACTTGGTTTGATTCTACTTCAATATGTGCATGTGTTTCTTTTAGCATATTGCTTATACATATTAGTAGAGCCTTTAGGATCTTTGCTTGATTACCAGCGTTGTGATGGCAGTCACACTCATGGGGGCTGGGTAATCCACAAGCACATCCTTATACAGGTCCCTAGTCGTAGGACTATCGAGACAGGGCATCGATACTCCGGAGTAGACTAGCGTATGCGCTTCTCATCCCAGCAGGGAAGACGGTTTGTCCCACAGCCGTCAGTACGTCGTACTTGAGATAGTATGCGGGTGCTCGTTAGGTTACGAGTACACTGGACAGGACTCGTCGGGAACTGTTGGTTGGTACTATACCTATCGTCAGTTATCAGTTCCCAGGTGACATGAGTACAGCTTAGTTCGCTGACTTGACACTGTCACTTCACCTCGAGTGTGTTCCCACTGTACTTTGACTACTACCCTACCACGGCTCAAAGGAGTCGTGCAAACAGGTAGTAGTTGGGTGCAGTCCCGAAACACTTGGAGGCAGTGACGGTTAGACAGGATTCGTCTCTCCCGGTATTGGGAGTTGATATCGCGCTGTGTCATGGAGAGCCATTACACATAGTCGTCCCTGGCCAGGGCAAGCGAGATATACTGGTAGGTTTCCAGTGTTATCTCAGGGTGGTCTGGGCTACACTCCGACACGACTTGTACCGCTATTAGGGGACTGACGTTTACCGCCCCCTAGGCCCGCCATGCGATATTCTCAGACGAACAGACCGGACTGTACGGAGACTGTCACATTCAGGCTCAGTAGGAGTTCAGATGGGTTTTACATCGTCTGTCTTCTTATCGGCATCTACCTGGGGGCCGTTACGCACAGCTAGTGCCGCTTGCGGTCTGTGGTTAAACCCACTGCCAGCGTAGTGTCGAGTCTTTAGAGTCCCACACAGAGAGCTATTCGCCTTTAGGCAAAAGAGTAGAGGTCGCATGGTTTTGCGACAGGGTTCGGTCACATCCGTGCACTTGTGCACGTTCGGGCAGTTATTACTAGCGGGCTTTGGTTTAAGCCAGATCCTAGTATACGTTTTGGGATTAGTTTTATCTCGTTTGTATTCGTGTTCCTCGGAACGCGGATGCGGGTGTTTGCACGGTTGACAGAGACAGAGACAGAGGATTTTCATTAGGGTTGTTGACTGTTGACTTTTGCTAAACCCTAATGAGAATTAGAAATATGATTAATGATAATATTAATTAAGTATTATTGTGCCATGCTTGGGTTGAAAGGTTGACTTTGTTGACTTGTTGACCGGTTGACTAGGTTGGACTAGTTGACCATCATCATTACTATGGCTATCATTTCATGGCAAAGACTTTTTGCTTGCTTGTTATTCTTTGCAAAATGAGTGCATGAAATGATATTGCCATTTGACTTGAACCATCACATAATACTTAATTACTATTATTGTTATGATTACTTTGGATTATGAGAGCAAGGGTGAGAAAAGTCTTGCTCATTATTTCATTTGCTTTCTCTCTCATCCTCAAGCTCCCCCTCTTCCTCTTGCTCTCTCTCTAGTTCAAGGCAAAAACCTCTCATGTGTTGAGAATCATTTGCCTTGGAGATGAAAACCCAAAACACTTCTTTATTCATCCTAGTACACAAAGTCTAGCAAGCCAAGTGTTCTAGTTTTCTCTAGTTTGAGGTTGAAGCCAAAGGTAGAAGCTTTCGGGTGGATCCATCTTCGGCGCAAGGAGACGACGAGGTGAGGCCGATCCGAATACCGCAAGGAGTTGAAGAGAAGGAGTTCAAGTTAAGGTATAACCCCCTAACCGAGTAGGTAACACTCCTAGTTAGGTTGTTAGATAGTTGTTTAACAAAGATCCGTATTTTGAGTCCATGTTACCCATAAAGAAAAAAATCGTTTTTCACCATTTCCGCAACCCCAAAGAACCGGGGACGGGTAACGTGGAATTACAGTGGTATCAGAGCCTAGTTAAACACTATCTAACATGTTAGCAAAGTAACTAGAAGTTCGATCGGAGAAAAAAATCACGAAACATGCCCGAAATATCAACTTTCTTCCGATTTTTATTTCTGTTCAAAAAATAATAAATCATGTACTAAAAATCGGCTCAGGGTTTTTAAAGAACAAGCAAGAAAAATGGTCCACTAATTCGATCAAAGCGCCGCGGAACCGCGGCAGGAGCGTGCTCCTGCCGCGGATCCATAGCTGAGTTGACTCGGTCGTGGGAAATTTTTCCTGCAGTGTGTTCAGTGGGGTGTTTTGGGATTTTTACAATATGTTTTTTCTGCCCAGATTTTCCAGAAAGCAAAATTTGTTTTTGGGGTTTAAAAATCTGTATTTTGATCGAACTTCTAAAGAGTTTAAGCTAACGAGTTTATATCTGTGATGTGATATATGTATTGAACGTCTGCTAATCGCTATACATCGATTAGTGGGAGTTATACATATCTGTGATCTGTAATGTTGATGGTATGTGTATATGAATTCGTTGGATTGTCGCGGATGAATAGCCGAGGGTTGTGAGATGGGAGTTTTTCTTTATCTTTCAATTCATGTAATTTGTAATTGATGTAATATTATTTATTTGGCCGCACATCCGGGATGAGGTTGTAGCCGCCATTGTATAATTTCTTTTACTGTTTTTGCTCCTATGATAGACCCAAGGAGGGGTGTACAAACTACCGGGTACCTCGAAGTGCCGAGTGGCCTACTCACGTTGTTGAGGGAGGTTGCTTCACTTCGGGTATTTGGCGGGTAGTTTGCCGCACCCGTTGGAAAACCTCCCTCAAAGTACCGACACTGGCCTGGCTGAACGGTTAGGCAAGTATTGTATGGTGAGATTGATCCCGACTAATTCTTCCTTTTTGGTTTGAGGAGGGATTCGAGAAACAGTGGGAGCCATCCTGTTTAGATAATCTAAAAACCAATCTAAACTTGCAAGAGCATCATGCTGAGTGTTTTCTTCTCTCTCTCTTAATTGCAGCGACCCAGTGACCACACATAGGTTACATCTAGATAATAAAATGACTGAATCTGACTGTTATGATTGGCAAAGGTCTATTCAGATGTCCATTGCCCATGATAAGCTGGGACATCTCTTAACTAATCCAACCCCTGCCGTCTCAGGGCCAGTTTCCCCTGTCACGGATATTGATATCCATAAGACATCGGAAAAAGACTGTGCGAAAGCCAAGTGCCTCGTGTTAGCCTCAGTTGATGGTGCATACCAGAGGCAGCACAAGAAGATGGACTTAGCTTCTATCTTCCTCCATAACAAAGATTTATATGGAGAGCAATCTCGTATCGCAAGATATAAGACCTCGAACGAATTGCTTCCAGCGAGGTTGGCTATCGGGTCATCTGTAAGGGGCAACGTCCTTACAGAGACCAGCTGTTTTGAGCTCACGGACCTGAAGTCCACGTTGAAGAACGGGTCAGATGCTGACTTGATTCTACAGTCTCTACCTTCTACCCTGAAGGAAACCAGGGAAGTAGAAGGAAAAAGAAGGGCAAAAGTTTCGGGACTGGATGTAGTAAAGGAGGGACGTTCCTATTGTTACGGGAATGAACATTGGCAGAAGGATTGCAGGGCTAGCAAAGCCAGTAGCCAGGATTCGAAGCATGTTGTGGCTTCGGCTTTGGGTGTGTTCGTAATAGAGAACTGTATATCAGTTAACCCTACTTCCTAGGTATTGGATACCGGATCAGGATCTCACATCTGTAATTCGTTACAGACTTTGAGAAACTGTAGGGTTATCAGGATAGGTGATATGACTCTCAGGGTTGCTAACGGAATGAGCATAAACGTTGAATCCGTAGGGGAATATCATCTTGGACTGACAACTGGGCAGATATTGATTTTGCGTAACTGTTTGTATGTACCAGGTGCGACTTGTAATATCATATCTGTATCCTTACTTTCTAAGGAAGGATATGATTTTACTTTTGTAAGCGATGTGGTCCACATCCACCTAAATAGAGTTCTGATTGGGTCAGGTACATTAGAAAGCGGGATATACGTATTGAATCAAGCTCAGATTTTCAGTGTCCAGAACACACTTAAAAGAAAGTCTCCGGAATTAAATCAGGCTTTCTTATGGCATTGTAGACTGGGTCACATTAATGAGACATGGTTAACAAAGTTACATAAAGAGGGATACTTGAATCCGTTCGAGTATCAGTCTTATGCCACTTGTGAATCTTGTCTCATGGGAAAGATGACAAAAACTCCGTTCACTGGACACGGAGTAAGAGCGAGCGAGCTCTTAGGACTCATACACAGTGACGTGTGTGGTCCAATGTCTACACATGCGCGAAGTGGTTATTCATACTTCATTACTTTCACAGATGATTTCTCTAGGTATGGACATGTCTTCTTAATGAAGCACAAATCCGAGGCCTTTGAGAAATTTCGGGAATACAAGAATGAAGTTGAAAAACAAACAGGCAAAAGTATCAAGACACTGAGATCTGATCGAGGTGGTGAATACTTGAGTGCCGAGTTTCTGGACTACTTAAACGAGAATGGAATTCTCTCTCAGCTTACTCCTCCATACACACTACAGCACAACGGTGTATCGGAAAGACGGAATCGAACCCTATTGGATATGGTTCGTTCTATGATGAGTAAGGCTGAATTACCGCGATCCTTCTGGGGTTATGCACTAGAATCAGCTGCATATCTTTTGAACAAGATTCCCTCCAAGACTGTGCCTACCACACCATATCAGATGTGGTGTGGGAAGAAACTCTATCTTCAATATCTGAAGATATGGGGATGTCCAGCTTTTGTTAAAAAGCAGCATGCGGACAAACTCGAGGCACGCTCAGTACCGTGTAAGTTTGTGGGATACCCAAAGAACTCCAGGGGTATTTTTTCTATTACGCAGAGGAACAAAAGGTTTTTGTTTTTCGTCATGCCCACTTTCTGGAACATTAGTTTTTAGAAAAAGGAACAAGTGGGAGCATAGTAGAGCTGGAAGAAATTCCAGAGCCACAAGCTATTATTGAAAGCTTGGAAGAACCAGAAGTTTCAGGAGAGCCGGGCATTCTTGCGCCGCTCCGCAGGAGTAGTAGGAAGTCTCATCCGCCCGAGAGATACTACGGTTTTCTTATAGACGGGGATAGAGAGGATTGCATCATTGATCATGATGAGCCTACTAGCTTCCAACAAGCCATTCAGAGCGGTGACTCGATAAAATGGCTGGATGCAATGCGGACCGAGATGGAGTCCATGTACACCAACAAAGTTTGGACTTTGGACTTTGCTCCAGAAGGGGTAAAACCCGTAGGCTGCAAATGGATATTCAGAAAGAAGATTGGTGTAGATGGACAGGTTGAAACCTATAAAGCTAGACTTGTTGCAAAGGGTTTTCGTCAAAGACCTGGTTTGGACTATGACGAGACCTTTTCTCCAGTGGCCATGCTCAAATCCATTCGGATCCTTCTTGCCATTGCTGCCTTCCACAATTATGAGATCTGGCAGATGGACGTAAAGACGGCTTTCCTAAATGGAAATTTGGAAGAGTGCGTCTATATGAATCAGCCGGAGGGATTCATTCAGAGTGGGAGCAGCGGTAAAGTGTGCAAGTTGCTCAAGTCCATCTATAGACTGAAGCAGGCATCGTGGAGTTGGAACATCTGCTTTGATGATACTGTCAAAGAATTCGACTTTATCAAAAACCTAGATGAACTGTGCATTTACAGTAAGATTGTAGGGAGAACTGTGGTATTTCTCGTCTTGTACGTGGACGACATTCTCCTAATAGGAAATGATATTCCTATGTTACAGTCAGTCAAAGGATTCTTGTCACAGAGGTTCTCCATGAAGGACTTGGGCGATGCCAACTACATTCTGGGGATCCAGATCTATCGTGATAGATCTAAAAGGATGTTGGGACTTTCACAGTCCAGGTACATTGACACCATACTGAAACGATTCAGTATGGAAGATTCCAAGCGCGGTAATCTACCGGCTTGTCACAGAATCACCCTCTCCAAAGAGATGTCTTCCAAGACTGATTTGGAAAGGGCTCGCATGTCATCTATACCCTACGCATCTGCGGTAGACTCTATAATGTATGCGATATTATGTACCAGACCAGATGTAGCATACGCATTGAGCGTTGTAAGCCGGTATCAGTCGGACCCAGGGGAGAAATACTGGATAGCAGTAAAGAACATTCTCAAGTACCTGAGAAGGACTAAGGAGATGTTCTTGGTGTATGGCGGAAAAGACCTCCAGATCGAGGCCTTTGCTGACTCCAGCTTCCAGAGTGATAAGGATGACTCCAAGTCCATGTCGAGTTATGTCTTTACCCTCAATGGAGGGGCGGTTTGCTGGAAGAGTTCCAAGCAGGAAACCGTTGCTGACTCAACTATAGAAGCGGAGTACATAGCTGCTTGTGATGCCGTAAAGGAAGCTGTCTGGATGAAGAAGTTCCTTACGGAGATTCAGGTGGTTCCTACCATTGTTGATCCAATACCGCTGTATTGTGACAACAATGGCGCTATAGCTTTAGCAAAGGAACCCAGGTCCCATCAGAAGTCCAGGCACATTTTGAGGCGGTACCACCTTATCAGGGAGATCGTAGATCGCCGGGATATCGAGGTGAAGAGAGCAAATTCAGAAGATAACACTGCAGATCCACTCACGAAGGCTTTACCCAAGACTCAGTTCGAGCGGCTGATCGAGATGATAGGTCTTCGATACGCCAGTACATGGCCTTAGTGCATGTGGGAGATTGTTAGTGTATTTGCCCTAGAGGCCATTACTGTATCATACTAGTTTGTATATTACTTAATGGAAGCTTGGGATATTCACAGTTGTATAGACAATCTTGCTCAAAATGGTAGTATGCTATTTGGTTTGATTCTACTTCAATATGTGCATGTGTTTCTTTTAGCATATTGCTTATACATATTAGTAGAGCCCTTAGGATCTTTTCTTGATTACCAGCGTTGTGATGGCAGTCACACTCATGGGGGCTGGGTAATCCACAAGCACATCCTTATACAGGTCCCTAGTCCTAAGACTATCGAGACAGGGCATCGATACTCCGGAGTAGACTAGCGTATGCGCTTCTCATCCCAGCAGGGGATACGGTCTGTCCTACAGCCGTCAGTACGTCGTACTTGAGATAGTATGCGGGTGCTCGTTAGGTTACGAGTACACTAGACAAGACTCGTCGGGAACTGTTGGTTGGTACTATACCTATCGTCAGTTATCAGTTCCTAGGTGACATGAGTACAGCTTAGTCCGCTGACTTGACACTGTCACTTCGCCTCGAGTGTGTTCCCACTGTACTTTGACTACTACCCTACCACGGCTCAAAGGAGTCATGCAAACAGGTAGTAGTTGTTAGTTGTATGTATGCCCTAGAGGCCAGTATTGTACAGATGATGTATATTATATTGGATGCTTGGACATATATAGAGATGACTTTCTTGCTCGATATGATAGTATGCTATCTGGTTGCTCTTTATCTTAACATGTATACTTGTCTCTTTATACTGTCTTATAGTTACATGTTGGTAAAGCCCTTAGGATGTGTACTTGACTACCTGGACTATGATGCAGATCATACTAGTGGGGACATGGTAGTCCATAAGTACATCCTTCAAGGTCCGTAGTCATGGGTGTATCGAGACGGGGCATCGATATACCAGTTTAGACTAGCGTATACGCTTCTCGACCCATGAGATGGGCGATGGATGATCCCATATCCATTGGTGTTTGACATCAGAGATGGTATACGGGTGCTCAGTGGAGACTGGGTACACTGGACGGACTCGCCGAGAACTCCCAGATGGTATTATACCTCACGTCAGATGGCAGTTCTCTGGTGGCACTTGTGCAGGTTAGTCTGTAGACCCGAGATCGTCATAATGTCTTGTGTGATTCCCACTGTGATTTGATTTCCCCTTACCACGTCCATGAGGGCGTGCAAAACGGTTGTTTTTGGGTACAGTCCCGAGTCACATGGAGGCAATGAGCGGTAGGAGGGGTTTCGTCTCTCCCGGTATTGGGGGTTGATGTTGCGCTGTGCTCGATTGGCCGTAACAGGGAAGTCCCTGGCCAGGGCTGATTAGAGATTTACTGGTAAGTGTTACCAGTAGTTTCTCGACCCGTTATGAGCCTCACATCGGCACGACTTATCGGTTATTGGGGTCTGACGTTTACCACCCCTAGACTTGATATGCGACATATCAGACGAGGAGACTGGACTGCACGGGTAGTGTTGCCAGTTGGCTCGACGGGAGTTGTAGCAGGTTCGCTTGTTTTCTTCTGATCGCTCAATACTCGGGTGGCCGTTATGTTTAGCTGACCGCTTACGGCTTGGGGGTGCTTGATATTATCATCACCCACTGCCGGCGTATTGACGAGTCTTAGAGTCCCACAAAGGAGTTACCTAGTCCAGGCGAAACGTTGTGGTGCGCGTATGCGATATGCGCAAGGACCCGGTCAAAATGCGCGTATAAGATACCGTATATTGATCGGGCGGCTTGCATTTGGTCGGGTCGTATGTGATATAGCCGGATTGATAAATCAAGTGTTGATTTATCATTTAACCATTAGTTTCTCACTAGAAATCCTTTCTAGTATTTTTGGATGTATGCATGCATGTATGCATTCTTTCTTGATTCATGCACATATGGATGTGCATGCACACATACATACATATATCATCTTTCATGGTTGTATATACATAGAAGATGGTGGCAATATAAGACTCACACCTTGGTTAAATAATATGGATTATTATTATTTATTTTAATTAAAACAAAAAGAAAAAGGAAAATGGTAATTCATGGATTAGTTTCTACACTCTTCTTTGACCTAACCATGCTCACCCACCTTTTAACCATGGATTAACATTCCTTTTGTGTTTTAACTCAAATTCAATAATATCTTTATTATTTAACCATGGTTTGAGATGAGAAGTGGAAAATATATATACATATATTTTCTATTTTTCCATTAGACATTATCTTTTCTCTTGTTCTAAAAAGGCCATCATCTTCTTCCTTCTTCTTCCTTTGCTCTCTAGATTTCTCTAGTGAGCAAATTACTCACCAAGTTAGGATTTTGAAGTGAGAAAAGCCACCACAACATCATTCTACACAAGTCTTGCCCACTTGTTTAGAGTGTTAGCTTCATTTCTTTCTCTTGATCAAGTGAAGTTGCAAGTTTGGACAAAGGAGCTTCTGGTGGATCGTCGTGGACGTTAGAAGACCTCAAGCGAACCCTTTTCCAACCCTCAAGTGGCCAAGGAGTCTAGCGTAGGGAGCTACAAAGGTTGTACTCTCAAAACCCTAGCCTTTGTTACTTGTGATAATGTGTTGTTTTAGAAACCCTAATTTTCTAGGATTGATTCTTTGTATGCTTACTTAGCACCTTAAAAATTTAATCTTTGGTACATGTGATGCTTCCAAACCCTTCATGAGGTGCTAGGTAAATCTAACATTGGTATCAGAGCCGACCTAGAACATTAGGCGACACTTTAACGTAGTTAAAACTCTAATTGAACCGAGAAATACAGATTTTTAGCACTCTATGGACATTTTTTGAAAGCTGTTATTTTTCAGAATTAAAAATATGTAAAAAATACAGCAGGGAATTATAAGACACACTGTAAAAAACGAAACCCTAATATGCAAATTCCACCGCGGAACCGCGGCTTAAGCTTGCTTAGGCCGTGGCTCCGCGGCCGTACAGAGCCATTTAGGCTTCGTTTTTGTACAGTGAGCTTCTTGTCTGCTTGTAGATGTTTTTGGGTATTTTTAATCTGGTTTCAATGTCATATGTTCTGGAGATTGTTTTGGATTCGGTGATTCGATCGGAATTTTAATTTTGTGCTTTTTTCCGGATAATTAGAAAGTATTGAATTGTTCGAACGAGTGTCATTTGCTCACTTTTCACGGGGTTTAAATCTTTCGGAAATGCGTGCAAGTTTTGTGGTGGACCCTCTAGAAGACAACAACCCTTAACTGTAAGTCTATGGTAGCGCCCCGGCCGTCTAACAGACGCCAAATGTGGAACAAAAACTTTTAACTGGCGCTATCGTATACTATAACCCGGATCTGCCATTATTGCTAAACTAACAAACTGTAAAGAGTGTAGAAAGGTTATACCGAACGATCCGAGTCCTTCGTTCTTTAACCATCATCCCACGCTTCGTTGCGGATGCTCCGATCTCGTCCATCTCCGATCTGCTCGTCCAGGTGGCACCACGTCAATGATTCTTTAAACGGGCTCCCGCCTCTGACTCGAGGCAACTCGGTCGTCAAGTTTGCTAAAAGAGACGACCAAGAATGATGTAGAGAATGAGTAGAATACTTTATCTCGTTACGTCCAAAGCTATGGACGAACGGTTAATGAAGTTTCCTTTTGGATCGATATGAAAATGAGATATGAATATGTTAATTTCCATACATCCAAAACTATCATAATCTTTTTTCTAGCAAGTGAGAGAGAGTAAGTTGAGAGGAGGGGAGGGGCCGGCCATGATATAGGAATGGAGGGGTGAGTGTAGGAGGGAAGAGGGTGACTACAAGGAGAAAATATCAAGAACAAATATCCTAAGCTTAACAAAATGCATTAATGGAGAGAATGACTCATAAACCTAGTCATCCTTTCATTAAATGCAACCAATGAAACATCAACACCATTCTAACCTAGTCACTTCTTCTAGAAACTTCTAGAACCTTCCACACTCATCTCAAGAAAAGATAAATCCGTCTTTAACCGAATGTTAAAAGACGGGCGATAGAAAACTGGAAACCGGCAACTTCCAAAAGCGATCCCGAAACGAATTTCAGGATAACCCCGTAACAGTATAAACATACCCGCATTTGTATTATGATCGAATACAAATGCAACCGAGACAAAGATATTATATCTACTCAATATAATACTCGGATCCGGCTTAAACCAAAGCCGACCAGTATCATCTGCCCGAAATATGACACGTGCGTAAACGCACGTGCATTTTCCGAACCCTGCCATAAAACCATACGGCCTCTACAACGTTTCGCCCGAACTTGGGAAACTGTCTGTGGGGGACTCTAATGACTCGTCAGTACCCTGGCAGTGGGTTTAACCACAAGCCGTCAGCGGCATTAGCTGTGCGTAACGGCTGCCCATGGACTGACCTCAAGGGAGGCCGATGAGCGAACTCATCCGGAAACCTAACTGAGCCTAACAGTGAAAATGTATATACAGTGCGGTCCGTTCGTCTATGAGTATCGCATATCTGCCTAGGGGGCTAGTAACGTCAGACCCCCAATAGCAGTATAAGTCGTGTCGGAGTGTAGCCCAAAAACACCCTGAGATACTACTGGAGTACCTACCAGTAAATCTCCTGCCACGGCCGTGGGCTTTGTGTAATGGCTCTCCTAGTCACAGCGCGGTCTCACCCCCAATACCGGGAGAGACGAATCCCCTGCCGATCCGCTCACGTGCCTCCATGTGGCTCGGGACTGTACCCAAAAACTACCTGTTTGCACGACTCCTTTGAGCCGTGGTAGGGTAGAAATCAAAGCACAGTGGGAACTCACACGAGACAAATGACGACCTCAGGTCGATGAACTAACCTGTACACATGTCACCAGGGAACTGCTATATGACGATATGTATAATACCAACTAGCAGATTCCCGGCGAGTCCTGTCCGGTGTACTCATAACTCAATGAGCATCTGTATACATCTTAGGTGATCCAACTGACACCAGTGGCTTGTGAGACCGGCCACCGCCCCTCGTCGGGGTCTCGACTGTATACACTAGTCTACTTCGGAGTATCGATGCCCTGTCTCGAAACTCCCACGACTAGGGACCACAATTAAGGATATGCATATAAACCACCCAACTCTCACGTATATGATCGCCATCATACTGTTGGTAGTAAAGCAAGATCCCAAGGGCTTTATTAAAGTGTAACAGTGATCAGTCACCTGAACCTGTACACGACTGATAAAGGCAAACCAGATAGCATACTATCATCTCGAGTAAGACTGTCCTACCGGTATAGGTCCTCCGCAATCATTGCAATCACGTGCCTGCGATCCAATAATTGACTCTGAGGGCACTATATCCAACAATCTCCCACTTGCACTTAAGGCTAATTATTGCGATGTCGACTACTCACAGCCCGTGTGAAACCGAACATCCAACTCCTCTACTATTCAGTTTCACAAAGCTCGTTTGTAAAACTATTGTGTTCGAGAAATAACCTCAGTGAGTGGATCCGCCCAGAAGTTTCTTTCTATATCTCTCTAAATCTCAAGTTCGCAAAGAAAACCATCTCCCGAATTGAGTAATACCTGTCTTAGAATATGTCTGGATATCTGATGGGACCTTGTTCATAAATGAACTTTAAATCCAAACTTCTTAGACTGTATCGATCACTGAACCTAATCAGTATCCGGCACCATGCCTCCCACAGTATCCTCTTGGACCACCTGTCCATATTACTGTCCCTCGTCGGAGGGAAAACTATAACTCTGACAATCACTCTGTCAACCATGTCACCTTTGAAGCCTGGAATGATAACCGTCTCCCGAAGGAGGCTGCCGTCATCAAATCCGTAGAACATCCACTTATGTTCTAAAACTGCTTCCTTATGTTTCTCCAGGATTGGATTAATACAAACTTATTGCATCTAGTGCAAAAACAACATCTGGTGTGGTACTTGACATCTCATGATTGACTCAATTGCCTAAGCAAGT
Organism: Agapanthus africanus; assembly: GCA_030015575.1. NCBI lineage: Eukaryota > Viridiplantae > Streptophyta > Magnoliopsida > Asparagales > Amaryllidaceae > Agapanthus > Agapanthus africanus. The sequence goes on along the minus strand of JASDDO010000018.1, from coordinate 333,983,387 downwards.
GATCTGCCAATCATGCACATCCCTCTCCCCTTTAGTCTGTAAGACACCTTTAGAGAGGGTGACTCCATCATCTGCAGGTACACCACCATGCCAGGAGTCATCTATTCTAAAAACCATTAGAATACAGTCAAAGTACCCACATTGGGAAACTACCCAAATCTAGATCTAAAACCATAGATCTAGAAACCAGAATGTCTGATATTATATCCAAATCCCGTCTGGAGAAACAACTGTGTGACGACCACAGTACAACCGATCGTAGTATAGGAGTTTTACTTCCTACTCTGTGTATGTCATCCAAATACCAAGACATCATACCCTACTACCTTCTTAACAGATCCATCCCCTATCCTGATGAAGTCAAACCCATGACTGTCACATCAAAATTAGATGATCTATCTCCGCTATAACCGCTCTAGTCTATAAATAGATATAAGCTACTTGCCCACTATGCTTCCGCTGCTCCCACTGACTGCGACAACCCTCTGGCAGAATAATATACACATGCACTTCTAAAGCTAGCTTAGAACGACGCTATACTTATCCTCCTGCCTGGTCTCATAGTCTGGAACAACAGTAGTGTCAAGTCTGGGTAAGCAAGAACCTCCCTGTCACCGTCCTTGAGGCTACCGAAGTACCTCTCGGGTGTCTGAGGTTACCCACCATATCTGCGGAGTGGCTATTGGAATGTCAAACCTGATTGAATATATAGGTCCTATTAAATTTTCCGTAATCGTTTGCGGTTCTGGAATCACTTCCAGTTCTACCATACTCCCACTACTATTTTCTGAAAAAATCCATTTTTACTAAAACTGTGGCGAGTCAAGAACAATATCACTATTGATCTTCCAGATGGTAGAAAGTCAACCCTCGTCATAGCCTGGGCCAACCCACAAACAACCATTACAGAAACGTGCCCTGAGTTATCCAGAGTCTGGTTTTAAGCATAAGCCGGACATCTCCCCGTACCTTAACATCGTTAAGATATGAACCATTCTATATCCAATATAGAAACTTTGGCACTTATTTAATTGGAACCAGATTCAATCATGCAGCTATCTCCAGTGCAAATCAACTTAATGGAAAGAGGCTAATCAACATTACTCAACTTAGGAATCCATCCAATTATGAGTAACCTGAAAGAGAAACAAGTTTCTCAAAACCATTACTATCATCTGAATACCAATCACAAGAATCAACATCTTCGATCTCTTTGAAGAATCCCGATACTTGTGACACCTTGTTCTTTACTTTATTCTTATACCCACAACTTCTCAAAACTTAGACCTTGTATTTCTACGAAACACTTGTCTAAAAACTAGAGAAGTCATAAGTAAACAGAACATAGTACGAGGACCTACCCCTTTGTCCTGATGGACACTGGACAATATACAATACTCTGTATAAGTCCGCTGAGTTGAATAACTCAAAACCTGTGCGTCGTAGGTTGAAAACTGTACCCTGGCGATTTCCTCAAATATCACCAATTACAACGAATTCCGATATAATGAGGATGATCACCTAATTCCCAATAACTTGCTCACACTCATCATCTGTAAAACCATACAAATATGAGAATGAAACCTGGTAAATACATACCCTTGGAGTAAGTATCTAATCGGGAAAACAGTTTTCCTTTAACAATGCACTGAAACATGAAAATGTTTCGTAGGGGTATCTTGGTATTCTTAGCAATGCCTCTTCCATAATCCAATTCATGACTTCAACCGTATATTTCTTTGCCATCTTTCCAAATCCATTTATTTGTCTTTAGTCATTACCTTATGTACACCATCGTTAGGCTAAATGGTTTTCTTCCTTCCCTACCGTTCGGCACCAGCCTATGGTTTGGAAGAAGACTATCCAGTAAGCATAATAGGTGTACCCTCCTCAACCTAGGAGTACTCACATCTTGAGAGAAGGTGATGATAAAAGACAACTGAATAATACCTTATTCTTTTAAAGGTGAAATAGGAGTGGCGATGAAGTACACGGTTTGGTCGTGAATGATAACAGTCGCAATTTACTTTGCCCTCTTTCTAATCCCTTTATTTTGTCTTTACATATTACCTTCTGTACACCCTACTTAGGCTAATTGGTTTTCTTCATTCCCTACCTTTCGGCACCTGCCTATGGTTTGGAATAAGACTATCCAATAAGCGTAATAGGTGTACTCTCCTAAACCAAGGAGCCCTCGCAACCTGAGAGAAGGTGATAATAAAAGACAACTGAATAAACCAATTCTATTTCTCCTGAATCTGGATCCATCCTCGAAGAAGTCCCTTCGAGTTCGTATATAACCATACGATAGATCTATCCAATGGAAGTGGATGTCCGTAGTAATACGGGGTGTTCTGAGAAATCCAAAGGGTAAAAGAAGGAGTGGCAATGACTTATGCAACTCAGACAATCCAAAAGCCAGTATTTTAAGAAGGTTCGGTCAACTTGGTCACTGAGTCATAGTCTAGGGTCGGTCAAAGGTCGCTGCCAAAGAGAGAGAGAAAAGAAACACTCTGTGTACACTCAAACCTAGATCAGAATAGTTATCACTTTATCTAATCCGGAAACCTCCCACTGTCCTGTCAAATTCTTCTCCAAACCTGAAAGAAGAATCAATCGGTATCACCCGAAGAGTAAACCAACTCATCAGTGGGAATCGGGATCCAACTCTCATCGTATGATAACGTGACGGAATCCATCCACGTTACTCACACTCTAGAAGGTATGCGCATACTTGGCAAGTTTCAGTTTCTTTAGAAACTCCCGATATGATTTTTGCCCCATGCTCTTATGACCTTGGCGTTGGTCAAAATGTCATAAGTTACATGCCAAGTTCTACCCATCATTATTTTGTCAATTTGAACCCACCCGCACATGCCCCTGACGTTGGCCAAATGGCAGAACGACTGTCCCAAACCAACTCATCTATCTATGCAACAAATGAATACCCAGCAGCTACCAAACACTATACCTTAACTTTGGCTAAAATGCATAGCTTGAATACTACTGAATACCCAAAAGAAATGACGGAGGGCTACGGCTGGTTTTTGGCGAAAAACCTTTAACGTAGTGAACTTGATATCGCTGAAGGAACCTGATAGCTTTTTATAAAAATATAGTGGCGAAAACCTTTTGCTAAAGAGGTCACTCCCGGTGAAGGGATCTCGGCTCTTTCCTCGTGGAATGAGGTGCAGGATATTCCAACTGAATACCGTGATGCAAAGCAACTTGTAATCGACTATAGTGAAGTTATCACCCTGACGCAAACTTCTGCCCAAGGGGTCATTCCCGGTGAAGGGATATCGGCCCTTGCCTCGTCGAATGAGGTGCAGGATATTCACACCGAATACCGCTGTGCAAAACAAAAGGAAACGTCTTTGTAATAACACTTTAAAATTGTTCCAACAACTCCAAATAGGTTTGTTTTCCTTTGCATTGATCAGAATCAACGCAGTCCCATCATCAATCACACCAGAAAAGAACGAAAATAAAATGTACGTATATGCCATCCGCATTCGTCACTGGGTCCCGTCATCATCCGTTAGGTTACTTAACTAATGACAGAGCGGGGACTGGACTAGCGTGGGTGCAAAACATATACAACATCTAATAGTATATATACCAATATACAATAATTGCTCCAGGCGTGATATTATGCAACATTACAGAAAAGTAATAAGCATCACAGAACAATACAGATAATCTGGGATCCCCGGGTTTCACAGAGCCGCTGCTGAAACCCGACGTTCCCCTGGTCGTGTGGATAGCCTGTGCAATGAAACCTAGACCCCTACGGGTGCGGCAAGTTACCCACCAAAACCTGAAGCGAGGTAGTCCCCCACAGCATAGTGAATGGAACACCCGGTACTTCACGGAATTCGGTAAATTGAGCACCCCTCCTTGGGTCAACCTGAACCCCCTACGAGTGCGGCGAATAGTCTGCCAATTCTAGAGTGAGGCCCCTCTTCCTCTCAAAGCCATGAGATGCGGACCCATTGCCCTCCAGAACCCGGCTATCTGTGCACTCCGTCGCGGGGTAAACCTAGTACAGAAATAAAAATATGTACAATAGGTACATTGACCTCAACCTGGTCGTGTCCCAAAAGAATATTATACAACAGGCAGTGATGACAGTCCACATGTTGGACGCTCGCCCCGCAATATCAAATGTACAAATAAATCCAAACTGCACTACCATTGCACACTGCTATCCACCACGACAAATCCGCAACATCACAGCACAACACAGAACATCAACGCGAATGTCACGTTCGCAAACCCGTCTAAAAGAACTATAGTAATTAGACGCGGTTTACCGATCAAATGACATTCCCGGTCGGAGATATAATGTAAGTACTGTAAACTAACATGTTTAAATTTCGATCGACTAAATATCACGAAGTGGGCCCCACGAACATCTGCTGTACAGTAACAAAATCTGGGCCTAAAAGATATATACCAAAACCCACAATTTCAAGTCAAGAAGCCACTGTACAAATTTGGGGCCATGATCTCTCAGACTGGCCGCGGATGCGCGGTCAAACCCTAGGTTTGACGGCGATTCCGCGGCGGTCTTGTTGAGTCACGTGCTCGAATTTGCACCACGTGCTTAGAAAACCCTGCACAGATTTCTGTGATATGTAAAATAATTTTTTGACTTGATTTAAAATCGACAGAAACTGTGAATGGAAAAATTGTAGTTTTTGATATTCGGTCCGATCGATGATTTAAACGCATTGGCACAAGTTAGTAAAGCATAATGGTGAGGCTCTGATACCACTGTAAGTCTACGGTAGCGCCCCGGCCGTCTAACAGACGCTAAATGCGGAACAAAAACTTTTAACTGGCGCTATCGTATACTATAACCCGGATCTGCCATTATTGCTAAACTAACAAACTGTAAAGAGTGTAGAAAGGTTATACCGAACGATCCGAGTCCTTCGTTCTTTAACCATCATCCCACGCTCCGTTGCGGCTGCTCCGATCTCGTCGATCTCCGATCTGCTCGTCCAGGTGGCACCACGTCAACGATTCTTTAAACGGGCTCCCGCCTCTGACTCGAGGCAACTCGGTCGTCAAGTTTGCTAAAAGAGACGACCAAGAATGATATAGAGAATGAGTAGAATACTTTGTCTCGTTACGTCCAAAGTTATGGACGAACGGTTAATGAAGTTGCCTTTTGGATCGATATGAAAATGAGATATGAACATGTTAATTTCCATACATCCAAAACTATCATAATCTTTTTTCTAGCAAGTGAGAGAGAGTAAGTTGAGAGGAGGGGAGGGGCCGGCCATGATATAGGAATGGGGGGGGGGTGAGTTTAGGAGGGAAGAGGGTGACTACAAGGATAAAATATCAAGAAAAAATATCCTAAGCTTAACAAAATGCATTAATGGAGAGAATGACTCATAAACCTAGTCATCCTTTCATTAAATGCAACCAATGAAACATCAACACCATTCTAACCTAGTCACCTCTTCTAGAAACTTCTAGAACCTTCCACACTAATCTCAAGAAAAGATAAATCCGTCTTTAACCGAATGTTAAAAGACGGGCGATAGAAAACTGGAAACTGGCAACTTCCAAAAGCGATCCCGAAACGAATTTCAGGATAACCCCGTAACAGTATAAACATACCCGCATTTGTATTACGATCGAATACAAATGCAACCGAGACAAAGATATTATATCTACTCAATATAATACTCGGATCCGGCTTAAACCAAAGCCGACCAGTATCATCTGCCCGAAATATGACACGTGCGTAAACGCACGTGCATTTTCCGAACCCTGCCATAAAACCATACGGCCTCTACAACGTTTCGCCCGAACTTGGGAAACTGTCTGTGGGGGGCTCTAATGACTCGTCAGTACCCTGGCAGTGGGTTTAACCACAAGCCGTCAGCGGCATTAGCTGTGCGTAACGGCTGTCCATGGACTGACCTCAAGGGAGGCCGATGAGCGAACTCATCCGGAAACCCTACTGAGCCTAACAGTGACAATGTATATACAGTCCGGTCCATTCGTCTATGAGTATCGCATATCTTCCTAGGGGGCTAGTAACGTCAGACCCCCAATAGCAGTATAAGTCGTGTCGGAGTGTAGCCCAAAAACACCCTGAGATACTACTGGAGTACCTACCAGTAAATCTCCTGCCACGGCCGTGGGCTTTGTGTAATGGCTCTCCTAGTCACAGCGCGATCTCACCCCCAATACCGGGAGAGACGAATCCCCTGCCGATCTGCTCACGTGCCTTCATGTGGCTTGGGACTGTACCCAAAAACTACCTGTTTGCACGACTCCTTTGAGCCGTGGTAGGGTAGAAATCAAAGCACAGTGGGAACTCACACGAGACAAATGACGACCTCAGGTCGATGAACTAACCTGTACACATGTCACCAGGGAACTGCTATCTGACGATATGTATAATACCAACTAGCAGATTCCCGGCGAGTCCTGTCCGATGTACTCATAACCCAATGAGCACCTGTATACATCTTACTGTAAGTGCACAGCGGCGCCCCGGCCGTCAATCCGACGGCCAAATGCGGAAGCGGTGATAAACTTTAAATTTTACTTGAACTGGCAAACCGCCGCGCACTAATACCCGGATCGAACCATTAATTAGTCCTAGCTAATTACAAGATGGGGAAGAGAGATATACCGACTGATCCAAGTCCTCCGGTCTTCTCGTCGTCGTCCCGATCTCCTGCGGAAGCTCCGGTCTCCACCTCGTCGCCGGAAGTGCACCACATCGCCTACTTCTTTTACGGGCTCCCACCTCAATGCCGAGGCAACTCGGGCACGAAGCTGGCTAGTCGACGTGCCCAAGATTTGCTGTAGAATGTTGTGTAGAACTTATGTCTCATTTTAGGGTAGTGGAATTGCCTTTATGGTGGAGGAATTGATACAAGCTTTTGGAGGAGGAGCTAATATGATTTTTGCCAAGCCAAAAGAGTGTAAATCCCTACACTAGAATTTTGGACAGCCCCCATCAAGAGCAAGGCCGGCCATGACTTGGTGAGTGGAGAGAATGAGAGTGTATTGTGATAGAAAATGAGAGAGCCATCCAATAATACAATGGAGAGAGAGAGAGAAGGCTATCATGCAAAAAGAATCATCACCAAATCAAAAACCCACACTCAACTACCTACCACCAACCTCATCATCAACAACCATGATGAGCCAAAAGTCAAGCCATGATCAACTAAAGAAAGTCAAGGTATGGTGCTATAATCATGATGCAACAAAAAAGCAAAGACCCCCTCCACAACCACTTATTTGCAACAATGCAAATAAGCCCTCCTCCACCAATCTTCGGCCAATGAACGATACAAAGGAAATTGGCCGAAACGGAAAGCAAACTGGCAACTCCAGAAAACTGGTCCCGTAATAAATTACAGGAAACCCCGATACTGTGCATACACACCCGCATTTGTATTCCGACCGAAATACAAATGCAATGAGACAAAATCTACACTGTACTATACTAGGATCTGGCTTATACCAAAGCCGGCTAGTATTATCCGTTCGATCCTGATCCGTGCAATACCGCACGTATCTGATCGAACCCTGCCATATAACCATACGGCCTATAGTACAAACTGTCCGATCCTGATCCGTGCAATACCGCACGTATCTGATCGGACATTGCCATATCTCCATACGGTCTCTACAACTTTTCGCCCGAAAGCTTGAGTAACTGAATGTGGGGGACTCTAAAGACTCATCAACACCTTGGTTGCGGATTTAACCGCTAGCACGTCAGAGGTATAAGCCAATACGTAACGGGCTACCAGGTATTGACCAAAAGGGACGTCTGTGAGCGAACTCAGCCTGACACCCTACTGAGCCTGTCAGTGACAATATCCATACAGTCCGGTCCGTTCGTCTATGAGTATCGCATGGCGGGCCTAGGGGGTTGGTAAAAGTCAGACCCCCAAAAGCGGTACAAGTCGTGTCGGAGTGTAGCCCAGAACACCCTGAGATACTACTGGAATACCTACCAGTAAATCTCCTTGCCTCGGCCGAGGGCTTCGTGTAATGGCTCTCCTAGACACAGCATGACCTCACCCCCAATACCGGGAGAGACGAACCCCTGAAGATACGCTCACTACCTCCATGTGGCTCGGGACTGTACCCAACTAAAACCTGTTTGCACGACTCCTTTGAGCCGTGGTAGGGTAGTAATCAAAGTACAGTGGGAACTCACACAAGACAAATCACGATCCCCAGGTCGATGAACTAACCTGTACACATGTCACCAGGGAACTGCCATCTGACGTCTGGTATATGACCAACTAGCATGTTCCCGGCGAGTCCTGTCCGGTGTACTCATAACCCAATGAGCACCTGTATACATCTTAGGTGAACCAACTGACACCAGTGGCTTGTGAGACCGGCCACCGCCCCTCGTCGGGGTCTCGACTGTATACACTAGTCTACTCTGGAGTATCGATGCCCTGTCTCGAAACTCTCACGACTAGGGACCATTTAAGGATATGCTTATAGACCCCAGCTCCCACTTATATGATCGCCCTCATACTGCCGGTGGTCAAGCAAGAATCCTAGGGGCTCTACCAACGTGTAATGGCGACCTGTAAGGTCACCTAAAGCTGTACACGATGATAAAGGTAAACCAGATAGCATACTATCATCTCGAGTAAGACTGTCCTACCGGGATAGGTCCTCCCTCAATCATTGTAATCACGTACCTGTGATCCAATAATTGACTCTGAGGGCACTATCTCCAACACTTAGGTGATCCAACTGACACCAGTGGCTTGTGCGACCGGCCACCGCCCCTCGTCGGGGTCTCGACTGTATACACTAGTCTACTCCGGAGTATCGATGCCCTGTCTCGAAACTCCCACGACTAGGGACCACAATTAAGGATATGCATATAAAACACCCAACTCTCACGTATATGATCGCCATCATACTGTTGGTAGTAAAGCAAGATCCTAAGGGCTCTATCAAAGTGTAACAGTGATCAGTCACCTGAACCTGTACACGACTGATAAAGGCAAACCAGATAGCATACTATCATCTCGAGTAAGACTGTCCTACCGGTATAGGTCCTCCGCAATCATTGCAATCACGTGCCTGCGATCCAATAATTGACTCTGAGGGCACTATATCCAACAATTAACTCGATTATGTGACCGTCTTGAACTGCCTTTTGAACCTTAGGGTTTGGGGCAGTACGGCGTGCCACATGTAAGGCGTTGGCTTGACCCTTCTACGGCTGGACCCTACTACTGTGACACACTCCGGGTTTTTGAACTTCGCTCAAGTGTTGAGCTTTAGCGAATTTTGGGTATTTGATCATTCGTTCAAAAACTTTAATGCTGTCTATTTATCTGGAATGTGATGCAATGTGTGGAATTCATATTACTAGACATGAAATACGAAGTATGTGATATTTCGCATTTACGATGTCTAAAAAGAATGTGGATTCCAGATATTGCAGTTTTACACTTTCTTTTCTGTGACCGTAAGTGTAGTATGTAGTGGTATTGCCGATTGTCGTTGCTATACATCGACGACGATCGGTGTATGCATACTTACTTACGTTGATGATATGAGATATTATGTGTTGCTGAGATATGATGTGCAGGATTGTCGCGATTGAATAGCCGGGGGGTTTTATGTGAGATGAGAGTTTTATATTTTCATTCATGTAAATTCAAATGTAATGTAATATTCTTTTATTTGGGGCACTTCCGGGTTGAGGTTGATGCCACCAGTGTTGTATATTATTTACTTTTCCGCATTAGGATGGACCCAAGGAGGGGAGCACAGGTGACCGGGTTCTGGGGTTCAGTGGGAGGCCATCTCGAGAAGTCGAGACCGGGTCTCCTAAACTCCAGAATTGGTAGGGTCGCTTGCCGCTCTCGTAGGGGTCCAGGGTGTGGGCTTAGCTATTCATCGCGACTGTGGAATCCGTATTTTCTATTGTTGGCTAAATACTAAATACGGATGTCCTAGTATATCCCATATTATATCTATGTTTCTGCTGCAATATCTGTGATGTGATCATTTGATATGTTGTGATGGATACAGTATATAGTATATATGATATATTATATAGACGTTACTTATATTTTACACCCGCACTAGCCTTGCCCTGCTCTGTCGTTAGTTACCTAACCTAACGGTGCACGAGGGGACATCGAGGCGAATGCGGATGGCATAAGTGTACGTCGTATTTATCTGTGATGTTTAGGTGACTTAAATGGTGGGACTTTATTAATGTGATTAATGAAAGAAAAGAAACCTAAAAGATGTTGTAGAATCAAATTTTCAAAAAGGGTAGCTACAGTTTTTGCTTTGCATAGTGATATATATGATATATCCCGCACCTTATTCGATGAGAAAAGAGCCGAGATCCCTTCACCGGGAGTGACCTCTTTAGCAAAACTGGCAGATGCTACAACACTCGGTTTGACTTTTTGATTGCTTTTGGAGTTTTGCTTTGCATAGTGATATATATGATATGTCCTGCACCTTATTCGATGGGGAAAGAGCCGAGATCCCTTCACCGGGAGTGACCACTTTAGCAAAACTAATGAAAGCCTCAAAATCACTCCATTTCAAAATTCACTCGATTCTACAACGATATCAAGTTCATTAAGCAATGGGTTTTCAGAAAAACCTGTCGTAGCCCTCCGTCATTTCAGATAAGAACTGTTTAGTATTCGTGCTACGTTTGTTGGCCTTTGTCAAGGCATAGTGTGCGGTAGCTAAATAGTGCTTATCTGCTTATGCATATGATGCGGATTGTTTTAGGGTAGTCGTACGACCTTGTTGGCCTTTGTCAAGGGTTGTGCGGCTGGGTTTGATTTAATCAAGAAATGATGGGTTGAACTTGACTAGCATCCTATGATTTGTTGGCCTTTGTCAAGGTTATAGGGGTTAGGGGCAAAATATTATCGGGAATTTCAAGTGTTGAAATTTGCAATGAGATTGCATACCTTCTATGAGATAGTTGGATCCCGATACCCACTGCGAGTAATTGTTACTCCTGGGAGAGTTTTACACAGGACAATTAGCCGATCAAGTAGGTGTCTAGAAAGGTGTCAACAGGGTTATGCCTCTGGAAAAACGAGGTTTACTTTAATTAGGTCCGTGCGAAAGCACGGGGAACCTCCCTCAAAGTACCGACACTGGCCTGGCTGAAAGATCGGCGAAGTTGTAGGGTGTAATTAATCCCGGCTAGTCTTTCCTTTTAGGGTTTGAAGGAAGATTTGATAAAAACAGTAGGAGCCATCCTGATTAGGTAAGATAATAACCAATCTGATTTTGCAAGAGCATACGCTAAAGTGTTTTCTTCTCTCTCTCTCCAGGTAGCGACCATGTCATGCCTTAATCAAGATAATAATATGGATGTATTGACCGAACCCGCATGTTATACTGTGCTGGGAAACGTTGGTTCCGTTCTTTCTTATAAGAGTTATAGGACTGAACAGGACATAGGGGAATACCAGGATTCCCATGCCACCCGAATGAAGAAAGTACCTAATGATGCATTTTCTTCGGGTGTGTTCGTTACAGAGAACTGTTTCTCCATTTCCTCTATGTCCTAGGTATTGGATACCGGGTCAGGATCCCATATATGTAATCAGTTACATGGGCTTAAGAAAGGTAGAGAACTTGGAGAAGGTGATAAAGACATAAGAGTTGGAAATGGTGCAATTGTTGCAGCTAACACCGTCGGGGAATATCACCTTGTATTACCAACTGGTAATACATTGATTCTGAACGAATGCTATTACATGCCGAACCTGATATGCAACATTATATCGGTTTCTTTGTTAAGTAAAGAGGGATATAATTTTGTATTACAGGATAATGTTATGAACATTTTCCGTAACCAAAAGTTGGTTGGATCAGGCATGTTGTGCAATGGTATTTATGTTCTAAATTAATCAACAATTCTGAGCATGACAAACAAACACAAGAGGAAGAGTTCAGAACTGAACGAATCCATCTTGTGGCATTGTAGACTAGGTCATATCAATGCGACACGACTAGCTAAGTTGCATAAGGATGGATATTTGAATTCGTTTGAATTTTCATCTTATGACACTTGCCAGTCATGTCTCAAAAGCAAGATGACCAAAACTCCGTTTACGGGACACGGAGAAAGAGTTACGGAACTCTTGGGACTGGTGCATAGCGTTGTATGCGGTCCCATTGCAGGGTTCCTAGGCACTCTAGTGAGGTCTCCCAAGTCATCAACCATGGCAATTTCAAAAATTATGGTGCCTACAAACCCTAAAGTACGGATAGTTTGCTAGATATCTAGGCGAACAAGAACTAGTTAACAGTTAACTAAAGAGATACGGAAATTACAACCTTTGTAGATCCGGATATCCACCTCCACGGCTCCGCAACGAGGTCATCTCCGCTGTCCAAATCAAATCCGGGCTCTAGAGTCGACTTCGTCGGAGAATGGGCAAGCTAGGTCGTCGATGTCCATGCCGAAGATGATCTACGTCGAAGCATCGATGAATCAAGCTCCACCTTCACCAAACCGTGAAAAGTTGTGAAGGAAACACACTCTACTACTTGGCAAGAGGTAGAGGATGAAGAAATAGGAAGTGGGTTAACTTTAGAATTGGATTTCTCACTCAAAACATCAATCCACCATTGATGAGGTAAAGCTTTTCTTCTTGAAGTCAAGGAAGAAGAAGAAGAAAGCTTATCATAAGATAATTCTAAAAAGAAAAGAATAATACATTCTTAACATCTTAGAACCATGGTTTAGTGTAGAGAATTAATCATGGTTGAGTGGTATGGTTAGGGTTAAGGATGAGATAAGAATAGTGGACTAAGTCAAAGCTTCATGAAGCTTTAACAAAACAACAAAAGAAGCCACCACCCTTTTCTCATTCTTATATTCATTTATCAAAAATAAATGAATAACTAAATAAGATAAATGAATAACTAAATTATAAACCCTAACCATATCATTAACCAAGGTTTAATACTTTACACTTAATCAAAAAGCATGCATCATCAAACATGATACATACAAGTGCACAAAAACATATCGCATATGCAATGCGCACGAACCAAGTGAGAAAATCCGTCTAAAGTGAACCGATACTAGTTAATGCAAAGTAATATATCAAATATATAATTATACATTAAATCATTAAATCAACATTTGATTCAATGATCCGGTCATGCGCACATAACCGACTGGTATCTAATATATCGGCTTATCGAATCAACGCTTGAATCGATAACTAGGTTATATCGCATACAACCATTCGATATATTTATCGCGAGAATAGAATACGGTATCACATACTCGTATTATTCTCGGTCCCGCACATATCTCATATACGCTCCTATTTCGTTTCGCTTGAGCCAGGAAACCTCTGTGTAGGACTCTAAAGACTCGTCAATACGCCGGCAGCGGATGATGATCATATCAAACATCCACAAGCCGTAAGCGGTCTGCTAAACGTAACGGCCACCCGGGTATTGAGCGATCTGAAGATCGACGAGCAAGCCCGCTCACACTCCAGTGAATCCGACCAGTAACACTACCGTACAGTCCGGTCTGATCGTCTGATATGTCGCATATCTCGCCTAGGGGTGGTAAACGTCAGACCCCAATAGCTCAATAAGTCGTGTCGATATGAGGCTCATAACGGGTCGAGAAACTACTGGTAACACTTACCAGCAATTCTCTGAGCAGCCCTGGCCAGGGACTTCCTGTTATAGCCGATCGAACACAGTACAACATCAACCCCCATATACCGGGAGAGACGAATCCCCTCCTATCGCTCATTGCCTCCATGTGACTCGGGACTGTACCCAAAAACCACCGTTTTGCACGCCCTCTTGGACGTGGTAAGATGGAAATCAAAGCACAGTGGGAACCACACAAGACTCTATGACGATCTCGGGTCAACAGACTACTCTGTACCAGTGTCACCAGAGAACTGCCATCTGACGTGAGGTATAATACCATCTGGGAGTTCTCGGCGAGTCCGTCCAGTGTACCCAGTCTTCACTGAGCACCCGTATATCATCTCTGATGTCAAACACCGATGGATATGGGATCATCCATCGCCCATCTGTATGGGTCGAGAAGGTACACGCTAGTCTACTCTGGTATATCGATGCCCCGTCTCGATACACCCACGACTAGGGACTTTGAAGGATGTACTTATAGACTACCATGTCCCCACTAGTATGATCCGCATCATAGTCCAGGTAGTCAAGTACATATCCTAAGGGCTTTACCAACATGTAACAGAGAGACAGTCAGTATACACGTTAAGGTAAAGTTCAACCAGATAGCATACTATCATGTCGAGCAAGAAAGTCATCCCTATATATGTCCCAGCATCCACTACAATATACATCCTATGTATAGTAATGGCCTCTAGGGCATACATATAACTAACAATCTCCCACTTGCACTAGGGCCATCTGTAGCAGTGGTTGCAGTATCTCATACTCAACCATCCCTTAAAAGTGTCTCTCTCTGGGAACAGGCCTTTGTGAGTGGATCCGCTGTGTTGTCCTCTGAGTCTACTCTCCAAACCTCGATCAACCTGGAGATCAACCATCTCCATGATCAGGCGATGCTGCCTTAGAATAAGTCTGGATCACTGATGGGACCGGCGTTCCTTGGCATAAGCCACAACTCCATTGTCACACAATGGTAGGAACATAGTTCATCTCATGAACCAATATACACCCAAACAGCCTCTTTGGTAGCATCTTAAGTAGCGATGTATCCTGCCTTTATCGTCTAGTATGTCACGGTATCCTGCTTGGAACTCTTCCAACATACCGTCCCTTTACTGAGGGTAAAGACAATGCCTGCGACTGACATTCAGTCGTCTTTATCACCCTGGAACCTTTCCAGTGATTCTCCTCAGGATCATTTGATACCGTCTCACTACATCTAGTGAGAATTCTACCATCCATTTAGATCTATCTCATAGATCCAAAATCCAGGATTTAGTAGGTATCACTTTGATCCTTTATGGAGAATCTTTGTGATAATCGGAGATTGATCGAGCGTAGCATAGGAAACTCTTTCCCTATCAAGAGTATGTCATCCACGTACTCTACGAGGATCGTCACCATACTCCCTACTACCTTTTTGTTTATACAAGGTTCATCTACCATTTTGATGATGTCAAACTGTTTGACTAACACATCAAAACAGATGTTCCAACTCCGCGACGCCTGCTTTATCCTATAAAGCATCTTGCACACGTTTCCGCTGCTCCCACTGTCTACGAAGCCCTCTGGCTGTGTACTTATAGACACTCTCTTCTAAATCATCATTTAGAAAAGCAGTCAAGACACCCAACCACCAGATATCGCAGTCATGGTATGAAGCCGTGGCAAGTAGGATCTGGATGGACTTAAGCATAGCTACTTGAAAAAGGTTTCATCATTATCCATGCCTGGTCGATGACGAAAAGCTTTAACAAGTCTAGCTTTGAAAGTCTCAATTTTTCCATCTACACCAAGTAATCTTCTCAAGATATACTTGCTTCTGATGGGGATTTAACCCTTCAGATATAGCAACCAAAGTCCATACTTTGTTGGTGTATAAGGATTCCATCTCAGATCACTAAGCATCCAGCCATTCTTACAGAGCCTTACTCCTGATGGCCTGCTCGAAACTAGTTGGGTCATCATCTCATGATGTAATCCTCGCTCCCACTGTCATAGAGAAACCGAAGTATCTCTCAGGTGGGTGAGGAACCCTACTAGATCGGCGGAGAGGCTGAGGTTCGTTGGTATCTACTGAATCCCTTGGTTCTATCAAATCATCTGCTGTAGTTTGTATAGCTGGAACCTTTCCAGTTGTACATAACAGACCTTGCCTCGAGCTTGTCCGGATTTTGCTTTTCAGACATAGGCCGGACAACCCCAAATCTTAACTAGCTTAAGACATGGGCTCTTCCGTTTCCATATCACATATGAAGCGGTAGGCAACTGATTTGATTCGAACCCTATTCAATAGGTATGCAGCTTCTCAAGTGCATAACTCCCTAAAGGAAACAGGTAACTCAGTAGTACTCATCTTAGAGCACACCTTATCATATAGGGTGTGATTGCTCCGCCCTGATATACCATCTTGCTATGGTGTATACAGAGGAGTAATGCCGAGAGAGAATCTCATTCTCCTTTAGAATAGTCCAGGAATTTCGTGCTCAAGTATTCTCCTCCTTGATCACATCAAAGGACATAATACTTATACCCGTATTAGTTCTCTACTTCTAACTTATATTCCGTGAATATCTCAAAAGGTTCGGACTTGTGTTTCAATAGGAACATAGGTCTGAATCTAAAGAGATCATCAGAGAACATAATGAAGTATAAAGAACCAGTCCTGGCATATGTAGACAGGGGACCTACGTACATCAACATGTATCATCCCAAGAGTTTATTAACTCTTTCTCTGTTTCCAATAAACAGAGCTATGGTCATCTTATCTTTGTGACATGACTGGCGAGTTTCACAAGATGTAAATTCAAACTGATTTAAATATGCATCTTTATGTAACTCTAGCTAGTCGGGTCACATTGATCTGACCTAGTCTACAATGCCTCAAGAAGAATTCGTTCATTTCTGAACTCTTCCTCTTGTGTGTGTTCCGTATACTAAGAACTGTAATTTGATTTAGAACATCAATGCTTTTAGATAACGTGCCTGAACCGATCAACTTTTGATATAGGAAATGTTCAAAACATTATCCAACAATACAAAATTATATCGTTTCTTTACTAATAAAGAGACAGATATGATTTTGTATATCAGGTTCGGTATCTAATATCATTCGTTCAGAATCAATGTATTGTAATACAGGGTGACAGTGACCAACAGACTTGGCTGCAACACTTGCCCCGTTTTCTGTCTCATGAAACTTATCACCCGTTCTCAGTTTTTCTACCTTTCTGTAGCCCTATGTAACAGATTACATATCTGGGATCCTGATCTGGTATCACATACCCAGGACGTAAAGAATACTGAGAAACAGTTCTGTATAATGAACACACCCGAAGATGATGCATCAACATGCACTCTCTTCGTTTGGGCGGCACGGGAATTCTGGTAATCCCCAATTTCCTGCTCTGTCTTATAACATTTATAAGTTGGAGCGGGACCAACGTTCCCCAGCTCAGTATAACAAGCGGGTTCGGTCAAATATCCGTATTATTATCTTGATTAAGGCGTGATATGGTCGCTACCAGGAGAGAGAGAGAAGAAAACACTCAGCGTGCGCTCTGTCAAGAATAGATTGGTTATTATTTTATCTAATCAGGATGGCTCCCACTGCTTTTTATCAAATCTTCTTTCAAACCCTAAAAGGAAAGACTAGCCGGGATTAATTACACACTACAAGTTCGCCAATCTTTCAGCCAGGCCAGTGTCGGTACTTTGAGGGAGGTCCCCCGTGCTTTCGCACGAACCTAATTACTGTAAACCTCGTTTTCCCAGAGGCTTAACCCCGTTGACACCTTTCTAGACACCTACTTGATCGGCTAATTGTAATGTATAAAACTCTCCCAGGAGTAACACTTACTCACAGCGGGTATCGGGATCCAACTATCTCATAGAAGGTATGCAATCTCATTGCAAATTTCAACACTTGAAATTCCCGATAATATTTTGCCCCTAGCAGCTATATGACCTTAACATAGTCAACAAATCATAAGTGCTAGTCAAGTTCAACCCGTCATTTCCCGATTGAATTAAACCCACCCGCACGACCCTTAACATAGTCAACAAAGTCGCACGACTACCCTAATCCAATCGCATCATATGCTAATACAGATAACCAATAGTTAGCTACCGCACACTACGCCTTAACATAGTCAACAAACGTAGCACGAATACTAACTAGTACTTATCTGAAATGACGGAGGGCTACGACAGGTTTTTCTGAAAACCTATTGCGTAATGAACTTGATATCGTTGTAGGATCGAATGAATTTTGAAATGGAGTGCTTTTGAGGCTTTTCTAGTTTTGCTAAAGGAGTCACTCCCGGTGAAGGGATCGTCGGTCCTTTCCTCGTCGAATGAGGTGCGGGATATATCATATATATCACTGTGCAAAGCAAAAACACTTAAAAGCAATCAAAGGACAAACCGAGTGTGTAGCATCTGCCAGTTATTGCTAAAGGAGTCACTCCCGGTGAAGGGATCTCGGTCCTTTCCTCGTCGAATGAGGTGCAGGATATATCACATATACCGCTGTGCAAAGCAAGAACTGTAGCTACCTGTTTTATTTTGAAATTCGATTCTACAACATCTTAGGTTTCTTTTATTTCATTAATCACATTAATGAAGTCCCATCATTTAAGTACCTAAACATCACAGATAGATATGACGTACACTTATGCCATCCGCATTCGCCTCGATGTCCCCTCGTGCATCGTTAGGTTAGGTAACTAACGACAGAGCAGGGCAGGGCTAGCGCGGGTGTAAAACATAAGTAACGTCTATATAATATATCATATATACTATATACTATATCCATCACAGAAACATCACATGATCTCATCACAGATATCGCAGCAGAAGAATCATATGAAATATTGGATATACTAGGACGTCCGTGTTTTCAATACGAGCCAGTATAAAACACGGATTCCACGGTCGTGATGAATAGCCAAACCCACACCCCTAGACCCCTACGAGAGCGGCAAGCAACCCTACCAATTCTGGAGTTAGGAGACCCGGACTCGACTCCTCGAGTTGGTCTCCCACTGGACTCCAGAACCCGGTTACTTGTGCCCTCCTCCTTGGGTCTATCCTAGTGCGGAAAAGTAAATAATATACAACAGGTGACAACTCCCGCAACCTGGAAGCGCCCCAATAAAAGAATATTACATACAAGTTTTTTACATGAATGAAAATGAAAAACACTCATCTCACATAAATACCCCCGGCTATTCAAACACGACGATCCAATATAACATATCCAGCAACACATAACATCAGATGTCATCAACGTAAGTAAATATGCATACCCCAATTGTCGTTGATATATAGCAACGAAACCGGCGATATCACATATTACACTTACGGTCACAGAAAAGAAAGTGTAAAACTACAACAGTTGGAATCCGCAACCTCCTCAGACATCGCATGCCTGACCAAATGAATTTCTTAGACATCGCATGCCTAACAATTATAAACCCCGCATTTTAGTCTCAAAATCGAAAACACTTTTCAATATTAAGTCGGGCAATTCAACAAGATTCCCGACATCCTGATCGAATACTCGTCGCAAACTTCAGTAGACGGCTGCACCCCCGATACCGTCGACGAAGTGCACCAAGGCGGAACACCGCTACCGCGAGCACCCGAACGGATGCTTTCGGCGACGGGGTTCTCCTACAGTCACTTGGTCGGGGCTATGGAGTGAAGCTGTTTATTAAGTTTATCCGGCGAGTATCCGCGTACACTACGTGATTGCGACGGACTTTTGATCACATCAAAATTCCGTGGCAACCGATCAAGTGAGACTAAACTGCTATGTTTATAACATTCATTTAGTTATCATATAACTCATTGTGAATTCCAATTATTGTATCCCATTCCAGATAAACAGAAAATGTTAAACTTTCCGATCGAACAATCGAACACCCAAGTTTTCCCGAAACAGATCAACACATGAAACAAGTCTAACAACATTCCGTTCGTGCCTCAGTACCAACGATCCAGCCGTAGAAGGGTCAAGCCAACGCCTCACATGTGGCACGCCGTACTGCCCCAAACCCGAAGGTTCAAAGGGCAGTTCAAGACGGTCACATAATCGAGTTAAGGTTTGTGTCTTCTAGAGGGACCATCGAGTTACTTGCACTACTTAGAACGTCGTTAAACTACGGAAAAATCCAACACTTGGAAATTTCCCGACAGGGGAAAAGTTGGGTATTTATATCCGGTCGAACTTTTTAACATATTCTAAAATTTATCCGGAAAGCCACACAGACAAAATTTGATACCCCGATCGAAATACCGAAGCCCCAAATCAACTCAGAAAAATTCAACTCTTGAAAATATATTAAAAATATCCAGGAATACCAGAAATGTTAAATAGGAGTTACTGTGCTGTTAAGACATCACAACACGACAAAACCGCCGCGCTTGCGCGGCACAAGCCAGGCTAGTGCCGCGGAAGCGCGTCGCTTTAAGGGAATTAGGGCTTACGTCTTCACAGTAACTCTTAGATATTCCTGCATGTTTTTCTGAATATTTTTAATACTGAAAATTCCCTGTTTTTAAAAAATGTACAGAGAGCAACTTTGAATCGGGGTTTCGGGTTCGTTCGGACTTCAATTTCCGTATGGACTTCGCCTAAGGCTCTAGCTAGGCTCTGATACCACTGCAGGGTTCCTAGGCACTCTAGTGAGGTCTCCCAAGTCATCAACCATGGCAATTTCAAAAATTATGGTGCCTACAAACCCTAAAGTACGGATCGTTTGCTAGATATCTAGGCGAACAAGAACTAGTTAACAGTTAACTAAAGAGATACGGAAATTACAACCTTTGTAGATCCGGATATCCACCTCCACGGCTCCGCAACGAGGTCATCTCCGCTGTCCAAATCAAATCCGGGCTCTAGAGTCGACTTCATCGGAGAATGGGCAAGCTAGGTCGTCGATGTCCATGCCGAAGATGATCTACGTCGAAGCATCGATGAATCAAGCTCCACCTTCACCAAACCGTGAAAAGTTGTGAAGGAAACACACTCTACTACTTGGCAAGAGGTAGAGGATGAAGAAATAGGAAGTGGGTTAACTTTAGAATTGGATTTCTCACTCAAAACATCAATCCACCATTGATGAGGTAAAGCTTTTCTTCTTGAAGTCAAGGAAGAAGAAGAAGAAAGCTTATCATAAGATAATTCTAAAAAGAAAAGAATAATACATTCTTATCATCTTAGAACCATGGTTTAGTGTAGAGAATTAATCATGGTTGAGTGGTATGGTTAGGGTTAAGGATGAGATAAGAATAGTGGACTAAGTCAAAGCTTCATGAAGCTTTAACAAAACAACAAAAGAAGCCACCACCCTTTTCTCATTCTTATATTCATTTATCAAAAATAAATGAATAACTAAATAAGATAAATGAATAACTAAATTATAAACCCTAACCATATCATTAACCAAGGTTTAATACTTTACACTTAATCAAAAAGCATGCATCATCAAACATGATACATACAAGTGCACAAAAACATATCGCATATGCAATGCGCACGAACCAAGTGAGAAAATCCGTCTAAAGTGAACCGATACTAGTTAATGCAAAGTAATATATCAAATATATAATTATACATTAAATCATTAAATCAACATTTGATTCAATGATCCGGTCATGCGCACATAACCGACTGGTATCTAATATATCGGCTTATCGAATCAACGCTTGAATCGATAACTAGGTTATATCGCATACAACCATTCGATATATTTATCGCGAGAATAGAATACGGTATCACATACTCGTATTATTCTCGGTCCCGCACATATCTCATATACGCTCCTATTTCGTTTCGCTTGAGCCAGGAAACCTCTGTGTAGGACTCTAAAGACTCGTCAATACGCCGGCAGCGGATGATGATCATATCAAACATCCACAAGCCGCAAGCGGTCTGCTAAACGTAACGGCCACCCGGGTATTGAGCGATCTGAAGATCGACGAGCAAGCCCGCTCACACTCCAGTGAATCCGACCAGTAACACTACCGTACAGTCCGGTCTGATCGTCTGATATGTCGCATATCTCGCCTAGGGGTGGTAAACGTCAGACCCCAATAGCTCAATAAGTCGTGTCGATATGAGGCTCATAACGGGTCGAGAAACTACTGGTAACACTTACCAGCAATTCTCTGAGCAGCCCTGGCCAGGGACTTCCTGTTATAGCCGATCGAACACAGTACAACATCAACCCCCATATACCGGGAGAGACGAATCCCCTCCTATCGCTCATTGCCTCCATGTGACTCGGGACTGTACCCAAAAACCACCGTTTTGCACGCCCTCTTGGACGTGGTAAGATGGAAATCAAAGCACAGTGGGAACCACACAAGACTCTATGACGATCTCGGGTCAACAGACTACTCTGTACCAGTGTCACCAGAGAACTGCCATCTGACGTGAGGTATAATACCATCTGGGAGTTCTCGGCGAGTCCGTCCAGTGTACCCAGTCTTCACTGAGCACCCGTATATCATCTCTGATGTCAAACACCGATGGATATGGGATCATCCATCGCCCATCTGTATGGGTCGAGAAGGTACACGCTAGTCTACTCTGGTATATCGATGCCCCGTCTCGATACACCCACGACTAGGGACTTTAAAGGATGTACTTATAGACTACCATGTCCCCACTAGTATGATCCGCATCATAGTCCAGGTAGTCAAGTACATATCCTAAGGGCTTTACCAACATGTAACAGAGAGACAGTCAGTATACACGTTAAGGTAAAGTTCAACCAGATAGCATACTATCATGTCGAGCAAGAAAGTCATCCCTATATATGTCCCAGCATCCACTACAATATACATCCTATGTATAGTAATGGCCTCTAGGGCATACATATAACTAACACCCATGTCTACACATGCCAGGGATGGTTCTGCGTACTTCATTACATTCACTGACGATCTCTCTAGGTTCGGGTATGTGTTCCTGATGAAACATAAATCAGAAGCTTTTGAGAAATTTAGAGAATATAAACAAGAAGTCGAGAACCAAACCGGAAAAAGTATTAAAATCCTACGATCTGATCGAGGAGGAGAATACTTGAGCATTGAATTCCTGGACTTCCTAAAAGAGAATGGGATTCTCTCTCAGCTGACTCCTCCATATACACCACAGAACAACGGTGTATCAGAACGGAGGAACCGCACCCTATTAGATATAGTGCGCTCTATGATGAGCACAACTGAGTTACCTATTTCCTTCTGGGGATATGCACTGGAAACAGCTGCATACCTATTGAATCAAGTTCCATCTAAATCTGTACCTACCACACCATATGAGATATGGAGTGGGAAAAGACCATGTCTTAAACGAGTTAAGATATGGGGTTGTCCGGCCTATGTCAAGAGGCAAAATCCGGACAAACTCGAGGCACGGTCAGTTCTATGCAAGTTTGTGGGATATCCCAAACATTCACATGGATATCTTTTCTACCATACTGAGGAACAAAAGGTGTTTGTTTCTCGACATGCCACCTTTTTAGAAAGGGAATTTCTTACAAAAGAAATTAGTGGCAACGAGGTAGAACTAGAAGAAATTCCGGCTACACAAACTCAAACTGAAGATTTAGTGGAACCAGAGGATTCAACAGTTCCCAATGAACCCCAGCCACTTCGCCGATCTAGTAGGGTTCTTCGCCCACCTGAGAGATACTACGGTTTTCTTATGGATGGTAGGAGCGAGGATTGCATCATGGAGGATGATGACCCAACTAGCTTCAAACAGGCCATCACGAGTGGGGACTCAGTGAAATGGCTGGATGCAATGCGGTCCGAGATGGAATCCATGTACACCAATAAAGTATGGACTTTGGAAGATGCTCCTGAAGGGGTAAAACCCATTGGGAGCAAGTGGATCTTCATGAAAAAACTTGGTGTAGATGGGAAAATGGAGACTTTCAAAGCTAGACTTTTTGCAAAGGGTTTTCGTCAAAGACCAGGTGTGGACTATGACGAGACCTTTTTTCCAGTGGCTATGCTTAAATCCATCCGGATCATGCTTGCCATCGCTGCATATCATGACTACGAAATCTGGCAAATGGATGTTAAGACCGCCTTTCTAAACGGTGATTTAGAAGAGTGCGTGTACATGACTCAGCCAGAGGGCTTCGTAGATAGTGGGAGCAGCGGGAAGGTGTGCAAGCTGCTTAAATCCATTTATGGATTAAAGCAAGCATCGCGGAGCTGGAACATTTGCTTTGACGTCGTTATCAAAGAGTTTGATTTCGTCAAAAACGTAGATGAACCTTGTATCTACAAGAAGGTGGCAGAGAGTAAGGTTGTCTTCCTCGTATTGTACGTGGACGACATACTCTTGATAGGAAATGACATTCCTATGCTGCAATCAGTCAAGCTCTTCTTATCATAAAGATTCTCAATAAAAGATCTAGGTGATGCCTCCTGCATATTGGGAATCAGGATCTATAGAGATAGATCTAAAAGGATATTAGGATTGTCCCAATCCAGGTACATTGACACCATACTAAAGAGGTTTAGTATGGAAGAATCCAAGCGTGGGAACTTACCCACGATCTCTGGAGTCACTCTCTCCAAAGAGATGTCTCCCAATACTGATTTGGAGAGAGCTCGCATGCAAGGGATACCCTATGCTTCGGCTGTAGGCTCTATCATGTACGCGATGCTATGTACCAGACCCGATGTAGCATACTCACTAAGTGTAGTGAGTAGGTATCAAGCTGATCCTGGAGAGAGTCACTGGACAGCTGTGAAGAGCATTCTCAAGTACTTGCGAAGGACTAAAGAGATGCTCTTGGTGTATGGTAATGGAGAACTCCAAGTGGAGTCCTTTACCGACTCAAGCTTCCAGAGTGATAAGGACGACTCTAAGTCGCAGTCGGGATTTGTCTTTACCCTTTACGGAGGGGCGGTTAGCTGGAAGAGTTCCAATGAGGAAACCGTGGCAGACTCGACGATGGAGGCTAAATACATCGCTGCCAACGATGCTGCCAAAGAGGCTGTCTGGATCAAGAAGTTCATTACTGAACTTTGAGTGGTTCCATCCATTGAGCATCCAATACCTTTGTATTGCGATAACAATGGAGCGGTGTCTTTGGCTAAGGAACCCTGGTCCCATCAGCGATCCAGGCATATTCTGAGGCGGTATCACCAGATCCGGGAGATAGTTGATCGCCGGGAAATCGAGGTCAGGAGGGTTGACACGAAGAATAACACAGCGGATCCACTCACGAAGGCCATTCCCCAGATAAAGTTTGAGAGACTCTTCGGGATGCTCGGTATGCGATACGACAGCAGCTGGCCCTAGTGCAAGTGGGAGATTGTTAGTTGTATGTATGCCCTAGAGGCCAGTATTGTACAGATGATGTATATTATATTGGATGCTTGGACATATATAGAGATGACTTTCTTGCTCGATATGATAGTATGCTATCTGGTTGCTCTTTATCTTAACATGTATACTTGTCTCTTTATACTGTCTTATAGTTACATGTTGGTAAAGCCCTTAGGATGTGTACTTGACTACCTGGACTATGATGCGGATCATACTAGTGGGGACATGGTAGTCCATAAGTACTTCCTTCAAGGTCCCTAGTCGTGGGTGTATCGAGACGGGGCATCGATATACCAGTTTAGACTAGCGTATACGCTTCTCGACCCATGAGATGGGCGATGGATGATCCCATATCCATTGGTGTTTGACATCAGAGATGGTATACGGGTGCTCAGTGGAGACTGGGTACACTGGACGGATTCGCCGAGAACTCCCAGATGGTATTATACCTCACGTCAGATGGCAGTTCTCTGGTGACACTTGTGCAGGTTAGTCTGTAGACCCGAGATCGTCATAGAGTCTTGTGTGATTCCCACTGTGCTTTGATTTCCACCTTACCACGTCCATGAGGGCGTGCAAAACGGTTGTTTTTGGGTACAGTCCCGAGTCACATGGAGGCAATGAGCGGTAGGAGGGGTTTCGTCTCTCCCGGTATTGGGGGTTGATGTTGCGCTGTGCTCGATTGGCCGTAACAGGGAAGTCCCTGGCCAAGGCTGATTAGAGATTTACTGGCAAGTGTTACCAGTAGTTTCTCAATCCGTTATGAGCCTCACATCGGCACGACTTATCGGTTATTGGGGTCTGACGTTTACCACCCCTAGACTTGATATGCGACATATCAGACGAGGAGACCGGACTGCACGGGTAGTGTTGCCGGTTGGCTCGACGGGAGTTGTAGCAGGTTCACTTGTTTTCTTCTGATCGCTCAATACCCGGGTGGCCGTTACGTTTAGCTGACCGCTTGTGGCTTAGGGGTGCTTGATATGATCATTGCCCACTGCCGGCATATTGACGAGTCTTAAAGTCCCACAAAGGAGTTACCTAGTCCAGGCGAAACGTTGTGGTGCGCGTATGCGATATGCGCATGGACCCGGTCAAAATGCGCGTATAAGATACCGTATATTGATCGGGCGGCTTGCTTTTGGTCGGGTCGTATGTGATATGGCCGGATTGGTAAATCAAGTGTTGATTTATCATTTAACCATTAGTTTCTCACTAGAAATCCTTTCTTGTATTTTTGGATGTATGCATGCATGTATGCATTCTTTCTTGATTCATGCACATATGGATGTGCATGCACACATACATACATACATCATCCTTCATGGTTGTATATACATAGAAGATGGTGGCAATATAAGACTCACACCTTGGTTAAATAATATAGATTATTATTATTTATTTGTGTTAAAACAAAAAGAAAAAGGAAAATGGTAATTCATGGATTGGTTTCTACACTCTTCTTTGACCTAACCATACTCACCCACCTTTTAACCATGGATTAACATTCCTTTTGTGTTTTAACTCAAATTCAATAATATCTTTATTATTTAACCATGGTTTGAGATGAGAAGTGGAAAATATATATACATATATTTTCTATTTTTCCATTAGACATTATCTTTTCTCTTGTTCTAAAAAGGCCATCATCTTCTTCCTCCTTCTTCCTTTGCTCTCTAGATTTCTCTAGTGAGCAAATTACTCACCAAGTTAGGATTTTGAAGTGAGAAAAGCCACCACAATATCATTCTACACAAGTCTTGCCCACTTGTTTAGAGTGTTAGCTTCATTTCTTTCTCTTGATCAAGTGAAGTTGCAAGCTTGGACAAAGGAGCTTCGGGTGGATCGTCGTGGACGTTAGAAGACCTCAAGTGAACCCTTTTCCAACCCTCAAGTGGCCAAGGAGTCTAGCGTAGGTAGCTACAAAGGTTGTACTCTCAAAACCTTAGCCTTTGTTACTTGTGATAATGTGTTGTTTTAGAAACCCTAATTTTCTAGGATTGATTCTTTGTATGCTTACTTAGCACCCTAAAAATTTAATCATTGGTACATGTGATGCTTCCAAACCCTTCATGAGGTGCTAGGTAAACCTAACAGTAGTTGGGTGCAGTCCTGAAACACTTGGAGGCTGTGACGGTTAGACAGGATTCGTCTCTCCCGGTATTGGGAGTTGATATCGCGCTGTGTCATGGAGAGCCATTACACATAGTCGTCCCTGGCCAGGGCAAGCGAGATATACTGGTAGGTTTCCAGTGTTATCTCAGGGTGGTCTGGGCTACACTCTGACACGACTTGTACCGCTATTAGGGGACTGACGTTTACCGCCCCCTAGGCCCGCCATGCGATATTCTCAGACGAACAGACCGGACTGTACGGAGACTGTCACATTCAGGCTCAGTAGGAGTTCAGATGGGTTTCACATCGTCTGTCTTCTTATCGGCATCTACCTGGGAGCCGTTACGCACAGCTAGTGCCGCTTGCGGTCTGTGGTTAAACCTTCTGCCAGCGTAGTGTCGAGTCTTTAGAGTCCCACACAGAGAGCTATTCGCCTTTAGGCAAAAGAGTAGAGGTAGCATGGTTTTGCGACAGGGTTCGGTCACATCCGTGCACTTGTGCACGTTTAGTGTCCGGGCAGTTATTACTAGCGGGCTTTGGTTTAAGCCAGATCCTAGTATACGTTTTGGGATTAGTTTTATCTCGTTTGTATTCGTGTTCCTCGGAACGCGGATGCGGGTGTTTGCACGGTTGACAGAGACAGAGACAGAGGATTTTCATTAGGGTTGTTGACTGTTGACTTTTGCTAAACCCTAATGAGAATTAGAAATATGATTAATGATAATATTAATTAAGTATTATTGTGCCATGGTTGGGTTGAAAGGTTGACTTTGTTGACTTGTTGACTTTGTTGACCGGTTGACTAGGTTGGACTTGTTGACCATCATCATTACAATGGCTATCATTTCATAGCAAAGACTTTTTGCTTGCTTGTTATTCTTTGCAAAATGAGTGCATGAAATGATATTGCCATTTGACTTGAACCATAACATAATACTCAATTACTATTATTGTTATGATTACTTTGGATTATGAGAGCAAGGGTGAGAAAAGTCTTGCTCATTATTTCATTTGCTTTCTCTCTCATGAAAGCTCTCTCATCCTCAAGCTCCCCCTCTTCCTCTTGCTCTCTCTCTAGTTCAAGGCAAAAACCTCTCATGTGTTGAGAATCATTTGCCTTGGAGATAAAAATCCAAAACACTTCTCTGCTCATCCTAGTACACAAAGTCTAGCAAGCCAAGTGTTCTAGTTTCCTCTAGTTTGAGGTTGAAGCCAAAGGTAGAAGCTTTCGGGTGGATCCATCTTCGGCGCAAGGAGACGACGAGGTGAGGCCGATCCGAATACCGCAAGGAGTTGAAGAGAAGGAGTTCAAGTTAAGGTATAACCCCCTAACCGAGTAGGTAACACTCCTAGTTAGGTTGTTAGATAGTTGTTTAACAAAGATCCGTATTTTGAGTCCATGTTACCCACAAAGAAAAAAATCGTTTTTCACCATTTCCGCAACCCCAAAGAACTGGGGACGGGTAACGTGGACTTACAGATGATTCATCTGATTTGATGCACCGACGCAGGCCCAGTTGAGTTGAAGATTTCCAGTGTGGAGAATCTTATTCAGATCTAAAGTAGATCGACCTAGAGAGGATGTTGTTCGTTGGATGATCCGATAGGAGATCAGTAAGTTGACCAGTTTCAGATAGAAGGACCTCACCCAGATGTGTTGTGAGTTGATCGAGAACGGACGAATAAAGTGTATTCCTCCGATGATTGGGACGAGTTCCCGAGGACGTGTAGATATCTTCTACAGAGTGATGAAGATACCGAGTTCGTAATTTCGAGTCCGTGTGAGAGATTCCAGATTGACTGTAGCCGAGAACAATTGCAGTACGCAGATAGCATGACGTGATGTCGAAGTGGACAATAATAAAGACGAGTGGAACAAGAGGTTCGTGCGAGATGTTAACGAGCTGTTGTTACTCCCCGTTGAGATTAGAGATCTGATATATATACAGAGGCGTTGGGATACGGCCAGTTCCTGAGGAAAAGCTGTGCTGAGAACGCAGATGTCCAGAAAACGAGAAAAGATTAGGTAAGAGTACCAGCCTCCGTATAGTTCGGCATAGGCGAGATCGGAAGAGACCTTGAGCAGGTTCCTTCCAGGACACTGCTGCGATAAGATTTGCATCGAAGATCAGTTGTGCCACATGTGTTTAGAGGGCCAAAGGCCGACGCCAGTGACGTGCTGCTTTACGAGTGGTCATGCTAATTGGCCGAGAGGTGACCAGAGGAGTGTCAGAGCGGAATCATTTCCGTTAGTACACTTGACCGGGACGACGAGCCGATGGATTGCGAGATTGGTAATCCATAAAGAAAATGAGGACCCAGAGACAGAGGACGCCAGACCGTGAGCAGGAGGCAAGCGGATGTTCTTGCTCTGCTAGTTTTGGGCGCACCGGCATTTTTCGACATTGTAGGAGGTGTACCTCAATGTCATTTGTTACGATTTGCGTTTGTTATCCGAGTATCATGCTTATATCGCTTGGATTTGAGTTTTGATGATTGAGTTTCATAATATTGTTTTCGTGCACCATGACTGCACTTACTGGGTATTTACCTTTTTGTGCATAATTATTGCACTTGATTTATGTTTATACACCGCTACATTGGTTTGCGATTTGTGCATATCTATTGCACTTGATATTTATTTTGTGCCTTGGCTGTACGTGTTTATGATTTCATGCATTTCATATGGTTGATTTGATTTTGTGCATGTGGTACGCACTCGATTTGATTTTCGCACTCGGTATAGCTCACATATGCTTGCAGTGCATTGATACATGTTTTGTGCACGCAGTTGCACACGTTTATGATTTTATATACCCTGATACACTCGGTGTTGCTTTTTATACGCATTTGAGTTATTGATGCGTTTCCGTGCACTTGTTGCACCCGAATTGTATTTCGTGCACTGGATGCACCGGATTTGTATTTCGTGCACTGGATGCACCGGATTTATACTCCGTACCTTGGTTGTAACCGATTTATGTCTTTGAGCATTTGTGTTACCAGATTTGTGTTTTTGTGCGCGTTTGCACTTGACGTTCGTTTTCGTGCGCTTTACTGCACTGGGCATTTATACGGACCTAACGCGCTTGGGTTGGATTTTTGCGCATATTAGGCGCTTGGTATTGGATTTCGTGCACATCGGATGCACTTGAGTGAGATTTTATTCGTGCATGTCGAATGCCCTTGATCGAGATTTTATTCGTACATGTTGGATGCACTTGATTTAGATTTAATTCGTGCATGACGGATGCACTTGATTTGGATTTTTTGCGCATGTTGGGCGTATGATATGAGATGTGATTTTGTGCACACCGGATGCATTCGATTGGAATTTTCCTCGTGCATGTTAATTGCACTGGATTGAGGTTTTCGTGCACTATAGATGATCCTGATATTGTTGTCGTGCACATCCGTTGCACTGGATAGATGTTTTCGTGCACACCCGTTGCACTTAGCTTGGTTTTGTTCACATTCGTAGCAGTTGTATTTGGCTTTGATTTCCGTGCGCACCAGACGCATGTGATTGTTGGATACGCCTTTCGAGGCTGATTTGCTCTTGAGCACTTTGTTTTCGTGATGGGCACTATATTAAGCAGTGGCCGAACAGGACTGATCTGAGGATAGAACCTGAGTACTTTGCATGCATTAAAAGTTTAACAAGAGGTTTTCAAAAAAAAGGAGCTATAGTCTCGCTATTTCCTACGTGTCCGCGAGCGACACGAACGTTTACAAAGGAAAACCTTTTGAGATATTTAAAAAGGGTGGAACGTATATTTGAGCAAAACATATATAAACGTATATTTATTACTTTACAAATGAGCGTCCGTCACATGTGCCGTGAGTTACGCATCACACGGCGATTCAGAAAGGATTTTGCATGTGCTTTATTCAGTTTTAGGAGATTTTTCCAAGGATGCGTACTATATAAGTATTATAGTATTTGACTAGTGCATATTGGATTTCAGTAGTGGATTTTGAGATCTGTATCTCCATTGTAACTCCGATGATTGCGTGACGCTTGACGGAGTTCGATTTTGAGTTTCATACTCGTTTTCAGGCGCACACGATGCGCTGTGGTATTTCTATATCTTCCGTGATTTCGGAAACCCGTTGATTTGAGCTGATTATAGAAATGTTTTATCATTTGGGGATTTAAATTTAAATTCGGGGACCGAATTTATTTAAGGGTGGAAGATTGTAACATTTCAGAAAATATAAAATATTATTTTTGGAATTTAATATTAAAATAATATATTTCGCGTAAACTACCCGATTTGCGAATTTGGGGTTTTCGTAAAATGGTATAAATATATACCAATATTTGTGAAATAATTGGAGATTAAAATGATTTATTCATTTAAAAATATATTTATTGGATTTGGCATTTTTATAATTAATTATATGCAGTTTAAATAAAAATTGATTAGTGCACTACTAATCGCGATTAGACCAAATCCGTCTTTTTAACTAATCATGGTTAGTGCACCATGACATGTTGCATTTTGGTTACATGTTGTAGTAGTGTGTTTGTTGATATTTGGTTTTTAAAAATGAGATAAGGAAATAGAATAGAATTATTGGAAAGAGAGAGGGGACACGCTCATGTGTGGGGGTGAGATTAAGAGATAGAGAGAGTGAGAATAAGAGAGAGAGAGAGGGAGGATAAGAGAAAGAGAGAGTGGCTGCCCTCTTTCCTTACCCATGGCTTTTCTTCATCTTCTTCATCCTCAAGCTTCCCTCACTTCTACCCCCATGTTTCATCTCCAAAACCTTGCCAAAACCCTATACTCCCTTCACAAAAAATGATCACAACCTCTCTACAAACCCATTGGATCTTTCAAAGTTGGATTTTGAAGACTTTGAGCAACTCAAGAAAATTCTTGAGTTGCCAAATAAGGTATATTTCCTTTCCTTTAGTTTAGTTTTAGTTTTCTTTGCATCATAGTTTAGTTTAGAGTTAAACTTGTGTAGATTGTGATCTTGGAATTTTCCAAGTTGCTGTTAAATGATAAGTAGATGTGTAGTGAGTGTTTACAAGACCCTAGAGATCGATTTCTGGACCTAGAACAGAGAATGGAACCCGATACACGAAGTTAGAATTTGCCCCATGTCGGTTTTGTGAACATCTTGAGCCTACAGGGTATCTGGAGCTGTCTGGGGTAGTTTTAGGAAAATCTAGCAAGTTCAGTGACCTAGATAAGTGACCAGAAGACCACCACCAAAACACGAGATGCCTATTCCCTGATATGGCCGGCGAGCTCGGACAATAGGGTGATGTCTCCGGATTTAGTGTGGGGTCTGGGGTTGGTTTTTTGGCTGTAGCTCCTAATCCCTATAAACAACTCCCTGTACTTTCTTGTTTTGTCCCAATTAACCTGAGCTAAAATCTAGGAGCTGTTGTGAGTGTTTTAGGCAAAGTTTTCCGAGGTTTGAATGCTTGGTTTTGATATTTGGATTTGTATTTGGTTGTTGGGCGTTTTTACGTCAACAACAAGGTTTGTTTGATTGTTTTTACATGCGTAAGCTATGGGTTCTAACCTATAGGCAATCAGTGTGCCGTATCGGTTTTCGGACATTGATTTTAATGGTATTGCGATATGTATTGATTATAGGTACCTTCGCGTGGATTCCGAGATGATGAAGCACATCGACTACGTCTGAACAAGGAGTTCTGCAGGTGAGTAGATTTATATCTACGGGGGAAGTCAGGTGGATGGCATATAGCACCCCCGCAAATTATAATGGAAACCAATTTATAGAATATGGTTAAGGAAACCATGTTAGAAACTTATGGATATGGTTGAGGAATTAGTAGGAGACAAGATATACCACGACTTAAGGTTATAGTTTATGGTTTAGTATGACATGATATGATAGAATGGATGTCTCGATTTGATATATAAGGATGTGAAACGTAAATGTGAATCACAATATATGAATATATGTAGTCGCAGGAGAAAAAGTGATGTGAGATTATAGTGGCGTTGTATAGGTCGATAAATACGACATGAGATTTATAAGATGACTTGATGTGAGATATTGATGTGATGAAAAGTGTATACGATGAGATATGATGACTTGGTTTGATATGTCGTTATACAGATGCGAGTCGATATGTGATAATTGATACCTTTGTCGGTCCCATGATATGAGATGGATGCGGATGTGACATGAGATATAGGTATATATATATAATGATGTGAATAATGAGTGATATGCCGTACGAGACGTTAGGTCCGTATCCTCATTGTCATATATGTCAATAGGATCCCTAATTCTTTAATGCCACCGTACGATAGATTGCCGTACTTGATGAGTTTTATCTGATGATTGATCCATACCCTTGACTAGAGGATGCCGTACGATGGATTATACGGTACGTGATGTTATGAGGATGGATGCCGATTGATAGATTCACCGACTCGGTTATGTTATAGATACGTATACCTTATAGCATTTCGCTTACGATGTACTTTATGCTACGTTCATGTTATTCTCATTGCATTATATATACCTGTGCTAGTACACCTACACCATTATCGATGATGCGCATGTTACACTTACACAGATTTGCCGGCTCACACACCTTCATCATCGATAATTGCTATGTCACTTACACAGTAGAATTACCACATCATTATGCTATGTTGCATGATATATTGCTATGCTCACGTCACTATACTATGTCGCATGATATACTTGATATGCTCACATTTCTGTTCTATGTTCGCATACATCATGCTTTATGATATTACGCATTGAGATGCTGTTTTCATGAGATTCTGGATTTGAGAACCGTGGTTATATTTCAAAGGAAATTATGTATTGTTTTAAAAACCTGGTTTCTCTTGATATGATATTTCGATATGTCCACCATGTGTTTTCTCGGTTATGAGTTATATGATACCCGATTCGAGGAGCTGGATGAGGCCGTTTGCGGGTACATGGTGGACCCGGTATGGTACCCCGGGGCAAGAAAGGTATGTTGTGCAGTAGACGATGAGCTTGGCAGAGGGACTACTACCTACCGGTGATAGTATTTAGGCTCGGCGGTTATTCGGAGGATACCGACCGGAGTCGTGAGATGATATGGGCCGATCCGGACCGACGGAGCCCGTGGGCCGATCCAGACCGACGGAGCCCGAGATATGAGGATTTACGTGTCGATGTTGGACACGGGTTTCATGATATTTCGAGTGTCGACATTGGACATTCAGGTTCCATGGTTTTGATGTGTCGTTGATGGACATACGTTGATTGATATCCTCATATTTACATGCATATGCTTTCATGATATTTACATGAATGACGTTGTTGTGTCATTGATAGACACGTAGATGTTATCATGCAGATAGGCATTGATTATATTGTTGGCACATATGCAGATACGGCCACCCTAGATATGATAGTATTACCTTTATGATATAGTTGACCTAGGAATCGTTGTTTTATTCGATTTCTACCTGATGATGTTTTCTACTCACGAGTTAGCAACTCACCCCAGTTGTGCCACAGTTCTTGCAGGTTGACCGCACGGATCAGTAGCGGCATCGCTGGCACACAGCTTGCACTCGGGTGATTTTCTTTGGTAGGTGGGACATATTGGATCGTGCCACTCTTGTATTTGTTATTCCTGTTGTATCTAGTCAACTCCATCAATCAGAAACTAGTATTTGTATAAGTAAAGACTTACAAAGACTTGTGGTTGCGAGACTTAGAGCGATGTGTTATATGTTCGCTTGGTGGGTTGATGTCTTGCTTTATTCATTATCTTTTGTGTTGATCTTCGCCGCTGGGCTTCGTATACTTATATTTATGACTTGCGTGGTTGTGATTCTACCGATTGGCGAAGAGCTAGCTCCCGCTTGGGGATGCCTTTATTGTTTTTATGTATATGTGGTTTTGGATCAAAATATACAAGGGAGGTGCTGCCCAAATTTTTAAAAGACGAAACATGTTTTTCAACTAGTATAATCCACTTGCATTTTTCATGTTCCATTATCTATGCATTTAAGAAAACTTTTGATTTCATCATACCTTTATTTCAAAACTTCACCTCTTTTATTTTCTTAAAAATGTTTAGATTTCTGGGCTTCGGCTTACTTAATTTACGTTGCGCCTTTAGACGTTGTGTGATTTAAGTGCCAGTCACGTGCTAAATTTCGGGTCGTGGCATCCGATCAGGCAAGTTTATCTTGCTACATGCTATACTACTATATTTTGCATTCATGCGAATAATAATATTACATATTGTTTAGTTATGCATCCAATGTTACCGTTTTACTGTTTTTGGATAGCCGTTCTTATCCGTATCATTTATTACATATCTAGTTGCATGCAAGTTTATCTTGCTACATGCTATGATATTATATTTATATTCATATGAATAAAAGTATTACATGTCGTTTAATTATGCATCATATGTTACAGTTTTATAGTTTTACAATACCCGTTCGCATCCGTACAGTTTATTACATATCTAGTCGCATGCAAGTTTATCTTGCTACATCCTATGCTATTATATTTACATCCATATGAATAAAAATATTACATGTTTATTGCATTGTGCATCCTATGTTACCTTTTTACCGTTTTCCGATATCCGTTCGTATCCGTGTTATTTATTATATATCTAGTTGCATGCCATGTCATATTATATCATGTTACCATTATATTAGTACCACATGCTTGATAATGTGCATCATGCGTAGTCATGAAGTTGTAGATGTAATCCCTGATAGATCTTTGTGCATCCGTGTTTTACTGTTCATCCGTACTTTTATCGTGCATCCGTACTTGCTATAGTTTTATTATGAGCATCCGTTTGATACCTGTGCACTACCTGTCATGACCTGATACACCACAACTTGACCTGTTATCTGATCCTGTTTCTAATGCCGACAATCCTGACATGTTGTCCTGACGGATGTATCCTGTTGTCTGCATAGACAAACCTGTACCTGCTTGATCCTGTGTTGGTATTAGCTCCAGTTTATCAATACCCGACTTGAACAAATAACCTTGGGGGTATGGGGAAATCAAAGGTGTAACCGAGTGTAACTTAAAAGGATATTACTTGATCCGCGGTCCCGGGGGGAGGGGGTAACGGGACAGAATCATTCGTGATTCTTCTTGGTCCGTGGTCCCGGGGGGGGGGGTAACAGAACAGAGTCATTCGTGACTCTTACAACTTGGGGGGTAACGGGACATATTCTTTGAGCTACATTAGGAGTACATCAATTGATTTCGAATAACTTTAGAATAGATAATACAGTAGCACAGTTTAGATTACTTACCGCACTTCACCTGCACGTATACACTTCACTGTTTCATACCCATGTTACTTGTTATATTCATGTTATCGTGTATATTCATGCTATCGTGTATATTCATTCATGCATATATCGTTGCAACATGGTTATATTTTTTTGTTTGATATTATGACGTACTGACGTCTGGGTTTTGCATGGCCCAGATCCTTTATCTCTTTCACAGGCCGACCAGGAGTACTTCAGCCGACAGACCGAACAGTGAGGAGTATGTTGGTCTTTAGTTTATTTTAGTTTAGTTTCTTTCAGCTTTTCATTTCCTGATGTGAGCCCGTATTTGGGACGTACTTTTCAGATTGTCATTGTTTATTGGATTTATTGCTTCCGCATATTTATATTTCTTGACTCGTTTATTCTGGCAAATGGACATGTATTAGATAGTTTTATATTTTTCCTGTTCTTGATATCATATAGACAGCCGTAATGTGACAGTAGAGGGATGTTTCCTAGCCACAGGTAGCATGGTTGTCTCTGTCACGTGCCGATCGTAGCGTACTCTGGGAAGCGGGGCGTGACAATCTTGCACGCATCTCATCCTCCCTTTCCCATGTCGATTCTCCTGAAGTGTCTTTTCTCCACATCACTCGAACCAAGTTGACTTCCTTGTTCCGAAGTGACTTCACTTTCCTGTCCAGGATCTCAACAGGTTGCTGCTCACAGGATAAGTTTGGTTGTACAGTGAGCTTGGAATGATCAAGAATATGGCCGGGGTCACTCACATGCTTTCTGAGCTGGGATATGTGGAACACATTGTGCACTCCTTCCAATGAAGGTGGAAGTGCCAAGCGATACGCCACTTCACCGACTCGTTCGAGTATGTTGAACGGTCTAATATATCTTGGACTAAGGTTACCTGATTGAAACGATTTCGGATTGTGTAGTTGGAAAATTGTATAGAAATCACAACCAAAAATTATTTGACCGCAATCAATAACGGTGTCGAATGTAGCGCGTTACTAAGTGCGGATCGTCCACAGGGAAAGTGTAATCATTCGTGTTTCGATTTAGATGAGTTGAAATTTTAAAGAAAAGAAAACAAACAATTCATGATTTGTAAATTGAAGTTCAAGAATTAGGAAAATCTAGATCTAATAACAAGAAACAATAAAATCAAGAATTGAGAATTTGTGATGATTTCCAAATCAAATATCAAGAATCGAAGTGAGACTCGAAGGAATCGATCGAATCTATAGATGTGATGAAATCTAGCGATTACGTATTCTTCTCCATCGATGAATTGATACTAGATCGATGATGATCGACGAGAATTAGGGATTTCTTGTGAAACTAGGGTTTCATCATCTATCCCTTGTTCCTTCGTCGATATCATTCACATTCTAGCCTCTAGTAAATTCAAGAATCGATCGTGGATCCCTAATTTCGAGCGATCACAATCAAGAAAGCATCGCAACGAAACTAGGTCGTCGATTCTTCAATTTACTAAAGTTTACAAAACTCATAGGACTTAAGAATCGTTTCAAGATTTGTTACATCATCATTCTATTGATCGTCTCGACTCCTTTACGAGCGGAGTTTTACTCAAACATCACAACAAGAACCACAATCACAAATTGAGATCGAATCATGATACAAGAATTTAAAGAAAGCAAGATTAAAGAATTTCACCTTTTATTTATCAACAATTCCGTTACAAATCGCTCAAGAACTACAAGAGGAAATAACTCGATCGTCGATTTGGCTTCGCTCGTCTCCTTGAGTCGCGGATCGGCTTGGATCACTTGCTCGGTTGAAGATCGGCTCCGCTCCTAAAAGGTTGAAGGCTTCTCGCTTGATTTGGTACTCGGGATCTTGAATTTGGCTTTTGAATTTGAATTAGGGTTTACAAGTTGTGTCACTCAACTTGTATTGAATTTGGGGAGAGAGAGAAGAAGAAGAAGAAGACTCTTAACCCTAGATCTAGGTTTTCTTTTATAAGCCATCCAAAACCCTAGATCTAGAATTCAAATTTCAAATTTCCCTCCAAAATGAACCACTTTTCCCTCCAAAATGAACAACTTTTCCCTCCAAAATGAACCACCTCATTTGAATTTTCCCTCCGAAATGAACTACCTCATTTGAATTTTCCCTCCAAAATGAGGTTGTTAGAAAGAATTTTATAGAAGAAGTTGGTGGGAATATTCTAGAATGAGGTTGTTACAAAGAGGCTTCTAGAAGAAGATTGTTGGAGAGAGCCTTCTAGAAAAAGGTTGTTGGAAGGAATATTCTAGAATGAGGAATATTCTTGGGTAAGGTTGTTAGGCCGAGCCTTCTAGATGAAGCCACGTGGAGTTCTGGAGAGTTCTGAAAGCTTGTCTGTTACGGGAAGGCACGTGTGGAAAATTGAAGCCCTGATGACGTCATCAAGCCGCGGATCCGCGGCGGGAGTGGGCATTTGGCCGCGGATCCGCGGTCCAAAGAGGAGATCAGTGTCTGGAAATTCTGGGCTTTTATTGGGCTGACTTTTTGGCCTCTTTAAAATGTGTGGAATCTCATTTTTCTTTCTTGATTTTTTCCAGATCTCAAGTCTTGGACTTGGCATATTTTTTTCAGCACTTTTAACTGTTTTGGCTCTTTTCCTGCAATTTCCTGCATAGATTCTCGAGACAAGTGTTGCGCTATAAGAAGATTATGCGATGCAATGATAAACACTCAATTTCCCTCAAAATGCCGGTTTTAGAGTATAGTACAGGTAATTCAGTATTTTACAGGTGTTTTGCTAATATGTGCAATATGAATACCGAACACCTCTAGATGAATGCAAAACATAGGGAAATTGACGTGTTAAAAATACATTATTTTCGACTGATCAAATTCCCCCAAACTTATTTTCGATCGTCTCGAACGAACTGTTTTATTCAAAAGAGAAGGTGAAAATAAAGAAAGAGAAAAACTAACTAGCACACTTTCGTAGGCAACACGATTGCACCGAGCACGTGCAACAAGCCTTTAAACCTCTAGGTGTCCCTAGTAGGAGGAGTGTTGTCTCCTGAGGGTTTTCAGCGGATTGCACCCACAAAATCCAATAATAAAAGGAAGATCATGAATATTACATTTAAAGAAAAGAATTGTAAAAGAAAAGCCTTGAAAATTAGGGTTTCCAACTAAGCTAGCTTTTCGGTTGTCATGAGCCCTATCTTAATGGTCATGAAAAAATGTCAGAAATCACGTCCTCCCTCAATAAAACATCGTCTTATTCTTCATTCCTATCTTTCTTCCAAACATCGATCATATCACCCTGCGTGTGTGTAAAGACATCCCTGCACCCGGAGAATTCAATTCAAGCTATCATACTCTTGCCCATCAGCCTCAGTACTTTTTAATTGATGAATATTTAGATGAGATTGCTCACACACTTTCATGCGACCGTTAATACTTCTTGAGGTACTAACCGACCGATTACTCATGTGCTTGCTTATTTGGTGTATTTTCCTCGTCTTGCACCACCTCAGGCTTAGCAGTGACTCCCAGACCAGTTGGCCTTAGGGCACTAGTGTTGGAGATAGTGCCCTCAGAGTCAATTATTGGGTCACAGGCACGTGATTGCAATGATTGAGGGGAGGACCTATCCCGGTAGGACAGTCTTACTCGAGATGATAGTATGCTATCTGGTTTATCTTTATCATCGTGTACTGCTTCAGGTGACCTTTCGAGTCGCTATTACACGTTGATAAAGCCCCTTGGATTCTTGCTTGACCACCAGCAGTATGAGGGCGATCATATAAGTGGGAGCTGGGGGTCTACAAGCATATCCTTAAAAGGTCCCTAGTCGAGGGAGTTTCGAGACAGGGCATCGATTCTCCACAGTAGACTAGTGTATACAGTCGAGACCCCGACGAGGGGCGGTGGCCGGTCTCACAAGCCACTGGTGTCAGTTGGTTCACCTAAGATGTATACAGGTGCTCATTGGGTTATGAGTACACCGGACAGGACTCGCCGGGAACCTGCTAGTTGGGATATACCAGAGTCAGATAGCAGTTCCCAGGTGACATGTGTACAGGTTAGTTCATCGACCTGGGATCGTCATTTGTCTCGTGTGAGTTCCCACTGTACTTTGATTACTACCCTACCACGGCTCAAAGGAGTCATGCAAACAGGTTTTAGTTGGGTACAGTCCCGAGCCACATGGAGGCAGTGAGCGGATCTGCAGGGGTTCGTCTCTCCCGGTATTGGGGGTGAGGTCGTGCTGTGTCTAGGAGAGCCAGAACATGAAAAGTCCTTGGCCAAGGCAGGAGATTTGCTGGTAGGTATTCCAGTAGTATCTCAGGGTGTTCTGGGCTACACTCCGACACGACTTGTACCGCTTTTGGGGTCTGACTTTACCAACCCCCTAGGCCCGCCATGCGATGCTCATAGACGAACGGACCGGACTGTACGGATATTGTCACTGACAGGCTCAGTAGGGTGTCAGGATGAGTTCGCTCATCGACGTCCCTTTTGGTCAATACCTGGTGGCCCGTCACGTATTGGCTTATACCTCTGACGTGCTAGTGGTTAAATCCACAGCCACAGTATTGACGAGTCTTTAGAGTCCACCACACAGACAGTTACTCAAGTTTCGGGCGAAACGCTGTAGAGGCCGTATGGAGATATGGCAGGGTTCGATCAGATACGTGCGGTATTGCACGGATCGTGATCGGACAGATTTTACTAGCCGGCTTTGGCTTAAGCCGGATACTAGTATTAGATAGTGTAGTTTTGTCTCTTTGCATTTGTGTTCAGTGGGAATACAAATGCGGGCATGTATTTGCAGTAGTGGGGTTTTCCTGTAATTTATTACGGGATCGGTTTTCTGAAGTTGCCAGTTTGCATTCCGTTCCGACCGGTTTTCCTTCATTCCTTCTCGGTCGGACTTTCTTGGTGGAGGGTGTTAATTGCAAGTTTGCAATTAACACTTAGTGGAGGGGCTTTCTTGCTTATTTGTGGCATGATGAGACTTGCTTCATGATGAGATTCTTTTTTAATCTCATCACTTGCTTTTCTTGTGAAAGGTTGTGAAGGGATTGAAATGAGAAATGAGTATGACCATTTTCCATATTGTTGATATATTCTTCTTCTTGCTTTTTTCTCTCTCCAATCTCATTTTTGTGAGAAGGGGCCGGCCACTAGAGAGGAGTGAAGAGAGGTTTTCATTTTTGTGTGAGGAAAAAGATTCATATCATTTTCATGCTACCAAAATTCATAAGCACAATTTCTTTAGTTGCTTTCTTCTCCTCCTCACATCCTTCCATCTAGGCAACTTCAAGAACCCCAAGAGACATGCTTACTACACTATTCTATAGTAAGTCTTGGACGCGTCGGCTAGCCAACTTCGCGCCCGAGTTGCCTCGGTCAAGAGGCGGGAGCCCGTAAAAGATTCCGGCTACGTGGTGCCCTTTCCGACGAGCGAGGAGGTGACGGAGATTCCGCGGGAGATCGGAGCGGAGACGAAGACCGAAGGACACGGATCGTTTGGTATAGCATCTCTACTCTTTTCTTTTAGCTAGCTAGCTAGGTTAATGGCCCGATCCGGGTGAAAAGTCCGCGGTGGTGCCGTTTTGCAAAGTTCGCAAAGTTTTTGTTTTCCGCGTTTCCGGCGTCGGATCGACGGCCGGGGCGCCCCCGCGGGCTGACAATGGTATCAGAGCCACGCCGTTAACCTACCCTAGCTTGCTCTAGCGCGTTTAGTACCCGATCGAACAAAATCCCCAAAAACCGTATTTTTTGTGCACATGTGTTCTCTGTTGAAATTTTTTGAGCTCCTAAAATTTTTCAGGTTGTTGCAGAGGTATGTACAACAAAATATAAGAAATCTGGGAAAATACGATCCACTCATTCCATACTTTGACCGCGGAAGCGCGGCCAAACCCCTGGTTTGGCCGCGCTTCCGCGGCGGAAATGGGGAATTGTGGCACCATATTTTCCCAGTAAGCTTATGAGTTGGAAATAGGGCTTTTGGGATATTTTATTTGGGCCCAGGTTTTCTGTAATTGCTACAGTTCTTTTTGGGGGCCCACTTTGATATATTTGTTCGATCGGATATTTTAAACATGCTAGTTCACAGTTTTTACATTATATCTGCGACCGTGAATGTCACTCGATCGGTAAATCCGGTCTAACTGCTATAGCCCGGTTAGACGGATTTGCGAACGTGACTTTCACGTTGATGTTCTGTGATTGTACTGTGTTGTTGCGGATCGGTCGTGGGGATAGCCTGGTTGCAGTGGTAGTACCGTTTTGTTTTATATGTACATTTTATATTGCGGGGCGAGCGTCCGACATGTGGACTGCCGTCACTGCCAGTTTGTATTATTATTTTGGGGCACGACCTGGTTGCGGTCGATGTACCCGTTGTATGTATATTTTACTTTCTGTACTAGGATTACCCCGCGGAGGGGTGCACGGATAGCCGGATTCTAGAGGGCAACAAGCCCGCATCTCATGGCATTGAGACGGAGGGGGCTTCACTCTAGAATTGGCGGGCTATTCGCCGCACTCGTAGGGGGTATAGGGTTGACCCAGGAGGGGTGCCCAAGTTACCGGATTCCGTGAAGTGCTGGGTGGTCCATTCACAGTGCTGAAGGGGGCTGCCTCGCTTCAGGTTTTGGCGGGTGACTTGCCGCGCCCGTAGGGGTCTAGGATTTCATTGCACAGGCTATCCACACGACCAGGGGAACGTCGGGTTTCAGCGGCTCTGTGAAACCCGGGGATCCCAGATATCTGTATTGATCTGTGTTGCTATACATTTCTGTGTTGCTTTTATCACGCCTTGAGCGAAAATTATATATCATATATATTAGTAGATGTTGTATATGTTTTTCATCCGCGCTAGTCCAGTCCCCGCTCTGCCGTTAGTTAGCTAACCTAACGGGTGATGATGGGACCCAGTGGCGAATGCGGATGGCATATACGTACATCAGTATATTTTCGTTCTTTGTGGTGTGATCAATTGATGGGACTGCGTTTATTCGGATCAATGCAAGATAAACAAACCTTTTCTGATGTTGTTGGAACACTTTTTTCAAAAAGCTGTTATTGCAAGGGCGTTCTCTTTTGTTTTGCACAGTGGTATTCATTTGGAATATCCTGCTCCTCAGTCGACGAGGCAAGGGCCGAGATCCCTTCACCGGGAGTGACCCCTTGGACAAAAGTTTACGTCAGGGCATTAACTTCACTATAGCCGATTGCTTTTGCTTTGCACCGTGGTATTCAGTTGGAATATCCTGCACCTCATTCTACGGGGAAAGAGCCGAGATCCCTTCACCGGGAGTGACCTCTTTAGCAAAGGTTTTCGTCACTATATTTTTCTAAAAAGCTATCAGTTCCTTCGACGATATCGAGTTCATTACGTTAAAGGTTTTCGCCAGAAACCATTCGTAGCCCTCCGTCGTTTCATATGGATAGTCAATAGTATTCATGCTGTGTATGTTGGCCAAAGTCAAGGCACAGTGTTTGGTAGCTATTGGGTATTCATATGCAGCATAGATAGATGCGTTGGTTTGGGACAGTCGTACTGCCATTTTGGCCAAAGTCAAGGGTATGTACGGGTGGGTTCAAATTAACCAGGAAAATGACGGGTAGAACTTGACATGTGACTTATGATATGTTGGCCAAAGTCAAGGTCATAAGAGCATGGGGCAAAAATCCACATCGGGAGTTTCAAAAGTACTGAAACTTGCCAGATATGCGCATACCTTCTGGAGTGTGATAACGTGAGCGGATTCCGTCACGTTATCATACGATGAGAGTTGGATCCCGATTCCCACTGATGAGTTGGTTTACTCCTCGGGTTATCCCGGCTAATTCTTCTTTCAGGTTTGGAGAAGAATTTGACGTTACAGTGGGAGGTTTCCAGATTAGATAAATTGGTAACCATTCTGATCTAGGTTAGAGTGCACGCTGAGTGTTTCTTTTCTCTCTCTCTTTGGCAGCGACCATTAACCCGACCCTCGACTATGACTCAGTGACCAAATTGACCGAACCATCTTAACACTGGCTTTTGGATTGTCAGAGTTGCGAACCTCTTTGCCACTCCTACTTTTACCCTTTTCTCCGGGACACCCCGTATTACTACGAACGTCCACTTCCATTGGACAAAACCATCGTATGGTTATATACGAACTCGAAGGACTTCGAGGATGGTTTCCGGTTCTGGAGAAAAAGGAATAAAGTACATTCAGTTGTCTTTTCCTTTTACCTTCTCTCAGGTTGCGAGTACTCCTTGGTTTAGGAGTAGTACACCTATT
Source organism: Agapanthus africanus (assembly GCA_030015575.1). NCBI lineage: Eukaryota > Viridiplantae > Streptophyta > Magnoliopsida > Asparagales > Amaryllidaceae > Agapanthus > Agapanthus africanus. Next base: position 333,938,637 of record JASDDO010000018.1, on the reverse strand, counting down.
ACGCAAATTGGATAGTCTTCTTCCAGACCCTAGGCTGGTGCCGACCGGTAGGGAATGAAGAAAGCCAATTAGCCTAAACGGTGTACAGAAGGTATTAAGTTCAGACAAAGCAAGGGATTAGTAAGAGGGCAAAGTAAATTGCGACTGCTATTCACGACCAAACCATGTACTTCTTTGTCAATCCTAAATCACCTATGAATTAAGTTCATTCGGTTGTCTTTTATCCTCACCTTCTCTCGCATTGCGAGTGCTCCTAGGGCTAGGACAGTACACCCATTATGCTTATTGGATAGTCTTCTTCCAAACCATAGGCTGGTGCCGAACGGTAGGGAAGGAAGAAAACCATTTGGCCTAAAGGGGTGTACAGAAGGTAATGACTAAAGACATATAAAGGGATTTGGAGAGGTGGCAAAGAATTATACAGTTATAGTTGTGAATCTGGATAATGGAAGAGGCATTACTAGGAATACCAGCATACCCCATCGAAACATTTCAATGTTTCAGTTTCACTGTGTACTGTTAAAAGGAAACTGATTTCCCGATTAGACACTTACTCCAGGGTATGTATTTACCAGGTTGGATTCTCACATCTGTATGGTTTTACAGACGATGAGTGGGAGTAAGTTATTGGGAATTAGGTGACCATCCTCATTATATCGGGATTCGTTGTAATCGGTGATATTTGAGGAAGTCACCTGGGTTGTTTGCCGGTCGGCAAATATTTGGTTTTGAATATCCGTTGCTGTGCACCAATTTCAAATTGATATATCTGTACGTCTATTTTTATAGAGTGAGATATACTTTTTGAAATTATGTCTATGACATTTACCTATATCTGTAGATGGTTAGGTAAGGAGCATTGAACAACGGTGTACTTCTTAACCAAAAGTACAGTTTTCAACCTACGACACACAGTGAATGAGTCACCAGACTCAGGGGACTTATACAGAGTATTGTATATTGTCCAGTGTCCATTAGGACAGAGGGGTTGGTCCTCGTACTATATTCTGTTTACTTTTAACTTCTCTAGTTCTTAGACATGTGTTTCGTAGAAACACAGGGTCTAAGTTTTGAGGAGTTATAGGTATAAGAGTAAAGTAGAGAACCAAGTGTTGCAAGTATCGGGATTCTTCAAGGTGATCGAAGATGTAGATACTTGTGTATGGTATTCAGTTGATAGTAATGATTAAGAGAACTTGATTCTTTTTCAGGTTACTCATAATTGGAAGTACTCCTAAGTTGAGTAACGCTGATCGGCCTCTCTTCCATTTACTTGACATGCACTGGAGACAGCTGCATGATTTGAATCTGGTTCAATTAAATCAGTGCCTCTGTTTCTTGGATATAGAACAGTTCATATCTTGACATTGTTAAGATACGGGGAGTTGTCCGGCTTATGCTTGAAACCAGACTCTGGACAACTCAAGGCACGTTTCAGTAGTGGCTGTTTGTGGGTTGACCCGGGCTATGACGAGGGTTGATTTTCTACCATCTGGAAGATCAATAGTGATATTGTTCTTGACTCGCCACAGTTTTATGAAAAATGGATTTTTTCAGAAAAACAGGAGTGGGAGTATGGTAGAACTGGAAGTGATTCCAGAACCACAAACGATTACTGAAGATTTCATAAGAACCTAAAGATTCAATCTGGTTTGACATTCCATTGGCCACTCCGCAGATATGGTGGGTAACCTCAGACACTCGAGAGGTACTTCGGTATGCTCAAGGACGGTGGCAGGGAGGTTCTTGTTTACCCAGACTTGCCATTGCTGTTGTTCCAGGCTGCGAGACCCGGCGGGAGGATGAGTATAGCGTCGTTCTAAACTTGCTTTAGAAGCGTACGTGTATATGACTCTGCCAGAGGGTTGTCGTAGTCAGTGGGAGCAGCGGAAGCATTGGTGGACATCAGGCTTATGTCTATTTATAGACTAAAGCAGATATAGCGGAGATAGATCATCTATTTCTGATGTGACAGTCATAGGTTTGACTTCATCAGAATAGGGGATGGATCTGTTGAGAAGGTAGTAGGGTGTGATGTCCTGGTGTTTGATGACATACACAGATTAGGAAGTGATATTCCTATACTACGATCGGTTATACTTTGGTCGTCACACGGTGGTTTCTCCACATAGGATTTGGATATTATATCAGACATTCTGGTTACTAGATTTATGGTTTTAGATCTAGATTTGGGTGGTTTCCCAATCTGGGTACTTTGACAGCATTCTATGAGTATTTAGAATGGACGACTCCTGGCACGGTAGTGTACCTGCAGGTAATGGAGTCACCCTCTCTAAAGGTGTCTTACAGACTAAAGGGGAGAGGGATACGCATGATTGACAGATCACTTGCTTAGGCAATTGAGTCAATCATGAGATGTCAAGTACCACACCAGATGTTGTTCTTGCAGTAGGTGCAATAAGTTGATATTGATTCAATCCTGGAGAAACAGTCGGAAGCAGTTTTAGAACATAAGTTGATGTTCTAGGGAAATGATAACGGTAGTCTTCTTCGGTAGACAGTTATCATTCCAGGCTTCCAAGGTGACATGGATGGCAGAGTGGCTGTCAGAGTTATAGTTTTCCCTCTAACGAGGGGCAGTATTTTGGACAGGTGGTCCAGGTAGAAACTGAGGGAAGGCATGGCGCAGGACACTGATTAAGTTCAGTTGTCGATACAGTCTAAGAAGTTTGGATTTGGAGTTCACTTATGAGCTGGGTCCCATCAGACATCCAGATATTCTAAGACAGGTATTGCTCATTTCGGGAGATGGCTTTCTTCGCGAACTTGAGATATAGAGAGACATAGAAAGAAACATCAAAGCGGATCCACTCACTGAGGCTATTCCTCGATCGCAATAGTCTCGCAAACGAGCTTTGTGAGACTGACTAGTAGAGGAGTTGGGTGTTCGGTATCACACGGGCTGTGAGTATGCGACATCGCAATAATTAGCCTCGAGTGCAAGTGGGAGATTGTTGGAGATAGTGCCCTCAGAGTCAATTATTGGGTCACAGGCACGTGATTGCAATGATTGAGGGGAGGACCTATCCCGGTAGGACAGTCTTACTCGAGATGATAGTATGCTATCTGGTTTATCTTTATCATCGTGTACTGCTTCAGGTGACCTTTCGAGTCGCTATTACACGTTGATAAAGCCCCTTGGATTCTTGCTTGACCACCAGCAGTATGAGGGCGATCATATAAGTGGGAGCTGGGGGTCTACAAGCATATCCTTAAAAGGTCCCTAGTCGAGGGAGTTTCGAGACAGGGCATCGATTCTCCACAGTAGACTAGTGTATACAGTCGAGACCCCGACGAGGGGCGGTGGCCGGTCTCACAAGCCACTGGTGTCAGTTGGTTCACCTAAGATGTATACAGGTGCTCATTGGGTTATGAGTACACCGGACAGGACTCGCCGGGAACCTGCTAGTTGGGATATACCAGACGTCAGATAGCAGTTCCCAGGTGACATGTGTACAGGTTAGTTCATCGACCTGGGATCGTCATTTGTCTCGTGTGAGTTCCCACTGTACTTTGATTACTACCCTACCACGGCTCAAAGGAGTCGTGCAAACAGGTTTTAGTTGGGTACAGTCCCGAGCCACATGGAGGCAGTGAGCGGATCTGCAGGGGTTCGTCTCTCCCGGTATTGGGGGTGAGGTCGTGCTGTGTCTAGGAGAGCCAGAACATGAAAAGTCCTTGGCCAAGGCAGGAGATTTGCTGGTAGGTATTCCAGTAGTATCTCAGGGTGTTCTGGGCTACACTCCGACACGACTTGTACCGCTTTTGGGGTCTGACTTTACCAACCCCCTAGGCCCGCCATGCGATGCTCATAGACGAATGGACCGGACTGTACGGATATTGTCACTGACAGGCTCAGTAGGGTGTCAGGATGAGTTCGCTCATCGACGTCCCTTTTGGTCAATACCTGGTGGCCCGTCACGTATTGGCTTATACCTCTGACGTGCTAGTGGTTAAATCCACAGCCACAGTATTGATGAGTCTTTAGAGTCCACCACACAGACAGTTACTCAAGTTTCGGGCGAAACGCTGTAGAGGCCGTATGGAGATATGGCAGGGTTCGATCAGATACGTGCGGTATTGCACGGATCGTGATCGGACAGATTTTACTAGCCGGCTTTGGCTTAAGCCGGATACTAGTATTAGATAGTGTAGTTTTGTCTCTTTGCATTTGTGTTCAGTGGGAATACAAATGCGGGCATGTATTTGCAGTAGTGGGGTTTTCCTGTAATTTATTACGGGATCGGTTTTCTGAAGTTGCCAGTTTGCATTCCGTTCCGACCGGTTTTCCTTCATTCCTTCTCGGTCGGACTTTCTTGGTGGAGGGTGTTAATTGCAAGTTTGCAATTAACACTTAGTGGAGGGGCTTTCTTGCTTATTTGTGGCATGATGAGACTTGCTTCATGATGAGATTCTTTTTTAATCTCATCACTTGCTTTTCTTGTGAAAGGTTGTGAAGGGATTGAAATGAGAAATGAGTATGACCATTTTCCATATTGTTGATATATTCTTCTTCTTGCTTTTTTCTCTCTCCAATCTCATTTTTGTGAGAAGGGGCCGGCCACTAGAGAGGAGTGAAGAGAGGTTTTCATTTTTGTGTGAGGAAAAAGATTCATATCATTTTCATGCTACCAAAATTCATAAGCACAATTTCTTTAGTTGCTTTCTTCTCCTCCTCACATCCTTCCATCTAGGCAACTTCAAGAACCCCAAGAGACATGCTTACTACACTATTCTATAGTAAGTCTTGGACGCGTCGGCTAGCCAACTTCGCGCCCGAGTTGCCTCGGTCAAGAGGCGGGAGCCCGTAAAAGATTCCGGCTACGTGGTGCCCTTTCCGACGAGCGAGGAGGTGACGGAGATTCCGCGGGAGATCGGAGCGGAGACGAAGACCGAAGGACACGGATCGTTTGGTATAGCATCTCTACTCTTTTCTTTTAGCTAGCTAGCTAGGTTAATGGCCCGATCCGGGTGAAAAGTCCGCGGTGGTGCCGTTTTGCAAAGTTCGCAAAGTTTTTGTTTTCCGCGTTTCCGGCGTCGGATCGACGGCCGGGGCGCCCCCGCGGGCTGACAACTAGGTGAAGAGGCACCCTCGCTATATATTTTTTTTATTGCCCTCGGTGATAACAAAACCAGTGTACATTTTTCTCACCACTTTATATATATCTTTTATTCACTTTTTTTTTATTTCCTTCATATTTTTGGCTTTAAGACGAGCATTTCAAGGTATCCTCTACTATCCCGGGCTTCAAGACGTGTGTAAGTGCGAATAGCAGGGTATCAACGTTCAAAATGTTTGGCTTCCAGAGTAGAAACTATTTTTCAGACTTATTTTTATTCTCAGATTAGTGACTTCTTTCATCTTACTAACCTTTGGGACAACGGCTCATAACTACTTATTACTAGTTCGTATAAGAAAACTTCTAATTTTCTTGGTTTTCTTAAATTTTTCCAATCTTTTGGATGTAATTTTTCACTATCTAAACTTTTATTATCTTATTTATGTACAAAAATATTTTTATCTTTTGAATTTTTTTAAATTTTTTTTTATAGGTTTTCAAAAAAATGTTTTGTGCTTATGCAAAGTATGATGCAAATGATGCGAAAATAAGCACAAACCTCCCCCAAACTTGTTTTCAATAGTGTCCTCACTGTTGCCATCAGCTAAATCTCGAAAAACCTGTAAGCTTGGGAGGAAATTTATTAATGGGGGCAAAATATTTAAGTGAAGATCCTCCCCCAAACTTATTTTTAGCTCAAAATTTTGTAAAAATTTTCTTTTCAAGTGCCTGATTATACCCCCCCAAACTTGAGTTAAGCAATGTTAATCTTTGAAAATCACATGAGGGGGTCAAAAATCATTGGTCGATGCCAAGCTTTGCAAAGACCGAAAGTTAACACCAACCATTCGAAAATTTTATCAATGCAGTGCTCTGGTTGGTGGAAGAAGAAGTGGGGAAAGGGTAAGGGGTGGAATAGAATGTGTGTGCGTCTCATTTTGGAGAGACGATGCAGTGAATGTGATGGATTTCTCGCATTCTTTTTACAATTCAGAAGAAGGGATGGAGGTTCAATTTCATTGATTGGGAGATGATTCATCTCAACACCCGTGTCATTCAAAAATGCGAGTTCATCAGCGAAGATTTCCTCAAAAGTTCTATCAATACCCCGATGAATAATGTCATCACAAAGTGCGGGGTGATCTTCAGACTCTAAGAACGGTTCATAATCAGTGTTAATTGTTGACCCGGACATCTCGGTGGAAGAGTCCGTATGTGTATGATACATAGTTGGGTCAAACAACAACGTATGAAAAGAGTCAAGATCAGTATCATGAGGATCGTCAAATTCGCTGCTGTCAACATCCATTAAGTCGACAGAACAGACTTGAGCAGTAGGTTCGGAGGGTACACTTCCCAACTTGTAAATGTTCAGCTCAATTGACCTATTCCCGAAGGATAGGGTCATAGAACCATTACGACAGTTGATTATTGCATTGGAAGTGGCCAAAAAGGGGCGACCTAAAATCACCGGAATTTGATTCCGTGGGTTCGCTATAGGCTGTGTATCAAGTACAATAAAATCCACAGGGAATACAAATTCCCCGATTTTTATTAACACATCCTCCAGTTCACCCCTAGGTTTGGTGATTGACCGGTCAGCCATCTGGAGAGTTATGCTCGAGGGCTTTAACACTCCGATACTTAGTTGCCCGTAAACTTAGTATGGAAGCAGGTTAACACTTGCGCCAAGGTCTAGTAGAGCACGGTTGATGTGTTTCTCCCCAATAAAAATAGAAATAATAGGACAGCCAGGGTCCTTACGTTTCCTCGGTAATTGCTGGGGGAAAGCTGTGTCTACAGTCTTTGCCATGAATATTTTCTTGGGCACTTGAGTCTTCCTCTTCCTAGTGCACAAGTTCTTAAAAGTTTTTGCATAGGATGGAACTTGTTGTATAGCATCTAAGAGAGGGATGTTGATGTTAACTTGCTTAAACATGTCCATAATCTTCTCCATATGTGGACTCGATTTGTTAGCCCTTAACTGATTAGGATAAGGTGCTTTAGAAATAAGCGCTGGGTCCATCATAGGAAAAGGTGGTGTGTGTAGACGTGATCCCAGAATAGGAGTGGGGATCGTCTGTGGTAGACTAGCCACACTAGATAACCTTTAAATTGAAACCTTTTACTATAATTGATACTTAAACACGCGCTATTGCTTTAATTCCTTAAAATGAAATCGTAGGATTGCTATTCATGTGCATGTACTTCATCATATTATTTGTTCATGCCTAATCTATTAATCACACATCGCAACTTGATCATTGATACCATATGCATTCATTATCATTGACATATGCACTTATGAGGATTTCTTGAGATTTTATGATATTTCTGGATTTCGGGGGAAAGCCGCAAAATTTCTAAACTTATTATGTTTTTAAAATATGTAATTGCGGTTTTCTAGTGATGTAAAGTGTCGTCCACCATGAGTTTGCTGTGGTTTTCGAGATCCATGTCGAGGAGTGGAGGAACCGTCACGGGTACATGGTGGGCCCGGTATGGTACCCCGGGGCAAGATGAATGTTGTGTTGACGTTGAGCCTGGCAGGGGACGGATTACCTACCGGTGACTGTTCGGCACGGCGGATATCCAGAGGATACCGACCGTGGCCGCGAGATGATGAGATTTTGATATTGAGCTGGGTCAGCCAGATGGCTGAGGCCAGAGATACTATGACATGGATATATGAGATTTGTGATAGTTTTGAGGTGTCGTTGCTGGACACAGGTTCTTGTTGATTCTATTGGTATTGTGCTGGTATTTCAAAAGAGATTCTTAAAGGGAAAAACATGATTTCTTATACTTATACATTCAGATCACGAGTTGATTCGCATTGCATTCATACCTGCTAGTATATTCATATTGTATACATACTTGCCATTATGTCCCGCCTTACCTGTATTTAGATGCTAGGATGCTTGTGCGCATGCATACGATAGCCTGTATAGATGTTATTTATTACTCACGAGTTGGCAACTCACCCCCGTTGTGCCATAGCCTTTTTCAGGTCCGCTCCGTCAGTACAGTAGCGGCAGGCGTACTTGCTTCTTTTTCCTGGACTCGAGGTTTTGCTCTTAGGTGGGTTATATTATTATTTTTGCACCACCTTGTATATTCTTTGTATCTAGAGTACTCCATCTACTGTATCTACCAGTATTATTGTATATTGACCTAGAGATGAGACTGTGAGGTTTGTAGACTTTTATGCTGTATTTTGGGGTCGAGCTCACTTGAGTCGACATGCTGTTTTTCTTATGCTTCATTATGGTTATTTCGCATGTTGTTGCTTTATATTGCGTGGGATTTATGACCGCCTTGTGGCGAAGATCTAGCTCCCTCTTGGGGATGCCATATTTGTTGGATTCATATATATTCTTGTTGTACCCATTTTTGGGGCCAGTATTTACAAAGGAGACTCTGCCGAAATTTTCGAAAAAAATTTGTATTGTTTTAAAAAAAAAAATTGGGTTTTATATGACTTATTTGATAAACTCGCTTTCAATTGATTGGGTTTTCTTCACTTTTTTGCTTATTTGGTTTTTGGGCTTTGGCTTACTTATTTTACAGACGTCTTGAGACGTTTCGTAAACTTAAGTGCCAGTCACGTTCCGTACCCTGCGGGTCGTGACAAAGTTGGTATCAGAGCGTTAGGTTTTACCTTTTTGAGTGTAGGATGACCCTTGGTAGATGGAGTAAGTGACTTAAGTAGGGTAACGTAGCGTGTGTATGTCCGCGGCATACTTGCGATACGGTACTCCGCCTAAGTGATTTTAGGATATACTTGCTTGAAAATTCCTTCTTCAATTCCGTGTATCCTATGATCCTATTGCACTGTTCTTATCATTCTGTTCTTGTAACAGCCACTATGCCGCCGAAGACTATGAGAGCGCAGAGGACTGCCACCCGTAATGAGATCCGATCAGGCTCGTCCGAGACGAGGACTGAGCAGGGGGGTGTACCTACGCCTCAGGGACAGACTGATCCGCATTCCCTAGGTTGAATGGACAGGCTAGAGTCTGGTATGGAGGAGCTGCGACAGATGGTGGGATCCTTAGTAGAGGTCAATCGAGCGCAGAGATCGGATACTACTCCCCCTACGGTCGTTTCGAGACCGAGTCGGATTCGCACTGATATGTTAGCACCTAGGCGTGTTCGCAGAGGCCGTGGCGGATTCTTTAGGGGCCAGTTGTATCGCCATCACCCATATGGTCAGCAGCCATGGTTAGGATGTTTTTGGTGTGGTAGCCTGCATCATCGTATCGGAGACTGTCCGGTGAGACGACATGGAGCAGCGACAGTTCCACATGTGACCCTACCACCATCACCACCCCCTCCTCAGAGAGCCCTACTTCCTACCACCGGCGATGCTCCATGCCAGTTAGGTGCACCCAGAGGCCGTGGACGCGGCGGTCCTGTTCAGAGAGGTCGAGGAGGCAGAGGCCGAGGTCGAGGTCAGCCCGCTATCGGTAGAGGACAGGCCCGAGTATTTGCTTTGACACCGCAGGATGCGCAGGCATCCAATGCCGTTGTGACAGGTACCTTTCCAGTTTGTTCTTTCGACGCGCAGGTATTATTTGACCCAGGTTCCACACATTCGTACGTCTCTACACACTTTGCACCGATGTTGGGCCGTGAGTCGTCGTCGTTAGATCATCCGCTTGTTGTTAGTACTCCGGTAGGCGAGTCGTTTGTCGCTCGTTTTGTTTTTCGATTGTGTTCCGTTCGTATCGGGGAGAGGTATTCATCGGTTGATTTGATTCTCCTCGATATGTTGGACTTTGACGTGCTTCTGGGCATGGATTGGCTAGCCACTTGTTATGCTTCGGTGGACTGCCGTGAGAAGGCAGTCAGATTTAGCTTTCCGGGAGAGCCAGTCCTTGTTATTCAGGGAGACCGCAGTGTCACCCTTCCCAGCTTAATTTCGTCTCTTCGCGCTGGTCAGCTCTTGCGGAAGGGATGTCAGGGATTCTTAGCGTATATTTGTGATACTCGAGCTGCAGAGGTTCCGTTGGACCGGGTCCCGGTTGTTTGTGAGTTCCCTGATGTTTTCCCTGATGAGCTACCTGGGCTACCACCTGAGCACGACGTTGAGTTCTGCATTGATTTGATTCCCGGCTCGGGGCCTATTTCTCTACCGCCTTATCGGATGGCCCCGGCAGAGCTTCGAGAGTTGAAGGATCAGTTGCAGGATTTGTTAGAGAAGGGGCTTATTCGACCTAGTGTTCCTCCGTGGGGTGCTCCGGTCCTGTTTGTCAAGAAGAAGGATGGAAATTTGCGCTTATGCATCGACTACCGCCAGCTGAACAAAGTTACCGTTCGGAACAGATATCCGTTGCCACGCATTGATGATTTGTTCGACCAGCTTCAGGGCGCGGGTTATTTTTCGAGGATCGACTTGCGATCAGGATACCATCAGCTGCGAGTTCGACAGGAGGATATACCGAGGACAGCTTTTCGCACGCGCTACGGCCACTATGAGTTTTTGGTGATGTCGTTCGGACTCACCAATGCCCCAGCAGCATTCATGGATTTGATGAACCGTACATTCAGGCCGTATCTTGACTCGTTCATCATCGTGTTTATCGACGATGTCTTGGTGTACTCCCGGAGCAGAGAGGAGCACGAGCAGCACTTGCGGATTACGTTACAGACTCTGAGGGAGCACCAGCTGTTCGCAAGTTCTCCAAGTGTGCGTTCTGGCTGGACAGCGTCGGATTCTTGGGTCACGTGGTTATGAGAGACGGCATATGTGTGGACCCGAAGAAGATTGAGGCTGTTCAGCAGTGGCCCCGACCTACATCGGTTACTGAGATCCGTAGTTTTCTAGGCCTGGCGGGCGACTACAGGCGTTTTGTTCAGGACTTCTCCCGTATAGCTGCACCTTTGACCGGTTTGACCCGGAAGGGAGTTCCTTTCGTCTGGATGGAGGAGTGCGAGCGCAGTTTTCAGCAGCTGCGGACATGTTTGACTACGGCGCCGGAATTATCTTTGCCTTCGGGATCAGGCGGATTTGTGGTCTACTGTGATGCTTCGCGAGTGGGATTAGGATGCGTATTGATGCAGCATGGCCGGGTGATCGCATATGCTTCTCGGCAGTTGAAGAAGCACGAACAGAACTACCCTACTCATGATTTAGAGATGGCTGCAGTGGTCTTTGCACTGAAGATTTGGCGACATTACCTATACGGCGAGTCGTGTCAGATATTCACTGATCACAAGAGCTTAAAGTACATATTTCAGCAGCGAGACCTGAACCTCAGACAGCGTCGTTGGATGGAGTTGGTGAAAGACTACGACTGTGAGATCTTATATCACCCAGGCAAGGCGAATATAGTGGCAGATGCGTCGAGTAGGAGGCCCGGGGGTAGTCTATCCTTTTTGCGCGCAGTGCAGAGGCAGTCGTCAGCAGATTGGCAGATTTTATGCGACAGCCGAGTGGAGTTCGAGTTCACTCAGACAGGGGGACAGCTCGCGCATGTTCATGCACGCCCACAGTTGCTTGACCGTATATATGAGGCACAGCGCAGTGACGACCGTTGCTCAGAGATCATGGCACAGATGGGACAGGGCAGATTTTCCGAGTTCGTGATTGACGATCAGGGGATTTTACGCTATGGATCTAGACTGTGCGTACCAGATGCTGATGGATTGCGGCGCGACATTCTTGAGGAGGCACACCGATCAGTGTATAGTGTCCACCCCGGTTCCACCAAGATGTACCATGATATGAGAGAGACCTACTGGTGGGACGGGATGAAGAGGGACATTGCGGAGTTTGTATCGAGATGCCTGACTTGTCAGCAAGTCAAGGCCGAGCACCAGAGGCCTGCAGGCGAGCTACACCCGTTACCCATTCCGGAGTGGAAATGGGAGCAGATTTCGATGGATTTCGTTGTGGGTCTACCCAGGACCAGTCGAGGGTATGACTCCATCTGGGTGATCGTAGATCGATTGACGAAAGCGGCTCACTTCTTGCCAGTGAAGACCACTTTCAGCTTCGCTCAGTATGCTCAGCTCTATATTGACGAGATCATGCGACTACATGGCGTACCGACTTGTATCGTGTCAGATCGAGGCACTCAGTTTACCAGCCGACTATGGCAGAGACTCCAGGAGGCTTTGGGCACTCGTTTGAGCTTCAGCACAGCATTTCATACGCAGACCGACGGACAGTCAGAGCGGACCATTCAGACTCTCGAGGACATGCTCAGAGCGTGCGTTTTAGACTTCGGCGGTAGCTGGGATCGTCATTTACCTCTAGTGGAGTTCTCCTACAACAACAGCTTCCAGGATGCTATTCAGATGGCACCTTTCGAGGCATGGTATGGGAGGAGATGCAGATCGCCCGTCTGTTGGACAGAGCTCAGTGAGAGCAGTATTTTAGGGCCGCAGCTTGTTGAGGAGACGACAGCGAAGATACAGTTGATTCGAGACCGGATGAGGGCAGCTCAGAGCAGACAGAAATCCTATGCAGACAGGCGCCGTCGTAGATTAGAGTTCGCAGTTGGCGACCATGTTTTTCTGAAAGTCTCTCCGATGAAGGGCGTGATGCATTTTGGGCAAAAGGGGAACCTTAGCCCTAGATTCGTAGGTCCCTTCGAGATCTCGAGCGTGTCGGCGCTGTTGCGTATCGTTTCGCTCTCCCACCCAGTTTTTCAGATGTTCATCCCGTCTTCCACGTATCGATGCTACGCCGTTATCTTCATGACCCTTCCCACACGATTCAGCATCAGACAGTTCAGCTCGAGCCCGACCTTTCGTTCTCCGTGAAGCCAGTTGAGATTTTGGATCGGCAAGTGAATAAGCTTCGATCAAAGGTCCTGCCGTCCGTGAAAGTTCTTTGGCGCAGCCCGAGCAGCGAGGAGGTTACCTGGGAGACCGAGGGCGAGATGAGGAAGAAATATCCCCATCTCTTTGAAGGTACGCGTAGTTATATTTTAAATTCAGGGACCGAATTTCTTTAAGGGGGGAAGATTGTAGCGCCTTGAAAATTCGTTTTGGTGTTTTCCTGAAATTCGGTGAAAATTCGGTATTTTTCCAAAAACCGTCTTTTTGTTATTTTGCAGTTTAGGACTAATTATACCTAAAATGGATAGGTAATTGCTTGTTTTTAGTAGCTAATGAGTTACTTATGAAATTTTGGTCATTTAAAAATTTTTCCCTTTTTTCAATTTTTTAATATTATTTTAAGCCGGTTAGAAAATACATTAAAGTAGCGATAAATACAAATTTAAATGGGCTAAAATTAAGCTTTAAAATCATGTTAATTAAAATCTAGTTGTAACATAAATTTTTAGTAATTTATTTTAAGTTTAAACTAATTTTTATTATGGAAAACGAAATTTATTGAATTTAAGCTTAAACTTGCAATTTTGGACTTGTAGGGGGTCTTTTTGCATAAATTTTTTTTGTGCACTCTCTCTCACTCATTCCTCACCTCTAGGCCGGCCCCACCACCATCAGGTCCAGAAAAATTCCATGCTCCTTGACTTGTTTTATTGTGTGGAAATGATGGTTGTTTTGAGAAAGGTTTGAATTTGTTTTTGGGTATAGTCTTTTGTGGTTGGTAGGAGTTGACCAAGACCTCTTTCCCACACCCCACACCATCCCCTCTCCCTCATTTCTGGCCGAATTCCAGCAGCCCCCCCTTCATCTCTTTGTTCTTTTCATTTTCTTCAAAAAAATTCATTAAGTTGCTTCAAAAATTCCAAATTTAAAACTCACAAATTAAACCCCATTCTTCATCCCTTTTTCCTTCACCTCCCTTGCTTGGAATCATGATGCTATGAGGCCATCAATTGATGCAAATTTCTTCTTGCTAGATCCATAGATTTGAGGTATAATTTCTACTCTTTTAAGTTAATATGGTTAGAATTCTTTAATATAGTTGTTTAGTGTTAATTTAGTGCTGTTTTCATTCTAGTGTTGTTTAAAGTTAATGGTTGAGTTAACTAGGATTTCTTGAAACCATTAATTAGTTAATTAAAGCTAATTAGCTATCTAGTTGTTTGCTAATCTAGGTTAATGAGGTTACTTTATTTGTGTGGGCTTCAAATTATTGTTAATTTGGTATTGTCATGTTTAGTTTTGGATTGAAATTGCTAATTATGAAAATCAAGAAAGGTTTTGTTTATGGAATTATGGTTTGATGCATAGTTAATGATTTAAAATTAGTGTAATGGCTAGCTAGTGGGTTAGTTTGGATTGTTGTGTTGGATTGTGTTAATTTTGTCGCTAATTGTCGATATTCACCAAATTTGCAATTTCTAGCTTACTAGGTTTTATGTAAATTTTTGTGACGAATTAATTGCGTTATCTAGATATTATTGTTGGCATATCCTATGACATTTAGGATGCATGAGTGCGGATTTTTGAGTAGTCGGGTTTTAGTTTTGTCGGGCGACCAAATCGGCGATTTTTGCAGTTTTTGCGATTTTCGCGTGTGTTCCGCGCACCTTATGCACGTTGTACCTAGCTTGTGAACGTTAGTGTTTTCATTTGGGTTTTGCGTCGTTCTTGATATGTAACCTTATGTTTGGTATTGATGTAAATTCCAGGTTCGGTCGCGGAGTCGTCAGACGCGGCACGAAAGGGGAAAGCGGTGATTGGACGTGACTAGCTAGGGATTCCGGTGAGTAGATGTAACATCTACGGGGGACTATCGTTGGATGGCGCAAGCCGCCCGATAGTTTTAGTAACTTAAAAGGATTCTTAGTGATGTTAGTAATTAGGGGTGTAATACTTATATGATTATTTGCTGCATCCATGCCTTATATTGACATACATATGCGAAACCATTTTATAAGACACCTGCACCATTGCCAGGGTTTTTATATGCAGCACGAGCACTATTCATGCTTACACACACGCCCTGGTAATTGCCATGCCACCACACTAGATAACCTTTAAATTGAAACCTGTTACTATAATTGATACTTAAACTCGCGCTATTGCTTTAATTCCTTAAAATGAAATCGTAGGATTGCTATTCATGTGCATGTGCTTCATCATATTATTTGTTCATGCCTAATCTATTAATCACACATCGCAACTTGATCATTGATACCATATGCATTCATTATCATTGACATATGCACTTATGAGGATTTCTTGAGATTTTATGATATTTCTGGATTTCGGGGGAAAGCCGCAAAATTTCTAAACTTATTATGTTTTTAAAATATGTAATTGCGGTTTTCTAGTGATGTAAAGTGTCGTCCACCATGAGTTTGCTGTGGTTTTCGAGATCCATGTCGAGAAGTGGAGGAACCGTCACGGGTACATGGTGGGCCCGGTATGGTACCCCGGGGCAAGATGAATGTTGTGTTGACGTTGAGCCTGGCAGGGGACGGATTACCTACCGGTGACTGTTCGGCACGGCGGATATCCAGAGGATACCGATCGTGGCCGCGAGATGATGAGATTTTAATATTGAGCTGGGTCAGCCGGATGGCTGAGGCCAGAGATACTATGACATGGATATATGAGATTTGTGATAGTTTTGAGGTGTCGTTGCTGGACACAGGTTCTTGTTGATTCTATTGGTATTGTGCTGGTATTTCAAAAGAGATTCTTAAAGGGAAAAACATGATTTCTTATACTTACACATTCAGTTTGTAGTTTGTTAGTTTAGCTTTAATGGAAGATCCGGGTTATAGTATGCGATAGCGCCAGTTGTAAAAGTTTTTGTTCCGCATTTGACGTCTGTTTGACGGCCGGGGCGCTAACGTAGACTTACAGGTGGCTAAAGACCGAAGGACATGGATCGATCGATATAGCCTTTCTAACTTCTTATAGCTTGCTAGTTTTTGTTAATGGTACGATCCGGGTTAAAGTCTGCGCTAGCGCCAGTTTCATAAAAGTTTTTGTTTCCGAGTTTGGCCTCGGATTGACGGCCGAGGCGCTATCATAGACTTACATGGTATCAGAACCACGCCTTTAACCTTTACTAGCTTGTTCTAACGTGTTTAAAACATCGATCGAACGAAATTTCCAAAACCGCAATTCCAAATTTCAAGTTTCTGTCGAATTTTTAAACTGGTCTAAAAATTATTTTGGGTATGTCAGAAAATCGTGCAGGCTTTTCTAACACCCCTGAAGAAATTTGA
Source organism: Agapanthus africanus (assembly GCA_030015575.1). Lineage (NCBI taxonomy): Eukaryota > Viridiplantae > Streptophyta > Magnoliopsida > Asparagales > Amaryllidaceae > Agapanthus > Agapanthus africanus. The sequence continues at coordinate 333,922,445 of JASDDO010000018.1, read as the reverse complement.
AAGCACGATCTCACTATACCGCCATGAAAACGCGGCAGAACTGGCATGTTAGCCGCGGTTCCGTGGTGGAATAGTGGACTCAGTGCTTCATTTTTCTTCTGGGTGTCAGGTACTTGGAATTGTGGTTTCTGGAATATTTTCTTTGGGCCCAGATTTGTTAGAGTACTGGATTTGTGCTTGGGGCCCACTTCAGGATATTTTGTCGATCGGAATTTTATAAATATGTTAGTTCACAGTGCTTACATTATATCTGTGACCGTGAATGTCATTCGAGCGGTAAATCTTGTCTAATTGCTATAGTCCATTTACACGGGTTTGCGAACGCGACATTCGCATTGATGTTCTGTGTTGTGCTGTGATGTTGCGGATTTGTCGTGGTGGATAGCTTGCAGGCAATGGTAGTACAGTTTGGATTTATTTGTACATTTGATATCACGGGGCGAGCGTCCGACATGTGGACCGCCGTCACTGCTTGTTTGTATATTATTCTTTTGGGGCACGACCGGGTTGAGGTCGATGTACCCGTTGTACATATTTTATTTTCTGTACTAGGATTACCCCGCGGTGGAGTGCACGGATAGCCGGGTTCTAGAGGGCAACGAGCCCGCATCTCATGGCTTTGAGACAGAGGGAGCTTCACTCTAGAATTGGCAGGCTATTCGCCGCACTCGTAGGGGGTACAGGTTGACCCAAGGTGGGGTGCTCAAGTTACCAAATTCCGTGAAGTGTTGGATGGTCCATTCACTTTGCTGAAGGGGACTGCCTCGCTTCAGGTTTTGGCGGGTAACTTGCTGCACTCGTAGGGGTCTAGGTTTCATTACACAGGCTATCCACATGACCAGGGGAACATCAGGTTTCACTTGCGGTTCAATGAAACCCGGGGCTCCCAGATATCTGTTTTGTTCTATGATGCTTATTACTTTTCTGTGATGTTGCATTTATCATGCCTGGAGCGATTATTGTATATTGATATATATACTAGTGGATGTTGTATATGTTTTACACCCGCGCTAGTCCAGTCCCCGCTCTGTCGTTAGTTAAGTAACCTAACGGGTGATGACAGGACCCAGTGGCGAATGCGGATGGCATATACGTACATTTTATTTTCGTTCTTTTCTAGTATGATTAATTGATGGGACCAAGTTGATTCGGATCAATACAAGGAAAACAAACCTATTCGATGTTGTTGGAACAATTTTCAAAAACCTGTTATTGCAAGGACGTTTTCTTTTGTTTTGCACAGTGGTATTCGGTTATGAATATCCAGCACCTCATTCGACGAGGCAAGGGCCGAGATCCCTTCATCGGGAGTGACCCCTTGGACAGAAGTTTGCGTCAGGGTAATAATTTCATTATAGTCGATTACTTTTTGCTTTGCATCGTGGTATTCAGTTTGGAATATCCTGCACCTCATTCTACGGGGAAACAGCCTAGATCCCTTCGCCGGGAGTGGACCTCTTTAGCAAAGGTTTTCGCCACTATATTTTTGTAAAAAACTATCCGGTTCCTTCAACGATATCAAGTTCATTACGTTAACGGTTTTTCGCCAAAAACCATCCGTAGCCCTCCGTCATTTCAGACAGGTAGCACTTGGTATTCATGCTATGTTTGTTGGCCTTCGTTATGGCATAGTGTATGGTAGCTATTTGTTACTTTTTTGTTGCATAGATAGATGCGTTGGTTTGGGACAGTCGTACTACTATTTTTTCCTTCGTCAAGGGTATGTACGGGTGGGTTCAAATTAACCTGGACAATGATGGGAAGAACTTGACATGTGACTTATGATATGTTGGCCTTCGTCAAGGTCATAAGAGCATGGGGTAAAAATCACATCGGGAGTTTCTAAAGAAACTGAAACTTGCCAGGCATGCCCATACCTTCTGGACTGTGATAACGTGAGTGGATTCCATCACGTTATCATGCGATGATAGTTGGATCCCGATTCCCACTGATGAGTTAGTTTACTCCTCGGGTGATCCCGACTAATTCTTCTTTCAGGTTTGGAGGAGAATTTGAGGTTATAGTGGGAGGCTTCCTGATTAGATAAATTGATAACCATTCTGATATAGGTTAGAGTGCACGCAGAGTGTTTCTTTTCTCTCTCTCTCTTTGGCACCGACCATGGCCCGACCCTAGACTATGACTCAGTGACCAAGTTAACCGAACTTTCTTAAAACACTAGCTTTTGGATTGTCTGAGTTGCATACATCATTGCCTCTCCTTCTTTTACCCTTTGCATTTCTCCCGAACACTTCGTATCACTACGAATATCCACTTCCATTAGATAAATCCATCGTATGGTTATATACGAACTCGAAGGAACTTGTTCCAGATTCGAGGATGGATTCTGGTTCTAGAGAGATTGAATAGGACTATTCAGTTGTCTTTTCCCTTTACCTTCTCTCAGGTTTTGAGGGCTCCTAGGATTAGGAGAGGGTACACCTATTACGCTTATTGGATAGTCTTCTTCCAAACCATAGGCAGGTGCTGAAAGGTAGGGAATGAAGAAAACCAATTAGCCTAAGTGTGGTGTACAGAAGGTAATAAGTAGAGACAAATAAAAGGGATTAGAAAGAGGGCAAAGTAAATTGCAATTGCTATCATTCACGACCAAACCGAGTATCTCATCGCCACTCCTAGTTCACCTTTGTATTTCTCCAGAACACCCCGTATCGTTACGAACATCCAATTCTATTGGATAAATCCATCGTATGGTTATATATGAACTCGAAGGAACTTGTTCCAGATTCGAGGATGGATTCTGGTTCAGGAGAAATATGAATAAGGTTTATTCAGTTGTCTTTTATTTTTACCTTCTCTCAGGTTGCGAGTACTCCTAGGATTAGGAGAGTACACCTATTATGCTTATTGGATAGTCTTCTTCCAAACCATAGGCTAGTGCCGAACAGTAGGGAAGGAAGAAAACCATTTAGCCTAAGGAGGTGTACAGAAGGTAATGAGTAAAGAAAAATAAAGGGATTTGGAGAGATGGAAAAGAAATATACGGTTATAGTCATGAATCTGATAATGGAAGAGGCATTACTAGGAATACCCGGAAACCTCTACGAAACATTTTCATGTTTCAGTTTCACTATGCGTTGTTAAAGAAAACTGATTTCCTAATTAGATCCTTACTCCAGGGTATGTATTTTCCAGGTATGCTTCTCACATCTGTATGGTTTTACAGATGATGAGTGGGAGTAAGTTATTGGGAATTAGGTGATCATCCTAATTATATCGGAATTCGTTGTAATTGGTTGATTGATATGAAAAATCGTGTTTTTAGTTTAACCGCAATCAATAACGGTGTCGCACGTAGCTAGACCGAGATGAGTACAGGTCGTCCTCTGGGAAACGTGGAACCTTTTAATTTTACTTTAGATGTGTTGAAAAGGAGAAAGAAATAAGAATGGTTGTAGAATGGTTTCTAGATCTACGTTTAATAAGAATGTAAATATAGATCTAGAATAGTTTAAAGATGTGATTAATTATAATAAGAAGGGCTTGTAGGGTTCGTTAGGATTTAGTAGTTATGAATGATTAATTAAAGGTACCCTTTTTATCCATTAATAGATTTAGAACTAGAACGACGGCGATGCGTGTAGATTAGGGTTTCTGGAGGGAAAAAGAATCCCACTCTTAACCCTTATCTCGACACGGAACTCCGTTCATATCTAGCCTTTACCAAAACAATCATTAATCTAATCTCTAATCGCGGTCGGAACTAGCAAAGAATTGCTAGCGCGCCCGATTAGGATGTTAATGATTATTTTGATAAAGTTCCTAAACTTTATAGGACTTAAAAAGGGTTTAGATATTTTTCATCGTTCATTAGCCTACCCTAATCCTACGAACCCTAACAAGCGGAGAATTACTCGCGCATGTTGGGAGAAGAAGATGAAAAGAAAGAGATGAAAAACATAATGTAAAAGAAAACAATTAAATAAAAAAAACTACCTTTATTAATCAACTCCTTCAACTACACTTTTAATCCATAGAAAATGATTACAAAACTTGATTTGCTTCTCGATCTTTCCTAGGGAGGTAGTCGAACAGTCGATGATCAGCCTGGATGCGTGAGCGTCGGGAGCTTCGTGATCTCTTCGGCTTGATAGGTTTTTCCAAGAGGCCCTCGGTGCCTTTATATAGTGAAAACCCAGAATTTTTTTGTTGAGAAGTTGGTAAAATTCAGCAGAGAATAATTCCCCAAAATCCTGCACTCCAATTCCATAAGATTGCGGCGGATCCGCGGCCCCAGGGTGGGTTTGGCCGCGGATCCGCGCTCAAGGGACAAGATCAATTGATTATTTTTCTTGTGCTTTCATCTGGTGACATTTGGCAATCCTAGGCATCTTCATATCTTTAAAATATTCTCTCGGTTGCTTCCAGACTTGGTCTCCAAGTTTGCTTCTTAATTTGGCAAGTTTTCTTCAACAAATTGATTTGTTTGTTAAATCCTTCATAACAACTTGGAAATAATCTGCACAACAACTCAAATAAGATTTTAGTAGACTTTGTTCTACTAGAATTAGATCAATAATATTATTTGCATACATTTTCCTACCAAATGATAATTAAAATATATTAACACATGGAAAATAATGTTTTTACACATAAACCCTCATATGTATAATATATTATAATATAGTCCTTTTTTAATATAAAAATGGTAGGAAAAATGTACTACAAATGTGCAGTTTTATCGACTGAACAAATACCCCCAAACTTATCTTTGATCGTCCCGAGCAAACTAGTTTATTTAAGAGGAGAAAAAGAAAAGAGAAAACTAAGCACACTTTCGTAGGCAGACACGATTGCACTGAGCACGTGCAACAAGCCGTTAAACCTCTAGGTGTCCCTAGTAGGAGGAGTGTTGTCTCCTGAGGGTTTTCAGCGGATTACACCCACAAAATCCAATAACAAAAGAAAGATGGTGAAATTTACATATAAAGACAAGAACCATAAAAGAAAGGCCTTGAAAAGAAGAGTTTCCAACTATACTAGCTTTTCAGTTATCATGAGCCCTATCTTAATAGTCATGAAAAAATGTTAGAAATCACATCATCCCTCAATAAAACATCGTCTTTATTCTTCATTCCTACCTTTCATCCAAACATTGATCATATAACCCCACGTGTGTGTAAATAACATCCCTACACTCGGAGAATTCAATTCAAGCTATCATACTCTTGTCCATCTACCTTAGTACTTTTTAATTTGATGAATATTTAGGGTTGCTCACACACTTTCATGCGACCGTTAATACTTCTTGAGGTACTAACCGACCGATTACTCATGTGCTTGCAGATTCGGTGATAGTATTTTCCTCGTCTTGCACCACCTAAGGCTTAGCAGTGACTCCCAGACCAGTTGGCCTTAGGGCACTAGGTGAAGAGGCACCCTCGCTATATTTTTTTATTGCTGCCTTGGCGATACAAAACCAGTGTTCATTTTTTTCTTTTCACCATTTTTATATTTTCTTCATTTTTTTATTTCCTTCATACTTTGGCTTTTAGACAAGAGCATTTCAAGGTATCCTCTACTATCCCGAGTTTCAAGACGTGTGTAGGTGCATATTGTAGGGTATCAACATTCAAATGTTTGGCTTCCAGAATAGAAACTATTTTTCAGACTTATTTTTATCCTCAGATTAGTGACTTCCTTCATTTTACTAACCCTTGGGACAACAGCTCATAACTACTTATTACTAGTTCGTATAAGAAAACTTCTAATTTTCTTGGTTTTCTTAAACTATTCCTATCTTTTGGATGTAATTTTTCACTTTCTACTCTTTTGTTATAAAGAAAACATTTAAAATTTTTGAAAATGTTGTGCTTATGCAAAGTATGATGCAAATTGATATGTAAATAAGCACAAACCTCCCCCAAACCTGTTTACAGCAGTGTCCTCACTGATGTCATCCGTTAAGCTCAAAAACCTGTAGACTTGGGAGGAAATTATTAACGGGGGCAAGAATATATGAAAGTGAAAATCCTCCCCCAAACTTATTTTAGGCTCACAATTTTGTAAAAATCATTTTCTTTCAAGAGCCAAAATATACCACCCCTCCCCCAAACTTGAGTTAAACAATTTTAATCTTTTAAAATCACACGAGGGGGTCAAGGTTATTGGTCAATGCCAAGCTTTGCAAGGACCGAAGGTCAACACCAACCATTCAAAAATTTTATCGATGAAGCACCAAGGTTGGTGGAAGAACATGTCACCTATTGACGTGAAGAAGTGGAGAGGTGACAAGAGGTGTAAAGGATTGCGTCTCAATTTGGATAGACGACACAGTGATAGTAATGATGGATTACTCGCATTGTCATGATTGTCCAAAAGAGGGGGTGGAGGTCCAATTTCTTCATCTTGGAGTTGATTCATCTCAACACCCGTGTCTTGTAAAAATGCGAGTTCATCAGCGAAAATTTCCTCAAAGCTTTCATCGATACCCCGAAAAATAATGTCATCAGAAAAAATGGGGTGATCGTCAGACTCAATATAAAGTTCCTCATTAGATGTTGACCCGGACAATTCGGTGGAAGAGTAAATGGTTGGGTCAAACAACAACATATGAAAAGAGTCTGTATCATGAGGTTGATCAAATTCACTGCTGTCGACATCCATTAATTCGACAGAACACACATGAGCATAGGGTTCGGAGGGTTCACTTCCCAACTTGTAAATGTTAAGCTCAATTGACTTCTTCCCAAAGGATAGGGTCATAGAGCCGTTTCTACAATTAATTACTGCGTTGGAAGTGGCCAAAAAGGGTCGACCGAGTATCACCGGAATTTGATTGCGTGGGTTTGCTACAGGTTGTGTATCTATAACGATAAAGTCCACAGGGAATATGAATTCCCCGACTTTGATTAACACATCCTCTAGCTCACCCCTAGGTTGGGTGATAGATCGATCGGCCATCTGAAGAGTGCAATGCGCAGGTTTTAACTCTCCGATCCCTAATTGCTCATACACAGAATACGGAAGCAAGTTAACACTAGCACCTAGATCGAGTAGAGCACGATTGATATTTTTACCCCCAATAGAGATTGAAATTGTAGGACTTCCGGGGTCCTTTCGTTTCTTGGGTAGTTGTTGTGTAAAAGCAGTGCTCACATTACTCGCAAGGAAAACTTTTTTAGGTACTTGAACTTTTCGCTTCCTAGTGCACAAGTCCTTTAAGATTTTTGCATATGACGGAACTTGTTGAATAGCATCTAGGAGAGGAATGTTTATGTTAACTTGCTTAAAAATTTCCACAATCTTCTCCATTTGCGGGTTAGGTCGGTTGGCCCTTAATCGGTTTGGAAATGGAGCTCGATCAATAAGTTTTGGGTCCAACGTTTGTGGAGAAGACTGTGGTGACGGATTCGATCCCAAAATTGGAGTGGGCATCGACTTAGATAGATTTGGTGAAATGTTTGAGCCTTAGGGAAAACGGAGAATAGGCTCGGATGAAGGTGGGAGACTAGACGAATTAGGGGAAGAAGAAGAAGAAGGGGTATCAAATGTGTCACTATCATCAACTTGCTCACCCACTTGGTTGTTCAGCACTCTCCCCGATCTCAACGTAGTGACGGCATTCACATTATGACTTTGTGAATGGCCAGGATTCGGTAGGGGTTGAGATGGGAGTTTCCCTTTCTCTCTCGCACTCATTGCGGCATTTAACTGTGCGATTTGGTTTTCTATTGATTTAATACTCTCACCATGGGAGGAGGAGTTTTTCGTTAGGGCATCAATAGAAGACCTCATATCAGCCGAATTTTGCATGGATTGTTTCATGAACATATCCAAAGTTTGTGCGAGTGAGTTGTCAGTACCGGCCACTTGTGGTGTAGAAATGTTGGCCGGATTTTGGAAATTTTGTGACTGAAAGGGGGGCTGATTCTGTGGTTGTGGTTGCTGTGGAGGAGGTCTTTGATAATTGCTTTGTTGGTTTTGATTCCAAGCAAAGTTAGGATGATTCCTCCATCCTTGATTGTACGTAGAAGAATAAGGGTCGTTTCTAGGTCGCTGCTGAAAAGCAGCATTAGCTTGAAACGATGCATTCATAGGACATTCTTCCGTTAAGTGTGAAGGATCCGAACAGCAACCACAGACAGTCTTGGGAAGCGTAACCTGATTTAGGGAGAATGATGAAAATTTGTTCTCCATAGCATCGAGTTTCTTCTGCATCGCTGCCATTTCGGCTTTTACTGCGATGGAAACATCGAGTTGGTGAATACCTCCCTTAGTTGAAGGTGGTCTTACGCTTTCCCACTGCAAAGTGCTTTCTGCGAGATCTTCCAGATATTTCCATGCTTCACCGTCATCTTTAGACATGAAATTGCATTGACACATTGTTTCAAGCATCTGCTTTGTCGCTGGATTAATGCCCTCATATATAATCCGACATAAATCCCATCTTTGTATTCCGTGATGGGGGCATTGGACAAGCAGATCTTTGAAACGTTCAAAGCACTTCCAAAATGGTTCGTTGGGAAGCTGGGTGAACTGATTGATCTCGCTCCTAACATGTGCAGTCTTATGATTTGGGTAAAACTTCTTAAGAAATGCTACGACGAATTCATCCCAATTAGCGATAGAGTGTGCGGCAGTATTATAAAGCCATTTTTCTGCCAAGTCGCATAGTGTGAATGGGAGAAGACGTAAGCGCATAGCATCTAAGGTCAATTGTGAAGTACCCATCATTGCGCATACGTTTTCGAATTTGGTGATGAAAACGTACGCGTCTTCCGACTCAAGCCCGTGAAATTTGGGCAGCAGATTGATGTAGTGGGGTTTAATTTCGAAATTATCCCCGTTAGGTGGTGGAAGAGATAGACAAGTAGGAAGGGGACCACGAATAGGATAGCATCTCTCTTGGAGAGAGATGCGCGGTGGATTCTGCTCACCTGCGGGTGGTGGCAGCGTGGTGTTATAATTAGATGGAGTGCCGTCCATCACGGTTGATGTGGTGTGTGGTGGGGGAAAAGAAGATGAAGAAGTACCGACTTCGGCGTTGATAGCAGGAACGCGGACAAGACGGGCACTAGGATCCCGTGTCCAGCCGAGCATGCACTAAGCGGGTTTAGTGCAAGTGGCAGCGTGTGCGTGATTTAAAATTGGCTTGTTTTGAAAAAGTGGGACTCAAGACAAATTTCCCTAAATGCACAAGCAACCCTAGAACTAAGGTTACCTAGGTCCAGTCTCTAGACCGCTCCTAGACTTCCAAAGGACAAGCCGCAGGATAAATCCTCTACCGCCTCCGTACTACCCTTGTAGCGAGGTAAGTGCCAGGTAAGCGGGAAGGAACCACCACTACAGTGGGCCTAATTAAAAACCACTAGCCTTTGTCACACTTGCCTAGGCACTACAAAAGTAATGCGGATAAACGATAGATTACCCACGACCTTCCTCTGTCCTTATTGAGCGCGACAGTCCTTAGAGTCTGGTCTAGATATTTTTTAAATTAATGAAGGGTTGATCTATATGCTCGGTTTGTGATTTGTGGGGCTTAGGAAGGGTGATGAAATCCCCACCTAATCTTGATTTGGTCTTTGCCCCTTAAAATCCGTATTAAATATGCAAAACAAAACCAATCACAAAACTTTTGCAAAAAGATTTTTTTTTTAGAGGCGCAATTTTGCAAAGAATCCTGCAGAAAATAGATTTTATTGGATTTGAGAGGAGAGAGAAGGAGTTAAGAAAGATACCAGAGAAATGTAAAACCCTAGATCTCCTGTTTCCTCAAGTCCGTGACTCCAGATTTCCTCGCAAAAATTCACGCATAAATCGTTAAATATGCAATTTGCAGTTTTGTGTTAATAATGATATGACTCGTCTAAGAAATCAACACAAATAGTAAAAATAAAAAATTACGCACGGATCCCCGGCAACGGCGCCATTTGATTGATATGAAAAATCGTGTTTTTAGTTTAACCGCAATCAATAACGGTGTCGCGCGTAGCTAGACCGAGATGAGTACAGGTCGTCCTCTGGGAAACGTGGAACCTTTTAATTTTACTTTAGATGTGTTGAAAAGGAGAAAGAAATAAGAATGGTTGTAGAATGGTTTCTAGATCTACGTTTAATAAGAATGTAAATATAGATCTAGAATAGTTTAAAGATGTGATTAATTATAATAAGAAGGGCTTGTAGGGTTCGTTAGGATTTAGTAGTTATGAATGATTAATTAAAGGTACCCTTTTTATCCATTAATAGATTTAGAACTAGAACGACGGCGATGCGTGTAGATTAGGGTTTCTGGAGGGAAAAAGAATCCCACTCTTAACCCTTATCTCGATACGGAACTCCGTTCATATCTAGCCTTTACCAAAACAATCATTAATCTAATCTCTAATCGCGGTCGGAACTAGCAAAGAATTGCTAGCGCGCCCGATTAGGATGTTAATGATTATTTTGATAAAGTTCCTAAACTTTATAGGACTTAAAAAGGGTTTAGATATTTTTCATCGTTCATTAGCCTACCCTAATCCTACGAACCCTAACAAGCGGAGAATTACTCGCGCATGTTGGGAGAAGAAGATGAAAAGAAAGAGATGAAAAACATAATGTAAAAGAAAACAATTAAATAAAAAAAACTACCTTTATTAATCAACTCCTTCAACTACACTTTTAATCCATAGAAAATGATTACAAAACTTGATTTGCTTCTCGATCTTTCCTAGGGAGGTAGTCGAACAGTCGATGATCAGCCTGGATGCGTGAGCGTCGGGAGCTTCGTGATCTCTTCGGCTTGATAGGTTTTTCCAAGAGGCCCTCGGTGCCTTTATATAGTGAAAACCCAGAATTTTTTTGTTGAGAAGTTGGTAAAATTCAGCAGAGAATAATTCCCCAAAATCCTGCACTCCAATTCCATAAGATTGTGGCGGATCCGCGGCCCCAGGGTGGGTTTGGCCGCGGATCCGCGCTCAAGGGACAAGATCAATTGATTATTTTTCTTGTGCTTTCATTTGGTGACATTTGGCAATCCTAGGCATCTTCATATCTTTAAAATATTCTCTCGGTTGCTTCCAGACTTGGTCTCCAAGTTTGCTTCTTAATTTGGCAAGTTTTCTTCAACAAATTGATTTGTTTGTTAAATCCTTCATAACAACTTGGAAATAATCTGCACAACAACTCAAATAAGATTTTAGTAGACTTTGTTCTACTAGAATTAGATCAATAATATTATTTGCATACATTTTCCTACCAAATGATAATTAAAATATATTAACACATGGAAAATAATGTTTTTACACATAAACCCTCATATGTATAATATATTATAATATAGTCCTTTTTTAATATAAAAATGGTAGGAAAAATGTACTACAAATGTGCAGTTTTATCGACTGAACATTGGTGATATTCGAGGAAATCGCCTGGGTTTTTGCCGGACGGCAAATATTTGGTTTTGAATATCCGTTATTATACACCAATTTCAAACTGATATATCTGTACGTTTATTTTTATAAAGTGAGATATAACTTTTTGAAATTATGTCCATGACATTTACCTATATCAGTTGATGGTTAGGTAAGGAGCATTGAACAGCGGTGTAATTCTTCTTAACCATAGTACAGTTTTCAACCTACAACACACAGGGTTTGAGTTATTCAACTCAGGGGACTTATACAGAGTATTGTATGTTGTCCATTGTCCATTAGGACAGAGGGGTTTGTCCTCGTACTATATTCTGTTTACTTGTGAATTCTCAAGTTTTAGACAAATGTTTCGTTGAAATGCAAGGTCTAAGTTTTGAGAAGTTGTAGGTACAAGAATAAAGTAGAGAACCAGGTGTTGCAAGTATCAGGATTCTTCAAGATGATCGAAGATGTAGATACTTGTATTAGGTATTCAGTAGATAGTAATGGTTTTGAGAAACTTGTTTCTCTTTCAGGTTACTTATAATTGGACGCACTCCTAAATTGAGTAATGCTGATCGGCCTCTCTCCATTTAATTGAAATGCACTGGAGACAGCTGCATAATTTGAATCTGGTTCCAATTAAATCAGTGCCTCTGTTTCTATATTGGATATAGAACGGTTCATATCTTAACGATGTTAAGGTACGGGGAGTTGTCCGGCTTATGCTTGAAACCAGACACTGGATAACTCAAGGCACGTTTCTGTAATGGCAGTTTGTGGGTTAACCTGGGCTATGAAGAAGGTTGACTTTCTACCATCTGGAAGATTAATAGTGATATTGTTCTTGACTCGCTACAGTTTTAGTAAAATGGACTTTTTCAGAAAACAGTATTGGGAGTATGGTAGAACTGGAAGTGATTCCAGAACCGTAAACGATTACTGAAAATTTAATAGGACCTAAAGATTCAATCAGGTCTGACATTCCATTAGCCACTCCGCAGATATGGTGGGTAACCTCAGGCACCCGAGAGGTACTCCGGTATCCTCAAGGACGGTGACAGGGAGGTTCTTGTTTACCCAAACTTGTCATTACTGCTGTTCCGGATTATGAGACCCGACAGGAGGATGAGTATAGCATCGTTCTAAACTAGCTTTAGAAGTGTACGTGTATATGACTCTGCCAGAGGGTTGTCGTAGTCAGTGGGAGCAGCGGACAAGTAGCTTATTTCTATTTACAGACTAAAGCAAATATAGCGGAGATAGATCATCTATTTTTGATGTGGCAGTCATGGGCTTCGACTTCATCAGAATAGGGGATGGATCTGTTAAGAAAGTAGTAGGGTGTGATTTCTTGGTATTTGGATGACATACACATAGTAGGAAGTAAAATTCCTATCCTACAATCGGTTATACATAGGTTGTCACACAGTGGTTTCTCCACATAAGATTTGGATATAATAATAGGCATTCTGGTCACTGGATCTATGGTTTTAGATCTAGATTTAGGAAGTTTCCCAATTCGGGTACTTAGACAGTATTTTAAAGGTATTTTAGAATAGATGGCTATTGGCATGGTAGTTTACCTGCAGGTGATGGAGTCACCATCTATAAAGGTGTCGTACAGACTAAAGGAGAGGGATGTGCATGATAGACATATCACTTGCTTAGGCAATTGAGTCAATCATGAGATGTCAAGTACCACACCAGATGTTGTCTTTGCACTAGATGCAATAAGTTCATATATTAATCCAATCCTGGAGAAACGTTCGGAAGCAGTTTTAGAACATAAGTTAATGTTCTAAGGATTTGATAACGACAGCCTCCTTCGGGAGACGGTTATCATTCCAGGCTTTCAAGATGACCTGGTTGACAGAGTGACTGTCAGAGTTATAGTTTTCCCTCTGACGAAGGGCAGTAGTCTGGACAGGTGGTCCAAGCGGATAATGAGGGAGGCATGGCGCAGGATACTGATTAAGTTCAGTTGACGATACAATCTAAGAAGTTTGAATTTGGAGTTCATTTATGAACTAGGTCCCATCAGATATCCAGACATATTCTAAGACAAGTATTGCTCATTTTGGTAGATTGCTTTCTCCGCGAACTTGAGATTAAGAGAGACATAGAAAGAAACATCAGGGCGGATCCACTCACCGAGGCTATTTCTCGAACGCAATAGTTTCGCAAACGAGCTTTGTGAAACTGATTAGTAGAGGAGTTGGGTGTTCGGTATCACACGGGCTGCGAGTATGCGACATCGCAATAATTAGCCTTGAGTGCAAGTGGGAGATTGTTGGATATAGTGCCCTAAAAGTCAATTATTTGATCGCAGGCACGTGACTGCAATGATTGAGGGAGGACCTATACTAGTAGGACAGTCTTACTCGAGATGATAATATGCTATCTGGTTTACCTTTATCATTGTGTACATGATTTAGGTGATATTACAGATCACTATTACACGTTGATGGAGCCCATAGGATTCTTTCTTGATTGCCAGCAGTATGATGGCGATCATATACGTGAGAGCTGGGGTCTATAAGCACATCCTAAAGTGTCCCTAGTCGTGGGAGTTTCGAGACTGGGCATCGATACTCCATGAGTAGACTAGTGTATACGATCGAGACCCCGGCGAGGGGCGGTGGCTGGTCTCACAAGCCATTGGTATCAGTTGGTTCACCTAAGACGTATACAGGTGCTCATTGGGTTATGAGTACACCGGACGGACTCGCCGGGAACATGCTAGTTGGTATTATACCTAGCGTCAGATAGCAGTTCCCTGGTGACCTGTGTACAGGTTAGTTCATCGACCTGAGATCGTCATTTGTCTCGTGTGAGTTCCTACTGTGCTTTGATTACTACCCTACCACGGCTCAAAGGAGTCGTGCAAACAGGTTTTAGTTGGGTACAGTCCCGAGCCATATGGAGGCAGTGAGCGGATCGGAATGGGTTTCGTCTCTCCTGGTATTGGGGGTGAGATCGCGCTGTGTCTAGGAGAGCCATTACACGAAGTCCTTGGCCAAGCCACAAGATTTACTGGTAGGTATTCCAGTAGTATCTCAAGGTGTTCTGGGCTATACACCGACACGACTTGTACCGCTTTTGGGGGTCTGACTTTTACCAACCCCTTAGGCCCGACATGCGATACTCATAGACGAACGAACCAGACTATACGGATATTGTCACTGACAGGCTCAGTAGGGTTTCAGGATGAGTTCGCTCATCAGCCTCCCTTTTGGTCAATACCTCGGAAGCCGTTACGAACTGCTAGTGCCACTGACATGCTAGTGATTAAATCCATAGCCAATGTATTGATGAGTCTTTAGAGTCCCCCACAGATAGTTTCCCAAGTTTCGGGCGAAATGTTGTAGAAGCTGTATGGTATTATGGCAGGGTTCGATCATATACGTGCACTAGTGCACGGATCATGATCGGACGAATCATACTAGTGGGCTTTGGTTTAAGCCGGATCCTAGTATTAGATTTTTTGGATTATTTAGTCTCATTGCATTCGCATTCAGTCAGAATGCGGATGCATGTATGTATATACAGGTGAGGGGTATTCTTGTGATCCGTCACGAGTTTACTTTAGTTGATGCCATATCTTTTATTGGCATAAACATTTAGGTTAATGTTTATTTTGGTGGAAATTGTGAGTGGATTTCATCATGAGGAGCAATTAATGTGGCATGTGCAATCTAGTGACTCATGGTCTCTTTTTTTGTAGCCATGTCGTGTTAATTGATGGTTTATTGTGTTGAAATGAGAGGTGGAGAGAGAGTGGACAGCCACTAACCCTTGGGTTAACTCTTGGGATTATTCTATGGCTCTCACAACTCATTCCAACACAATAGAAAAGAAAAAGCTTCATCCCCTTCTTCTTTCTCTTGCTCACAAATTCCACCATGGCTTCATCTTCAACCTCCATCCATACACTCTCATGAGTTGAGAATCAATGGATGCTTGAGACAAAATTATCACACACATTCTTTACATCACCTTGGACATGTCGACTAGCAAACTTCATGTCCGAGTTGCTTCGGTTTGAAGCGGGAGTCCATAAAAAGACTTCTTGACGTGGTGCCCTTCCGACGAGGAGACCGGAGATCGGAGATGCCGCGAGGAGCTAAAGATGGTGGCTAAAGACCGAAGGACACGGATCGATCGGTATAGCCTTTCTAACTTCTTATAGCTTGCTAGTATATGTTAATGGTACGATCCGGGTTAAAGTCTGCGTTAGCGCCAGTTTCATAAAAGTTTTTGTTTCCGCGTTTGGCCTCGGATTGACGGCCGGGGCGCTACCGTAGACTTACACGTAGTCCGTAGGTTTTAACCTATAGGCTTTTAGCGTGTCGTTTTGGTTTTGAATTGGATTTTAATGCGACACGATATGTATGACATGTAGGTACCTCCACGTGAACTTCAGGACAACAAGAAAGGGCGAGGCGACATCGACTTCGGCAAGCAAAGATCAAGGTGAGTAGATATATATCTACGGGGGAAGTCGGGTGAATGGCGTATAGCACCCCCGCAGTTCGTAGTGTAGCCTATGATATATTATATTTATATATGAATATGTGTTATGTGAAACATGGATAGTTAGCAAGTAAGATCTTAGGAGATCATGGGTTAAATTTTAATGTAATTGGATGATAGTGTTGTTAGTTAGTTTCTTAGTCGCGAACCGTAGAATAAGGTTTATACACACACGCACACACACGCTTGCTTTTGATTTACTTGTGCGTATATGGGGATATATGTGTGTGTGTGTGTGTGTGTGTGTGTGTCACATCAATATCTCACATCAAGTCATCTTATATATATACATTCTATCTTATTAATCTCATGTCGTATTCATCGATCTCATATCATGCTACTACAAATCTCATACTTATTCTCTTGCACTACATATATATCGCGATTCACATTCATATTTCATATCCTCATATATCAATTCAAGACATACTTATCAATTATATCATTTCATACTAAAACCTTTAATCACATCCGTAGGTTCCTAGTATAGGTATCTCCGACTATATCATATATATCGGTTTCCATTTTATAATTGCAGGGGTGCTATACGCCATCCACCCGACATCCCCCGTAGATATAAATCTACTCACCTGCGGAACTCCTTGTCCAGCCGTAGTCGATGTGCTTCGTCGTCTCGGAATCCATGCGAAGGTACCTACAAATCAACATATATCGCCACGTTATGAAAACCTGTAAGTCCACGTTGCTCACCCCGGTTCTTACGGGGAGATGGAAACGACGAAAAACAATTATTTGGCGCAAGGCAACATGGACTTAAAACCAGATCTTTGCTAAACTAGAAACTAGAAAACTATTAGAGGCTTTAACTACTATGCCGTAGAAATTATACCTCACGAAACCGGTCCTTCGGGTCTTCATTCCGCTGTCCCGCTCGTCCATCCAAGCTCTAAGGAACGATCCGGATCTTGGTCACCTCCGCGGCCTTCTTGAGTCGAAGACGATCCACCCGAGAGTTGTACACCGAGCTCCACCTCGAGCCGAGGCAACTAGGGCAACGAGATCACTAGTCTAGATGCCCTAGGTTGTGTAGTAGAGATATATGGAAGTGTTTGTCTTTGTGGGATTTTTTTCTCTCAACACATAAGATCAAAAGAAGAAATCAAGAGGAGGAAGAAGGAGGAGCTAGCAACCATGAGAGCTTTTCTTTTTTTTCTCACAAGAACAAGAGAGAGAATGAGAAACGAATTATATGAGCTAAAGAAATGAACCATGGTTGCAATAATGCAAAAATATCATCATTACCAATCCTTTCATGATAAAGTTGATAGCTACTAATTGAATTGACAATTTTCATAATCCATAAAAGAAAAAGATATCCAAAGAAGACTGTAGACCTCTCATGAAGGTCAATGGTCAACTCCGGTCAACGGGTCAACAAAGTCAAGAGAGGTCATGGTGGTCAAATGGTCAATGCAATTAGCCATCACAAAATTATCACTAAAAGGATTAGTAAACAATGTCTTCGGCTCATAATGGTTTTGACCGAACGAATTGCCAATACCCTAATGAGCCTGCCACATAACGGTTTTGGCCGAACCAACTGCCAAAACCCTAATGAGGCACCTCCTCCTTCATCGCTCCTCAAAACTGTGCATACACACCCGCATCCGCATTCCGTAGAATGCGAATGCACAGAAGAAAAAACTAATCCATCTGTACAATACTAGGATCCGGCTTAAACCAAAGCCCACTAGTATTGCCTGCCAGAACAGCATACGCACACAAGTGTACGTAAGTGATCGCAGCCCTGCCGTAAAACCATACAGCCTCTACACGTTTTGCTCAGTACAGGGAAACTCTCTGTGTGGGACTCTAAAGACTCGACACTACACTGGCAGTGGGTTTAACCACAGACCGCAAGCGGCACTAGCTGTACGTAACGGTCCCTAGGTAGATGTCGATAAGAAGGCCGATGAGGTAAACCCATCCGAACTCCTACTAAGCCTGTATGTGACAATCTCCGTACAGTCTGGTCTGTTCGTCTGATACATCGCATGGCGGGCCTAGGGGGGAGGTAAACGTCAGTCCCCTAATAGCGGTACAAGTCGTGTCGGAGTGAAGCCCAGAACACCCTGAGATAACACTGGAAACCTACCAGTATATCTCGCTTTCCCTGGCCTGGGACTACTCGTGTAATGGCTCTCCTAGACACAGCGCGATGTCAACCCCCAATACCGGGAGAGACGAATCCTGTCTAACCGTCACTGCCTCCAAGTGCTTTGGGACTGCACCCAACTACTACCTGTTTGCATGACTCCTTTGAACCGTGGTAGGGTAGTAATCTAAGTACAATAGGAACACACTCGAGGCGAAGTGACAGTGTCAAGTCAGGGAACTAAGATGTACTCATGTCACCTGGGAACTGATAACTGACGATAGGTATAATACCAACCAACAGTTCCCGACGAGTCCTGTCCAGTGTACTCGTAACCTAACGAGCACCCGCATCCTAACTCCAGTACGACGTACTGATGGCTGTGGGACAGACCATCTCCCCTGCTGGGATGAGAAGCGCATACGCTAGTCTACTCCGGAGTATCGATGCCCTGTCTCGATAGTCCAATGACTAGGGACCTGTATAAGGATGTGCTTATAGATTACCCAGCCCCCACAAGTGTGACTGCCATCACAACGCTGGTAATCAAGCAAAGATCCTAAAGGCTCCACTAATATGTATATAAGCGATATGCTAAAAGAAACACATGCACATATTGAAGTAGAGACAAACCAAGTAGCATACTACCATTTTGAGCAAGATTGTCAATACAACTGTGAATATCCCAAGCTTCCATTAAGTAATATACAAGCTAGTATGATACGGTAATGGCCTCTAGAGCATATACACTAACAATCTCCCACTTGCACTAAGGCCATGTACTGGCGTATCGAAGACCTATCATCTCGATCAGCCGCTCGAACTGAGTCTGGGGTAGGGCCTTCGTGAGTGGATCTGCAGTGTTATCCTCCGAATTTACTCTCTTCACCTCGATCTCCCGGCGGTCTACGATCTCCCTGATCAGGTGGTACCGCCTCAAAATGTGCCTGGACTTCTGATGGGACCTGGGTTCCTTCGCTAAAGCTATACCTCTGTTGTTGTCGCAATACAGCGGTATTGGATCAACAATGGTAGGAACCACCTGAAGCTCCGTGAGGAACTTCTTCATCCAGACAGCTTCATTTGCGGCATCGCAATCAGCTATGTACTCCACTTCCATAGTTGAGTCAGCAACGGTCTCCTGCTTGGAACTCTTCCAGCAAACCACCCCTCCATTGAGGGTAAAGACATAACCCGACATGGACTTGGAGTCATCCTTGTCACTCTGGAAGCTGGAGTCAGCAAAGGCCTCGATCTGGAGGTCTTTTCCGCCATACACCAAGAACATCTCCTTAGTCCTTCTCAGGTACTTGAGAAAGTTCTTTACCGCTATCCAGTGTTTCTCCCCTGGGTCCGACTGATACCGGCTTACAACGCTCAATGCGTATGCTACATCTGGTCTGGTACATAACATCGCATACATTATAGAGCCTACCGCAGAAGCATAGGGTATAATAGACATGCGATCCCTTTCCAAATCAGTCTTGAGAGACATCTCTTTGGAGAGGGTGATCCCGTGACAAGCCGGTAAATTACCGCGCTTTGAATCTTCCATACTGAATCTTTTCAGTATGGTGTCAATGTACCTGGACTGTGAAAGTCCCAACATCCTCTTAGATCTATCACGATAGATCTGGATCCCCAGAATGTAGTTGGCATCGCCCAGGTCCTTCATGGAGAACCTCTGCGACAAGAATCCTTTGACTGACTGTAGCATAGGAATATCATTTCCTATTAGGAGAATGCCATCCACGTACAAGACGAGGAATACCACAGTTCTCCCTACAATCTTACTATAAATGCATGGTTCATCTGGGTTTTTGATAAAGTCGAATTCTTTGACAGTATCATCAAAGCAGATGTTCCAACTCCGCGATGCCTGCTTCAGTCTATAAATGGACTTTAGCAACTTGCACACTCTACCGCTGCTCCCACTCTGAATGAATCCCTCCGGCTGATCCATATAGACGCACTCTTCTAAATTTCCATTTAGGAAAGCCGTCTTTACGTCCATCTGCCAGATTTCATAATCGTGGAAAGCAGCAATGGCAAGAAGGATCCGAATGGATTTCAGCATAGCCACTGGAGAAAAAGTCTCGTCATAGTCCAAACCAGGTCTTTGACGAAAACCCTTTGCAACAAGTCTAGCTTTATAGGTTTCAACCTGCCCATCTACACCAATCTTCTTTCTGAAGATCCATTTGCATCCTATGGGTTTTACCCCTTCTGGAGCAAAGTCCAAAGTCCAAACTTTGTTGGTGTACATAGACTCCATCTCGGTCCGCGTTGCATCCAGCCATTTTACCGAGTCACCGCTCTGAATGGCTTGCTGGAAGCTAGTAGGCTCACCATAATCCATGTTGCACTCCTCTCTATCCCCGTCTATAAGAAAACCGTAGTATCTCTCGGGCGGATGAGACTTCCTACTACTCCTGCGGAGTGGCGCTGGGATGTCCAGTTCTCCTGAACCTTCTGGTTCCACTAAGGTTTCAGTAATAGCTCGTGGTTCTGGAATTTCTTCCAGTTCTATTGCGCTCCCACTTATCTGATTTTCCAAAAACTCAGCTTCCAAGAAGCGGGCATGACGAGAAACAAAAACCTTTTGTTCCTCTTCGTAATAGAAAAGATACCCTTTGGAGTTCCTTGGGTATCGCACAAACTTACACTGTACTGAGCGTGCCTCGAGCTTGTCCGCATGCTGCTTTTTTACAAAAGCTGGACATCCCCATGTCTTAAAGTGTTTAAGACAGGGTTTCTTTCCACTCCACATCTGATATGGTGTAGTAGGCACTGACTTGGTAGGAACTTGGTTCAAAAGATATACAGCTGTTTCTAGTGCATAACTCCAGAAGGATCGCGGCAACTCAGCCTTACTCATCATGGAACGAACCATATCCAATAGGGTTCGATTCCGTCTTTCCGATACACCGTTGTGTTGTGGTGTGTATGGAGGAGTAAGCTGAGAGAGAATTCCATTCTCTTTTAAGAAGCCCAGAAACTCGGCACTCAAGTATTCACCACTTCGATCAGATCTCAGTGTCTTGATACTTTTGCATGTTTGTTTTTCAACTTCATTCTTATATTCCCGAAATTTCTCAAAGGCCTCGGATTTGTGCTTCATCAAGAAGACATGTCCATACCTAGAGAAATCATCTGTGAAAGTAATGAAGTATGAATAACCACTTCGCGCATGTGTAGACATTGGACCACACACATCACTGTGTATGAGTCCCAAGAGCTCGCTCG
The DNA here is from genome assembly GCA_030015575.1 of Agapanthus africanus. Classification (NCBI taxonomy): domain Eukaryota; kingdom Viridiplantae; phylum Streptophyta; class Magnoliopsida; order Asparagales; family Amaryllidaceae; genus Agapanthus; species Agapanthus africanus. The sequence goes on along the minus strand of JASDDO010000018.1, from coordinate 333,901,193 downwards.
CTCTTTCTCCGTGTCCAGTGAATAGAGTCTTTGTCATCTTTCCCATGAGACAAGATTCACAAGTGGCATAAGACTGGTACTCGAACGGATCCAAGTATCCTTCTTTATGTAACTTAGTCAACCGTGTCTCATTAATGTGACCCAGTCTACAATGCCATAAGAAAGCCTGATTTAATTCCGGAGACTTTCTTTTAATTGTGTTCTGGACACTGAAGACCTGAGCTTGATTCAAAACGTATATACCGTTTTTCAATGTACCTGACCCAATCAGAACTTGATTTAGGTGGATGTTTACTACATCGCTTACAAAAGTAAAATCATATCCTTCCTTAGAAAGTAAGGATACATATATGATATTACAAGTCGCCCCTGGTACATAAAAACAGTCACGCAGAATCAATATCTGCCCAGTTGTCAGTCCTAAATGATATTCCCCTACGGATTCAGCATACATGCTCATTCCGTTAGCAACCCTGAGAGTCATATCACCTTTCTTGATAACCCTATAGTTTCTCAGAGCCTGTAACGAATTACAGATATGAGATCCTGATCCGGTATCCAATACCCAGGAAGTAGGGTTAACTGACATACAGTTCTCTATTACAAACACACCCAAAGCCGAAGCCACAACATGCTTCGAATTCTGGCTACTGGCTATGCTAGCCCTGCAATCCTTCTGCCCATGTTCATTCCCGTAACAATAGGAACATTCCTCTTTTATTACATCCATTCCCGAAACTTCTGCCCTTCCCTTTCTTTCTACTTCCCTGGTTTCCTTCAGGATAGTAGGTAGAGACTGTTGAACTAAGTCAGCATCTGACCCGTTCTTCAACGTGGTTTTCAGGTCCGAGAGCTCAAAAGAGCTGGTCTCTGTAAGGACGTTGCCCCTTACAGATGACCCGATAGCCAACCTCGCTGGAAGTAATTCGTTCGAGGTCTCATATCTTGCGATACGAAATTGCTCTCCATATAAATCTTTGTTATAGAGGAAGATAGAAACTAAGTCCATCTTCTCGTGCTGCCCCTGGTATGCACCATCAACTGAGGCTAACACGAAGCACTTGTCTTTCGCACATTCCTTTTCCGATGTCCTACGGATATGAATATCCGTGACAAGGGAAGCTGGACCTGAGACGGCAGGGGTTGGATTAGTTAAGGGGTGTCCTAGCTTGTCATGGGCAATGGACATCTGGACAGACCTTTGCCAGTCATAACAGTCAGATTCAGTCATTTTATTATCTAGATGTAACCTAGGTGCGGTCACTGGGTCGCTGCAATTAAGAGAGAGAGAAGAAAACACTCAGCATGATGCTCTTGCAAGTTTAGATTGGTTTTTAATTTATCTAAACAGGATGGCTCCCACTGTCTCTCGAATCCCTCCTCAAACCATAAAAGAAGAATTAGTCGGGATCATTCTCACCGTACAATATTTGCTTAACCGTTTAGCCAGGCCAGTGTCGGTACTTCGAGGGAGGTTTTCCAACGCTTTCGCGAAGTTCCTTAATTAAGTAACCTCTTTTCCCTGTGGGCGTAGCCTCGCTAACACCTTTCTAGACACCTACTTGGTTTATAGCATTGATCGTTAAGTGAGAAATTTCCCGAGGAGTAGCATATACTCACAGTAGGATCGGGATCCAAATATCATCGTGTGACAAAACTAAAAGAATCCTACCAGAATCATCACACTCCAAATGTATGCAGCGCTAGCAAGTTTCAGTTCTTTTGAAACTCCCGATGTGGATTTTTGCCCCATACTCTTATAACCTTGACTAAGGCCAACAAATCATAAGTCACATGTCAAGTTCTACCCGTCGTTGTCCAGGTTGATTTGAACCCACCCGTATATACCCTTGACTATGGCCAACAAAGTAATACGACTGTCCCAAACCAACGCATCTATCTATGCAACATATGAATACCCACCAGCTACCAAACACTGTGCCTTGACTAAGGCCAACAAACACAGCTTGAATACTGTTGAATATTCATATGAAACGACGGAGGGCTACGAATGGTTTTGGCAAAACCGTGAACGTAGTGAACTTGATATAATCTATGGAACGAGATAGCTTTTAAAAGGAGTGGTTCAAGCCCAGCATTTAAAAGGCTGGTTTTTGAAAAGAACCGAGTGGTTTTGAAAGTGTTCCAACGTCTTTTACTTAGTTTATTTTCTTGCATTAATTTTTATTGCGTCCCATCATTTAATCCTACCATTGCAGAAAACAACCAAAATATGGCGTACGCTTATGCCATCTGCATTCACCACGGGGTCCCGTCATCACCCGTTAGGTTACTTAACTAACGACAGAGCGGGGGCTGGACTAGCGCGGATGCAAAACATAAGCAACACCTAAATAGATATCATATATAGATATATAGCAATGATAGCCAATCCAGATCACAGATGAACACTTTGGATATACTAGGAATCCGCAATTCGTTCGATCCTGCGACGAAAAGCGGATTACACGGTCGCGATGAATAGCCAAACCCCACCCTAGACCCCTACGGGTGCGGCAAACTATCCGCCAAGCGCCCGAAGCGAAGCAACCTCCCTCAACCCGTGAGTTGGCCACTCGGCACTTTTTGATACCCGGTAGTTTGTGCACCCCACCTTGGGCTATCCTAGGAGCAAAAACAGTAAAAAGAAATTATACAATGACGGCTACAACCCCGACCCGGCTGTGCGGCCATACAAATAATATTACATCAATTTACAAATTTTACATGAATGAAAGAAAAAGAAACTCCCATCTCACATCCACCCCGGCTATTCATCCGCGACAATCCACCGAGTTCATATACACAAACCATCATCATTACAGATCACAGATATGTATAACCCCCACTAATCGACGTATAGCGATTAGCAGACGTTCAATACATATATCACATCACAGATAATATCCATTAGCCAAAGTCTACGGAATATCGATCAAAATACGGATTTGTAACCACCCCAAAAATCAATTTTTTCTCTGGAAAATCTGGGTAGAAACAACATGTACTAAAAATCCCAAAACATCCAAATAAAAACACTGCAGAAAACCCGGTCCACGACCGAGTCAAATCGGCCGCGGAACCGCGGCAAGAAGCATGTTCTTGCCGCGGAACCGTGGTGGTTTGATCGATTCAATGGACTGTTTTTGTGCTGTGTTTTTACAAAACCCTGAGCCGAATTTTCATGTATGTTAAATAATTTTTAGAGCAGTATAAAAATCGGACAGAAACATGGTTTTTCCAGACTTGTTTTGCGACTTTTTTCCGATCGATATTCTAAATACTATTCTAACTTGCTAGTTTATGTTTAGCTAGTCTCTGATACTACTGTAAGTCCACGTTGCTCACCCCGGTTCTTACGGGGAGGCGGAAACGACGAAAAACAATTATTTGGCGCAAGGCAACATGGACTTAAAATCGGATCTTTGCTAAACTAGAAACTAGCAAACTATTAGAGGCTTTAACTATTATGCCGTAGAAATTATACCTCACGAAACCGGTCCATCGGGTCTTCATTCCGCTGTTCCGCTCGTCCATCCAAGCTCCAAGGAACGATCCGGATCTTGGTCACCTCCGCGGCCTTCTTGAGTCGAAGACGATCCATCCGAGAGTTGTACACCGAGCTCCACCTCGAGCCGAGGCAACTAGGGCAACGAGATCGCTAGTCTAGATGCCCTAGGTTGTGTAGTAGAGATATATGGAAGTGTTTGTCTTTGTGGGATCTTTTTCTCTCAACACATGAGATCAAAAGAAGAAATCAAGAGGAGGAAGAAGGAGGAGCTAGCAACCATGAGAGCTTTTCTTTTTTTTTCTCACAAGAACAAGAGAGAGAATGAGAAATGAATTATATGAGCTAAAGAAATGAACCATGGTTGCAATAATGCAAAAATATCATCATTACCAATCCTTTCATGATAAAATTGATGGCTACTAATTGAATTGACCATTTTCATAATCCATAAAAGAAAAAGATATCCAAAGAAGTGTTAGTTATATGTATGCCCTAGAGGCCATTACTGTACATAGGATGTATATTGTAGTGGATGCTGGGACATATATAGGGAGGGCTTTCTTGCTCGACATGATAGTATGCTATCTGGTTGCTCTTTACCTTAACGTGTATACTGATTGTCTCTCTGTTACATGTTGGTAAAGCCCTTAGGATGTGTACTTGACTACCTGGACTATGATGCGGATCATACTAGTGGGGACATGGTAGTCTATAAGTACATCCTTCAAGGTCCCTAGTCGTGGGTATATCGAGACGGGGCATCGATATACCAGAGTAGACTAGCGCATACCTTCTCGACCCATACAGATGGGCGATGGATGATCCCATATCCATTGGTGTTTGACATCAGAGATGATATACGGGTGCTCAGTAGAGACTGGGTACACTGGACGGACTCGCCGAGAACTCCCAGATGGTATTATACCTTACGTCAGATGGCAGTTCTATGGTGACACTGGTACAGAGTAGTCTGTTGACCCGAGATCGTCATAGAGTCTTGTGGGGTTCCCACTGTGCTTTGATTTCCACCTTACCATGTCCAAGAGGGCGTGCAAAACGGTGGTTTTTGGGTACAGTCCCGAGTCACATGGAGGCAATGAGCGATAGGAGGGGATTCGTCTCTCCCGGTATAGGGGGTTGATGTTGCGCTGTGTTCGATTGGCTATAACCGGAAATCCCTGGCCAGGGTTGCTGAGATTTACTGGTAAGTGTTACCAGTAGTTTCTCGAATTGTTATAGACCTCATATCGACACGACTTATCGAGCTATTGGGGTCTGACGTTTACCACCCCTAGGCGAGATATGCGACATATCAGACGATCAGACCGGACTGTACGGTAGTGTTACTGGTTGGATTCACTGGAGTGTGAGTGGGCTTGCTCGTCGATCTTCTGATCGCTCAATACCCGGGTGGCCGTTACGTTTAGCAAACCGCTTGCGGCTTGTGGGTGTTTGATATGATCATCACCTGCTGCCGGCGTAATGACGAGTCTTTAGAGCCCTACACAGAGGTTTCCTGGCTCAAGCGAAACGAAATAGGAGCGCATATGAGATATGTGCGGGACCGAGAATCATGCGTGTATGTGATACCGTATTTCATTCTCGCGATAAATGTATCGATTGGTTATATGCGATATAACCTAGTTATCGAATCAAGTATTGATTCGATAAGCCGATACATAGGATACTGGTCGGTTATATGCGATATGACCGGATCGTTAAATCAAGTGTTGATTTAATGATTTAATGTATAATTATATATTTGATATATTACTTTGCATTAACTAGTATTGGTTCACTTTAAATGGATTTTCTCACTTGAAGTTCACAAGTTGTATATGTGATATACTTTTGTGCACTTGATTGTATCATGTTTGATGATACATGCTTACTTGAGTTTGTGTAAAGATTAAACCATGGTTATTTAAATGGTTAGGGTTTTGTTTTTCATTTTCTTATTCATTTATTTATTTGTTTATTCATTTTGGAAATGATAAGAAAAGAATGGTGGCTTTATTTGTAGTTTTGTTGAAGCTTCATAAAGCTTTGACCTAGTCCACCATTCTTATCTCATCCTTAACCCTAACCATTCCAACTAACCCTAGTTTATTCTCTACACATTACCATGGTTAATTTGATGATAAGAATCATTTTATTATTCTTTTCAAATACTTATCATAATATTATCATCTTCTTCTTCTTCTTCTTCAAAAAGAAAAAGCTTGAGAGCTTCAATGGAAACTTGAGCAAATGAGTGAGAAATCCAATTCTAAAGTGAACCCACTTCCTATTTCTTCATCCTCTACCTCTTGCCAAGTAGTAGAGTGTGTTTTCTTCACAAGTTTCATGACTTGGTGAAGTTGGAGCTTGATCTAGCGATGCCTCGACGTAGATCATCTTCGGCATCGTCGTCGATGACCTAGCCCGCTTTTTCTCCGATGAAGCCGACGCTAGAGCCCAAGATCCGATTTGTACAGCGAGGAGATATCATCGCGGAGCCATGGAGGTGGAGAACCGGATCTACAAAGGTTGTATTTCCGTTTACTCTTAGTAAAGTAGTTTACTAGTTCTAGTTTTCGCCTATATTTCTAGCCAACGATCCGTATTAGGGTTTCTCGGCACCCCTAAAATTTGAAATTGGCATGGTTGATGCCTTGTGAGACCTCATTAGCGTGCCTAGGAATCCTACAAGAAGTGTGTAGACCTCTCATGAAGGTCAATGGTCAAATCCGGTCAACGGGTCAACAAAGTCAAGAGAGATCATGGTGGTCAAATGGTCAATGCAATTATCCATCACAAAATTATCACTAAAGGGATTAGTAAACAATGTCTCTGGCTCATAATGGTTTTGACCGAACGAATTGCCAAAACCCTAATGAGCCTGCCACATAACGGTTTTGGCCGAACCAACTGCCAAAACCCTAATGAGGCACCTCCTCCTTCATTGCTCCTCAAAACTGTGCATACACACCCGCATCCGCATTCCGTAGAATGCGAATGCCCAGAAGACAAAACTAATCCATCTGTGCAATACTAGGATCCGGCTTAAACCAAAGCCCACTAGTATTGCCTGCCCGAACAGCATACGCACACAAGTGTACGTAACTGATCGCAGCCCTGCCGTTAAACCATACGGCCTCTACACGTTTTGCTCAGTGCAGGGAAACTCTCTGTGTGAGACTCTAAAGACTCGACACTACGCTGGCAGTGGGTTTAACCACAGACCGCAAGCGGCACTAGCTGTACGTAACGGTCCCCAGGTAGATGTCGATAAGAAGGCCGATGAGGTAAACCCATCCGAACTCCTACTGAGCCTGTATGTGACAATCTCCGTACAGTCCGGTCTGTTCGTCTGATACATCGCATGGCGGGCCTAGTGGGGCGGTAAACGTCAGTCCCCTAATAGCGGTACAAGTCGTGTCGGAGTGAAGCCCAGAACACCCTGAGATAACACTGGAAACCTACCAGTATATCTCGCTTGCCCTGGCCAGGGACTACTCGTGTAATGGCTCTCCTAGACACAGCGCGATGTCAATCCCCAATACCAGGAGAGACGAATCCTGTCTAACCGTCACTGCCTCCAAGTGCTTCGGCACTGCACCCAACTACTACCTGTTTGCACGACTCCTTTGAGCCGTGGTAGGGTAGTAATCTAAGTACAGTGGGAACACACTCGAGGCGAAGTGACAGTATCAAGTCAGCAGACTAAGCTGTACTCATGTCACCTGGAAACTGATAACTAACGATAGGTATAATACCAACCAACAGTTCCCGACGAGTCCTGTCCAGTGTACTCGTAACCTAACGAGTACCCGCATACTATTTCCAGTACGACGTACTGATGGCTGTGGGACAGACCATCTCCCCTGCTGGGATGAGAAGCGCATACGCTAGTCTACTCCGGAGTATCGATGCCCTGTCTCGATAGTCCAACGACTAGGGACCTGTATAAGGATATGCTTATAGATTACCCAGCCCCCATAAGTGTGACTATCATCACAACGCTGGTAATCAAGCAAAGATCCTAAGGGCTCCACTAATATGTATATAAGAGATATGCTAAAAGAAACACATGCACATATTGAAGTAGAGACAAACCAAGTAGCATACTACCATTTTGAGCAAGATTGTCAATACAACTGTGAATATCCCAAGCTTCCATTAAGTAATATACAAGCTAGTATGATACAGTAATGGCCTCTAGGGCATATACACTAACAAAACCAAATTCGATGACCAAATCTCATAACTAATATCAAACCAAGAATTCCAATATCGGAAAACATAACCCAAAACTACCCTAATATGCTCCCAGATTTTGGCTCAGGTAATCTGGGACAAAAAGAAAAATATAGTAGTTATGTTATAAGGTATGTGAGCTACTAGCAAAACCCCAACACAATTCCCCAAATTTTGGCCGGCCAACTAGCGACAGTAACCACCCCCGCCGGCGTTACCTTGGAGTTTGGATCTCGTATTCTCGTGGTGGTCTCATATTGGTCTAACTAGGTTAATGTATATATTTGATTTTTTTATAAAGGTCTCGGGTTGCTCCAGATTCCCTGTAGACCTCAAAAATGTCACAAAACTGTAACAGAAAGTTTCTAAGTTCGTATTTTAGTTCTAATCTCGGGTCTTGGCCAGAATGTTAGTTATATGTATGCACTAGAGGCCATTACTGTACATACGATATATATTGTAGTGGATCCTTGGACATATATAGGAAGGAATTTCTTGCTCGACATGATAGTATGCTATCTGGTTACTCTTTATCTTAACATGTACTCTGATTGTCTTTATGTCACATGTTGATAAAACCCTTAGGATGAGTACTTGACTACCAGGACTATAATGCAGATCATACTAGTGGGGGCAGTGTAGTCGCCAAGTACATCCTTCAAAAGTTCCAGAGTAGATTAGCGTATGCGCTTCTTGACCCATATGATGGGCGATGGATGATCCCATATCCATTGGTGTTTGACATCAGAGAAGGTATACGGGTGCTCAGTGGAGACTGGGTACACTGGACGGACTCGCCGAGAACTCCCAGATGCTATTATACCTCACGTCAGATGGCAGTTCTCTGGTGACACTGGTACAGGTTAGTTTGTAGACTCGAGATCGTCATAGAGTCTTGTGTGATTCCCACTGTGCTTTGATTTCCATCATACCACGTCCAAGAGGGCATGCAAAACGGTGGCTTTTGGGTACAGTCCCGAATCACATGGAGGCAACGAGCGATGGGAGGGGATTCGTCTCTCTCGGTATAGGGAGTTGATGTTGCGCTGTGTTCGATTGGCTATAACTGGAAATCTCTGGCTAGGGTTGCTGAGATTTACTGGTAAGTGTTATCAGTAGTTTCTCGAACTGTTATAGACCTCATATCGACACGACTTATCAAGCTACTAGGGTCTGACGTTTACCACCCCTAGGCGAGATATGCGACATATCAGACGAAGAGACCGGACTATACGGGAGTGTTACTGGTTGGATTCGCGGGAGAAAGTACAAGCTTGCTTGTTGATCTTCTAATCGCTCAATACCTGGGTGGCTGTTACATTTAGCTGACCGCTTGCAGCTTGTGGATGTTTAATATGATCATCACCTACTGCCGACGTATTGACGATTCTTTAGAGTCCTACACAGAGGTTTCCTAGCTCAGGAAAAACGGAGTAGGAGCACATATGTGATATGTGCAGGACCGAGAACAATACGTGTATGTGATACCGTATTAGATTCTCGTGATATGTGATATCGGCCGGGTATATGTGATATAGCCGGGTCATCGGATCAAGTGTTGATTCGATGAACTGATACAGATTATATTAGTCAGTTATTTGTGAAATAGCCGGATTATCGGATTAAGTGTTGATTCGATAATTTAATGTATAATTATATATTTGATATATTAAATTACATTAACTAGTATAAGCTCACTTAAAGATTATTTTTCTCACTCGGGTAATACATTGATATATATGTGATATATGTTAATTGTATTATTTTATTTTGTTACAATAAATATTGTATATGTGATATATATTATTGTAACAAGTTAGGGTTATAAATGCAACATGTTTTGTGGAGTTTAAATATGATTAGGGTTTGGATTAGGGTTAAGCTTGCATGAAGCTTTCAAGAAGCTTCTTGAAGTTTTGACTTTGACTTGTGATATTTTGCATAGATATTTCTTAATCCAACCCAAACCCTTTACCATAGTTAGTTCTCTACAAGGGTTAAGTCTTCATTCTTAACCCATGGTTGCAATTCTAACCTCACACAAGTTTTCATTATTCATCACAAAGTAATTTCTTCTTCTTCTTCCTTTGAGAAAAGCTTTCTAGCTTTTTCGAATGTGATGAATTTGAGTGAGATAAAGAAAAAAAATGAGAGCTAAATTCCTACTTAATCATCCTCATCTATTCTAGCCACTTAGATTAGGGTGTTTGCTTTACTAATACTTGATTAGTAAAGCAAGAGCTTAGGTTTGAGTTTCTTCATGGTAGATCATCTTTGTTGTTGAAGATCGGAAGCAAGCTTGTATCTTTCTCTTCATGGAGCCTCTCTTGAGTCCGGATACTCGATGATCGCAGCGAAGGGACCTCAACACGGAGCTTTAGAAGTGAAGGAACGGACCACAAAGGTTGTAATCCCTAACTCTTAGAAGTAAATTTGTTTACTTGCTCTTTGTTTCGCCTAATCTCTAGTCTAAGATCTTGGTTAGGCTTGTTCGGCACATGAAAAATTTGATTTTGGCATGGTTGATGCCTTGTAGAACCTTGTTATAGTGCCTAGTAACCCTACAGTGGTATCAGAGCCAAGCTAGAGTTTTAGACGAAGTCTAGACGAAGTTTAAAGACCGATCGAACCCCGAAACATCGATATACACCCCCTCTCTGGAAATTTTTTAAAATGTTGTTTTTTTCTGTATTAAAAATACTCAGAAAATTAAGCAGGGAATTATAAGAATTACTGTAAAGTACGGACCCATGAACCCTTCAAGAGACCGCGGAACCACGGCCAAACCATGCGTTTGGCGGCGGTTCCGCGGCCAACTTAGGGTGTCAGGGGATAATACTTCAGGGTATGATTCTTGGGTACTTTTGCATGCTTCTGGGAATTTTTAATTCTACTCAAGTGTTGAGTTTTTTGGAGATCTTTTGTATTCATTGATTCGATCGGAAAGTTTAACTTCGTTTATGTTTTTCCAGGTAATTTAGAACGTGTTAAAAAGTTCGAACGGATATCAAGAACTCACTTTTTCCCCTGCCGGAAAATTTCCAAGTGTTGGATTTTTTCTTTAGTTAAAGAACATTCACAGTCGTGCAAGTAACGCGGTGGACCCTCTAGAAGAACACAAACCTTAACTCGATTATGTGACCGTCTAAACCGCCTCTAAACCTTAGGGTTTGGAGCAGTACGGCGTTGCCACATGTGAGGCGTTGGTTTGACCCTTCTACGGCTGGACCATTGGTACGGATGCATGTGATGGATGTTTTTAAACTAATTTCAAGTGTTGAGAACTATTTGGGAAATCTTGGGTGTTTGTTTATTCGATCGGAAAGTTTAACATTGTCTATTTATCTGGAATGTGATACAATATTTGGAATCCACAAGTAGTTATGAGATAACTAATTTGAATGTTACAAATCTAGCAGTTTATTCTCAATTGATCGGTTGCCACGGGATTTTGATGTGATCAAAAGTCGGTTGCAATCACGTATCGTACGCGGATACTCGCCGAGTAAACTTAATAGATAGCCACACCTCAAGCCCCGACCAAGTGACTGTAGGAGAACCCCGTTGCCAAAAGCATCCGTTCGGGTGCTCGCGGCAATGGTGTTCCGCCTTAGTGCACTTCGTCGACGGCATCGGGGGTGCGGTCGTCTACTAAAGTTTCCGACGAGCATTCGATCAGCATGTCGGGAATCTTGTTGAATTGCCCGACTTGATATTGAAAAGATTTTTCGATAATGAGACTAAAATGCGGGGTTTATAATTGTTAAGCATGGGATGTCTAAGGAATTCATTTGGTTAGGCATGAGATGTCTAACGAGGTTGCGGATTCCAACTGTTGTAGTTTTACATTTTCTTTTCTGCGACCGTAAGTGTGATATGTGGTGTATCGCCGGTTTCGTTGCTATACATCAACAACAATTGGGATACGCATATTTACTTACGTTGATGACATGTGATATTATGTGTTGCTGTGATATGTTATATTGGATCGTCGCGTTCTGAATAGCCGGGGGTTTTATGTGAGATGAGAGTTTTTCTTTTTCATTCATGTAAAATTCAATGTATGTAATATTCTTTTATTGGGGCACTTCCGGGTTGAGGATGATGTCACCATTGTATATTATTTACTTTTCCGCATTAGGATGACCCAAAGCGGGGAGCACAAGTAACCAGGTTCTAGGGTCCAGTGGGAGACCATCTTAAGGAGTAGAGACCGGGTGTCCTAACTCTAGAATTGGTAGAGTTGATTGCTGCTCTCGTAAGGGTCTTGGGTTGTGGGATTGGCTATTCATCGCGACCGTGGAATCCGTATTTTATACAGGCTCGTATTAAAAACACGGACCTCCTAGTATATCCAATATTTCATATATGTTCTTCTGCTGCAATGTTCTGTGATAAGATCATATTACTGCCTGAGACGAATGTTTATATTATATATATGAGATATATATTATATATTGTTGATTTCGTTTCAAATGTGATGTTTGTGAAGCATAATAAAATGGGACTTCATTAATGAGATTAATGAAATAAAAGAAACCTAAAGATGTTGTGGAATCGAATTTTCAAAAACAGGTAGCTCTAGTTGTTGCTTTGCATAGCGGTGTTCCTTGTAGGACATCTAGCACCTTATTCGATAAGGAAAGAGCCGAGATCCCTTCACCGGGAGTGACCTCTTAAGCAATAACTGGCAGATGCTACAGCCCTCGGTTTTGTCTTTTGATTGCTTTTCTAGTTCTTGCAATGCATAGTGATATTGTGAATATCCAGCACCTCATTCGACGAGGAAAGAGCCGAGATCCCTTCACCGGGAGTGATCTCTTTAGCAAAACTAGTAAAGGCCCCAAAAACACTCCATTTAAATCATTTGATTCTACAACGATATCAAGTTCATTACGCAAAAGGTTTTCTTAAAAACCTGTCGTAGTCCTCCGTCATTTCAGATAAGTACTTCATAGTATTCGTGCTACGTTTGTTGGCTTTCGTCAAGGCGTAGTGTGCGGTAGCTATTTATGCTTATCTGTATAAGCATATGATGCAATTGAGTTAGGGTAGTCATGCGACTTTGTTGGCTTTCGTCAAGGGTCGTGCGGGTGGGTTTAATTCAATCGGGAAATGACGGGTTGAACTTGACTAGTTGCCTATAGTTTGTTGGCTTTCGTCAAGGTCATAGGATGCTAGGGGTAAAATATTATTGGGAATTTCAAGTGTTGAAATTTGCAATAAGATTTCATACCTCCTATGAGATAGTTGGATTCCGATACTCGCTGCGAGTAAGAGTTACTCCTGAGAGAGTTTTACACATTACAAATAGCCGATCAAGTAGGTGTCTAGAAAGGTGTCAACGGGGTTACTGTTAGTGTATATGCCCTAGGGGCCATTATTGTATCATACTAGTTTGTATATTACTTAATGAAAGCTTGGGATATTCACATGTATATAACAGTCTTGCTAAACATGGTAGTATGCTACTTGGTTTTTCTATCTTAATATGTGAGTATACGTATTGATAGAGCTCTTAGGATCTTACTTGACTACCAGCGTTGTGATGGCAGTCACACTAGTGGGGGTTGGGTAGTCTACAAGCACATCCTTATTCAGGTCCCTAGTCGTTGGATTATCGAGACAGGGCATCGATACTCCGGAGTAGACTAGTGTGTACGCTTCTCATCCCAGTTGGGGAGATGGTTTGTCCCACAGCCGTCAGTACGTCGTACTGGAGATAGTATGCAGGTGCTCGTTGGGTTACGGGTACACCGGACAGGACTCACAGGGAACTGTTGGTTGGTTTCATACAAGTCGTCAGTGAACAGTTCCCAGGTGACATGAGTACAGCATAGTCCGCAGACTTGACACTGCTACTTCGCCTCGAGTGTGTCCCACTGTTCTTAGATTGCTACCCTACCACGGCTCAAAGGAGTCGTGCAAACAAGTAGCAGTTGGGTGCAGTCCCGAGCACTTGGAGGCAGTGGCGGTTAGACATGATTCGTCTCTCCCGGTATTGGGGGTTGATATCGCGCTGTGTCAGAGAGCCATTACGCAAAGTCCCTGGCCAGGGCAAGCGAAATTTGCTGGTAGGTTCCAGTATTTTCTCAGGGTGTAATGGGCTTCGCTCCGACACGACTTATACCGCTATTAGGGGATTGACGCTTGCCGCCCCCCTAGGCCCGATATGCGATAGTCTTAGATGAACGGACCGGACTGTATGGAGATTGTCACATCAGACTCAGTAGGAGTTCGGATGGGTTTCCTCATCGGCCTTCTTATCGACATCTACCTGGGGACCGTTACGTACAGCTAGTGCCGCTTGCGGTCTGTGGTTAAATCCACTGCCAGCGTAGTAGTCGAGTCTCTAGAGTCCCACACAGAGAGTTTCCCTACTCTAGGCAAAACGATATAGAGGTCGTATGGTTTTACGACAAGGGTTCGGACGCATACGTGTGTTTACGCACGTACGACTTTCGGACAGTTTTTACTAGTCGGCTTTGGTTTAAGCCAATTACTAGTATCCGGTTATTGGATTTATACAGTCTAAAGTTTTTCCGTGTTTTCACGGATAGGAGGGGCGTTCTCGTAATTGCGCGAGAAGCTTCTAGAAGATGGTGACTAAGGGGGTTAAGGTGGCATATACATTAAATGAGATTAGTGAGTCATATGGATGATTCATCCATGTCATTAATGCATCATAAATGCTTAATGACTCATGGAGATGAATCACCATTAGATATTTATCAAGCATGGTTGTAAATCATTTTCTTTTCTTTTCTTGAAAAACAATAATGCTTGATATATATTATGATAGCTCATTTTCTCTTTTCATTATTCTTCTCACCTTCTCTCTCCTCAAGCTTCCTCTCTTCAAACCCTAATCCTCCCCTCTCATGTGTTGAGTACAAGGATTAGTTAGACTACTTAATCTATAACCCTCACTCTATATCATCTAAGTACTTTGATTAACACTTAAAGAAACCTAGTTGCCTCAAGTTTAGAGGCAAAGCTTGGAGTAAAGCTCTCGTGGTGGATCGTCTACTACTTGGAGAAGGCTGAGGAGGAGGTGGAGTTCGTAAAGACGAAGGATACGGTTCTTTAGGTATAATCACTTCACATAGTAGTTTAGAACTTCTATGATAGTTGTTAGTTATCGTTTAGTTTCGATTCATGCGGTTAGTCGATGTTTAAGCAAAGAACAAGATCGTTTTTCATTTTTCCGCCTCCCCGCAAGTCGTGGGGTGTTGTACATCGACTTACAGTGGTATCAGAGCCTCGCTAAACAATAATTAACTCATTAGCAAAGTCGCAAGAATTTCGAACGCAAAAAGAACCGAAAACATCGTCGCATTAACACAGTTTCTGTCGAAATTAAAACAGGCCCTAAAAATTTTTCAGGGACCTGCAGAATAATAAGGAGGAAATTATAGGGGTACTCAAGAAATTTGGTCGCGTAACTCGGCTAACTTGCCGCGGATCCATGCGATCCGCCGCGGATCCGCGGCCGAGTTAGGGCCGGGTCGGCCCAAATTTCTTCAGTGACCTTCTGGTGTTAACAGTGATATTTCTGGATGTTTATTTTTCTGCTCAAGTCTCAGGTGCACAGAGAAGTATTGGAGTAGAATCTAATGTGTTTGCACGATTTAAATTTTACGATGTTTGCTAATATGATTATATCTGTGATTGTATAATGTGTTCGTAAACCTCTCCTAACTGCTAGTATGTCGGTTGGCAGGGGGTTGCACATTTCTGTAATGGATTTTATCTATTTGTGGATGTGAACTGTATTGGACTGTTGTGATGTTTAGCCGGGGTTTTGTGATGGGTTATTATTTAATTCATTTGATGTAAATGTAATTTGTTGTAATATTATTTTTGCGGGGCACATCCAGGTTGCAGTTGAAGCCACCGTTGTATTATTTCATTTTACTGTTTTTGCTCCTAGGATAGACCCAAGGTGGGGTGCACAAACTAGGGTACTTTGAAGTGTTTAGTGGCCTACTCACTTTGTTGAGGGAGACCGCTTCACTTCGGGTATTTGGCGGGTAGTTTGCCGTACCCGTAGGGCTCTAGGGTGGGGTAATGGATATTCATCACAACTGTGTAATCCGTCTTTTGTTGCAGGCTCTAAACAAACGCGGATTGCTTGCAAATCCAATAAAGTTCATATGAGATCTGGAATGCCTATTATTGCGTCTGACGAATGTACAATATCTATATATGATAGCTATTTAGACGTCACTTATGTTTTACACCCGCGCTAGCCCAGCCCCTGCTCTGTCGTTAGTTAAGTAACCTAACGGGTGATGACGGGACCCAGAGGCGAATGCGGATGGCATAAGAGGACGTTGTATTTTCGTTGTTTTCTGCAATGATAGGTTAATGATGGGACGCATTATTTATAATGCAAAGAAAATAAACCAAAAGTTTAATCGTTGGAACAATTTAAAAGAAACCACTCGGTTATTTTTAAACAGATGATATTTTTAAATTGCGGAGCTTTAACCACTCCTTTTAAAAAGCTATCAGGTTCCTTCGGTTATATCAAGTTCACTACGTTCACGGTTTTGCCAAAACCCTTCGTAGCCCTCCGTCATTTCATTTGGATATTCAGTAGTATTCAAGCTATGTATTTTGACCAACGCCAAGGCATAGTGTTTGGTAGCTGCTGGGTATTCATTTGTTGCATAGATAGATGAGTTAGTTTGGGACAGTCGTATGATCATTTTGGCCAACGTCAAGGATATGTACGGATGGGTTCAAATTAACAAGATAATGATGGGTAGAACTTGACATGTGACTTATGACATTTTGACCAACGCCAAGGTCATAAGAGCATGGGGCAAAAATATATATCGGGAATTTCTAAAGAAAATGAAATTTCCAAAGAGTTGCATACCATTTGGAGTTTGATGAATGTTGGTAGGATTCCTTCAACATTATCATACAATGATATTTGGATCCCGATCCTACTGTGAGTATATGCTACTCATCAGGATATTCGTCACTTAACGATCAATGCTATAAACCAAGTAGGTGTCAAGAAAGGTGTCAGCGGAGTTACGCCCTAAGAGAAAAGAGGTTATTTAATTAAGGAACTTCGCGAAAGCGTTGGAAAACCTCCCTCGAAGTATCGACACTAGCCTGGCTGAACGGTTAAGCAAGTATTGTACGGTGAGAATAGTCCTGGCTAATTCTTCTTTTATGGTTTGGGGAAGGATTTGAGAAACAGTGGGAGCCATCCAGTTTAGATAAACTAAAAACCACTCTAAACTTGCAAGAGCATCATGCTAAAGAGTTTTCTTCTCTCTCTCCTAATTGCAGCGACCCTGAAAATGACTGGACTTAAGTTACTTTTAGAGAAAAATATACTGACAGGGCCAAACTATAAAGATTGGCAGCGGAATGTCAAAATGGCTTTGACCTATGACAAATTGGGGTACGTCCTCACCGCTACGGCACCTGCTGTCCCTGGTCCCAAATCCAGTAATGCGGATAAGGAAATCCGCAAAACCTGGGATTTCGATTGCGCGAAAGCCAAGTGCATCGTGCTTGCCTCAATGAACAATGAACATCAGAGGAGGCACGAGGATATGGAACTAGATGCCATATTTCTCCATACAAAGGAACTTTATGGAGAGCAATCTCGTATAGCAAGATACGAGACCTCTAAGAACTTGTTTCGAACGAGGTTGGCTGTCGGGTCATCGGTAGGAGAACATGTCCTAAAGATGATCGGCTATATAGAAGAGCTCGCAGACCTTGGGACGACTTTAGATAATGAGCTCTATACAGACCTTATTCTCCAGTCCCTTACTTCCACCTACGCCCAGTTTATCCTGAACTTCAACATTCAAAGAAAAGAAGTTGAACTTCCGGAACTCCTGAACATGTTAAGGAGTGCAGAGGGCACCTTGCAGAAAGCAAGGGAAACACCCGCTATGTTTGTTAGCGGTGCATCTGTTAGTTATATGTATGACCTAGAGGCCATTACTGTACATTGGATGTATATTGTAGTGGATGCTGGGACATATATAGGGAAGACTTTCTCGACATGATAGTATGCTATCTGGTTGCTCTTTACCTTAACGTGTACAATGTTTGTCTCTCTGTTACATGTTGGTAAAGCCCTTAGTGGATGCTGGGACATATATAGGGAAGACTTCCGCGTTTCCGGCGTCGGATCGACGGCCGGGGCGCCCCCGCGGGCTTACAACTGGTTGGATTCACTGGAGTGTGAGCGGGCTTGCTCGTCGATCTTCAGATCGCTCAATACCCGGGTGGCCGTTACGTTTAGCAGACCGCTTGCGGCTTGTGGGTGTTTGATATGATCATCACCTGCTGTCGGCGTATTGACGAGTCTTTAGAGTCCTACACAGAGGTTTCCTGGCTCAAGCGAAACGAAATAGGAGCGCATATGAGATATGTGCGGGACCGAGAATAATACGTGTATGTGATACCGTATTCCATTCTCGCGATGAATGTGTCGAATGGTTGTATGCGATATAACCTAGTTATCGAATCAAGGATTGATTCGATAAGCCGATACATTGTATACTAGTCGGTTGTGTGCGACATGATCGGATCATTGAATCAAGTGTTGATTTAATTATTTAATGCATAATTATATATTTGATATATTACTTTGCATTAACTAGTATCGGTTCACTTTAAATGGATTTTCTCACTCGGATGTGCGCATTGCATATGCGATATGATTTTGTGCACTTGCTTGTATCATGTTTGATGATACATGCCTTTTGGTTAAGTGTAAAGAATTAAACCTTGGTTAATGAAATGGTTAGGGTTTACTATTTCCTTATTCATTTATTTATCTATTTATTCTTTTTGGAAAATGATTTGCATAAAGATTAAATGGTGGCTTTCTTTGGATGGATTATGAAGCTTCATGATACTTTGACTAAGTCACCATTTTGTCTTGATGCTTAACCCTAACCCTTCAATCTAACCATGATTTATTCTCTACACTAAACTATGGTTGGTTAATGATAAGTATTCATATTTATTTATTTTTACAAAATAACTTATCATAACTTTTTCATCATCTTCTTCTTCTTCACTTCAAGAAGAAAGCTTACCTCATCAATGGTGATTGATGAATTAGAGTGAGAAATCCAATTCTAAAGTCTACCCACTTCCTTTTTCTTCATCCTCTACCTCTTGCCAAGTAGTAGAGTGTATTTCCTTCACAAGTTTTCATGACTTGGTGAAGGTGGAGCTTGATTTAGCGATGCCTCGACGTAGATCATCTTCGGCATGGACATCGATGACCTAGCCCGTCCATTCTCCGATGAAGCCGACGCTAGAGCCCGGGACTTGTTATGGACAGCAAGGAGACTTCATTTCGGAGCTATGGAGGTGGAGAACCGGATCTACAAAGGTTGTATTTCCGTATCTCTTAGTTAAGTGTTAACTAGTTTGCATTTTCGCCTAGAAATCTAGCCGACGATCCGTAGTCTAGGGTTTCTCGGCACCGTAATTTTTGAAATTGGCATGTTCGATGCCTTGTGAGACCTTACTAGGGTGCCTAGGAACCCTACAATGGTATCAGAGCCTAGCTAGAGCCTTAGGCGAAGTCTAGACGGAATTTGAAGTCCGAACGAACCGAAAACCCAACCCGGAACATGCTCTCTGTCCTTTTTCTAAAATCTGGGATTTTTCGAAAATAAAAATATGCAGAAAAATCAGCAGGGAATCCTAAGAATAACTGTGCAAAACGAGTCCATAATTCCATCATTCCGCCGCGTTTCCGCGGCACGAGCATGGCTCGTGCGGCGGATCCGCGGCAGGTTTGTCGTTTTGTGCGTCTATTTTTGCACAGTAATTCTTAGTTTTGTGTGCTGGTTTTCCTGGGAATTTTTAATATTTTTTCCAGAGTTGAATTTTCTGGGTTGATTTGGGGATTCGGTGTTTCGATCGGAGTATCAGATTTTGTCTATGTGGCTTTCCGGATAAATTTTAGAATATGTTAAAAAGTTCGACCGGACATAAATACCCAATTTTTCCCCTGTAGGGAAATTTCCAAGTGTTGGATTTTTCCGTAGTTTAACGACGTTCTAAGTAGTGCAAGTAACGCGATGGACCCTCTAGAAGACAACAAACCTTAACTCGATTATGTGACCGTCTTGAACTGCCCTTTGAACCTTCGGGTTTGGGGCAGTACGGCGTGCCACATGTGAGGCGTTGGCTTGACCCTTCTACGGCTGGACCGTTGGTACTGAGGCACGAACTGAATGTTGTTAGACTTATTTCATGTGTTGACCTGTTTCGGGAAAACTTGGGTGTTCGATTGTTCGATCGGAAAGTTTAACATTTTCTATTTATCCGGAATGTGATACAATAATTGGAATTCACAAGAAGTTATGAGATAACTAAATGAATGTTATAAACGTAGCAGTTTAGTCTCACATGATCGGTTGCCACGGAATTTTGATGTGATCAAAAGTCCGTCGCAATCACGTAGCGTACGCGGATACTCGAAGGGTAAACTTAATAGACAGCTACACCCCATAGCCCCGACCAAGTGACTGTAGGAGAACCCCGTCGCCGAAAGCATCCGTCCGGGTGCTCGCGGTAGCGGTGTTCCGCCTTGGTGCAGTTCGTCGACGGTATCGGGGGTGCGGCCGTCTACTGAAGTTTGCGACGAGCATTCGATCAGGATGTTGGGAATCTTGTTGAATTGCCCGACTTGATATTGAAAAGTGTTTTCGATTTTGAGACTAAAATGCGGGGTTTATAATTGTTAGGCATGCGATGTCTAAGTAATTCATTTGGTCAGGCATGCGATGTCTGAGGTGGTTGCGGATTCCAACTGTTGTAGTTTTACACTTTCTTTTCTGTGACCGTAAGTGTAATATGTGATATCGCCGGTTTCGTTGCTATATGTCAACGACAATTGGGATGGACATATTTACTTACGTTGATGACATGTGATGTTATGTGTTGCTTGATATGTTATATTGGATCGTCGTGTTTGAATAGCCGGGGGTTTTTATGTGAGATGAGTGTTTTTCATTTTCATTCATGTAAAAACTTGTATGTAATATTCTTTTATTGGGGCACTTCCAGGTTGCGGAAGATGTCACCTTTTGTATATTATTTACTTTTCCGCACTAGGATAGACCCAAGGAGGAGGGCACAAGTAACCGGGTTCTGGAGTCCAGTGGGAGACCAACTCGAGGAGTCGAGTCCGGGTCTCCTAACTCCAGAATTGGTAGGGTTGCTTGCCGCTCTCGTAGGGGTCTAGGGGTGTGGGTTTGGCTATTCATCACGACCGTGGAATCCGTGTTTTATACTGGCTCGTATTGAAAACACGGACGTCCTAGTATATCCAATATTTCATATGATTCTTCTGCTGCGATATCTGTGATGAGATCATGTGATGTTTCTGTGATGGATATAGTATATAGTATATATGATATATTATATAGACGTTACTTATGTTTTACACCCGCGCTAGCCCTGCCCTGCTCTGTCGTTAGTTACCTAACCTAACGATGCACGAGGGGACATCGAGGCGAATGCGGATGGCATAAGTGTACGTCATATCTATCTGTGATGTTTAGGTACTTAAATGATGGGACTTCATTAATGTGATTAATGAAATAAAAGAAACCTAAGATGTTGTAGAATCGAATTTCAAAATAAAACAGGTAGCTACAGTTCTTGCTTTGCACAGCGGTATATGTGATATATCCTGCACCTCATTCGACGAGGAAAGGACCGAGATCCCTTCACCGGGAGTGACTCCTTTAGCAATAACTGGCAGATGCTACACACTCGGTTTGTCCTTTGATTGCTTTTAAGTGTTTTTGCTTTGCACAGTGATATATATGATATATCCCGCACCTCATTCGACGAGGAAAGGACCGACGATCCCTTCACCGGGAGTGACTCCTTTAGCAAAACTAGAAAAGCCTCAAAAGCACTCCATTTCAAAATTCATTCGATCCTACAACGATATCAAGTTCATTACGCAATAGGTTTTCATAAAAACCTGTCATAGCCCTCCGTCATTTCAGATAAGTAGTAGTTAGTATTCGTGCTGCGTTTGTTGGCCTTTGTCAAGGCGCAGTGTGCGGTAGCTAACTGGTGCTTATCTGCTTATGCATATGATGCAGATTGAGTTAGGGTAGTCGTGCGACCTTGTTGGCCTTTGTCAAGGGCCGTGCGGGTGGGTTTAATTCAATCAGGAAATGACGGGTTGAACTTGACTAGCATCCTATGGTTTGTTGGCCTTTGTCAAGGTCATAGGAGGTTAGGGGCAAAATATTATCGGGAATTTCAAGTGTTGAAATTTGCAATGAGATTGCATACCTCCTATGAGATAGTTGGATCCCGATACCCGCTGCGAGTAAGAGTTACTCCTGGGAGAGTTTTACACATTACAATTAGCCAATCAAGTAGGTGTCTAGAAAGGTGTTAACGAGGTTACGCCTCTGGGAAAACGAGGTTTACATTAATTAGGTTCGTGCGAAAGCACGGGGGACCTCCCTCAAAGTACCGACACTGGCCTGGCTGAAAGATTGGCGAACTTGTAGTGTGTAATTAATCCCGGCTAGTCTTTCCTTTTAGGGTTTGAAGGAAGATTTGATAAAAAGCAGTGGGAGCCATCCTGATTAGATAAAATAATAACCAATCTATTCTTGAAAGAGCGCACGCTGAGTGTTTTCTTCTCTCTCTCTCTCCAGGTAGCGACCATATCACGCCTTAATCAAGATAATAATACGGATTATTGACCGAACCCGCTTGTTATACTGAGCTGGGGAACGTTGGTCCCGCTCCAATTTATAATTGTTATAAGACAGAGCAGGAAATTGGGGATTACCAGAATTCCCGTGCCGCCCAAACGAAGAGAGTGCATGATGATGCATCATCTTCGGGTGTGTTCATTACAGAGAACTGTTTCTCAGTATCCTTTACGTCCTGGGTATGTGATACCAGATCAGGATCCCAGATTTGTAATATGTTACATAGGGCTACAGAAAGGTGGAGAACTGAGAACGGGTGATAAGTTTCATGAGGCAGAAAACGGGGCAAGTGTTGCAGCCAAGTCTGTTGGTCACTGTCACCCTGTATTACAAATACATTGATTCTGAACGAATGTTATTAGATACCGAACCTGTTATGCAAAATCATATCTGTCTCTTTATTAGTAAAGAAACGATAAAATTTTGTATTGTTGGATAATGTTTTGAACATTTCCTATATCAAAAGTTGATCGGTTCAGGCACGTTATCTAAAAGCATTGATGTTCTAAATCAAACTACAGTTCTTAGTATACGGATCACATACAAGAGGAAGAGTTCAGAACTGAACGAATCCTTCTTGAGGCATTATAGACTAGGTCATATCAATGCGACCCGACTAGCTGAAGTTACATGTAGATGTATATTTAAATCAATTTGAATTTACATCTTATGAAACTTGCCAGTCATGTCACAAAGATAAGATGACCACAGCTCTGTTTATTGGAAACAGAGAAAGAGTTAGTAAACTCTTGGGACTGATACATGATGATGTATGTAAGGTCTCCTGTCTACACATGCCAGGACTGGTTCTTTATACTTCATTACGTTCTCTGATGATCTTTCGAGTTTCAGACCTATGTTCCTGTTGAAACACAAGTCCGAACCTTTTGAGATATTCACAGAATATAAGCGAGAAGTAGAGAACCAGAATAACGGGTATAAGTATTATGTCCTATGATGAGATCAAAGGAGGAGAATACTTGAGCACGGAAATCCTGGACTATTCCAAAGGAGAATGAGATTCTCTCTCAGCATTACTCCTCTGTATACACCATAGCACGATGGTATATCGGGGCGGAGCAGATACACCCTATTTGATATGGTGTGCTCTATGATGAGTACTACTGAGTTACCTATTTCTTTTTGGGAGTTATGCACTTGAGAAGATGCATACCTATTGAATAGGGTTCAAATCAAATCAGTTGCCTACCGCTTCATATGTGATATGGAAAGGGAAGAGCCCATATCTTAAGTTGGTTAAGATTTGGGGTTGTCCGGGCTATGTCTAAAAGCAAAATCCGGACAAGCTCGAGGCAAGGACTGTTATGTAGAACTGGAAATGTTCCATCTATACAAACTGCAGCTGATGATTTGAAAGAACCAAAGGATTCAATAGTTACCAATGAACCTCAGCCTCTCCGCCGATCTAGTAGGGTTCCTCACCCACCTGAGAGATACTTCGTTTTCTCTATGACAGTGGGAGCGAGGATTGCATCATGAGATGATGACCCAACTAGCTTCGAGCAGGCCATCGAGAGTAAGACTCTGTAAGAATGGCTGGATGTTTAGCGATCTGAGATGGAATCCTCATACACCAACAAAGTATGGACTTTGGTTGCTATATCTGAAGGGTTAAATCCCCATCAGGAGCAAGTATATCTTGAGAAGATTACTTGGTGTAGATGGAAAAGTTGAGACTTTCAAAGCTAGACTTGTTAAAAGTTTGCATAATTGACCAGATATGGATCATAATGAAACCTTTTTCTAAGGATCTATGCTTAAGTCCATCCAGATCCTACTTGTCACGGCTACATACCATGACTACGATATCTGGTGGTTGGGTGTCATGACTGCTTTTCTAAATAATGTTTTAGAAGAGTGCGTCTATAAGTACACAGCCAGAGGGCTTCATAGACAGTGGGAGCAGCGGAAACGTGTACAAGATGCTTTATAGGATAAAGCAGGCATCGCGGAGATGGAACGTCTGTTTTGATGTGTTAGTCAAAGAGTTTGACATCATCAAAATGGTAGATGAACCTTGTATGAACAAAAAGGTAGTAGGGAGTATGGTCACGATCCTCGTAGAGTACGTGGATGACATACTCTTGATAGGGAAGGAGTTTCCTATGCTACGCTCGATCAATCTCCGTTTATCACAATGATTCTCCATATAGGATCAAAATGATACCTCCTAAATCCTGGATTTTGGATCTATGAGATAGATCTAATTGGATGTTAGGATTCTCACTAGTTGTAGTGAGATGGTGTCAATCGATCCTGAGGAGAATCACTGGAAGGGTTCCAGGGTGATAAAGACGACTGAATGTCAGTCACAGGCATTGTCTTTACCCTCAGTAAAGGGACGGTATGTTGGAAGAGTTCCAAGCTAGATACCGTGGCATACTAGACAATTAAGGCTGGATACATCGCTACTTAGGATGCTACCAAAGAGGCAGTCTGGGTGTATATTGGTTCATGAGATGAACTTAGTTCCTACCATTGTGTGACGATGGAGTTGTGCCTTATGCCAAGGAACGTCCGTCCCATCAGTGATCCAGACATATTCTAAGGCAGTATCACTCGATCGAGGAGATGGTTGATCTCCAAGGAGATCGAGGTTTGGAGAGTAAATTCAGAGGACAACACAGCGGATCCACTCACAAAGGCCTGTTCCCAGAGAGAGACTTTTATGGGATGGTTGAGTATGAGATACTACAACCACTGCTACAGATGGCCCTAGTGCAAGTGGGAGATTGTTAGTTATATGTATGCCCTAGAGGCCATTACTGTACATTGGATGTATATTGTAGTGGATGCTGGGACATATATAGGGAAGACTTTCTTGCTCAATATGATAGTATGCTATCTGGTTGCTCTTTACCTTAACGTGTACACTGTTTGTCTCTCTGTTACATGTTGGTAAAGCCCTTAGGATGTGTACTTGACTACCTGGACTATGATGCGGATCATACTAGTGGGGACATGGTAGTCCATAAGTACATCCTTTAAAGTCCCTAGTCGTGGGTGTATCGAGACGGGGCATCGATATACCAGAGTAGACTAGCATGTACCTTCTCGACCCATACAGATGAGCGATGGATGATCCCATATCCATCGGTGTTTGACATCAGAGATGGTATACGGGTGCTCAGTAGAGACTGGGTACACTGGACGGACTCGCCGAGAACTCCCAGATGGTATTATACCTCACGTCAGATGGCAGTTCTCTGGTGACACTGGTACAGAGTAGTCTGTTGACCCGAGATCGTCATAGAGTCTTGTGTGGTTCCCACTGTGCTTTGATTTCCATCTTACCACGTCCAAGAGGGCGTGCAAAACGGTGGTTTTTGGGTACAGTCCCGAGTCACATGGAGGCAAAGAGCGATAGGAGGGGATTCGTCTCTCCCGGTATAGGGAGTTGATGTTGCGCTGTGTTCGATTGGCTATAACAGGAAATCCCTGGCCAGGGTTACTGAGATTTACTGGTAAGTGTTACCAGTAGTTTCTTGAATTGTTATAGACCTCATATCGACACGACTTATCGAGCTATTGGGGTCTGACGTTTACCACCCCTAGGCGAGATATGCGACATATCAGACGATCAGACCGGACTGTACGGTAGTGTTACTGGTGTTGGAGATAGTGCCCTCAGAGTCAATTATTGGATCACAGGCACGTGATTGCAATGATTGAGGGGAGGACCTATCCCGGTAGGACAGTCTTACTCGAGATGATAGTATGCTATCTGGTTTATCTTTATCATCGTGTACTGCTTTAGGTGACCTTACTAGTCGCTATTACACGTTGATAAAGCCCCTAGGATTCTTGCTTGACTTCCAGCAGTATGAGGGCGATCATATAAGTGGGAGCTGGGGTCTATAAGCACATCCTTAAATGGTCCCTAGTCGTGGGAGATTCGAGACAGGGCATCGTTTCTCCAAAGTAGACTAGTGTATACAGTCGAGACCCCGACGAGGGGCGGTGGCCGGTCTCACAAGCCACTGGTGTCAGTTGGTTCACCTAAGATGTATACAGGTGCTCATTGGGTTATGAGTACACCGGACAGGACTCGCCGGGAACCTGCTAGTTGGGCATATACCAGACGTCAGATAGCAGTTCCCAGGTGACATGTGTACAGGTTAGTTCATCGACCTGGGATCGTCATTTGTCTCGTGTGAGTTCCCACTGTACTTTGATTACTACCCTACCACGGCTCAAGGGAGTCGTGCAAACAGGTTTTAGTTGGGTACAGTCCCGAGCCACATGGAGGCAGTGAGCGGATCTGCAGGGGTTCGTCTCTCCCGGTATTGGGGGTGAGGTCGTGCTGTGTCTAGGAGAGCCAGAACATGAAAAGTCCTTGGCCAAGGCAGGAGATTTGCTGGTAGGTATTCCAGTAGTATCTCAGGGTGTTCTGGGCTACACTCCGACACGACTTGTACCGCTTTTGGGGGTCTGACTTTTACCAACCCCCTAGGCCCGCTATGCGATACTCATAGACGAACGGACCGGACTGTACGGATATTGTCACTGACAGGCTCAGTAGGGTGTCAGGATGAGTTCGCTCATCGACGTCCCTTTTGGTCAATAGCTGGTGGCCCGTCACGTATGGCTAATACCTCTGACGTGCTAGTGGTTAAATCCACAGCCATAGTATTGACGAGTCTTTAGAGTCTACCACACAGACAGTTACTCAAGTTTCGGGCGAAACGCTGTAGAGGCCGTATGGAGATATGGCAGGGTTCGATCAGATACGTGCGGTATTGCACGGATCGTGATCGGACAGTTTTTACTAGCCGGCTTTGGCTTAAGCCGGATACTAGTATTTGATAGTGTAGTTTTGTCTCTTTGCATTTGTGTTCAGTGGGAATACAAATGCGGGCATGTATTTGCAGTAGCGGGGTTTTCCTGTAATTTATTACGGGATCGGTTTTCTGGAGTTGCCAGTTTGCATTCCGTTCCGGCCGGTTTTCCTTTGTTCATTCGCGGCCGGATTTTTAATTGGAGGGGGTTATTTGCAATTTGCAAATAACTCATTTGTGGAGGGGTTTATTGTGATTTGTGGCTTCTTGTAATCATGAGATCCTTTTCTTGTCATCCTTTTGCATTTATGTGATGTTTTGGTGATAGGATTGAGTGGGATTGAATTTTGGAGATGGGTGTGACTTTTTCCTACACATTCATTTTCCCTTTTCCTCTCTTGAATAATTCATTCATTTGATACCACCATGAAATGTTTGGGCCGGCCACTAGTGAGGGATGAGGAGAGAGGTTTATTTTTTTGGTGGGAAAATTCCTTCATGGAAATTTCGTGGGCCCCCCTTTTGTAGTGTGTGTGTGTGCTGTTGATTTGAAAAGAGAAATTTCCTTTTACATGGTTTAATTTTTGTGCCCTTCTTCCCACTTAATTCTAGTGAGCATAAAAGCCTTTGGCCGAGCTCATTTCTTATAGGCTCCATTGATTTTTCTTGCAAGCATCCATGGAAAATTCCTATGTAAAATTCCTCCAACATGGCAACCTCTTAAACCCCAAAGAGACAAGTTTACTACACTATTCTATAGCAAGTCTTGGACGCGTCGGCTAGCCAACTTCGCGCCCGAGTTGCCTCGGTCAAGAGGCGGGAGCCCGTAAAAGATTCCGGCTACGTGGTGCCCTTTCCGACGAGCGAGGAGGTGACGGAGATTCCGCGTGAGATCGGAGTGGAGATGAAGACCGGAGGACTCGGATCGCTTGGTATACTTCTCTACTCTTTTCTTGTTTGCTAGCTAGCTAGGTTAATGGCCCGATCCGGGTAAAAAGTCCGCGGTGGTGCCGTTTTGCAAAGTTCGCAAAGTTTTTGTTTTCCGCGTTTCCGGCGTCGGATCGACGGCCGGGGCGCCCCCGCGGGCTTACAATGGTATCAGAGCCACGCCATTAACTTACCCTAGCTTGCTCTAGCGCGTTTAGAACCCGATCGAACAAAATCCCCAAAAACCGTATTTTTGTGTACATGTGTTCTCTGTTAAAATTTTTTGAGCTCCTAAAATTTTTCTGGTGATTTCAGAGACATGTAACATAAATTATAAGAATTCTGGGAAAATACGATCCACTGATTCCTCACTTCGACCGCGGAAGCGCGGCCTAACCCCTGGTTTGGCCGCGCTTGCGCGGCGGAAAGGAGGAATCGTGGCACCATATTTTCCCAGTAAGCTTATGAGTAGGAAATAGGGTATTTGGGACATTTTCTTTGGGCCCAGATTTTCTGTAAGTGCTACAGTAGTGTGTGGGGCCCACTTTGATAAATTTGTTCGATCGGATATTTTAAACATGCTAGTTCACAGTTTTTACATTATATCTGCGACCGTGAATGTCACTCGATCGGTAAATCCCGTCTAACTGCTATAGCCCGGTTAGACGGATTTGCGAACGTGATTTTCACGTTGATGTTCTGTGATTGTACTGTGTTGTTGCGGATCGGTCGTGGAGGATAGCCTGGTTGCAGTGGTAGTACAATTTTGTTGTATTATGTACATTTGATATTGCGGGGCGAGCGTCCGACATGTGGACTGCCGTCACTGCCAGTTTGTATTATTATTTTGGGGCACGACCTGGTTGCGGTCGATGTACCCGTTGTGTGTATATTTTACTTTCTGTACTAGGATTACCCCGCGGAGGGGTGCACGGATAGCCGGATTCTAGAGGGCAACAAGCCCGCATCTCATGGCATTGAGACGGAGGGGGCTTCACTCTAGAATTGGCGGGCTATTCGCCGCACTCGTAGGGGGTATAGGGTTGACCCAGGAGGGGTGCCCAAGTTACCGGATTCCGTGAAGTGCTGGGTGGTCCATTCACGTTGCTGAAGGGGGCTGCCTCGCTTCAGGTTTTGGCGGGTAACTTGCCGCGCCCGTAGGGGTCTAGGATTTCATTGCACAGGCTATCCACACGACCAGGGGAACGTCGGGTTTCAGCGGCTCTGTGAAACCTGGGGATCCCAGATATCTGTATTGATCTGTGTTGCTATACATTTCTGTGTTGCTTTTTATCACGCCTTGAGCGAAAATTATATATTGTATATATATTTATAGATGTTGTATATGTTTTTCATCCGCGCTAGTCCAGTCCCCGCTCTGCCGTTAGTTAGCTAACCTAACGGGTGATGACGGGACCCAGTGGCGAATGCGGATGGCATATACGTACGTCAGTATATTTTCGTTCTTTGTGGTGTGATCAATTGATGGGACTGCGTTGATTCGGATCAATGCAAGTTAAAACAAACCTAATCTGATGTTGTTGGAACACTTTTTCAAAAAGCTGTTATTGCAAAGGCGTTCTCTTTTGTTTTGCATAGTGGTATTCATTTGGAATATCCTGCTCCTCAGTCGACGAGGCAAGGGCCGAGATCCCTTCACCGGGAGTGACCCCTTGGACAAAAGTTTGCGTCAGGGCATTAACTTCACTATAGCCGATTGCTTTTGCTTTGCATCGTGGTATTCAGTTGGAATATCCTGCACCTCATTCTACGGGGAAAGAGCCGAGATCCCTTCACCGGGAGTGACCTCTTTAGCAAAGGTTGTCGTCACTATATTTTTATAAAGCTATCCGTTCCTTCAACGATATCAAGTTCATTACGTTAAAGGTTTTCGCCAGAAACCATTCGTAGCCCTCCGTCATTTCAGTTAAATATTCGGTAGTATTCAAGCTATGTATTTTGACCTCACGCCAAGGCATAGTGTTTGGTAGCTGCCGGGTATTTATCTGTTGCATAGATAGATGCGTTGGTTTGGGACAGTCGTACTACTATTTTGGCCTACATCAAGGGTATGTACGGATGGGTTCAAATTAACCAGGATAATGACGGGTAGAACTTGACATGTGACTTATGATATTTTGACCTCACGCCAAGGTCATAAGAGCATGGGGTAGAAATCACATCGGGAGTTTCAAAAGTACTGAAACTTGCCAGATATGCGCATACCTTCTGGAGTGTGATAACGTGAGCGGATTCCGTCACGTTATCATGCGATGAGAGTTGGATCCCGATTCCCACTGATGAGTTGGTTTACTCCTCGGGTGATCCCGGCTAATTCTTCTTTCAGGTTTGGAGAAGAATTTGACGTTACAGTGGGAGGTTTCCAGATTAGATAAATTGGTAACCATTCTGATCTAGGTTAGAGTGCACGCTGAGTGTTTCTTTTCTCTCTCTCTTTGGCAGCGACCATTGACCCGACCCTAGACTATGACTCAGTGACCAAGTTGACCGAACCTACTTAACACAGGCTTTTGGATTATCAGAGTTGCAGACCTCATTGCCACTCCTACTTTTACCCTTTTCTCTAGGACACCCCGCATTACTGCGAACGTCCACTTCCATTGGACAAAACCATCGTATGGTTATATACGAACTCGAAGGACTTCGAGGATGGTTTCCGGTTCTGGAGAAAACGAATAGGACTATTCAGTTGTCTTTTCTTTTCACCTTCTCTCAGGTTGCGAGTACTCCTTGGTTTAGGAGTAGTACACCTATTACGCAAATTGGATAGTCTTCTTCCAGACCCTAGGCTGGTGCCGACCGGTAGGGAATGAAGAAAGTCAGTTAGCCTAAACGGTGTACAGAAGGTATTAAGTTCAGACAAAGCAAGGGATTAGTAAGAGGGCCAAGTAAATTGCGACTGCTATTCACGACCAAACCATATACTTCTTTGTCAATCCTAAATCACCTATGAATTAAGTACATTCGGTTGTCTTTTATCCTCACCTTCTCTCGCATTGCGAGTGCTCCTCGGATTAGGACAGTACACCCATTATGCTTTTTGGATAGTCTTCTTCCAAACCATAGGCTGGTGCCGAACGGTAGGGAAGGAAGAAAACCATTTGGCCTAAAGGGGTGTACAGAAGGTAATGACTAAAGACATATAAAGGGATTTGGAGAGGTGGCAAAGAATTATACAGTTATAGTTGTGAATCTGGATAATGGAAGAGGCATTACTAGGAATACCAGCATACCCCATCGAAACATTTCAATGTTTCAGTTTCACTGTGTACTGTTAAAAGAAAACTGATTTCCCGATTAGACACTTACTCCAGGGTATGTATTTACCAGGTTGGATTCTCACATCTGTATGGTTTTACAGATGATGAGTGGGAGTAAGTTATTGGGAATTAGGTGACCCTCCTCATTATATCGGGATTCGTTGGAATTGGTGATATTTGAGGAAGCCACCTGGGTTGTTTGCCGGTCGGCAAATATTTGGTTTTGAATATCCGTTGCTGTGCACCAATTTCAAATTGATATATCTGTACGTCTATTTTTATAGAGTGAGATATACTTTTTGAAATTATGTCTATGACATTTACCTATATCTGTGGATGGTTAGGTAAGGAGTATTGAACAACGGTGTACTTCTGAACCAAAAGTACAGTTTTCAACCTACGACACACAGTGAATGAGTTGTTAGACTCAGCGGACTTATACAGAGTATTGTATATTGTCCAGTGTCCATTAGGACAGAGGGGTTGGTCCTCGTACTATATTCTGTTTACTTTTAACTCCTCTAGTTCTTAGACATGTGTTTCGTAGAAACACAGGGTCTAAGTTTTGAGGAGTTATAGGTATAAGAATACAGTAGAGAACCAGGTATCGCAAGTATCGGGATTCTTCAAGGTGATCGAAGATATAGATACTTGTGTATGGTATTCAGTTGATAGTAATGATTAAGAGAACTTGCTTCTCTTTCAGGTTACTCATAATTGGAAGTACTCCTAAGTTGAGTAACGCCGATCGGCCTCTCTTCCATTTAGTTGACATGCACTGGAGACAGCTGCATGATTTGAATCTGGTTCAATTAAATCAGTGCCTCTGGTTCTTGGATATAGAACAGTTCATATCTTGACATTGTTAAGATACGGGGAGTTGTCCGGCTTATGCTTAAAACCAGACACTGGACAACTCAAGGCACGTTTCAGTAGTGGCTGTTTGTGGGTTGACCCGGGCTATGACGAGGGTTGATTTTCTACCATCTGGAAGATCAATAGTGATATTGTTCTAGACTCGCCACAGTTTTATTAAAAGTGGATTTTTTCAGAAAACAGAAGTGGGAGTATGGTAGAACTGGAAGTGATTCCAGAACCGCAAACGATTACTGAAGATTTGATAAGAACCTAAAGATTCAATCTGGTTTGACATTCCATTGGCCACTCCGCAGATATGGTGGGTAACCTCAGGCACCCGAGAGGTACTTCGGTATGCTCAAGGACGGTGGCAGGGAGGTTCTTGTTTACCCAGACTTGCCATTGCTGTTGTTCTAGGCTGCGAGACCCGGCGGGAGGATGAGTATAGCGTCGTTCTAAACTGGCTTTAGAAGTGCACGTCTATATGACTCTGCCAGAGGGTTGTCGTAGTCAGTGGGAGCAGCGGAAGCATTGGTGGACATCAAGCTTATGTCTATTTATAGACTAAAGCAGATATAGCGGAGATAGATCATCTATTTCTGATGTGACAGTCATAGGTTTGACTTCATCAGAATAGGGGATGGATCTGTTAAGAAGGTAGTAGGGTGTGATGTCCTGGTATTTGATGACATACACAGAGTAGGAAGTGATATTCCTATACTACGATCGGTTATACTTTGGTCGTCACACAGTAGTTTCTCCACATAGGAATTGGATCTTATATCAGACATTCTGGTAACTAGATCTATGGTTTTAGATCTAGATTTGGGTGGTTTCCCAATCAGGGTACTTTGACAGCATTCTATAAGTATTTAGAATGGACGACTCCTGGCACGGTAGTGTACCTGCAGGTAATGGAGTCACCCTCTCTAAAGGTGTCTTACAGACTAACGGGAGAGGGATACGCATGATTGACAGATCACTTGCTTAGGCAATTGAGTCAATCATGAGATGTCAAGTACCACACCAGATGTTGTTCTTGCAGTAGGTGCAATAAGTTGATATTGATCCTGTTAGTTATATGTATGCCCTAGAGGCCATTACTATACATAGGATGTATATTGTAGTGGATGCTGGGACATATATAGGGATGACTTTCTTGCTCGACATGATAATATGCTATCTGGTTGAACTTTACCTTAACGTGTATACTGATTGTCTCTCTGTTACATGTTGGTAAAGCCCTTAGGATCTGTACTTGACTACCTGGACTATGATGCGGATCATACTAGTGGGGACATGGTAGTCTATAAGTACATCCTTCACAGTCCCTAGTCGAGGGTGTATCGAGACGGGGCATCGATATACCAGAGTAGACTAGCGTGTACCTTCTCGACCCATACAGATGGGCGATGGATGATCCCATATCCATCGGTGTTTGACATCAGAGGAGATATACGGGTGCTCAGTAGAGACTGGGTACACTGGACGGACTCGCCGAGAACTCCCAGATGGTATTATACCTCACGTCAGATGGCAGTTCTCTGGTGACACTGGTACAGAGTAGTCTGTTGACCCGAGATCGTCATAGAGTCTTGTGTGGTTCCCACTGTGCTTTGATTTCCATCTTACCACGTCCAAGAGGGCGTGCAAAACGGTGGTTTTTGGGTACAGTCCCGAGTCACATGGAGGCAATGAGCGATAGGAGGGGAGTCGTCTCTCCCGGTATATGGGGGTTGATGTTGCGCTGTGTTCGATTGGCTATAACAGGAAATCCCTGGCCAGGGTTGCAGAGATTTACTGGTAAGTGTTACCAGTAGTTTCTCGAACAGTTATAGACCTCATATCGACACGACTTATTGAGCTATTGGGGTCTGACGTATACCACCCCTAGGCGAGATATGCGACATATCAGACGATCAGACCGGACTGTACGGTAGTGTTACTGGTCGGATTCACTGGAGTGTGAGCGGGCTTGCTCGTCGATCTTCAGATCGCTCAATACCCGGGTGGCCGTTACGTTTAGCAGACCGCTTGCGGCTTGTGGATGTTTGATATGATCATCATCTGCTGCCGGCGTATTGACGAGTCTTTAGAGTCCTACACAGAGGTTTCCTGGCTCAAGCGAAACGAAATAGGAGCGCATATGAGATATGTGCGGGACCGAGAATAATACGGTATGTGATACTGTATTCGATTCTCGCGATGTGACATTGATCGGTTATATGCGATATAGCCAGGTTATCGGATCAAGTGTTGATTCGATAAGTTGTTGCTAATGATACCAGTCGGTTATGTGCGTCATGACCGGATCATTGAATCAAGTGTTGATTTAATGATTTAATGCATAATTGTATATTTGATATATTACTTTGCATTAACTAGTATCGGTTCACTTTAAAATGGATTTTCTCACTCGGGTGTGCGCATTGCATATGCGATATGATTTGTGCACTTGCTTGTATCATATTTGATGATACATGCATGTTTGTGTGTAGGTTTAGTCTAAACCTTAGTTAAGTAAATGGTTAGGGTTATGTTTAATTAATTTATTCATTTATTAATTTATTTATTGCATTTTTGGCAAAAGGGAAAATGGTGGTGCTTTTTGTTTCTATCTTGAAGTTTCATGAAGTGTTGAAAAGTCCACCATTTTTGTTTCTTGCCTAACCTAACCATTCACCTAACTAAGGTTTGCTCTCTACACATAACCATGGTTATGTTATGATAAGAATAAGATTATTATTCTTTCATAATTAACTTATCATATTTCTTTTCTTCTTCTTCTTCCTTGACTTCAAGAAGAAAAGCTTCACCTCCATCAATGGTGATTGTTGGAAAAGAGTGAGAAATCCAATTCTAAAGTTAACCCACTTCCTATTTCTTCATCCTCTACCTCTTGCCAAGTAGTAGAGTGTGTTCTCTTCACAAGTTTCATGACTTGGTGAAGTGAGAGCTTGATCTTGCGATGCTTCGACGTAGATCATCTTCGGCATGGACATCGACGACCTAGCTTGCCCATTCTCCGACGAAGCCGACTCTAGAGCCCGGATTTGATTTGGACAGCGGAGACGACCTCGTTGCGGAGCTATGGAGGTGGAGCACCGGATCTACAAATGTTGTATTTCCGTTTTCTCATTAGTTAACTGTTAACTAGTTCTTTGTTCGCCTAGACTTCTAGCAAACGATCCGTAGTTTAGGGTTTGTAGGCACCATAATTTTTGAAATTGCCATGGTTGATGGCTTGGGAGACCTCACTAGTGTGCCTAGGAACCCTACAGTGGTATCAGAGCCTAGCTAGAGCCTTAGGCGAAGTCCAGACGGAAATTGAAGTCCGAACGAACCCGAAACCCCGAACCAATATTGCTCTCTGTACAATTTTTAAATTCTGGGATTTTTCAACATTAAAAATATTCAGAAACATAAGCAGGCAATTCTAAGAAATACTGTAAAATTCGTGCACACAATTCCTACAGTGCTCCGCGCTTCCGCGGCACAAGCTTGTCTTGTGCGGCGTAAGCGCGGCCATTTTGTCGTCTTGTGCCACTTGTCTTCTACAGTAATTCCTATGGTACTGTTCTGGTATTCCTGGATATTTTTAATATATTTTCAAGAGTTGATTTTTCTGAGTTGATTTGGGGATTCGGAATTTCGATCGGGATATCAAATTTTGTCTGTGTGGCTTTCCGGATAAATTTTAGAATATGTTAAAAAGTTCGACCGGATATAAATACCCAACTTTTCCCCTGTCGGGAAATTTCCAAGTGTTGGATTTTTCCGTAGTTTAACGACGTTCTAAGTAGTGCAAGTAACGCGATGGTCCCTCTAGAAGACACAAACCTTAACTCGATTATGTGACCGTCTTGAACTGCCCTTTGAACCTTCGGGTTTGGGGCAGTACGGCGTGCCACATGTGAGGCGTTGGCTTGACCCTTCTACGGTTGGATCGTTGGTACTGAGGCACGAACGGAATGTTGTTAGACTTGTTTCATGTGTTGATCTGTTTCGGGAAAACTTGGGTGTTCGATTGTTCGATCGAAAAGTTTAACATTTTCTGTTTATCTGGAATGGGATACAATAATTGGAATTCACAATAGTTATGAGATAACTAAATGAATGTTATAAACGTAGCAATTTAGTCTCACTTGATCGGTTGCCACGGAATTTTGATGTGATCAAAAGTCCGTCGCAATCACGTAGCGTACGCGGATACTCGCCGGGTAAACTTAATAGACAGCCTCACTCCATAGCCCCGACCAAGTGACTGTAGGAGAACCCCGTCGCCGAAAGCATCCGTCCGGGTGCTCGCGGTAGCGGTGTTCCGCCTTGGTGCACTTCGTCGCCGGTATCGGGGGTGCAGCCGTCTACTGAAGTTTGCGACGAGCATTCGATCAGGATGTCGCGAATCTTGTTGAATTACCCGACTTGATATTGAAAAGTGTTTTCGATAATGAGACTAAAATGCGGGGTTTATAATTGTTAGGCATGTGATGTCTAAAGAATTCATTTGGTCAGGCATGCGATGTCTGAAGAGATTGCGGATTCCAACTGTTGTAGTTTTACACTTTCTTTTCTGTGACCGTAAGTGTAATATGTGATATCGCCGGTTTCGTTGCTATACATCAACGACAATTGGGATGCGCATATTTACTTACGTTGATGACATGTGATGTTATGTGTTGCTGGATATGTTATATTGGATCGTCGTGATTGAATAGCCGGGGGGTTTTTATGTGAGATGAGTGTTTTTCATTTTCATTCATGTAAAAACTTGTATGTAATATTCTTTTATTGGGGCGCTTCCAGGTTGCGGGAGTGTCACCGTTTGTATATTATTTACTTTTCCGCACTAGGATAGACCCAAGGAGGGGAGCACAAGTAACCGGGTTCTGGAGTCCAGTGGGAGACCAACTCGAGGAGTCGAGTCCGGGTCTCCTAACTCCAGAATTGGTAGGGTTGCTTGCCGCTCTCGTAGGGGTCTAGGGGTGTGGGTTTGGCTATTCATCACGACCGTGGAATCCGTGTTTTATACTGGCTCGTATTGAAAACACGGACGTCCTAGTATATCCAATATTTCATATGTTTATTCTGCTGCGATATCTGTGATGAGATCATGTGATACTCTGTGATGGATATAGTATATAGTATATATGATATATTATATAGACGTTACTTATGTTTTACACTCACGCTAGCCCTGCCCCGCTCTGCCGTTAGTTACCTAACCTAACGGTGCACGAGGGGACATCGAGGCGAATGCGGATGGCATAAGTGTACGTCGTATTTATCTGTGATGATTAGGTACTTAAATGATGGGACTTCATTAATGTGATTAATGAATTAAAAGAAACCTAAGATGTTGTAGAATCGAATTTCAAAATAAAACAGGTAGCTACAGTTCTTGCTTTGCACAGCGGTATATGTGATATATCCTGCACCTTATTCGATGAGGAAAGGACCGAGATCCCTTCACCGGGAGTGACTCCTTTAGCAATAACTGGCAGATGCTACACACTCGGTTTGTCTTTTGTTCGCTTTTAAGTGTTTTTGCTTTGCACAGTGATATATGTGATATATCCCGCACCTCATTCGACGAGGAAAGGACCGACGATCCCTTCACCGGGAGTGACTCCTTTAGCAAAACAAGAAAAGCCTCAAAAGCACTCCATTTCAAAATTCATTCAATCCTACAACGATATCAAGTTCATTACGCAATAGGTTTTCATAAAAACCTGTCGTAGCCCTCCGTCATTTCAGATAAGTGCTGTTTAGTATTCGTGCTGCGTTTGTTGACCTCCGTCAAGGCGCAGTGTGCGGTAGCTAACCAGTATTTATCTGCTTATGCATATGATGCAGATTGAGTTAGGGTAGTCGTGCGGCCTTGTTGACCTCCGTCAAGGGTCGTGCGGGTGGGTTTAATTCGATCAAGAAATGACGGGTTGAACTTGACTAGTAGCCTATGGTTTGTTGACCTCCGTCAAGGTCATAGGGTGCTAGGGGCAAAAACATTATCGGGAATTTCAAGTGTTGAAATTTGCAATGAGATTGCATACCTTCTATGAGATAGTTGGATCCCGATACCCGCTGCGAGTAAGTGTTACTCCTGGGAGAGTTTTATACATTACAATTAGCCGATCAAGTAGGTGTCTAGAAAGGTGTCAACGGGGTTACGCCTCTGGGAAAACGAGGTTTACATTAATTAGGTTCGTGCGAAAGCACGGGGGACCTCCCTCAAAGTACCGACACTGGCCTGGCTGAAAGATTGGCGAACTTGTAGTGTGTAATTAATCCCGGCTAGTCTTTCCTTTTTGGGTTTGAAGGAAGATTTGATAAAAAGCAGTGGGAGTCATCCTGATTAGATAAAATAATAACCAATCTATTCTTGACAGAGCGCACGCTGAGTGTTTTCTTCTCTCTCTCTCCTGGTAGCGACCATATCACGCCTTAATCAAGATAATAATACGGAATATTGACCGAACCCGCTTGTTATACAGAGCTGGGGAACGTTGGTCCCGCTCCAACTTATAATTGTTATAAGACAGAGCAGGGAATTGGGGATTACCAGAATTCCCGTGCCGCCCAAACGAAGAGAGTGCATGCTGATGCATCATCTTCGGGTGTGTTCATTACAGAGAACTGTTTCTCAGTATCCTTTACGTCCTGGGTATGTGATACCAGATCAGAATCCCAGATATGTAATCTGTTACATAGGGCTACAGAAAGGTAGAGAACTGAGAACGGGTGATGAGTTTCATGAGGCAGAAAACGGGGCAAGTGTTGCAGCCAAGTCTGTCGGTCACTGTCACCCTGTATTACAATACATTGATTCTGAACGAATGTTATTAGATACCGAACCTGATATACAAAATCATATCTGTCTCTTTATTAGTAAAGAAACGGTAAAATTTTGTATAGTTGGATAATGTTTTGAACATTTCCTATATCAAAAGTTGATCGCTTCAGGCACGTTATCTAAAAGCATTAATGTTCTAAATCAAACTACAGTTCTTACTATATGGAACACACACAAGAGGAAGAGTTCAGAAATGAACGGATTCTTCTTGAGGTATTGTAGACTAGGTCAGATCAATGTGACCCGACTAGCTAGAGTTACATATAGATGCATATTTAAATCAGTTTGAATTTA
The DNA here is from genome assembly GCA_030015575.1 of Agapanthus africanus. Classification (NCBI taxonomy): domain Eukaryota; kingdom Viridiplantae; phylum Streptophyta; class Magnoliopsida; order Asparagales; family Amaryllidaceae; genus Agapanthus; species Agapanthus africanus. The sequence continues at coordinate 333,861,672 of JASDDO010000018.1, read as the reverse complement.
CATCTTGTGAAACTCGCCAGTCATGTCACAAAGATAAGATGACCACAGCTCTGTTTATTGGAAACAGAGAAAGAGTTAGTAAACTCTTGGGATTGATACATGCTGATGTATGTAAGGTCCCCTGTCTACACATGCCAGGACTGGTTCTTTATACTTCGTTATATTCTCTGATAATCTCTCAAGATTCAGTCATATGTTCCTGTTGAAACATGAGTCCGAACCTTTTGAGATATTCACAGAATATAAGTTAGAAGTAGAGAACCAGAATACAGGTATAAGTATTATGTCCTTTGATGAGATCAAGGAGGAGAATACTTGAGCACGGAAATACTGGACTATTCTAAAGGAGAATGAGATTCTCTCTCAGCATTACTCCTCCGAATACACCATAGCACGATGGTATATCGGGGCGGAGCAGATACACCCTATGTGATAAGGTGTGCTCTATGATGAGTAATACTGAGTTACCTTTTTCCTTTTGGGTGTTATGCACTTGAGAAGCTGCATACCTATTGAATAGGGTTCGAATCAAATTAGTTGCCTACCATTTCATATGTGATATGGAAAGGGAAGAGCCCATGTCTTAAGCCAGTTAAGATTTGGATTTGTCCGGCCTATGTCTAAAAGCAAAATCCGGACAAGCTCGAGGCAAGGTCAGTTATGTACAACTGGAAAGGTTCCAGCTATACAAACTACAGCTGATGATTTGATAGAACCAAAGTATTCAGTAGAAACCAACGAACCTCAGCCTCTCCGCCGATCTAGTAGGGTTCCTCACCCACCTGAGAGATACTTCTGTTTCTCTATGACAGTGGGAGCGAGGATTGCATCATGAGATGATGACCCAACTAGTTTCGAGCTGGCCATCAAGAGTGAGACTCTGTAAGAATGGCTGGATGCTTAGTGATCTGAGATGGAATCCTTATACACCAGCAAAGTATGGACTTTAGCTGCAAGATCTGAAGGGTTAAATCCCCATCAGGATCAAGTATATCTTGAGAAGATTACTTGGTGTACATGGAAGAGTTGAGACTTTCAAAGCTAGATTTGTTAAAAGTTTGCATCATTTACCAGGCGTGGATTATGATGAAACCTTTTCAAGGATCTATGCTTAAGTCCATCCAGATCCTACTTACCACGGCTACATACCATGACTACGATATCTGGTTGTTGGGTGTCTTGACTGCTTTTCTAAATGATGATTTAGAAGAGTGCGTCTGTAAGTACACAGCCAGAGGGCTTCGTAGACAGTGGGAGCAGCGGAAACGTGTGCAAGATGCTTTATAGGATAAAGCAGGCATCGCGGAGTTGGAACGTCTGTTTTGATAAAGTAGTCAAAGAGTTTGACATCATCAAAATGGTAGATGAACCTTGTATAAACAAAAAGGTAGTAGGGAGTATGGTGACGATCCTCGTAGAGTACGTGGATGACATACTCTTGATAGGGAAGGAGTTTCCTATGCTATGCTCGATCAATCTCCGCTTATCACAATGATTCTCCACTTAGGATCAAAGTGATACCTACTAAATCCTGGATTTTGGATCTATGAGATAGATCTAAATGGATGTTAGGATACTCACTAGATGTAGTGAGATGGTGTCAATCGATCCTGAGGAGAATCACTGGAAGTGTTCCAGGGTGATAAAGACGACTGAGTGTCAGTCGCAGGCATTGTCTTTACCCTCAGTAAAGGGACGGTATGTTGGAAGAGTTCCAAGCTAGATACCGTGACATACTAGACGATAAAGGCACGATACATCGCTACTTAAGATGCTACCAAAGAGGCTGTTTGGGTGTATATAGGTTCATGAGATGAACTACGTTCCTACCATTGTGAGACAATGGAGTTGTGGCTCATGCCAAGGAACGACGGTCCCATCAGTGATCCAGACTTATTCTAAGGCAGCATCGCCTGATCATGGAGATGGTTGATCTCCAGGGAGATCGAGGTTTGGAGAGTAGATTCTGAGGACAACACAGCGGATCTACTCACAAAGGCCTGTTCCCAGAGAGAGACTTTTATGGGATGGTTGAGTATGAGATACTGCAACCACTGCTACAGATGGCCCTAGTGCAAGTGGGAGATTGTTAGTTATATGTATGCCCTAGAGGCCATTACTATACATAGGATGTATATTGTAGTGGATGCTGGGACATATATAGGGATGACTTTCTTGCTCGACATGATAGTATGCTATCTGGTTGAACTTTACCTTAACGTGTATACTGATTGTCTCTCTGTTACATGTTGGTAAAGCCCTTAGGATCTGTACTTGACTACCTGGACTATGATGCGGATCATACTAGTGGGGACATGGTAGTCTATAAGTACATCCTTCACAGTCCCTAGTCGAGGGTGTATCGAGACGGGGCATCGATATACCAGAGTAGACTAGCGTGTACCTTCTCGACCCATACAGATGGGCGATGGATGATCCCATATCCATCGGTGTTTGACATCAGAGGAGATATACGGGTGCTCAGTAGAGACTGGGTACACTGGACGGACTCGCCGAGAACTCCCAGATGGTATTATACCTCACGTCAGATGGCAGTTCTCTGGTGACACTGGTACAGAGTAGTCTGTTGACCCGAGATCGTCATAGAGTCTTGTGTGGTTCCCACTGTGCTTTGATTTCCATCTTACCACGTCCAAGAGGGCGTGCAAAACGGTGGTTTTTGGGTACAGTCCCGAGTCACATGGAGGCAATGAGCGATAGGAGGGGAGTCGTCTCTCCCGGTATATGGGGGTTGATGTTGCGCTGTGTTCGATTGGCTATAACAGGAAATCCCTGGCCAGGGTTGCAGAGATTTACTGGTAAGTGTTACCAGTAGTTTCTCGAACAGTTATAGACCTCATATCGACACGACTTATTGAGCTATTGGGGTCTGACGTATACCACCCCTAGGCGAGATATGCGACATATCAGACGATCAGACCGGACTGTACGGTAGTGTTACTGGTCGGATTCACTGGAGTGTGAGCGGGCTTGCTCGTCGATCTTCAGATCGCTCAATACCCGGGTGGCCGTTACGTTTAGCAGACCGCTTGCGGCTTGTGGATGTTTGATATGATCATCATCTGCTGCCGGCGTATTGACGAGTCTTTAGAGTCCTACACAGAGGTTTCCTGGCTCAAGCGAAACGAAATAGGAGCGCATATGAGATATGTGCGGGACCGAGAATAATACGGTATGTGATACTGTATTCGATTCTCGCGATGTGACATTGATCGGTTATATACGATATAGCCGGGTTATCGGATCAAGTGTTGATTCGATAAGTTGTTGCTAATGATACCAGTCGGTTATGTGCGTCATGACCGGATCATTGAATCAAGTGTTGATTTAATGATTTAATGCATAATTGTATATTTGATATATTACTTTGCATTAACTAGTATCGGTTCACTTTAAAATGGATTTTCTCACTCGGGTGTGCGCATTGCATATGCGATATGATTTGTGCACTTGCTTGTATCATATTTGATGATACATGCATGTTTGTGTGTAGGTTTAGTCTAAACCTTAGTTAAGTAAATGGTTAGGGTTATGTTTAATTAATTTATTCATTTATTAATTTATTTATTGCATTTTTGGCAAAAGGGAAAATGGTGGTGCTTTTTGTTTCTATCTTGAAGTTTCATGAAGTGTTGAAAAGTCCACCATTTTTGTTTCTTGCCTAACCTAACCATTCACCTAACTAAGGTTTGCTCTCTACACATAACCATGGTTATGTTATGATAAGAATAAGATTATTATTCTTTCATAATTAACTTATCATATTTCTTTTCTTCTTCTTCTTCCTTGACTTCAAGAAGAAAAGCTTCACCTCCATCAATGGTGATTGTTGGAAAAGAGTGAGAAATCCAATTCTAAAGTTAACCCACTTCCTATTTCTTCATCCTCTACCTCTTGCCAAGTAGTAGAGTGTGTTCTCTTCACAAGTTTCATGACTTGGTGAAGTGAGAGCTTGATCTTGCGATGCTTCGACGTAGATCATCTTCGGCATGGACATCGACGACCTAGCTTGCCCATTCTCCGACGAAGCCGACTCTAGAGCCCGGATTTGATTTGGACAGTGGAGACGACCTCGTTGCGGAGCTATGGAGGTGGAGCACCGGATCTACAAAGGTTGTATTTCCGTTTTCTCATTAGTTAACTGTTAACTAGTTCTTTGTTCGCCTAGACTTCTAGCAAACGATCCGTAGTTTAGGGTTTGTAGGCACCATAATTTTTGAAATTGCCATGGTTGATGGCTTGGGAGACCTCACTAGTGTGCCTAGGAACCCTACAGATCCAATCCTGGAGAAACAGTCGGAAGCAGTTTTAGAACATAAGTGAATGTTCTAGGGATATGATAACGGCAGTCTTCTTCGGGAGACAGTTATCATTCCAGGCTTCCAAGGTGACATGGATGGCAGAGTGGCTGTCAGAATTATAGTTTTCCCTCTGACGAGGGGCAGTATTTTGGGCAGTTGGTCCAGGTGGATACTGAGGGAAGGCATGGCGCAGGACACTGATTAAGTTCAGTTGTCGATACAGTCTAAGAAGTTTGGATTTGGAGTTCACTTATGAGCTAGGTCCCATCAGACATCCAGACATTCTAAGACAGGTATTGCTCATTTCGGGAGATGGCTTTCTCCGCGAACTTGAGATTTAGAGAGACATAGAAAGAAACATCAAAGCGGATCCACTCACTGAGGCTATTCCTCGAACGCAAAAGTTTCGCAAACGAGCTTTGTGAGACTGACTAGTAGAGGAGTTGGGTGTTCGGTATCACACGGGCTGTGAGTATGCGATATCGCAATAATTAGCCTCGAGCGCAAGTGGGAGATTGTTGGAGATAGTGCCCTCAGAGTCAATTATTGGATCACAGGCACGCGATTGCAATGATTGAGGGGAGGACCTATCCCGGTAGGACAGTCTTACTCGAGATGATAGTATGCTATCTGGTTTCTCTTTATCATCGTGTACTGCTTTAGGTGACCTTACGAGTCGCTATTACACGTTGATAAAGCCCCTAGGATTCTTGCTTGACTTCCAGCAGTATGAGGGCGATCATATAAGTGGGAGCTGGGGTCTATAAGCACATCCTTAAATGGTCCCTAGTCGTGGGAGATTCGAGACAGGGCATCGTTTCTCCAAAGTAGACTAGTGTATACAGTCGAGACCCCGACGAGGGGCGGTGGCCGGTCTCACAAGCCACTGGTGTCAGTTGGTTCACCTAAGATGTATACAGGTGCTCATTGGGTTATGAGTACACCGGACAGGACTCGCCGGGAACCTGCTAGTTGGGCATATACCAGACGTCAGATAGCAGTTCCCAGGTGACATGTGTACAGGTTAGTTCATCGACCTGGGATCGTCATTTGTCTCGTGTGAGTTCCCACTGTACTTTGATTACTACCCTACCACGGCTCAAGGGAGTCGTGCAAACAGGTTTTAGTTGGGTACAGTCCCGAGCCACATGGAGGCAGTGAGCGGATCTGCAGGGGTTCGTCTCTCCCGGTATTGGGGGTGAGGTCGTGCTGTGTCTAGGAGAGCCAGAACATGAAAAGTCCTTGGCCAAGGCAGGAGATTTGCTGGTAGGTATTCCAGTAGTATCTCAGGGTGTTCTGGGCTACACTCCGACACGACTTGTACCTCTTTTGGGGGTCTGACTTTTACCAACCCCCTAGGCCCGCCATGCGATACTCATAGACGAACGGACCGGACTGTACGGATATTGTCACTGACAGGCTCAGTAGGGTGTCAGGATGAGTTCGCTCATCGACGTCCCTTTTGGTCAATAGCTGGTGGCCCGTCACGTATGGCTAATACCTCTGACGTGCTAGTGGTTAAATCCACAGCCATAGTATTGACGAGTCTTTAGAGTCCACCACACAGACAGTTACTCAAGTTTCGGGCGAAACGCTGTAGAGGCCGTATGGAGATATGGCAGGGTTCGATCAGATACGTGCGGTATTGCACAGATCGTGATCGGACAGTTTTTACTAGCCGGCTTTGGCTTAAGCCGGATACTAGTATTTGATAGTGTAGTTTTGTCTCTTTGCATTTGTGTTCAGTGGGAATACAAATGCGGGCATGTATTTGCAGTAGCGGGGTTTTCCTGTAATTTATTACGGGATCGGTTTTCTGGAGTTGCCAGTTTGCATTCCGTTCCGGCCGGTTTTCCTTTGTTCATTCGCGGCCAGATTTTTAATTGGAGGGGGTTATTTGCAATTTGCAAATAACTCATTTGTGGAGGGGTTTATTGTGATTTGTGGCTTCTTGTAATCATGAGATCCTTTTCTTGTCATCCTTTTGCATTTATGTGATGTTTTGGTGATAGGATTGAGTGGGATTGAATTTTGGAGATGGGTGTGACTTTTTCCTACACATTCATTTTCCCTTTTCCTCTCTTGAATAATTCATTCATTTGATACCACCATGAAATGTTTGGGCCGGCCACTAGTGAGGGATGAGGAGAGAGGTTTATTTTTTTGGTGGGAAAATTCCTTCATGGAAATTTCGTGGGCCCCCCTTTTGTAGTGTGTGTGTGTGCTGTTGATTTGAAAAGAGAAATTTCCTTTTACATGGTTTAATTTTTGTGCCCTTCTTCCCACTTAATTCCAGTGAGCATAAAAGCCTTTGGCCGAGCTCATTTCTTATAGGCTCCATTGATTTTTCTTGCAAGCATCCATGGAAAATTCCTATGTAAAATTCCTCCAACATGGCAACCTCTTAAACCCCAAAGAGACAAGTTTACTACACTATTCTATAGCAAGTCTTGGACGTGTCGGCTAGCCAACTTCGCGCCCGAGTTGCCTCGGTCAAGAGGCGGGAGCCCGTAAAAGATTCCGGCTACGTGGTGCCCTTTCCGACGAGCGAGGAGGTGACGGAGATTCCGCGTGAGATCGGAGTGGAGATGAAGACCGGAGGACTCGGATCGGTTGGTATACTTCTCTACTCTTTTCTTGTTTGCTAGCTAGCTAGGTTAATGGCCCGATCCGGGTAAAAAGTCTGCGGTGGTGCCGTTTTGCAAAGTTCGCAAAGTTTTTGTTTTCCGCGTTTCCGGCGTCGGATCGACGGCCGGGGCGCCCCCGCGGGCTTACAACTGGTTGGATTCACTGGAGTGTGAGCGGGCTTGCTCGTCGATCTTCAGATCGCTCAATGCCCGGGTGGCCGTTACGTTTAGCAGACCGCTTGCGGCTTGTGGGTGTTTGATATGATCATCACCTGCTGCCGGCGTATTGACGAGTCTTTAGAGTCCTACACAGAGGTTTCCTGGCTCAAGCGAAACGAAATAGGAGCGCATATGAGATATGTGCGGGACCGAGAATAATACGTGTATGTGATACCGTATTCCATTCTCGCGATGAATGTGTCGAATGGTTGTATGCGATATAACCTAGTTATCGAATCAAGGATTGATTCGATAAGCCGATACATTGTATACTAGTCGGTTGTGTGCGACATGACCGGATCATTGAATCAAGTGTTGATTTAATTATTTAATGCATAATTATATATTTGATATATTACTTTGCATTAACTAGTATCGGTTCACTTTAAATGGATTTTCTCACTCGGATGTGCGCATTGCATATGCGATATGATTTTGTGCACTTGCTTGTATCATGTTTGATGATACATGCCTTTTGGTTAAGTGTAAAGAATTAAACCTTGGTTAATGAAATGGTTAGGGTTTAATATTTCCTTATTCATTTATTTATCTATTTATTCTTTTTGGAAAATGATTTGCATAAAGATTAAATGGTGGCTTTCTTTGGATGGATTATGAAGCTTCATGATACTTTGACTAAGTCACCATTTTGTCTTGATGCTTAACCCTAACCCTTCAATCTAACCATGATTTATTCTCTACACTAAACTATGGTTGGTTAATGATAAGTATTCATATTTATTTCTTTTTACAAAATAACTTATCATAACTTTTTCATCATCTTCTTCTTCTTCACTTCAAGAAGAAAGCTTACCTCATCAATGGTGATTGATGAATTAGAGTGAGAAATCCAATTCTAAAGTCTACCCACTTCCTTTTTCTTCATCCTCTACCTCTTGCCAAGTAGTAGAGTGTGTTTCCTTCACAAGTTTTCATGACTTGGTGAAGGTGGAGCTTGATTTAGCGATGCCTCGACGTAGATCATCTTCGGCATGGACATCGATGACCTAGCCCGTCCATTCTCCGATGAAGCCGACGCTAGAGCCCAGGACTTGTTATGGACGCAAGGAGACTTCATTGCGGAGCTATGGAGGTGGAGAACCGGATCTACAAAGGTTGTATTTCCGTATCTCTTAGTTAAGTGTTAACTAGTTTGCTTTTTCGCCTAGAAATCTAGCCGACGATCCGTAGTCTAGGGTTTCTCGGCACCGTAATTTTTGAAATTGGCATGTTCGATGCCTTGTGAGACCTCACTAGGGTGCCTAGGAACCCTACAGCATCTTCTTCCGGGTCCAAGGCTAGGGCCAAAGGAAGGAAGAAGAAGGCCGCCACCAAACCTAGAGGAGGTGTTAGTAAGGTGGGAAGGAAGGGAAAGAAAAAGTTTGCGGTACCGGTAGTGGGCCAGGATGAGTGCTTCCATTGTCACAGGAAAGGGCACTGGAAGAAAAATTGCAAGGCGTGGAACGCCAAGAACCATGAACCGAAGTAAGCTGTGGCTTCGACTTTAGGTGTGTTTGTAATTGAGAATTGTCTGTCAATCAACTCTACTTCCTGGGTATTGGATACCGGATCAGGATCTCATATTTGCAATTCATTGCAGGCACTGAGAAACCGTAGAGTGCTGAAGGAAGGTGATATGACCCTGATGGTTGCTAACGGATCTAGCGTGGAAGCTGTGTCCGTAGGGGATTATCACCTCGGATTGACGAGTGGACACATTTTGGTTTTACATAACTGTTTTTGTGTACCCAGGTTAACGTGTAATATCATATCTGTTTCCTTGTTATCAAATAAAGGTTATGATTTCACGTTTGGAAGTGGTGTTGTTAACATCCACCTTAATCATAGTTTGATTAGGTTCGGTACACTGGAAAACGGTATATATGTGTTAAACCAACTCTAAATTTTCAATGTCCAGAACACACTAAAAAGAAAGTCTCCAGATTTAAATAAAGCTTTCTTATGGCATTGTAGACTGGGTCACATCAATGAGAGAAGGTTGACTAAGTTGCATAGAGAAGGATATTTGGACTCGTTCGAATATCAATCTTATGACACTTGTCAATCTTGTCTCAAAGGAAAGATGACAAAGACTCCATTTACTGGACATGGAGTAAGAGCGAGCGAGCTCTTAGGACTCGTACACAGCGATGTATGTGGTCCAATGTCTACACATGCAAGAGGTGGTTTTTCCTATTTCATTACTTTCACTGATGATTACTCAAGATACGGATTCATTTATCTGATGAAACATAAATCCGAGGCTTTTGAGAAATTCCAAGAGTATAAGAATGAAGTAGAAAACCAAACCGGCAAAAGTATCAAGACACTAAGATCTGATCGAGGTGGTGAATACTTGAGTGTCAAGTTCCTAGGTTACCTAAAAGAGAAAGGAATTCTCTCTAAGCTTACTCCTCCATACACTCCACAGCATAATGGTGTATCGGAGAGACGGAATCGAACCCTATTGGATATGGTACGATCCATGATGAGTAATGCTGAGTTGCCGCGATCTTTCTGGGGTTATGTGCTAGAGTCAGCGGCATATCTTTTGAACATAGTTCCTACCAAGACCGTGCCTACCACGCTATATCAGATGTGGTGTGGGAAGAAACCCTATCTTCAGTATCTAAAAATATGGGCATGTCCAGCTTTTGTTAAAAAGCAACATGTGGACAAGCTCGAGGCACGATCAGTAAAGTGTAAGTTTGTGGGATATCCAAAGAACTCCAAGGGGTATCTATTCTATTACGCAGAGGAACAAAAGGTGTTTGTTTCTCGTAATGCCCATTTTCTGGAATATCAGTTTTTAGAAAAGGAAATAAATGGGAGCGAAATAGAACTGGAAGAAATTCCAGAACCACAAACTAATACTGAAAGTTTGGTAGAACCGGTAGTTCAAGAAGAACAGGACATTCCCGCACCCCTCCGCAGGAGTAGTAGGCCGTCTCATCCGCCTGAGAGATACTACGGTTTTTTCATAGATGGGGATAGAGAGGATTGCATCATAGATGATGATGAACCTAATGGCTTCCAGCAGGCCATCCAGAGCGGCGACTCGGTACGATGGCTAGATGCAATGCGGACCGAAATGGAGTCCATGTACACCAACAAAGTATGGACTTTGGACTTTGCTCCAGATGGGGTAAAACCCATAGGATGCAAATGGATCTTCAAGAAAAAGATTAGTGTAGATGGACAGGTGGAAACCTATAAGGCTAGACTTGTTGCAAAGGGTTTTCGTCAAAGACCTGGTTTGGACTATGACGAAACTTTTTCTCCAGTGGCTATGCTCAAATCCATTCGGGTCCTTCTTGCTATTGCTGCCTTCCATGATTATGAAATCTGGCAGATGGATGTAAAGACGGCTTTTCTGAATGGTAATTTAGAAGAGTGCGTCTATATGGATCAGCCAGAGGGTCTCAATCAGAGTGGGAGCAGCGGGAAAGTATGCAAGTTGCTTAAGTCCATTTATGGACTAAAGCAGGCATCACGGAGTTGGAACATCTGTTTTGATGAGACAGTCAAAGAATATGACTTTATCAAAAATCCAGATGAACCATGCATATATTGTAAAGTTGTAGCCAGAAGTGTCGTATTCCTCGTCTTGTACGTGGATGACATTCTATTGATAGGAAATGACATTCCTATGCTACAATCTGTCAAAGGATTCTTGTCACATAGGTTCTCCATAAAAGACCTGGGTGATGCTCTTACATTCTAGGGATCCGAATCTATCGTAATAGATCCAAGAGGATGTTGGGACTTTCGCAGTCCAGGTATATCGACACTGTACTGAAAAGATTCAGTATGGAAGATTCCAAGCGCGGTAATCTACCGGCTTGTCACGGAATCACCCTATCCAAAGAGATGTCTCCCAAGACTGATTTGGAAAGGGAACGCATGTCTATTATACCCTACGCTTCTGCGGTAAGCTCTATAATGTATGCGATGTTGTGCACCAGACCAGATGTAGCTTACACACTGAGCGTGATAAGCCAGTATCAGTCAGACCCAGGGGAGAAGCACTGGATAGCAGTAAAGAACATTCTCAAGTACCTGAGGAGGACTAAGGAGATGTTCTTGGTTTACGGCGCAAAAGACCTCAGGTTGGAGGCCTATGCTGATTCGGGCTTCCAGAGTGATAAGGACGATTCCAAATCCATGTCAGGTTATGTCTTCACCCTCAATGGAGGGGCGGTGTGCTGGAAGAGCTCCAAGCAGGACACCGTTGCTGACTCGACGATGGAAGCGGAGTATATAGCTGCTTGCGATGCCGCAAAAGAAGCAGTCTGGATGAAGAAGTTCCTAACAGAACTTCAGGTAGTTCCTACCATTGTTGATCCAATACCTCTGTATTGTGACAACAACGGAGCTATAGCTTTAGCGAAGGAACCAAGGTCCCATCAGAAGTCCAGACACATCTTGAGGCGGTATCACCTGATCAGGAAGATCATTGATCGTCAGGAGATCGAGGTTCGGAGATTGCATCTGAAGAGAACATTGCTGATCCATTCACGAAAGCCCTACCTCAGATTCAGTTCGAGAGGCTACTCGAGATCATCGGTCTTCGATACGCCCGTACATGGCCCTAGTGCAAGTGGGAGATTGTTAGTGTATATGCCCTAGGAGACATTATTGTATCATACTAGTTTGTATATTACTTAATGGAAGCTTCGGATATTCACATGTATATAACAGTCTTGCTAAACATGGTAGTATGCTACTTGGTTTTTCTATCTTAATATGTGAGTATACGTATTGATAGAGCTCTTAGGATCTTGCTTGACTACCAGCGTTGTGATGGCAGTCACACTAGTGGGGGCTGGGTAGTCTACAAGCACATCCTTATTCAGGTCCCTAGTCGTTGGATTATCGAGACAGGGCATCGATACTCCGGAGTAGACTAGTGTGTACGCTTCTCATCCCAGTTGGGGAGATGTTCTGTCCCACAGCCGTCAGTACGTCGTACTGGAGATAGTATGCAGGTGCTCGTTGGGTTACGGGAACACCAGACAGGACTCACAGGGAACTGTTGGTTGGTTTTATACCAGTCGTCAGTGAACAGTTCCCAGGTGACATGAGTACAGCATAGTCCGCAGACTTGACACTGCTACTTCGCCTCGAGTGTGTCCCACTGTTCTTAGATTGCTACCCTACCACGGCTCAAAGGAGTCGTGCAAACAGGTAGCAGTTGGGTGCAGTCCCGAGCACTTGGAGGCAGTGGCGGTTAGACAGGATTCGTCTCTCCCGGTATTGAGGGTTGATATCACGCTGTGTCAGAGAGCCATTACGCAAAGTCCCTGGCCAGGGCAAGTGAAATTTGCTGGTAGGTTCCAGTAGTTTCTCAGGGTGTAATGGGCTTCGCTCCGACACGACTTATACCGCTATTAGAGGACTGACGCTTGCCGCCCCCTAGGCCCGATATGCGATAGTCCTAGAAGAACGGACCGGACTGTATGGAGATTGTCACATCAGACTCAGTAGGAGTTCGGATGGGTTTCCTCATCGGCCTTCTTATCGACATCTACCTGGGGACCGTTACGTACAGCTAGTGCCGCTTGCGGTCTGTGGTTAAACCCACTGCCAGCGTAGTAGTCGAGTCTCTAGAGTCCCACACAGAGAGTTTCCCTACTCCAGGCGAAACGATATAGAGGTCGTATGGTTTTACGACAAGGGTTCGGACGCATACGTGTGTTTACGCACGTACGACTTTCGGACAGTTTTTACTAGTCGGCTTTGGTTTAAGCCAGTTACTAGTATCCGGTTATTGGATTTATACAGTCTAAAGTTTTTCCGTGTTTTCACGGATAGGACGGGCGTTCTCGTAATTGCTCGAGAAACTTCTAGAAGATGGTGACTAAGGGGGTTAAGGTGGCATATACATTAAATGAGATTAGTGAGTCATATGGATGATTCATCCATGTCATTAATGCATCATAAATGCTTAATGACTCATGGAGATGAATCACCATTAGATATTTATCAAGCATGGTTGTAAATCATTTTCTTTTCTTTTCTTGAAAAACAATAATGCTTGATATATATTATGATAGCTCATTTTCTCATTTCATTATTCTTCTCACCTTCTCTCTCCTCGAGCTTCCTCTCTTCAAACCCTAATCCTCCCCTCTCATGTGTTGAGTACAAGGATTATTTAGACTACTTAATCCATAACCCTCACTCTATATCATCTAGGTACTTTGATTAGCACTTAAAGAAACCTAGTTGCCTCAAGTTTAGAGGCAAAGCTTGGAGTAAAGCTCTCGTGGTGGATCGTCTACTACTTGGAGAAGGCCGAAGAGGAGGTAGAGTTCGTAAAGACGAAGGATACGGTTCTTTAGGTATAATCACTTCACTTAGTAGTTTAGAACTTCTATGATAGTTGTTAGTTATCGTTTAGCTTCGATTCATGCGGTTAGTCAATGTTTAAGCAAAGAACAAGATCGATTTTCATTTTTCCGCCTCCCCGCAAGTCGTGGGGTGTTGTACATCGACTTACAGTTACGCCCCTGGGAAAAACGAGGTTTATTTTAATTAGGTCGGTGTGAAAGCACGGGGAACCTCCCTCAAAGTACCGGCACTGGCCTGGATGAAAGATTGGCGAACTTGTAGCGTGTAATTAATCCCGGCTAGTCTTTCCTTTTAGGGTTTGAAGGAAGATTTGACTAAAACAGTGGGAGACATCCTGATTAGATATATTAATAACCAATCTAATCTTGTAAGTGCATACGCTGAGTGTTTTCTTCTCTCTCTCTCCAGGTAGCGACCATGTCACGCCTTAATCAAGATAATAATACGCTGAGTGTTTTCTTCTCTCTCTCTCCAGGTAGCTGGGAAACGTTGGTTCCGCTCCAACTTATAATTGTTATAAGACAGAGCAGGAAATATGGGATTACCAGAATTCCCGTGCCGCCCAAACGAAGAAAGTGCATGCTGATGTATCTTTTTCGGGTGTGTTCATTACCGAGAACTGTTTCTCAATATCCTTTACGTCCTGGGTATGAGATACCGGATCAGGATCCCGCAAATGTAATCTGTTACATGGGCTACAGATAGGTAGAGAACTGAGAACAGGTGATAAATTTTCAAGAGTTGGAAATGATGCAAGTGTTGCAGCCAAGTATGTTGTCAGTTATCACCCTGTATTACCAGAATACATTGATTCTGAATGATTGTTATTAGATACCGAACCTGATATACAATATCATATCAGTCTTTTTATAAGTAAAGAAGGATATAATTTTGTATTGTTGGATAATGTTTTGAACATTTCCTATATCAAGAGTTGATCGGTTCTGGCACGTTATCTAAAAGCATAGACGTTCTAAATCAAATCACAGTTCTTAAACGTACAGAACACACACAATAGGAAGAGTTCATAAATGAACGAATCCTTCTTGAGGTATTGTAGACTAGGTCATATCAATGTAACCCGACTAGCCGAAGTTACATAAAGATGCATATTTAAATCTTTTTGAATTTACATCTTGTGAAACTTGCCAGTCATGTCATAAAGATAAGATGACCATAGCTCCGTTTATTGGAAACAGAGAAAGAGTTAGTGAACTCTTGGGATTGATACATGCTGATGTATGAAAGTCCCCTGTCTACACATGCCAGGACCGGTTCTTTGTACTTCATTACATTCAATGATGATCTCTCAAGATTCAGACATATGTTCCTGATGAAACACAAGTCCGAAGCTTTTGAGATATTCATAGAATATAAAATAGAAGTAGAGAACCATAACAGGTATAAATATTATGTCCTTTGATGTGATCAAGGAGGAGAATACTTGAGCACGGAATTCCTGGACTATTCTAAATGAGAATGAGATTCTCTCTCAGCATTACTCCTCCGTATACACCATAGCACGTTGGTGTATCGGGGCGGAGCATTCGCACCCTATGTGATATGGTGTGCTCTATGATGAGTACCACTGAGTTGCCTATTTTCTTTTGGGGTTATGCACTTGAGAAGTTGCATACCTATTGAATAGGGTTCCAACCAAATCAGATGCCTACCACTCCATATATGATATGGTATGGGAAGAGCCCATCTCTTAAGGAAGTTAAGATTTGGGGTTGTCCGGCCTATGTCAAAAGCAAAATCCGGACAAGCTCAAGGCAAGGTCAGTTCTGTGGAAGTTTGTTGGATATCCTAAGCATTTGCAAGGGGATATCTTCTACCAACCTGAGAAACAAAAGATGTTTTGTTTTCTTAACATGCCACCTTTTTGGAAAAGGGAATTTCTTGTGAAGAAATTAGTGGTCATGAGGTAGAACTGGAAGTAGTTCTAGCTAAAACAAACCGCAGCTGATGATTTGGTAGAACCGAAGGATTCAATAGTTTCCAACGGACCTCAACCTCTCCGTCGATCTGGCAGGGTTCCACATCCACCTGAGAGATACTTCGATTTCTCTATGATAGTAGGAGAAAGGATTGCATCATGAGATGATGACCCAACTAGTTTCGAGCAGGCCATCAGGAGTGGGGACTCTGTGAGAATGGCTGGATGCTTAGCGATCTGAGATGGAATCCTTATACACCAACAAAGTATGGACTTTAGTTGCTTTATCTGAAGGGTTAAATTCCTATCAGGAGCAAGTATATCTTGAGAAGATTACTTGGTGTACATGGAAAAGTTGAGACTTTCAAAGCTATACTTAAGTCCATCCAGATCCTACTTGCCATTGCTACATACCATGACTATGATATCTGGCGGTTGGGTGTCATGACTGCTTTTCTAAATGATGATTTGGAAGAAAGCGTCTATAAGTACACAGCCAGAGGGCTTTGTAGATAGTGGGAGCAGCGGAAACGTGTGCAAGATGTTTTATGTGATAAATCAGGCATCGCGGAGTTGGAACGTCAGTTTTGATGTAGTAGTCAAAGAGTTCGATTTCATCAAAATAGTAGATGAACCAAGTATATACAAAAAGGTAGTAGGGAGTATGGTGGTAATCCTCGTAGAGTATGTGGATGACATACTCTTGATAGGGAAGGAGTTTCCTATGCTACGCTCGGTCAATATCCTCTTATCACAAAGATTCTCCATATAGGATCAAGGTGATACCTCCTAAATCCTGGATTATTGATCTATGAAATAGATCTAATTGGATGTTATGATTCTCACTAGTTGTAGTGAGATGGTATCAATCGATCCTGGGGAGAATCACTGGAAAGGTTCCAGGATGATAAGGACGACTGAATGTCAGTCGCAGGCATTGTCTTTACCCTCAGTGGAGGGACGGTATGTTGGAAGAGTTCCAAGCTAGATACCGTGACTTACTAGACGATTAAAGGCAAGATACATCGTTACCAAGGATGCAACCAAAGAGGAAGTCTGGATATATATAAGTTCATGAGATGAACTTCGTTCCAACCATTGTGTGACAATGGAGTTATGGCTTTGGACAGGGAACCCCCGTCCCATCAGAGATCCAGACATATTCTTAGGCAGTGTCGCCTGATCAAGAAGATGATTGATCTCCAAGGAGATCGAGGTTAGGAGAGTAGACACAAAGGACAACAGCGCGGATCCACTCACAAAGGCCTATTTCCCAGCAGAGACTTTTATGGGATGGTTGAGTATGAGATACTTCGACCACAGCTGATTGTTGGGTATGCGATACCACAACAGATGGCCCTAGTGCAAGTGGGAGATTGTTAGTTATATGTATGCCCTAGAGGCCATTACTGTACATACAATGTATATTGTAGTGGATGCTTGGACATATATAGGGAGGACTTTCTTGCTCGACATGATAGTATGCTATCTGGTTACTCTTTATCTTAACATGTACTCTGATTGTCTCTATGTCATATGTTGATAAAGCCCTTAGGATGAGTACTTGACTACCAGGACTATGATGCAGATCATACTAATGGGGGCAGTGTAGTCGCCAAGTACATCCTTCAAATGTTCCTAGTCGTGGGAGTACCGAGACAGGGCATCGATACTCCAGAGTAAACTAGCGTATGCGCTTCTTGACCCATATGATGGGCGATGGATGATCCTATATCCATTGGTGTTTGACATCAGAGAAGGTATACGGGTACTCAGTGGAGACTGGATACACTGGACGGACTCGCCCGAGAACTCCCAGATGGTATTATACCTCACGTCAGATGGCGGTTCTCTGGTGACACTGGTACAGGTTAGTCTGTGGACCCGAGATAGTCATAGAATCTTGTGTGATTCCCACTGTGCTTTGATTTCCATCATACCACGTCCAAGAGGGCGTGCAAAACGGTGGCTTTTGGGTACAGTCCCAAATCATATGGAGGCAATGAGCGATAGGAGGGGATTCGTCTCTCCCGGTATAGGGAGTTGATGTTGCGCTGTGTTCGATTGGCTATAACTGGAAATCTCTGGCCAGGGTTGCTGAGATTTACTGGTAAGTGTTATCAGTAGTTTCTTGAACTATTATAGACCTCATATCGACATGACTTATCAAGCTACTGGGGTCTGACGTTTACCACCCCTAGGCGAGATATGCGACATCAGACGAAGAGACCGGACTGTACGGGAGTGTTACTGGTTGGATTCGTGGGAGAAAGTACAGGCTTGCTTGTTGATCTTCTGATCGCTCAATACCTGGGTGGCTGTTACGTTTAGCTGACCGCTTGCAGCTTGTGGGTGTTTGATATGATCATCACCTACTGCCGGCGTATTGACGATTCTTTAGAGTCCTACACAGGGGTTTCCAGGCTCAGGCAAAACGGAGTAGGAGCACATATGTGATATGTGCGGGACCGAGAACAATACGTGTATGTGATACCGTATTAGATTCTCGTGATATGTGATATCGGCCGGGTATATGTGATATAGCTGGGTCATCGAATCAAGTGTTAATTCGATGAACTGATACAGATTATATTAGTCGGTTATTTGTGAAATAGTCGGATTATCGGATCAAGTGTTAATTCTGTTGGATATAGTGCCCTCAAAGTCAATTATTAGATCGCAGGTACGTGATTGCAATGATTGAGGGAGGACCTATACCGGTAGGACAGTCTTACTCGAGATGATAGTATGCTATCCGGTTTGCCTTTATCAGTCGTGTACAGCTTTAGGTGACATGATCACTATTACTCGTTGATAGAGCCCTTAGCATCCTGCTTGACTACCAACAGTATGATGGCGATCATATACGTGAGAGTTGGGTGGTCTATAAGCACATCCTTAAAAGTGGTCCCTAGTCGTGGGAGTTTCGAGACAGGGCATCGAAACTCCGGAGTAGACTAGTGTATACAATCGAGACCCCGACGAGGGGCGGTGGCCGGTCTCACAAGCCATTGGTATCAGTTGGATCACCTAAGATGTATACAGGTGCTCATTGGGTTATGAGTACACCGGACAGGACTCGCCGGGAACCTGCTAGGTTATATTTATACCTAGCGTCAGATAGCAGTTCCCTGATGACATGTGTACAGGTTAGTTCATCGACCTGAGGTCGTCATTTGTATCGTGTGAGTTCCCACTGTGCTTAGATTACTATCCTACCACGGCTCAAAGGAGTCATGCAAACAGGTTTTAGTTGGGTACAGTCCCGAGCCACATGGAGGCAAGTGAGCGGATCGGCAGGGGATTCGTCTCTCCCGGTATTGGGGGTGAGATCGCGCTGTGTCAAGAAGAGCCATTACACCAAGTCCTTGGCCAAGACAGGTGATAATTATTGGTAAGTATTCCAATAGTTTCTCAGGGTGTTCAGGGCTACTCTCCGACACGACTTATACCGCTATTGGGGGTCTGACGTTACCAACCCCCTAGGCCCGATATGCGATGCTCATAGACGAACGGACCGGACTGTATGTATATTGTCACTGATAGACTCAGTAGTGTTCCAGGATGAGTTTGCTCATCGGCTTCCCTTTTGGTTAGTACATGGGCAGCCGTTACGCACAGCTAGTGCCGCTGACGTGCTTGTGGTTAAACCCATTGCCAGGGTACTGACGAGTCTTTAGAGTCCCCCACAGATAGTTTCCCAAGTTCGGACGAAATGTTGTAGAGGCTGTATGGTTTTATGGCAGGGTTCGAAAATACACGTGCACTTGTGCACGTGTCATATTTCGAACAAATAATACTGGTGGGCTTTGGTTTAAGCCGGATCCAAGTATTATATTGAGTCGGAATATTTTAGTCTCTCGTATTCGTATTCGGTCGGAATACGGATACAGGTATGCATATACAGGTGAGGGGTATTCTCGTAATCCGTTACGAGAATATTTTAGAAGATGCATTTCTTTTTGGATTAATCATTTTGGTTTAAATGATTATGGATTTTAGAAAGGGTGACTCATTATTGATGACACATTTCTTCTAGCATGTTCATTAGTGACTCATGCTAATGAGTCACTAAGTGAGTCAAGATAGAATTAATGAGTTTTGTTTTGGGTTTGGATATTTGAGGAGATATTTTTTATAAGATATTTTCTTTTGGTTCTAAATAAATAACCTCATATATCTATTCACAAGAGAAGTGAATAACACTAGTTTTATGAGCTTAGTTTTCTTTTGGCTCACTAGTTTTCTTGAGTTCACAATTTCCAATCTTAAGCATCTTCTTCAACCTCCACCCTAACCCTCTCATGTGATGAGAACCCTAGGGTATTTGAGACAAAATATTCTACTCATTCTCCACTTCATCTTGGTCATCTCTTTTGGCAGAATTGATGACTGGGTTGCCTCGGTATAGAGGCGGGAGCCCGTTTAAAGATCCGTTGACGTGGTGCCACCTCGATGAGGAGACAGAGATCGGAGTTGCCGCGAGGAGCGTGGGATGATGACTAAAGACCGAAGGACTCGGATCGATCGGTATAGCCTTTCTACGTCTTTACAGTTTGTTAGTTTAGCGTTAATATAAGATCCGGGTTATAGTATGCAATAGCGCCAGTTATAAAAGTTTTTGTTCCGCATTTGGCGTCAGAATGACGGCCGGGGCGCTACCGTAGACTTACATGGTATCAAAGCCACGCCATTAACCTTTACTAACTTGTTCTAACGTGTTTAAAATATCGATCGAACGAAATTTTCAAAACCACACTTTTCATGTTAAAGTTTCTGTCGATTTTAAAAACTGGTCTAAAAATCATTTTGAGCATCACAGAAAATCATGCAGGATTTTTTAAGAATACTGTAGAAATTTGGTCCACTGTCTCCACAGTACTGCCGTGGAACCGCGGCACAAACCATGGTTTGGCCACGGTTCTGCCGCCGTTTTGGAGCAACAGTGAACCATTTTTCTACAGTAGTGTCTTGCATAGGGAATTGTGGTTTCTGGAATATTTTGTTTGGGCCCAGATTTTGTTTGAGTACTGCAGTGTTACTTGGGGCCCACTTCGGGAAGTTTTGTCGATCGGAATTTTAAACTTGTTAGTTTACAGTACTTACATTATATCTTCGACCGTGAATGTCATTCGAGTGGTAAATCGTGTCTAATTTCTATAGTCCTTTTAGACGGGTTTGCGAACATGACATTCGCGTTGATGTTCTGTGTTGTGCTGTGATGTTGCGGATTTGTCATGGTGGATAACTGTGTGCAATGGTAGTGTACATTTGATATTGCGGGGCAAGCATCCAACATGTGGACTGCCATCACTGCTTGTTTGTATAATATTCTTTTGGGGCACGACCGGGCTGAGGTCGATGCACCCGTTGTACATATTTTTCATTTCTGTACTAGGTTTACCCCACGACAGAGTGCACGGATAGCCGGCTTCTGGAGGGCAACGGGTCCGCATCTCATGGCTTTGAGAGGCAGAGGGCCTCACTCTAGAATTGGCAGACTATTCACCGCACTCGTAGGGGGTACAGGTTGACCCAATGAGGGATGCTCAAGTTACCGGATTCCGTGAAGTGCAGGGTGGGCCATTCACTTTGCTGTAGGGGGCTGCCTCGCTTCAGGTTTTGGCGGGTAACTTGCCGCACCCGTAGGGGTCTAGGTTTCATTGCACAGGCTATCCACATGACCAGGGGAACGTCGGGTTTCAGTAGCGGCTCTGTTGAACCCGGGGATCCCAGATTATCTGTATTGTTCTATGATACTTATTATTTTTCTGTAATGTTGCATATTATCATGCCTGGAGCGATTATTGTATATTGGTATATATAATAGTAGATGTTGTATATGTTTTACACCCGCGCTAGTCCAGTCCCCGCTCTGTCGTTAGTTAAGTAATCTAACGGGCAATGACGGGACCCAGTGGCGAATACGGATGGCATATACGTACATTTTATTTTCGTTCTTTTCTGGTGTGATTGATTGATGGGACTGCGTTGATTATGATCAATGCAAAGGAAAACAAACATGTTTAGACGTTGTTGGAACAGTTTTAAAAAGTGTTATTACAAGGATGTTTTCTTTTGTTTTGCACGGTGGTATTCAGTTGGAATATTCTGCACCTCATTCGACGAGGCAAGGGCCGAGATCCCTTCACCGGGAGTGACCCCTTGGGCAGAAATTTACGTCAGGGTAATAACTTCACTATAATCGATTACTTGTTGCTTTGCATCGCGGTATTCAGTTGGAATATTCTGCACCTCATTCCACGAGGAAAGAGCCGAGATCCCTTCACCGGGAGTGACCTCTTTAGCAAAGGTTTTCGCCACCATATTTTTATAAAAAGCTATCAGGTTCCTTCAGCGATATCAAGTTCGTTACGTTAAAGGTTTTTCGTCAAAAACCAGTTGTAGCCCTCCGTCGTTTCAGACGGGTAGCACATAGTATTCATGCTATGTTTGTTGGCCTTCGTCAAGGCATAGTGGATGGTAGCTGCTTATTACCTTTCTGTTGCATAGATAGATGAGTTGGTTTGGGGCAGTCGTTCTGCCATTTGGCCAACGTCAGGGGCATGTACAGGTGGGTTCAAATTGACAAGATAATGACGGGTAGAACTTGACATGTGACTTATGATTTGTTGGCCTTCGTCAAGGTCATAAGAACATGGGGTAAAAATCACATCGGGAGTTTCTAAAGAAACTGAAACTTGCCAGGCATGCGCATACCTTCTGGAGTGTGATAACATGAGTGGATTACTTCGTTATCATGCGATGAGAGTTGGATCCCGATTCCCACTGATGAGTTGGTTTACTCTTCGGGTGATCCTGATTGATTCTTCTTTTAGGTTTGGAGGAGAATTTGACAGTACAGTGGGAGGTTTCCTGATTAGATAAAGTGATAACCATTCTAATTTAGGTTAGAGTGCACGCAGAGTGTTTCTTTTCTCTCTCTCTCTTTGGCAGCGACCTTTGACCGACCCTAGACTTTGACTCAGTGACCAAGTTGACCGAACCTTCTTAAAATACTGGCTTTTGGATTGTCTGGGTTGCATAAGTCATTGCCGCTCCTTCTTTTACCCTTTGCATTTCTCAGAACACCTCGTATCACTACGAACATCCACTTCCATTGGATAGATCCATCGTATGGTTATATACGAACTCGAAGGGACTTCTTCAAGGATGGATCCAGGTTCAGGAGAAATTGAATTGGTTTATTCAGTTGTATTTTATCATCACCTTCTCTCAGGTTGCGAGGGCTCCTTGGTTTAGGAGAGTACACCTATTACGCTTATTGGATAGTCTTCTTCCGAACCATAGGCAGGTGTCAAAAGGTAGGGAATGAAGAAAACCAATTAGCCTAAGTAGGGTGTACAGAAGGTAATAAGTAAAGACAAAATAAAGGGATTAGAAAGAGGGAAAAGTAAATTGCGACTGCTATCATTCACGACCAAGCCGCGTACTTCATCGCCACTCCTACTTCACCTTTGCATTTTTCCCCAATTCGGGAGAAATAGAATAAGGTATTATTCAGTTGTCTTTTATCATCACCTTCTCTCAGGTTGCGAGTACTCCTTGGTTTAGGAGGGTGCACCTATTACGCTTACTGGATAGTCTTCTTCCAAACCATAGGCTGGTGCCGAACGGTAGGGAAGGAAGAAAACCACTTAGCCTAAGGGGTGTACAGAAGGTAATGAATAAAGACAAATAAAGGGATTTGGAGAGATGGCAAAGAAATATACGGTTACAGTCATGAATTGGATTATGGAAGAGGAATTACTAGGAATACCAGGATACCCCTACGAAACATTTTCATGTTTCAGTTTCACTGTGCATTGTTAAAGGAAAACTGATTTCCCGATTAGATACTCAAGGGTATGTATTTACCAGGTATGATTCTCACATCTGTATGGTTTTACAGATGATGAGTGGGAGTAAGTTATTAGGAATTAGGTGATCATCCTCATTATATCAGAATTCGTTGCAATTGGTGATATTTGAGGAAATCGCCTGGGTTTTTGCCGGACGGCATGTATTTGGTTTTGAGTATCTGTTGTTGTGCACCAATTTCAAACTGATATATCTATACGTTTATTTTTATAAAGTGAGATATAACTTTTTGAAATTATGTCCGTGACATTTACCTATATCAGTTGACGATTGGGTAAGGAGCATTGAACAGCGGAGTAGTTCTTAACCATAAGTACAGTTTTCAACCTACGATGCACAGGTTTTGAGTTATTCAACTCAGCGGACTTATACAGAGTATTGTATGTTGTCCAGTGTCCATCAGGACAAAGGGGTTGGTCCTCGTACTATGTTCTGTTTACTTGTGACTTCTCTAGTTTTTACACAAGTGTTTCGTAGAAATACAATGTCTATGTTTTGAGAAGTTATAGGTATAGGAATAAAGTAGAGAACCAGGTGTCGCAAGTATCGGGATTCTTCAAGGTGATCGAAGATGTAGATACTTGTGATTGGTATTCAGTTGATAGTAATAGTTTTGAGAAACTTGTTTCTCTTTCAGGTTACTCATAATTGGATGCATTCCTAAGTTGAGTAAATGCTGATTGGCCTCTTTCCATTAAGTTGATATGCACTGGAGACAGCTGCATGATTAGAATCCGGTTCCAATTAAATAAATGCCAAAGTTTCTATATGGGATATAGAATGGTTCATATCTTAACGAAGTTAAGGTATGGGGAGTTGTCCGGCTTATGCTTAAAACCAGACTCTGGATAACTCAAGGCACGTTTCTGTAATGACAGTTTGTGGGTTGTCCCAGGCTATGACGAGGGTTGACTTTCTACCATCTGGAAGATCAATGGTGATATTGTTCTTGACTCGCCACAGTTTTAGTAAAATGGATTTTTTCAGAAAACAGTAGTGGGAGTATGGTAGAACTGGAAGTGATTCCAGAACCGCAAACGATTACGGAAAATTTAATAAGACCTAAAGATTCAGTCAGGTTTGACATTCCATCAGCCACTTCGCAGATATGGTGGGTAACCTCAGGCACCCGAGAGGTACTCCGGTAGCCTCAAGGACGGTGACATGGAGGTTCTTGTTTACGCAGACTTGACACTACTGTTGTTCCAGGCTATGAGACCCGGCAGGAGGTTAAGTATAGCGTCGTTCTAAACTAGCTTTAGAGGTGCACGTATATATTATTCTGCCAGAGGGTTGTTGTGGTCAGTGGGAGCAGCAGAAGCATAGTGGGCAAGTAGCTTATGTCTATTTATAGACTAGAGCAGATATAGCGGAAATAGATCATCTAATTTTGATGTGACAGTCATGGCTTTGACTTCATCAGAATAGGGGATGGATCTGTTAAGAAGGTAGTAGGGTGTGATGTCCTGGTATTTGGATGACATACACAGAGTAGGGAGTAAAATTCCTATACTACGATCGGTTATACTGTGGTCGTCACACAGTTGTTTCTCCACAAAGGATATGGATATAATATCTGACATTCTGATTACTAGATCTATGGTTTTAGATCTAGATTTGGGTAGTTTCCCAATGTGGGTACTTTGACAGTATTCTAATATTATTTTAGAATGGTAGACTCCTGGCATGGAGGTGTACCTGCAGGTGATGGAGTCTCCCTCTCTAAAGGTGTCTTACAGACTAAAGGGGAGAGGGATGTGCATGATTGGCATATCACTTGCTTAGGTAATTGAGTCAATCGTGAGATGTCAGGTACCACACCAGATGTTGTTTTTGCACTAGATGCAATAAGTTTATATTAATCCAATCCTGGAGAAACATTAGGAAGCAGTTTTAGAACATAAGTGAATATTCTACGGATTTGATGACGACAGCCTCCTTCGGAGACGGTTATCATTCCAGGCTTCCAAAGGTGACATGGATGACAGATTGATTGTCAGAGTTATAGTTTTCCTTCTGGAGAAAGGGGCAGTATTATGGACAGGTGGTCCAAGAGGATACTGTGGAAGGCATGGTGCTGGATACTGATTAGTTTCAGTTTTCGATACAGTCTAAGAAGTTTGGATTTGGAGTTCATTTATGAACTTGGTCCCATCAGATATCCAGACATATTCTAAGACAGGTATTACTCAATTCGGGAGATGGTTTTCTCCGCGAACTTGAGATTAAGAGAGACATAGAAAGATACATCAGGGCGGATCCACCCGCTGAGGCTATTTCTCGAACACAAGAGTTTTTACAAACGAGCTTTGTGAAACTGTTTAGTAGAGGAGTTGGGTGTTCGGTATCACACGGGCTGTGAGTATGCGACATCGCAATAATTAGCCTTAAGTGCAAGTGAGAGATTGTTGGATATAGTGCCCTCAAAGTCAATTATTGGATCGCAGGTACATGATTGCAATGATTGAGGGAGGATCTATACCGGTAGGACAGTCTTACTTGAGATGATAGTATGCTATCTGGTTTGCCTTTATCAGTCATGTACAGCTTTAGGTGACATGATCACTATTACACGTTGATAGAGCCCTTTGGATCCTGCTTGACTACCAATAGTATGATGGTGATCATATACGTGAGAGTTGGGTGGTCTATAAGCACATCCTTAAAATTGGTCCCTAGTCGTGGGAGTTTCGAGACAGGGCATCGATACTCCGGAGTAGACTAGTGTGTACAGTCGAGACCCCGACGAGGGGCGGTGGCCAGTCTCACAAGCCATTAGTGTTAGTTGGATCACCTAAGATGTATACAGGTGCTCATTGGGTTATGAGTACACCGGACAGGACTCGTAGGGGACCTGCTAGTTGGTATTTATACCTAGCGTTAGATAGCATTTCCCTGGTGACATGTGTATAGGTTAGTTCATCGACCTGAGGTCGTCATTTGTCTCGTGTGAGTTCCCACTGTGCTTAGATTACTATCCTACCACGGCTCAAAGGAGTCATGCAAACAGGTTTTAGTTGGGTACAGTCCCGAGCTACATGGAGGCAAGTGAGCGGATCGGCAGGGGATTCGTCTCTCCCGGTATTGGGGGTAAGATCGCATTGTGTCTAGGAGAGCCATTACACCAAGTCCTTGGCCAAGGCAGGTGAGAATTACCGGTAAGTATTCCAGTAGTTTCTCAGGGTGTTCAGGGCTACTCTCCGACACGACTTATACCGCTATTGGGGGTCTGACGTTACCAGCCCACTAGGCCCGATATGCGATGCTCATAGACGAACGGACCAGACTGTATGTATATTGTCACTGATAGGCTCAGTAGGGTTCCAGAATGAGTTCGCTCATCGGCTTCCCTTTCGGTCAGTACATGGGCAGCCGTTACGCACAGCTAGTGCCGCTGACGTGCTTGTGGTTAAACCCACTGCCAGGGTACTGACGAGTCTTTAGAGTCCCCCATAGATAGTTTCCCAAGTTTGGGCGAAACGTTGTAGAGGCCGTATGGTTTTATGGCAGGGTTCAAAAATGCACATGCACTTATGCATGTGTCATATTTCGGACAGATAATACTGGTGGGCTTTGGTTTAAGCCGGATCCAAGTATTATTTTGAGTCGGAATATTTTAGTCTCTCGTATTCGTATTCGGTCGGAATACGGATACAGGTATGTATATACAGGTGAGGGGTATTCTCGTAATCCGTTACGAGAATATTTTAAAAGATGCATTCCTTTTTGGATTAATCATTTTGGTTTAAATGATTATGGTTTTTGGAAAGGGCGACTCATTATTGATGACACATTTATTCTAGCATGTTCATTAGTGACTCATACTAATGAGTCACTAAGTGAGTCATGATAGAATTAATGAGTTTTGTTTTGGGTTTGGATATTTGAGGAGATATTTTTTATAAGATATTTTCTTTTGGTTTTAAATATATAACCTCATATATCTATTCACAAGAGAAGTGAATAACACTAGTTTTATGAGCTTAGTTTTCTTTTGGCTCACTAGTTTTCTTGAGTTCACAATTTCCAATCCTAAGCATCTTCTTCAACCTCCACCCTAACCCTCTCATGTGATGAGAACCCTAGGGTGTTTGAGATAAGGTATTCTACTCATTCTCTACTTCATCTTGGTTATCTCTTTTGGCAGACTTGATGACCGAGTTTCCTCGGTATAGAGGCGGGAGCCCGTTTAAAGATCCGTTGACGTGGTGCCACCTCGATGAGGAGACAGAGATCGGAGTTGCCACGAGGAGCGTGGGATGATGACTAAAGATCGAAGGACTCGGATCGATCGGTATAGCCTTTCTACCTCTTTACAGTTTGTTAGTTTAGCATTAATGGCAAGATCCGGGTTATAGTATGCGATAGCGCCAGTTATAAAAGTTTTTGTTCCGCGTTTGGCGTCAGAATGACGGCCGGGGCGCTACCGTAGACTTATATATTCGATAATTTAATATATAGTTATATATTTGATATATTAAATTACATTCACTAGTATAGCTCACTTAAAGATTCTTTTTCTCACTCGGGTAATACATTGATATATATGTGATATATGTTAATTGTATTATTTTATTTTGTTACAATATATATTGTATATGTGATATATAATATTGTAACAAGTTAGGGTTATAAATGCAACATGTTTTGTGGAGTTTAAATATGATTAGGGTTTGGATTAGGGTTAAGCTTGCATGAAGCTTTCAAGAAGCTTCTTGAAGTTTTGACTTTGACTTGTGATATTTTGCATAGATATTTCTTAATCCAACCCAAACCCTTTACCATAGTTAGTTCTCTACAAGGGTTAAGTCTTCATTCTTAACCCATGGTTGCAATTCTAACCTCACACAAGTTTTCATTATTCATCACAAAGTAATTTCTTCTTCTTCTTCCTTTGAGAAAAGCTTTCTAGCTTTTTCGAATGTGATGAATTTGAGTGAGATAAAGAAAAAAAATGAGAGCTAAATTCCTACTTAATCATCCTCATCTATTCTAGCCACTTAGATTAGGGTGTTTGCTTTACTAATACTTGATTAGTAAAGCAAGAGCTTAGGTTTGAGTTTCTTCATGGTAGATCATCTTTGTTGTTGAAGATTGGAAGCAAGCTTGTATCTTTCTCTTCATGGAGCCTCTCTTGAGTCCGGATACTCGATGATCGCAGCGAAGGGACCTCAACACGGAGCTTTAGAAGTGAAGGAATGGACTACAAAGGTTGTAATCCCTAACTCTTAGAAGTAAAGTTTTTTACTTGCTCTTTGTTTCGCCTAATCTCTAGTCTAAGATCTTGGTTAGGGTTGTTCGGTACATGAAAATTTTGATTTTGGCATGGTTGATGCCTTTAGAACCTTGTTCTAGTACCTAGTAACCCTACACGGTAAAACCTCACTAAGGGTTAAGTAAACACCCACTACAGATTACAAATCCACACAATCACCCAAACTCTCTCTTGAAATTTCCAAACATCGCTAATCTAAATCGATTTAACTCTAAACTACTATAAGGTGCTAGGAAACTAAAAATCTAAACTAGATTTGTAGGAATTACCTCGTTTGGCAACTCAAGAATTTTCTTGAGTTTCTCAAAGTCTTCAAAATCCAATTTTGAAAGGTCTAAAGTGTTGAGGATGAAGTTGTGCATCTTTTTAATGAAGAGAGTATAGGGGTTAGGTGAAGGTTTAGAGATGAAACATGAGGGTAGAGGAGGTGGAGGAAGAGATGAAGAAGGAGATGAAGATGATGAAGGGAAAATAATGAAGTCAAAGTCTCTCTCTCTCTCTTATCCTCACTCTCTTATGTGGCATGCCATGCCATCATGGGTCCCCCTCTCTCTTATCCTCACTCTCTTATGTGGCATGCCATGCCATCATGGGTCCCCCTCTCTCTTTCCTCAATTATTCTCTCTTATCTTTTCTTTTCTTTTTCTTTTTCCCTTACTCAATTAAAACCAACACATAGCATAAATAAAATGAAACAAACATGCAACATGTCATGGTGCACTAGCCATGACTAATTAAAAAGGCGGATTTGGCCTAATCGCGATTAGTAGCGCACTAATCAATTTTTATTTAAACTGCATATAATTAATTATAAAAATGCCAAATCCAAATAAATATCTTTTTAAATGAATAAATCATTTTAATCTTCTATTATTTTCCAAATATTGGTATATAATTATACCATTTTACGAAAATCCCAAATTCGCAAATCGAATAGTTTTCGCTAAATATATTATTTTAATATTAAATTCAAAAAATAATATTTTATATCTTCTGAAATGTTACAACTTTGTGGTGCCTAGACTTGACAAGTGAGGAGGTAATTCTAAAAGGCCCGTCTCATGGTGATTCGTGAGCGGAACCCTCTTTACCCCACTTTTGCTTATCTGGCCACAATTGGCAGTGAAGAGGTGATTCGAGGGTTATCCTGCAACTTGTCGCTTGGAAATCTAGAAGCGGTCTAGTTGGACTTTGAAGACCCTAGCTCTAGGTGTTGTTTTTGCATATTGTGATTGTGATTGTGAAAAGTTTAGTTCCATAATTCCGTTTTTTTTTTCAAAAACCAACAAACAATTTCAAAAACAAAAAAAATTCAAAAATTTATAAAAATTCACCCACCTTCCACCCTCCCTACCTTTTCACTCTCTTCTTAACATGGGTACCCCAAAAGGCCCAACTCTTTCTGAACTTTGGTACCCACAACCAGACATTTCTTCAGACGGTTCTTGCTTTGGTCGAACTTCGAACGATCCATTCATGCCCAAAATTTCTTTGAGAGATCGAATAGAAGTATCTAGGAAAAACAATTAGACTCCGCAATCCACTTCGTATCAACCGTTTCTGTTGGATATAGTGCCCTCAAGTCAATTATTATAATCCCAGGCACGCGATTGTGATGATTGGGGGATGACCTATATGGGTAGAACAGTCTTACTCGAAATGATAGTATGCTATCTGGTTTGTCTCTATCATCATGTACATGCATTATGTGGTATTACAGATCACTATTACATTTTGATCGAGCCTATAGGATTCTTGCTTGACTACAAGCTTATGATGGCGATCATATACGTGGGAGCTAGGTGGTTTATAAGCACATCCTTAAATGTCCCTAGTCGAGGGAGTATCAAGACTGGGCATCGATACTCCAGAGTAGACTAGTGTATACTTTTCGAGATCCCGACGAGGGGCGGTGGCCGGTCTCACAAGCCATTCATGTCAGTTAGTCACCTAAGATAGTATACAGGTGCTCAATGGGTTATGAGTTATACTGGACGGAGTCGCCGGGAACATGCTAGTTGGTATTATACTTATTGTCAGATAGCATTTCTCAGGTGACATGAGTACAGGTTAATCTGTCAACCTGACATCGTCGTTTGTCTCGTGTGAGTTCCCACTGTGCTTTGATTACTACCCTACCACGGCTCAAAAGAGTTGTGCAAACAGATTTTAGTTGGGTACAGTCCCGAGCCACATGGAGGCAGAGAGCAGATCGTCGGGGATTCGTCTCTCCCAGTATTAGGGGATGATGTCGCGCTGTGTACGGGTGACCATCACCAGAAATCCTTGGCCAAGGTAGACGAGAATTTCTGATTTGGATCGGTAGTTTCTTAGTGGGCGATGGGCTTCATACCGACATGAAATATCGCGTTATTAATGGTCTGACTATATCCACCCCCTTAGACCCGATATGCGATACTCTTAGACGAAGAGACCGGACTGTATGGAGATTATCACAGGCAGGCTCAGTAGGGATTTGGATGAGTTTGCTCGTCGGCTTTCCTTTCGCTCAATACCTGGGTAGCCGTTACGTACAGCTAGTGCCACTGACGTGCTTGTGGTTAAACCCACTGCCAGCGTATTGACGAGTCTTTAGAGTCCCACACAAAGGGTTTTCGCGGTTCAGGCAATATGGTGTACATCCGCGCCGTTGTCGGGGATGCAGTAGTCATTAGGGGTTGTTATTTCTGGTTCAATTGTATTTACAAAACTAACTTTAACTAAAAAATTTCAAAACTAACAAAACTAACTTTTCTAACTTTTGTT
Source organism: Agapanthus africanus (assembly GCA_030015575.1). NCBI lineage: Eukaryota > Viridiplantae > Streptophyta > Magnoliopsida > Asparagales > Amaryllidaceae > Agapanthus > Agapanthus africanus. Next base: position 333,830,289 of record JASDDO010000018.1, on the reverse strand, counting down.
CTCTGTCTTTTTGATCTACTGTCACACTGAGTTTAATTATAAAATTTTGCATATAAAATTGGGACACTAATAGGATTAGATGCACACAGTGAAGTGTTGGGGCACCAACTCAAAAGGTTGGCCATCGGTTTATCCATTTGGGCCGCAAATTGCGGCCCCACTTGCTCAATTTTTCCTAATTTCTTCATGTTTGCTTCTTTGTCCTATTTGTGATCTATTAGTATATGCAAAATTTCATAATTATGTGTGTGCATCTAATTGGCCATATATATCGCTTTTTGCACTAAATATCGTATTTTCCGACATTTTCAGATTTCGACTGAATTACGAGAAGCGATCGTGCAGAGCAAGATTCAAATTCAATTGCAAGACGTTAGTGAAATATAGTGCCAATGATCCGGGTAGTTTGACCCGCGCAAGAGAACATTCAAATACCCGTAATCACTTCAAAGGGGGTTTCTAAACCCAAAATCATATCGGTACGTATTTTTCTAACACCTTCGCTCAAATCCGACGCATTCCAATATTCTATCTTCTGCAGGATTCTTCGTACAATTTGCCACCAATTGCACAGAGAACTAACCCGTATTTGTTGTAGCACTTAAGCTTAAAACGAAAAAAGAATTGCTTGATTGATTGATTTATTATATTCTTTTATTTTGCGCATTTGCATCTTAATACGGATATTAAAAGCACGAAACCAAACAAGATACGGTAAAGGATTTCATCACCTTTTTCCGTAGACCACAAATCACAAAATTGCATTCTTGCATACCCACAGTAATTTTAAAATCAACTAAAACTCTGGCGTTAAGGACTTCGTGCTCATTAGGAGAAGTTAACTGTGTTTAGAATACCGCTTAACGGTATATCGTTCACGGAGTGTCTAGGCAAGTGTTCACGGCGAAACCGCCAAGAGAGAAAGGGTTATTCTAATTAAGGAACTTCGCGAAAGTGTTTGAAAACCTCCCCTTATCTCTGCACTTACCTGGCTTCATGATCCGTATATCTTGAGCCCGTTTCTCGACACAGTTTTACTTCGACAATCAGGTTCTTGAGCAGGTCTAGTTGACTTAGCATAACATAGACCGCTAGGGGTGTGATATTCTTTGTTTTTTGTGATATTTGTGAATTCTTGTTAATATGGGTGATACACAGCTTGATTTTATTCTTCACGATCCACATTCTTTTGTTTATACTCATTCCCAATTCGTTTGTGCAAATTGCCGAGATTCTTCCCACATTCATGAAAACTGTCCTTTCCTAAGAGGCGGCCAACCATTACAGAATTTTGATATCAGTCACCCACATAAAACTCTTGAACCCAGTCCCACTTCAAACCTAGATCCAAAGATTGAAAATTTAGAGAAAGAGGTCGACAGGATGACTGCTTTAGCATCACCACCATCACAACCCTCCTTACCTGAAACAACTGACACTTCATTAGGTTATGATAGTGAGATGGATGCTAGGTTGACCGCTTTAGAGAAAGGTATAGAAGTGATGACTGCAGTCGAGAATCAAACAGCTTCGACGCTAGCCCTGTTTATGCAACAATCTGAGCAATTGTTTCTTGCTCAAGCTCAATCATTGGCTAGAATGGAGAAACAAGCGAAACATTTAGCTGTGAGGATTCTAGGGAGTGAACACGGTCAATTGGAACAAAATAATGTCAATATCTGTCATCTAGGAAGTCACCTGAGTAAAATAAACGAACAAAAAATTTTTTATGATTTCATAGATGATGATGCAATTGAGTTGACTGAGTGTTATCAGGACAAACAAGAAAACCCTCTAAGTCAGTCCAACACTAGCCTTCAGGTACCTACTGAGCCTCTTGTCACTTATGATCTAGAGGTTGATTTAACAGATATACTACTTGACGAAGAAATTCTTGCACCGACTAATTTTTGCACTCCAATTTTAGAGGAGGAAGCTTGTGAATTTGATGGGTATGGTTGGGATAGATTGTTAGAAGAAATCAAGGATCAGGAACCCACAATTTTTGTATCCCTTTTGATATTGTTTAACGTTAGTGTGGGAACCTACTTTTTTAGATGACATGAACCTACCCATATATGAATGTGATGTGGGAGAGCTTGTATTGGGAGATGTGAGCTGTAGCAATGAGAGGAGGATTGTGGAGGAATATAGGGAGGAAGACAGCCTTAAGAAACATTCTTTCATGCCAATTTTTGAGGAAATATTTGCGGATGAACTTGATATTCTTAGTGAGTTTGAGTCAGGATCAATTTGGGAACGTCCTACGAACCTTTCTTTTACTGAACTTTTTGAGGATGAACTCCAGTTTTTAAACAAACCTGATATCGAAACTCAACACATACTTCTTGAACATTCAATTCATTCGGGCAACAATTCTTTGACTCTTTCAAAACTTCATCTACGCATTCAGCGTCTTCTGATCCCTACTTTCACACACCCATGCCCTTTACTAACTACTAACCATACATCCAACATTTTCTTTTTCTTTTTCTTGTTTATATACGTTTTCTTTTACCAGCCTTGGCCATATATCGACAAAATTTTTCTTGTTTATATACGTTTCCATTTGTAAACATTAACCCAAATGTTTACAACAACAAAAAGATACGGCAACATCTAAAGTAAACTCGTGACGGATCACAAGGATACCCCTCACCTGTATATACATAACTGCATCCGCATTCCGACCGAATGCGGATGCGATGAGACTAAAGTAATCCAACAAATCTAATACTAGGATCCGGCTTAAACCAAAGCCCACTAGTATGATCCGCCCGATCATGATCCGTGCACTACTGCACGTATATGATCGGACCCTGCCATATATCATACGGCCTCTACAACGTTTCGCCCGAAACTTAAGAAACTGTCTGTGGGGGACTCTAAAGACTCGTCAATACACTGGCTGTGGATTTAACCACTAGCACGTCAGAGGTACTAGCCGTACGTAATGAGCTACCAGGTATTGGCCAAAAGGGAGGTCGATGAGCGAACTCATCCTGACACCCTACTGATCCTCTCAGTGACAATATCCGTACAGTCCGGTCCGTTCGTCTATGAGCATCGCATGGCGGGCCTAGGGTGTTGATAAAAGTCAGACCCCCAAAAGAGGTACAAGTCGTGTCGGAGTGTAGCCCAGAACACCCTGAGATACTACTGGAATACCTACCAGTAAATCTCCTGCCTTGGCCAAGGACTTCGTGTAATGGCTCTACTAGACACAGCGCGATCTCACCCCCAATACCGGGAGAGACGAAACCCCTGCCGATCCGATCACTGCCTCCATGTGGCTCGGGACTGTACCCAACTAAAACCTGTTTGCGCGACTCCTTTGAGCCATGGTAGGGTAGTAATCAAAGCACAGTGGGAACTCACACGAGACAAATGACGATCTCAGGTCGATGAACTAACCTGTACACATGTCACCAGGGAACTGCTATCTGACGTTAGGTATAAAACCAACTAGCATATTCCCGGCGAGTCCTTTCCGGTGTACTCAAAACCCAATGAGTACATGTATACATCTTAGGTGATCCAACTGACACCAATGGCTTGTGAGACCGGCCACCGCCCCTCGTTGGGGTCTCGACTGTATACACTAGTCTACTCTGGAGTATCGATGCCCTGTCTCGAAAACTCCCATGACTAGGGACCTTTTAAGTATGTGCTTATAGACCCCAGCTCCTACGTATATGATCGCCATCATACTACTGGCACTCAAGCAAGAATCCTAAGGCTCTATCAACGTGTAATAGCGACCTGTAAGGTCACCTAAAGCAGTACACGATGATAAAGATAAACCAGATAGCATACTATCATCTTGAGTAAGACTGTCCTACCGGTATAGGTCTTCCCTCAATCATTGCAATCACGTGCCTGCGATCCAATAATTGACTCTGAGGGCACTATATCCAACATCCTTAACCCTAATTCAACATGCACAGGTGTGTGCAAGTGTAAAATAATTAAATAAATATTAATTAATTAAATAAAAGTGTAAATAACTAAATAATTATTAGTTTAATTTCATTAAAACCTGCATTAACGCTTAATTACACTAACCGCATTCTAAAGTGTTACAATCTTCCCCCCTTAAAGAAATTCGGTCCCCGAATTTAAAAATCTTACTATGCGTACCTTCGAAGAGATGATGGAATTCCTTCCGCATCTCACTCTCGGCTTTCCACGTGACCTCTTCGCTATTAGGGCGACGCCAAAGAACCTTTATAGACGGCAAGACCTTTGACCAAAGTTTCTTCACCTGTCGATCCAATATAACTACCGGCTGCTCGGTGAACGAAAGATCACGCTCCAGCTGGATAGTCTGGTGCTGAATCCTGTGAGGAGGGTTATAAAAGTACTTGCGAAGCATTGATACATGAAATATAGGGTGAACATCCAGAAAACTGGGTGTAAGCGCCGAACGATAAGCAACGGCACTAACTCGCTCAAGGATCTTAAAAGGACCCACAAATCTGGGACTGAGCTTCCCTTTCTTCCCAAATCTCATCACGCCCTTCATCGGAGAAATCCGTATGAATACATGATCACCCACTGCGAACTCAAGTCTGCGACGACGACGGTCAGCATAATACTTCTGCCTGCACTGGGCTACTCTCATCCTGTCCTGGATCAACTGGATCTTCTCCGTAGTCTCCTGGACTAGCTGTGGTCCTAAAATCCTGCTCTCGCTGAGTTCGGTCCAACAGACTGGAGATCTACACTTTCTTCCATACAAAGCCTCAAAAGGTGCCATCTTAATCATCTCCTAAAAATGATTATTGTAGGAGAACTCTATCAACGGCAAGTGACGATTCCAACTGCCACCAAAATCAAGCACGCATGCACGAAGCATATCCTCAAGAGTCTGTATAGTCCGCTCTGACTGACCATCGGTTTGCGGATGGAAAGCGGTGCTAAAACTCAATCGGGTACCCAAAGCTTCCTGAAGTTTCTGCCAAAGACGGCTGGTAAACTGGGTGCCCCTGTCGGATACGATGAATGTAGGAACGCCGTGCAAACGCACAATCTCATCAATATACAACTGAGCATACTGAGCATATCCGAAAGTGGTCTTCATTGGAAGGAAGTGAGCAGCTTTCGTCAACCGGTCAACAATCACCCAAATGGAGTCATACTCTCGACTGGACCTGGGTGGACCCACAACGAAATCCATGGAGATCTTCTCCCATTTTCACTCTGGAACGGGTAAAGGCAGCAACTCTCCTGCCGGTCTCAGATGCTCGGCCTTGACTTGCTGACAAGTCAGGCACCTCAAAACGAAGTCTGAAACGTCCCTCTTCATCCCTTCCTACCAGTATATATATCTCTCAAGTCACGATACATCTTGGTGGAACCTGGATGAACACTATAAGCTGACTGATGTGCCTGCTCTAGGATCTCGCTCCTTAGCCCCTCGGTATCTGGTACACATAAATGAGTCCTAAAACATAGCACACCCTGGTCATCAATCAAGAACACCGACTCTCTACTCTGCCGAACATCCTTAAAAATCTCAGACAAACGGGCATCGTCGGGCTGCGCCTCATGGATACGATCAAGTAGAAGTGGACGGGCGCGGACATGAGCAAGCTGTCCCCCAGTGGAAGTGAACTCGAACTGCACTCTACTGTCACACAAGATCTTCCAATCTGCAAAAGACTTTCTCTGAACTGCGCTCAACTGGGACAAGCTACCTCCGGGCCTACGACTCAAAGCATCAGCTACCATATTCGCCCTGCCCGGGTGATAAAGGATCTCACAATCATAATCCTTCACGAGCTCCATCTAACGGCGCTGCCACAAATTCAGATCCCGCTGCTGGAAGATGTACTTCAAGCTCTTATGGTCCGTGAAGATCTGACATGACTCTCCATACAAGTGGTGTCTCCAAATCTTAAGCGCAAAGACCACAGCGGCCATCTCAAGATCATGAGTGGGATAGTTCTGCTCGTGCTTCTTCAGCTGCCGAGAAGCGTAAGCGATAACTCTATCGTGCTGCATCAATACACAACCGAGCCCCACTCGAGAAGCATCACAGTAAACGACATAGCCGCCCGATCCCGAAGGCAAAGATAAAACCGGTGCCGTCGTCAACCGAGTCTTCAACTGTTGAAAATACTGCTCGCATGCCTCAGTCCAAAGAAAAGGAACCCCCTTCCGGGTCAGTCCGTTCAGCGGCGCAGCGATACTCGAGAAATCCTGCACGAAATGGCGGTAATAACCAGCTAAGCCCAAAGTGCTACGGACCTCAGTCACCGATACAGGTCTGGGCCAAAGCTGTACAGCCTCGATCTTCTTTGGGTCCACACGAATACCGTCTCCCATAACCACATGGCCCAAGAAGTCAACACTATCAAGCCAGAATACACACTTTGAAAATTTAGCAAACGGTTGGTACTCTCTCAATGTCTGCAAAGCAATCCTCAGGTGCCGCTAATGCTCCTCTCGACTTCTGGAATAGACCAGAATGTTATCAATAAACACAATAATGAACTGGTCGAGGAACGGCCTGAAAATCCGATTCATCAAATCCATGAATGCTGCTGGGGCATTGGTGAGTCCGAACGACATTACCAAAAACTCATAATGCCCGTAGCGCGTACGAAAAGCAGTGTTCATTCCGAACCCGCAACTGATGATAACCCAACCTCAAATCAATCTTAGAAAAACGTCCCGCACCCTGGAGCTGATCAAACAAATCGTCAATGCGAGGTAATGGATACCTATTTCGCACCGTAAGTCGGTTCAATTGACGATAATCAATGCACAAGCTCAAACTGTCGTCCTTCTTCTTGACGAAAAAAACAGGAGCTCCCCAAGAAGAAACACTCGGATGCACAAGGCCCCTATCAAGCAACTCTTGCAACTGATCCTTAAGCTCCTTAAGCTCCGCCGGGGCCATCCGATAAGGCGGTATAGAAACAGGCCCCGTGCCGGGGATCAAATCAATGCAAAACTCAATATCGCGCTCTGGTGGCAATCCAGGTAACTCATCGGGAAATACGTCGGGAAAATTTATCACAATAGGAACCCGGTCCAACGAATCTACTGTGGCACCAGTATCACGAATAAAAGCTAAAAATACCTGACATCCTCTCCTCAAGAGCCGACTATGCAAAGGGCGGAAATCAAACTGTGAGGGGCGGCACTACGGTCCCCCTGCACAACAAGAACTTACTCGCCCGGAAAACAAAACCTGACTGCCTTCTCACGGCAGTCCACAAACGCATAGCAAGTAGCTAACCAGTCCATGCCAAGGAGAACGTCGAAGTCCAACATATCAAGAAGGATTAAGTCGACGGATAATTCTCTATCTCCAATACGAACGGCACACGACCGAAACACATGTCGCGCAACAAAAGACTCTCCAACATGAGTTGTCACGACAAGCGGCTGATCTAGTGAAGAAGACTCTCGGCCCAATCTCGACACGAAGTGTGTGGAAACATACGAATGAGTAAACCCAGGATCAAATAAAACATGTGCATCAAAAGAACATACAGAAAGAGTACCTAACACGACTGTATTTGACGCCTGCGTGTCCTGATGAGTCAAAGCAAATACCCGAACCTGCCCTCTACCGACAACTGGCTGCCCTCTGCCTCCGCCACCCTGTCCTCTCTGAACAAAACCTCTGCGACCACGACCTCTCTGAGAATAAGTCTGACGCGGAGTAAAAACAATAATAAGAAGCAACTCTCTCTGAGATGGAGAAGGTGGTAAGGTAACATGTGGAACCGCTGCCTCTCCCTGGCGTACCTCAGTACAATCTCTGATGCGATGATACTGACTCCCACATTGGAAACATACAGACGACGGCTGCTGACCCTCCTGTGGATAAGAGCTAAATAACTAGCCTCGTCTTAAGCCTCTGCTACCCCCACGTCCTGAAAGGAATCTGTCGCGGCGTCTATACATCGGTCTCCGAGATGATACATCCTCTTCGGTTCTGAAACGACCGAAGTCCCGGAAATACGCTCCTCTACCAGTAGGGATGCGTCCACTGCGACTGCATATGTCTCGAAATGTTGGGCTCCTTTAGAGAGGAACAACTGGGTAATCAGGCCTCATACAAATCTCTTGACACGCCTCTCCTCAGTATCTACTAAATACGGAGCATATACGGATAGCTGGGTAAACTGAACATCATACTCCGCCACTGTCATAACCGGGGTCTGGCGCAACGACTCAAATTTGCGAGCTCGAGCATCTCTAACGCTCTAAGGAAGGAATCGAGCAAGAAACACTATCGTAAACTCAACCCAGGTCATAGGAGGAAGACCTGCGGTTCGACCTCTCTCTAAAGACTCGCACCAAGTCTGGGCAATACCCTCCAGACGGAAACTAGCGAACTCCACCCATCTCGTGTCGGAGCATCTCAACGAACGACAGATCCTGGCCATCCGATCAATGAACGACTGTGGATCCTCAGTTGCGTCGGTGCCAGTGAAAATCGGAGGCTTCAGCCTCATGGACTCAGATAAGGATACGGTGATAACCTCCATAGCAGCAGGTACGACTGTCTGAACAGTAGGTACCATCACAGTCCCCATAACAGGTGGAACAACATCCGATCTCTGCACTCAGCTGGCATCAACTAACGATCCCATCATCTGGTGCAAATCCTGCATACCGGCCTCTAGCCTAGTAATACGATCCGGAGAAGGTGGATCAATCTGCTCCTGGAAAGTAGGCGTACCGCCCCGGTCAGTCCTCGTCTCAGACGAGCTTGCCCTGACATCGGCTCTCGCACCAGCTCTCTGTGCCCTTGTAGTCTTCGGCGGCATAGTGGCTGGAATAAGGAAACATGATTCGATAAGAACATAGAAGTCGAATCATAAGGATATATAATCAAGGACGCACATTATAATGTGTATGCACAAATTATGAATGTATATGCTCTTGATATAAGGTTTATAAATAGAATCTAGCCATCGGTGCTTAATTCCATACAGGCAATTCCCTCGTAGATGTTAAATCTACTCACCGAAACGGTCTCGAGCTACTCGAATCCGACCACCTCCTTCCCTTTCCTAGCCGCGTCCGAAGTTTATGCAACCGACCCTAGCATCGCACAAAACCATAACACATAAGTCTAATAAATTTCCGATATGATAGGTACACATACACTACATGAACGAACCAACTCCCACAAGTTATCATGTGTGAGCTTAGCGTGTTAAACGTATGCAACAACATCTAAGACTACCCCTAAGGGCTGCTAACTACACAAAACACTCAAATGAGAGTCAGAAAAATCTGTATTGCACGCTTACATAACGTCTAAGATATGGTAAAATGGTCCCAGATTTTTATATACAAATAATTAGATAAAGTTGCACATACTAGAGGCCTAATAGGAGTTCCAGAGAGCACTCGACAAATCTTCACACCCAATCTCCCCAGATGGGCCGCAAATTGCAGCCAGAAGCAATAAATTGGCGGCCACAATTTGGAGGGGAGGGCTCAGGTTTTGAGGATGTATTTGTGACCCTAAGACTAGCTCCCAGTAATGGCAACTTCTCTCAAAAGTCTCTGGGTTGATAGCAGATTCGAAAAGAAACCCTAATCTTAACTAAATACGATATTTGAAACTAAATTAAAACATTTAGGTGGTTTAGTGAAAACTTGGTGGTTAAACAAGGATGTTTAGCTACCAAAACCTAACCTAGATTATGTCATAACTAACCTATGAATTTCATAACCCTAAGAATCTATTTTAAGTCTAAATATCACAAAACATAACTCCAGTTAAGATTAGGAGTTTGATTAAGCAAAAACTTGTTAACACAAGAACTTTCTAGAGCATACTTAAGGGTTTTGATCCTTACCTCACCAAGACTTGAAGGAAACCCTAAGCATGCGAAACTCCAAGACTCTTAAGAGAGACTAACCCATGATTAAGGTAAGGGTTAGTGATGGTTTATGGTGATTAAAAGATTAATTGTTGTGGCAAAAATTTTCCAAGAGTGGAGGTGAAAGGAACAAGAAGAAGAGGAGAGAAAGAAGAGAGGAGAAGGAGGAGAGGAATGAGGAGGAGAGAGATGGCTCATGAGTGCCATGCCCATCTCTTCTCTCTTCATTAAATGCCCATCATCTCCATGTCTCCTTCATCATTTTCTTTTCTTTTCTTTTTTTTAAAAACCTTTAATTATTTAAAATAGTTAAGAAACTAAATAGATGGTGTCAAATTGTCATGGCTACAAAAATAAGTTTTTACTTAAATTAACATGTTAAAACTAGATTAGCATAAACATATGTGTGTGCATATATTTAATAAAGTACATAAATAAATAAATAAATAATTAATTAATTAAATAAAAATATGTGAAAATAATTACTAACTAAGCTTTGTCAAAAACCCATGTTATATCGCTTAATTAACGTATAATTAACTATAATCGCATTTTAGGGCGTTACAATTCGTCTATTTGGATGGCTCGACGCAGGATCGGTTAAGTCGAATAATTCCAGTTTGATGGGTCTTGCTTAGACCTGATGTAAGTCGATCAAGAGAGGATGTGCAAAGCGTATTCCTACGATGACTTGGATGAGTCCCAGAGTACGTAATTGTCCATCTGTCTTCCACAGAGGGTTGAAGATACTGAATTAGTAGCTTCGAGTCCTTGCGAGAGACTCCGGATTGACTGTAACCGAGAATGAATTGCAGTACGCAGCCATCAAGATATGATTTCGAATTGGTCGATATTGAAGAAAAGTGGATAAAAGATTCGTGTGAGCTCTTAATGAGTCGTTCTTCTCCGTTGAAGCAAGAGAATTGATACGTACGTAGAGGCGTTGGATACGGCCACATTTCCAGGGCAAAATCGTGATAAGATTGCAATTGTTCCGGAACTTAAGAGGATTAAGTAAAGAGTGCCAGTTTCCATGCAGTTCGGCAGAGGTGAGATTGGAAGAGACCATGGTACGTACTTTCCGGAGTGCTTCGGCGGTAAAGATTTAGACCCAGGATCAGTTGTATGGCATGCACTCAGAAGGCCAGAGGCCGCCATCATTGACGTGGTACATTACGAGTGACCATGTAACTTGGTCAGGAGATGATCAGAGAGACTTCAGAGCGTGACGGTTTCCGTCGCTACTCCTAACCAGGCTGTCGAGCCGGAAGATCTTTGAATAGGTGATCAACCTAGAAAAAAAGACCCGGGGATAGAGGACGCCAGACCGTGGGCAGGAGGCAAGTAGATACTCTTTCTGTACCAACCTTGGATGCACCGGCACCCTTCGACATTGAAGGAGATGTACCTCAATGTCATTTATTTTTTATTTGTGTTTAGTGATCCGAGTATCATGCTTATATCGCTTTAGGCTTATGAGTTTTGATGATTTAGTTTCATGATTGATATTTTCTTGCACCGTTATTGCACTTGATTTATGTTTTATACACCCGTTACATTTGATTTATATTTTTTGCATATCCATTACACTTGATATCGATTTTGTGCACTTGTTGCACGTATTTATGATTCTGTGTATCCCGATACAGTTGATTTTATTTCGTGCATGTTATATGCACTTGATTTTGACTTATGCACTCTGTGTAGTTCGTATGCGCTTTCGATGTATTGATGAGTTTTCGTGCACCTAGTGCACCTGATATGTGTTTTCATGCATCGTGTGCACTTGATATTCGTTTTCGTGCACGCTATTGCACTAGATGTTTTTATGCGGACCTGACACACTTGATGTAGATTTTCGCGCACACTTGATACAGTCCCGAATCATGTGGAGGAAGTGAGCGATCGAAAGGGATTCGTCTTTCCCGGTATGAGGAGTTAATGTTGCGCTGTGCGCGATTGGTTATAATCATAAGTCCCTGGCCAGGGAGAACGAGATTTACTGATAAGCGTTATCAGTAGTTTCTCAGTTGGTTATAAGCTTGTAATCGGCACGATTTATCAAGTTATTGGGAGTCTGACGATTTCCACCTCTAAGGCCCGATATGCGACACTCTCAGACGAAGAGACTGGACTGTACGGTAAATGTCACTAACAGGCTCTATAGGGGTTTGGATAAGCTTGCTTGTCAGTCTTCCTCTTCGTTCAATACCTGGGTAGCCGTTACGTACAGCTAGTACCGTTGACGGGCTTATGAATTATGGATGTGATCCTGTAATTCACTGCCAGCATATTGTCGAGTCTTTAGAGTCCTACACAGAGGGTTTTCTGGTTCTAGCGAAATGATGTAGTGCACGTACGGCGATATGTGCGGGGGGCCTTGTTATTCACATGTATTTGATATTACATGTATTAATTGGAAGGATTATAATACTAGCCGGTTTGTGATTAAGCCGGGTCATTGAATTAATTGTTAATTTAATGACATGACAATTATATGATATTATATGATAATACATGTAATTAATCTAGTATTATATCATTATCTTTTTTCTTTATTAATATGCACATGTGCATGTTACATGACATATATACATTATAATGCTTAATACTAATTATGCATTATAATTTATATATAAATCTTATTCTCTTTATTTTCTTTTTGCATAGCTTAAAATGAGGTGGAAGCTTACATGCTTACCACTCACATTTTGAGACAAGTGGATGAAAGAAAAATGTCATGGTAATATGGGAGAGTATGAAATTATTCTCTCATTCTAACCATTCCATTTCACTCCTTCCAAAGTAAAAGAAAATTAAAGAACAAGAAGGAGAACAAGAAAAGGAGAGACAAGAAGATCTTCATCAAGTTCATTCAAGATCCAAAGGAGTCTGAAAGGAGTCCAAGTTCATCATAGGAGCTCAAGATAGAGAAGATTGAAGACCCGAAGGACACGGACACTTCGGTATAACCCTCATCATAGTAGTGTAGTTCCTATGGTTTTCATGTTTCAAGTTTAAATGTTTAGGTGTTTCATGGGTGTAGTTTGTCATGCTAGCTAGAAAAATTTGTTTTACCGTTCCGCCTTATACCAAACCCCTAGCGGGATGCATGACAAACTAATAGATAGTTGGGCCCCGATTCTTACCGATGAGTAGGCATTACTCCTCGGGTGATCCCGGCTAGTTCTCTTTTTAGGATTTGAAGGAGAGTTTGAGAAAACTGTAAAAGCCATCCAGATTAAATAAAGTAATTAACCTTTTTTATCTAGGTTAGAGTGCACGTTGAGTATTTCTTTTCTCTCTCTGGCTGCGACATTGACCCGCCTTAAATTAAAATTCATAACCAAGTTAACCGAACCTTTTACCATCAGGATTTTGGATCGTCTAGATTCACGACAAAGTCACGTATATCCATGCCCATCCTACTTTACCTTTATCTGTCTCCAGAACATTCCGTATCACTATGAAGATCCTGATAGAATGGATAAAACCATATCGTATAATTACATACAAACTCGTAGAAATTTATTTCTGTTCAAGGACGGATTCCGGTTCTGGAGAAATTGAATTGGATTATTCGGTTGTCTTTACCCTTTACCTTCTCTCAGGTTGCGAGAGCTCCTTGTATTAGGAGAGTACACCTATTATGCTTATTGGATAGTCTTCTTCCAAACCTTAGGCAGGTACTGAAAGGTAGGGAAGGAAGAAAACCAATTAGCCTAAGTACGGGGTACAGAAAGTAAGAAGTAAAGACAAATGAAGGGATTGAAGTGAGGGCAATAGAAATTGCAAATGGTGTCATGGATCTGGATTATGGAAAAGGCATTACTAGGAATACCCAGCCGCCACCTCGAAACATTCCCATGTTTCAGTTTTCATGTGCAGTAGTTATTGAAAACTGCTTTCCTAATTACATTCTGACTTCAGGGTATGTATATACCGATTGAGATTCTCACATCTGTATGGCGTTACAGATGATGAGTGGGTGTAGAATATTGGGAATTGGGTGATTAGATCCTCAATATCAGAGTTCGTTGTAATTTTTGATGTTCGAGGAAATGACCTGGGTTTGCCTATTGGCGATTTGTTAGTTTTGAATATCCGTTGTTATGCACCAATTTCAAACGGATATATCTGTACGTTTATTTCATAAAGTGATATATAATTTTTTGAAATTATCTTACAACATTTACCTTTATCAGTTGATGATTATGTAAGGTGCATTCAATAACGGTGTAATTCTTCTTAACCAAAATACAGTTTTCAACTTATGACACACTGAGTTTGAGTTAGTAAACTCAGGGGACTTATACAAAGTATTTTGTTTTGTCCAGTGTCCATTTGGACAAGGGGTTGGTACTCTTACTATATTCCGAATACCAATAACTTCTCTTATTCTAGACACGCATTTTTGTTAAAATGTAAGATCCAAAATTATGAGAAGTTTATAGGTATAAGAATAAAGTAGAAAACCATATGATGCAAGTATCAGGATTCTTCGAGATGATCGAAGATATAGATACTTATGCTAGGTATTCCGGGATAGTATTCTATGTTAGATTACTCATCCATGGGTGTGTTCCTTGATGAGTAATGTTGCTTGGCCTTTTTCTATTCAGGTGATGTGCACTGGAAACAACTGCATACTATTTGAACCTGATTTCATCTAAATTAGTGCCTTTGTTTCTATATTGAACATAGAATGGATTCATATCTTAATGATGTTATGTAATATGGAGTTGTCTGGTTTATGCTTAAAACCAGAATCCGGATAAACTCAAGGCACGTTTCAGTAATGGCAATTTATGGGTTATCCCGGACAATTGTCGAGGGTATAATTTTCTACTATTTGCTAGACTCGTCACATTTTTAGTAAAATGACTTCTTTTCAGAAAACATTAGTAGGAGTATGGTAGGACTAGAAGTGATTGCAGAACCACAAACGGTTACTGAAAATTTAGTAGAACCTAAGAATGTAATTGGATTTGACGATCCATAAGTCACTCCGCGGATTTAGTGGGTAAGCTTAGCCACCGAGAGGTACTTTGATTTCCTCATAAACGATGACTGAAAAGTTTGCATCATGGTATGATGACCCAAGCTTTCCACTACTGCTGTCCTTGACTATGAGATCTGGCAGGTGGATGACTATAACGTCATTCTAAATAAGCTTTTAGAAGTGCATGTGTATATGACTCTGCCAGAGGGTTGTTGTAGTCAGTAGGAGCAGCGAAAGCGTGGTGGGCAGGTTGCTTATGTCTATTTATAGACTAAAGCAGGTATAGCAGAGATGGATCATCTGTTTTGATATGACAGTCACAGTGTTTGACTTCATCAAAACAACGGATGAACATGGTAAGAGGTAGTAGGGAGTACTGTCCAGAGATTTGGATGACATACTCCGGATAGGAAGTGAGTTCCTATACTATAATCGGTTAAACTTTGGTTGTCACAGGAGTTTCTCTACACATGACATGGATAATGTTGCTTTTGTACTAGCTGCAGTAAGCAAATATTAATCCAATCCTGGAGAAACAAAGGGAAACAGTTATGAAAATAAGAAAATGTTCTTAGTATATGGTAATGACAGCCTCCTACAGGAGGCGGTTACCGGTTATGGCTTCCAAGGTGACCTGGATAACAGAGTGACTGTTAGAGTTATAAGTTTACCCACTTCTTAGGGACAGTGTATTGGACAGGGATCCAAGAGGATACTGAGGCAGGCATGGCTTAGGATACTGATTAAATTCAGTGGATGGTACAGTCTAAGAAGTTTGTTGGATTTGGTGTTCATATTATTAACTTGGTCCTATCAGATATCCAAACAAGTTCTAAGACAGGTATCGCTCATTTCGGGAGATATACGTTCTCCTCGAAGTTGGGATATAGAGAGATAAAGATAGAAACATTGGAGCTGATCCACTCACTGAGGCTATTTCTCGAATATGAATGTTTCACAAATAAGGTTTGTGAAACTGATTAGTAGAGAAGTTGGGTATTCATAGCATACGGGCTGTGGCTACGTGATACCGCAATAATTACCTTAAGTGCAAGTGGGAGATTGTTGGTTATAGTTCCCTCAAGGCAATTATTGTAATCGCAAGCAGACGAATATGATGATTGAAGGAAGACCTATACAGTTAGAACAGTCTTACTCGAGATGATAGTATGCCATCTGCTTTGACTTTATTGTTGGATGTATATGCCCTAGAGGCCAGTATTGTATATGTATACATATGGATACTAGGGATATGTATGTACAAAACAATCTTACTCAGTTTTATAGTATATTATTCGACTTGTCTTTGTCAGGATATGTGTATTTATTTGTATTGTTGATATATCTGGTTTGCACATTTTGATAAAGACTAGATACGGTAGTATACTATTATGGTTTGTCTTTATCTTAACATGGCATATGTCATACTCGTTATTACATATTGTGGTTACATGTTGATAAAGCCCATAGGATCTCGCTTGACTACCTGTGTTGTGATGGCGATCATACTTATGGGAGCAGGGTAGTCCATAAGCACATCCTTAAATGGTCCCTAGTCGTGTGAGTATCGAGACTGGGCACTGATACTCCAGAGTAGACTGTTGGGTACGTTTCTAACCCCGTCGGGGGATGGTTGGTCCCGCAGTCATTGGTCTGATGCACCTAAGATCATATACAGGTGCTCACTGGGTGTGAGTACACTGGACGGACTCGCCGAGAACTTCCAAATGGTACTATACCTATCGTCAGATGGAGGTTCTCAGGTGACATGTGTACAGGTTAGTCTTTGGACCCGAGATCGGCATTTGTCTCGTGTGAGTTCCCACTGAACTTTGATCACTACCCTACCACGGCTCTAATGAGTCGTGCAAACAGGTTTTGGTTGGGTTCAGTCCCGAGCCACATGGAGGCAGTGAGCGATCGCCGGGGATTCGTCTCTCCCGGTATAGGGAGTCGATATCGCACTGTGATTCGATTGGTCAGGACCATAAGATCTTGGCCAAGGCACTTGGGATTTACTGATAGGTTGATCAGTAGTTTCCCGGATTGGTCCTGAGCCACATCGGCACGACTTATCAGGTTGTTAGGGTCTGACGTTCACCATCCCCTAGACCCGGTATGCGATACTCTTTGACGAAGAGACCGTACTGTACGGATATTGTCACGGATAGGCTCAGTAGGAGATCGGGATGAGTTTGCTCGTTGGCCTTCCTTTTTGACAGGTACCTGGGCAGCCGTTACATATAGCTAGTGCCGCTGACGTGCTTGTGGTTAAACCCACTGCCAGAGTACTGTCGAGTCTTTAGAGTCCTACACAGAGGGTTTCCCTGATTCATGCGAAATGGTGTAGTTGCCGTATTGGATACGTGCAGGGTTCGATCGATTGATGTACTTTGTACTCGGACTTTCGATCGGACAGTTGGTAATACTAGCCGGCTAGAGTTTGAGCCGGATTATTAAATCAGATATTGATTTAATAATTTACATATATGTATTTCGATATGTATATTCCAGTATTACATTCTTCGTGTTATTCTATCTCTTTTGGGCGTTCGGATTTTTATCTGATTGCCGGTATATTTGTACAGTAGTCGGAAATCCGTATTTATTACAGTTTTCCTTCTAGAAGATGGCTACCTCATTTTGGATTTTCCTTTTATTTCATAATTGGAAATGAGGTGTAAAGTGAGAGGTGAGGGAGGAATGGGAGTGACCATGCTTCAATAGTGAACAAATAAATTTATAATTCCTTTTGGGTTTACTATTGAAGTATGGTTGCTATTGTTTATTGAAAGAATTCATACACAAAACCAAGGTGTGTGAATTTCTCTTTCATGCTTGCTCATTATTTTCTTGAGCTCCATTTTCTCTCCAAGCTCCTCCCTCCTCTCTAGCTTCCTCCACCTTCATCTTCTTCCTCTTCACTACCTTCTCATGTGTTGAGAATCAAGTGAAGAGGCAAGAAAGAGATAGCTTCACACTTAGAACTCCAAAACTACATCCTAGATTACTTGGACTAACATCCTAAGTTCTTTAGTTGCACTTTTGATATTTAGCAAAGAGCTAGAGCCATGGATCATACCCCTCAGGTGGATCATCTACGACAAAGCAAGGTCGGAGAACAAGCTCGATCCCGGAGGACCGATGGAGCCGGAGTTGGTGATCGAACAAGTTCAAGGAGGCCACTTGGAGCATATGATGAAGAACGAAGACCGAAGGACTTGGTTCATTTGGTGAGGTTTCTATCATAGTAGATAGCTCTCTTAGTGTAGCTAGTTAGTTTTATGGAAAGATCCGGTTTTAGGGTTTAGTCTAGCATCAAGTTTCATTCATAAGAAAAAATTTTGTTCCGCATTTGGCCACGTGAGATGGCCGGGGCGCTAGGGTAACCCTTCATTTATCATTATGTACATGTTTTATGTGGCATAGCATATCACTATTACATATTGATAGAGCCCATAAGAATCATGCTGGACTACCAGGGTTATGCGATCACACTTGTGAGAACTGGATAGTCTATAAGCACATCCTTAAATGACCCAAGTCGTGGGAATATCGAGACTGGACATCGATATTCTAGAGTAGACTAGTGTATACGTTTCTTGACCCCGACGATGGGCGAAGGCCGGTCTCACAACCATTGGTGTTAGTCATTCACCAAAGATTGTACAAGGTGCTCATTAGGTTATGAGTTATACTGGACAGACTCGCTGAGAACCTGCTAGTTGTTATTATACCTATTGTTAGATAGCAATTCTCAGGTGACATTAGTACAACATTGTTCGGCATGATTTATTATATTTTAATACCGCTCATTTCCTATCATTTTGATAATAAACAGTGCTATTTTATCTCTGTCTGCTCATTAGTATAGATTACAGGTACATAGACAAAAACACTAGAAACGGTACACAACATGCACAAAAATGACGGTTTTTAGCCGGAACTGCAAACGGGATAGATAACAGATCAAGACATTGAGTTTTGCAAACAAATAATGTTGTGTACAAATAAATATGATTTTTTTTCCAACATAACCAAGTGTGAACCATCATGGACTAAGTGGGCATGAGCCATCATGGATCAAGTGGGCATGAACCATCATGAGACATCAACTTGCAAACACCATCATGGTGTCTTGCAAGTGGATACACAAGTGGCTTGGACAAGTGGGTATGGATCAATGTATGTGAAAAAGAATTGATTGGAAGTGTGAATACAACTCATACCCACTTGATCCCTTCTCTGTACATTACTCCAGATTACACTCAGGTGTAAATTAATAAAAATTGCAAACACAAAGAGATGCTCAGGAGAGTTGAAGACCACGGACCAAAGATGGGCCCCAGCCACCAACTCTTGGCCGTAATTTGCAGCCAAGTTGGTACCATTTTGTCTCGTTCAAATATGGTGGGTCCCTGGTGGTCTTTTCAATCCAGTGTCATATGCAACTTTTGATTTTGGATTACCTATAAATAGCAGATCACAGATATAGTTCTGGGAGGTTTGGGGCTGAGAAAACAGTTTGTAACTCTTGGTAGCTTCTTATTCTTCTTTCTTTGAGCTCCATTAAGGAGGTTGAAGTTGCTATCTACCTTGTAGCTCAAGCCCTCCATTTTGTTAATAAAGAACTTGCACTTCCCTTTTGTTTAAATTCTTATTCTTGTTCTTGTGTTTTATGTTTTCTTTTGTGTTTCATGTTTCTATTTTGTAATGCTTGAGTAATATTTTGTTGTGGTGATGGTAAGGATGTGAGATGAATGGCTTTGCCTTCCTCCTCCTCTTGTGATTGTTTAATATGCTCAATTTGTGATTCTAACTTCAAGATTGTTATATGAGATTTTTGTGATATGGTATGTTGAAACCATGGTTACAAGGTAACCTCTTCATATACCATATTCACACTTATTCTCCATTTTACAATGTTGAAGTTAAAATCAATTTAGTGTTGAGGTTGCAAAGTTTAGATATGGTATTTTGTTATCAAGTGGCTGGACAAACCTCTTGGTTTCATATAACCTATACTATCATATGCATTTAGCAAACTTAACACTAAAACTAATTGCTCTCACTCACTAATTTGTGTATTTGATGTTGTTGTATGCTTGCTAACCCTTATGCTTAGTGTTGATACTTCAATCTTGGACATACAAATGGTAAGTGAACAAGACGGATTCGTTTCGTGTTTTGCGTCAAAATCCGATAACTTGATGATTTGTGCTTCACAATCGCCTTGACAAGTCATGCTTCACTTCGAGATCGACACAAAGATGGAGAACTCATGATCAAGGGAGCGTCGAAGAAATCGCCGCGATTCAACCATCCGAGCCAAAGCCACGGCCACCTTTCTTCCTTAACTTAGTTCTATATTTCCATATTTTATAACTAGTGACAACCAAACCCAATTCTTTTATTTCTCGAACCTTAAGCAACAATACCTAATCACCAATTCCCTGTGGATCGACCCGTACATGCCGGCTTGCTACAACTCGCCATGCACTTGCGGTTTATAAATTTTAAAACGAGACCGAGCTTGCGTGCGCACTATTTCTAAAACCATTTCTTTTCAAAACCATAAAAGCGTGTGCGGGTAAAGTCCCAACAAGTTTTTAGCGCCGTTGTCGGGGATGCGGTAGTCATTAGGGGTTGTTATTTCTGGTTCAATTGTATTTACAAAACTAACATTAACTAAAAAAATTCAAAACTAACTTTTCTAACTTTTGTTCTCTGTCTTTTTGATCTGCTGTCACACTGAGTTTAATTATAAAATTTTGCATATAAAATTGGGACACTAATAGGATTAGAAGCACACAGTGAAGTGTTGGGGCACCAACTCAAAAGGTTGGCCATCGGTTTATCCATTTGGGCCGCAAATTGCGGCCCCACTTGCTCAATTTTTCCTAATTTCTTCGTGTTTGCTTCTTTGTCCTATTTGTGATCTATTGGTATATGAAAAATTTCCCAATTGTGTGTGTGCATCTAATTGGCCATATATATCGCTTTTTGCACTAAATATCGTATTTTCCGACATTTTCAGATTTCGACGGGATTACGAGAAGTGATCGTGCGAAGCAAGATTCAAATTCAATTGCAAGACGTTAGTGAAATATAGTGCTAAAGATCCGGGTAGTTTGACCCGCGCAAGAGAACATTCAAATAGCCGTAATCACTTCAAAGGGGGTTTCTAAACCCAAAATCATATCGGTACGTATTTTTCTAACACCTTCGCTCAAATCCGACGCATTCCAATATTCTATCTTCTGCAGGATTCTTCGTACAATTTGCCACCAATTGCACAGAGAACTAACCCGTATTTGTTGTAGCACTTAAGCTTAAAACGAAAAAAGAATTTCTTGATTGATTGATTTATTATATTCTTTTATTTTGCGCATTTGCATCTTAATACAGATATTAAGAGCACGAAACCAAACAAGATACGGTAAAGGATATCATCGCCTTTTTCCGTAGCCCACAAATCACAAAATTGCATTCTTGCATACCCACAGTAATTTTAAAATCAACTAAAACTCTGGCGTTAAGGACTTCGTGCTCATTAGGAGAAGTTAGCTGTGTTTAGAATACCGCTTAACGGTATATCGTTCACGAAGTGTCTAGGCAAGTGTTCACGGTGAAACCGCCAAGAGAGAAAGGGTTATTCTAATTAAGGAACTTCGCGAAAGTGTTTGAAAACCTCCTCTTATCTCTGCACTTACCTGGCTTCATGATCCGTATATCTTGAGCCCGTTTCTCGACACAGTTTTACTTCGACAATCAGGTTCTTGAGCAGGTCTAGTTGACTTAGCATAACATAAACCGCTAGGGGTGTGATATTCTTTGTTTTTTGTGATATTTGTGAATTCTTGTTAATATGGGTGATACACAGCTTGATTTTATTCTTCACGATCCACATTCTTTTGTTTATACTCATTCCCAATTCGTTTGTGCAAATTGCCAAGATTCTTCCCACATTCATGAAAACTGTCCTTTCCTAAGGGGCGGCCAACCATCACAGAATTTTGATATCAGTCACCCACATAAAACTCTTGAACCCAGTCCCACTTCAAACCTAGATCAAAAGATTGAAAATTTAGAGAAAGAGGTCGACAGGATGACTGCTTTAGCATCACCACCATCACAACCCTCCTTACCTGAAACAACTGACACTTCATTAGGGTATGATAGTGAGATGGATGCTAGGTTGACCGCTTTAGAGAAAGGTATAGAAGTGATGACTGCAGTCGAGAATCAAACAGCTTCGATGCTAGCCCTGTTCATGCAACAATCTGAGCAATTGTTTCTTGCTCAAGCTCAATCATTGGCTAGAATGGAGAAACAAGCGAAACATTTAGCTGTGAGGATTCTAGGGAGTGAACACAGTCAATTGGAACAAAATAATGTCAATATCTATCATCTAGGAAGTCACCTGAGTAAAATAAACGAACAAACAAATTTTTATGATTTCATAGATGATGATGCACCTGAGTTGACTGAGTGTTATCAGGACAAATAAGAAAACCCTCTAAGTCAGTCCAACACTAGCTTTCAGGTACCTACTGAGCCTCTTGTCACTTGTGATCTAGAGGTTGATTTAACCGATATACTACTTGATGAAGAAATTCTTGCACCGACTGATTTTTGCACTCCAATTTTAGAGGAGGAAGCTTGTGAATTTGATAGGTATGGTTGGGATAGATTGTTAGAAGAAATCAAGGATCAGGAACCCACAATTTTTGTATCCCTTTTGATATTGTTTAACGTTAGTATGGGAACCTACTTTTTTAGATGACATGAACCTACCTATATATGAATGTGATGTGGGAGAGCTTGTATTGGGAGATGTGAGCTGTAGCAATGAGAGGAGGATTGTGGAGGAATATAGGGAGGAAGACAGCCTTAAGAAACATTCTTCCATGCCAATTTTTGAGGAAATATTTGCGGATGAACTTGATATTCTTGGTGAGTTTGAGTCAGGATCAATTTGGGAACGTCCTACGAACCTTTCTTTTGCTGAACTTTTTGAGGATGAACTCCAGTTTTTAAACAAACCTGATATCGAAACTCAACACATACTTCTTGAACATTCAAATCATTCGGGCAACAATTCTTTGACTCTTTCAAAACTTCATCTACGCATTCAGCGTCTTCTGATCCCTACTTTCACACACCCATGCCCTTTACTAACTACTAACCATACATCCAACATTTTCTTTTTCTTTTTCTTGTTTATATACGTTTTCTTTTACCAGCCTTGGCCATATATCGACAAAAATTTTGAATGGCTGGTATTAATTTCTGGACTAACGCAATCTTTTAAATTGTAAATACTGTAATTAGTCTTAGATTTTTCTTTTTTGTGAATAAATTCTCATCCTGATGTCCAAGTCTAGCTACCGGAGATGGAGGCAATGATGAGGACATCGTAAAACTCGGGTATGGGGGTGAGCACTGCGTTTATTTTGCTGCATCATGTGTATATTCTACATTGCATACATATTAAAAAACCCACAAAGGTTTGAAATTTTTTCCAAAAAACATAAAAATAAATTCATGTTAGCTAGCAGGGGAACTTAGACTCGAAGTCTGACTATTCGGTTGATAAGATAGAAACAACTAAATCCTTTTCGAGAGATTGAAAACCCAAAAGATAACCCTCCTTTGAGTCTAACTGCAGCTAATATATGTCTTTTATATCACTTTATACGTGTCATGAGTTTTTGAGAACTAGATGAATGTCTGACATGTCTTTAACCTTTTTAAAATTGATAAACATCTTTAGGATCAAACATATTTGTTCTGAATTAAGTAATATCAAGATTAGTTCACAAGGTGAAGTGGATATGAAGGATATTATTGAGGTTTTAATAGAAGCTATAAGTCTGAAAAATAACCCATTTGGAATCTTGTTGGAGTGATTACATACCTTATCTACATGAACACGTCTTTGGGATTAAAAATAAAAAGCTGGCAATATCTCCATTTTTACTACTTTCAGAATATTTTAAACACAAACAAAATGAGTCTTTTGTTTTGTGGCCTTGGTAACTTGGGTAATTAAGTCCTTGGGGTGTCTCCACACCTAATGCAACCATCTGGTTTGGGAGTTATTGACACAAAGCTCGCTAAGTTTCCAATCGTCAAATAAAACAAGCTAAGCAAGTGTTCTCTCCAAGTTAAAAGTCATCACGATTCTTTGTGGGAGAATAATCTTGGCGGAGACGAGTTTTCGATTATAAACAGTTTTTTAGCGGAGATATGAAGGTTTATGAAGACGTTGTGCATGATAACGAAATTTGTGTATGAACAAAAACAGGTGAAAGGTACGAGTGAAGAATAATACTTGGTTTTCTATTGAAAATGATAGAAATTCTGACTTGAAACCTAACTGGAGAACAAAACTTGAGAAAATTTTAAGTCCTTTCAAACTCGTATGATCCTTTAGAAGTCTATCCTGGTCCGTATTTATGACATGATGACCCTAATCAAGTTCTTAAAAACTTATCAACACTCATCGCATAATCACGTAAATACGTATATGAACTTATGTTAAATGAGATGTGAGGAGTGAAAGATAGGGTTGGACGTTTAAGACTAGGATAATAGAACTTCTAGCTTTGATACTTAATCTTAAGATTAGAATCAATTGTTTCTTCACGACACTAACTTGACAGGATTTTATGGGTGTAATCCACTGAAAACCCTCAGGAGACAAAACTCCTCCTACTAGGGATGTCTAGAGGTTTAACGGCTTGTTGCACGGGCTCAGTGCAATCACGTTCCCTGCGAAAGTGAGGTTGGGATTTTGTTTTACTCGGGACGAGCAAAAGATAGGTTTAGGGGTATTTGTTCGGCATGATTTATTACATTTTAATACCGCTCATTTCTTATCATTTTGATAATAAACAGTGCTATTCTGTCTCTGTCTAGTCATTAGTACAGATTACAGGTACACTGGAAAAAACACTGGAAACGGTACACAACATGCACAAAAACGACGGTTTTCAGCCGGAACTGCAAACGGTACAGATAACAGATCAAGACATTGAGTTTTGCAAACAAATAATGTTGTGTATAAATAAATATGATTTTTGGTCCAACATAACCTAGTGTGAACCATTATGGACCAAGTGGGCATGAGCCATCATGGATCAAGTGGGCATGAACCATCATGAGACATCAACTTGCAAACACCATTATGGTGTCTTGTAAGTGGATACACAAGTGGCTTGGAAAAGTGGGTATGGTTCAATGTATGTGAAAAAGAATTGATTTGAAGTGTGAACACAACCCATACCCACTTGATCCTTTCTCTGTACATTACTCCAGATTACGCTCAGGTGTAAATTAATAAAAATTGCAAACACATAGAGATGCTCAGGAGACTTGAAGACCACAGACCAAAGATGGGCCCCAGCCACCAACTCATGGCCGCAATTTGCGGCCAAGTTGGTACCATTTTGTCTCGTTCAAATATGGTGGGTCCCTGGTGGTCTTTTCAATCCAGTGTCATATGCAACTTTTGATTTTGGATTGCCTATAAATAGCAGATCACAGATATAGTTCTGGGAGGCTTGGGGTGAGAAAATAGTTTGTAACTCTTGGTAGCTTCTTCTTCTTCCTTCTTTGAGCTCTCACTTGAGTGCTCCATTAAGGAGGTTGAAGTTGCTATCTATCTTGTAGCTCAAGCCCTCCATTTTGTTAATAAAGAACTTGCACTTCCCTTTTGTTTAAATTCTTATTCTTGTTCTTGTGTTTTATGTTTTTCTTTTGTGTTTCATGTTTCTATTTTGTAATGCTTGAGTAATCTTTGGTTGTAGTGATGGTAAGGATGTCAGATGAATGTCTTTGCCTTCCTCCTCCTCTTGTGATTGTTTAATATGCTCAATTTGTGATTCTTGTAAGTTATGTATATGCCCTAGAGGCCATTGTTGTACATATGATGTATATTATAATGGATGCTTGGATATATATAGAGATGACTTTCTTGCTCGTCATGATAGTATGCTATTTGGTTTCACTTTATCTTAACATGTTGACTTGTATTGGTTTACTGTTTTACTCTCACATGTTGATAAAACCCTTAGGATCTGTACTCGACTACTGGGACTATGATGAGATCATACTAGTGGGGACGCGGTAGTCGATGAGTACATCCTATAACTGTTCCTAGTCGAGGGTATATCGAGACAGGGCATCGATACACCAGAGTAGACTAGTGTATACACATCTTGACCCATATGATGAGCGATGGATGATCCCATATCCATCGGTGTTGGACATCAGAGATGGTGTACGGGTGCTCAGTAGAGACTGGGTACACTGGACGGACTCGCCGAGAACTCCCAGATGGTGATATACCACACGTCAGATGGCAGTTCTCCGGTGACACTGGTACAGGGTAGTCTGAAGACCCGAGATCGTCATAGAGTCTTGTGTGATTCCCACTGTGCTTTGATTTCCACCTTACCACGTCCAAGAGGGCGTGCAAAATGGTGGCTTTTGGGTACAGTCCCGAATCACATGGAGGCAATGAGCGATAGGAGGGGATTCGTCTCTCCCGGTATAGGGAGTTGATGTTGTGCTGTGTTCGATTGGCTATAACTGGAAGTCCCTGGCCAGGGCTGATATAGAGATTTACTGGTAAGTGTTACTAGTAGTTTCTCGATCCGTTATGAGCCACACATCGACACGACTTATCGGTTACTGGGGTCTGACGTATACCACCCCTAGTCTTGATATGCGACATATCAGACGAACAGACCGGACTGTACGGGAGTGTTACTGGTTGGATTCACAGGAGAACGCACAGGCTAGCTTGTTGATCTTCTGATCGCTCAATACCTGGGTGGCTGTTACGTTTAGCTGACCGCTTGCAGCTTGTGGGTGTTTGATATGATCATCACCTGCTACCGGCGTATTGACGATTCTTTAGAGTCCTACACAGAGGTTTCTTGGCTCAGGCGAAACGGAGTAGTGGCACATATGTGATATGCGCAGGAACGAGAATAATGCGATATGGGATACCGTATTATATTCTCGCGATATTTAGAAATGAACCGGGACATCGGATCAAGTGTTGATTCGATAAATCGGTACATGATATATTAGTCGGTAATATTCGATATAGCCGGATCATCGATTCAAGTGTTGATTCGATGATTTAATGTATAATAATATATATATGATATATTGTATTATATTATCTAATATTGGCTCGCTTTATTATTTCATTTTCTCAGTGGATGATACATTGATATATATGCGATATATGTTAATTGTATTATTTTCTTTTGTTGCAAATATATAATATATATGTGATATATATTATTGTGACATGTTATGATTAATTGTTAAACATGTTTAAGGATGATTAATTGAAATTAGGGTTTGATTTGGGTTAGATGTTTCATGCATCTTCTAGAAGCTTTTCCTTTTGTCATTCTTAGGATATTTTGGATGACACTTTCTTTAACTCAACCAAACCCTAACTCTAGTTATTTCTCTACAAAATCTTGACCACTCATCCTTGACCATGGTTTACAATTCAATCATATGGTTTATATTCTATTCATCACAAAAGAAAAATATATCATTATCTTTTCATTATCATCTTCTTCCTTCTTCAAGAAAGCTTGCTAGTTTTTCTTTAAGTGATGAAATAAAATGAGAAAATGATTTAAAAAGAAAGCAAAATTACTACTCTCTCATCCTCATCTCATCTAGCCCATGGGATTAGTGTGTTCTTCTCTTTTGAGTGAGAAAGCTTGAGTCGTAGCAACTTCAAGGTAGATCATCGGAGATTTGGAATACTTCGAGCTAGCATGGATCGTTCGAGTCGTGGAGCCTCTCATGAGTCCGGGAGATCGTGGATCGCGGCAAAGGGACTTCTACTCGGAGCTTGTGAAGTGAAGGAGAGGACTACAAAGGTTGTAATCCCTCACACTTAGATAAAAGTTATCTTCTTGCATATAAAACCCTAATAATCTAGCAAAGATCCCGTCTTTGGGTTGTTCGGCACGTCTAAAATTTAATCCGGGCATGTTTGATGCCTTATGAACCTTCACAAGAGTGCCTAGGAACCCTACAGTGGTATCAGAGCCTAGCTAGAGCATTAGGCGATGTGTTTACGAAGTTAAAACTCCGATCGAACCCGAAACGACGCAAAAAGACCCCTCTCTGGAAATTTTTTAAATTTTGGGATTTTTCTGAATTAAAAATATGTAAAAAATCAGCAGGTAATTCTAAGAATTACCAAGAAGCCCGAGCCCCCAATTCGATCAAACGGCCGCGGAAGCGCGGCGCAAGCTTGCTTGCGCGGCGGTTCCGCGGCGGATTGATCGATTGGCGACACGTGGCTTCCTGGTAATAACCGTAGGTACTTGTTGACTTTTCTGGGTATTTTTAATCTGTTTCAGGTGTTTAAAATTCTGGGGTTTGTTTTCTAATCGTAGATTCGATCGGAATATTTAAATTCGTATTTCTTTCCGGATATTTAGAAATTGTTAAACTATTTGAACGGATATCATTAACTCACTGTTTCCCGGTACGGCAAACTTTCAAGTGTTGAAATTTATTCGGGTTTAAATCTTTCGGAAAAATTGTACAAGTTAAGCGGTGGACCCTCTAGAAGACAACAAACCTTAACTCGATTATGTGACCGTCTTGAACTGCCTTTTGAACCTTCGGGTTTGGGGCAGTACGGCGTGCCACATGTGAGGCGTTGGCTTGACCCTTCTACGGCTGGATCACCGGTACTGTGACATATTCTGGGATTATTTGAACCCGGCTCAAGTGTTGAGCAGTTTAGGAAATTTTGGGTGTTTGATTATCTGTTCGGAAAGTTTAATACTGTCTATTTATCTGGAATGTGATACAATATATGGAATTCATAGAGTTAGGCATGAAATACGAAGTATGTGATATTTCGGATTTACGTTGTCTAAAGTGATTGTGGATTCCAAATATTGTAGTTTTACACTTTCTTTTCTGTGACCGTAAGTGTAATATGTGATATCGCCGGTTTCGTTGCTATATGTCAACGACAATTGGGATGCGCATATTTACTTACGTTGATGATATGAGATATTATGTGTTGCTGTGATATGTTATATTGGATCGTCGCATTCTGAATAGCCGGGGTTTTTATGTGAGATGAGGGTTTTTATTTTCATTCATGTAAAATTCATTTGTAATGTAATATTCTTTTATTTGGGGCACTTCCAGGTTGCGGTTGCTGTCACCAGTGTATATTATTTACTTTTCCGCATTAGGTAGACCCAAGGAGGGGAGCACAAGTAACCGGGTTCTAGGGTCCAGTGGGAGGCCATCTCGAGGAGTCGAGACCGGGTCTCCTAACCCTAGAATTGGCAGTGTTACTTGCCGCTCTCGTAGGGGTCTTGGGATGTGGGTTTGGCTATTCGTCGCGACCGTGGAATCCGGGTTTTATACAGGCTCGTATTGAAAACACGGACGTCCTAGTATATCCAATATTTCATATATGTTCTTCTGCTGCAATGTTCTGTGATGAGATCATATTACTGCCTGAAACGAATGCTTATATATATATATATGCTGATATATAAATATTACTGTTTTCGTTTCTTCTGTGATGCTTAGGAAGCATAAGCTGATGGGATTTTTATTAATGAGATTAATAAAAAGAAAAGAAACCTAAAGATGTTGTAGAATCAAAACTTTATAAAAAGGGTAGCTACAGTTTTGCTTTGCACAGTGATATATTCGATATATCCTGCACCTTATTCGATGAGGAAAGGACCGAGATCCCTTCACCGGGAGTGACTCCTTTAGCAAAACTGGCAGATGCTACAAAACGCGATTTGTCTTTTGAATGCTTTTAAAGTTTTGCTTTGCACAGCGGTATATATGATATATCCTGCACCTTATTCGATGAGGAAAGGGCCGACGATCCCTTCACCGGGAGTGACCCCTTTAGTGAAACTAAGAAAAGCCTCAAAAACACTCCTTTTCAAAACTTCACTCGATTCTACGACGATATCAAGTTCATTACGCAATAGGTTTTCTGAAAAACCTGTCGTAGCTCTCCATCATTTCAGATAAATCCTACTTAGTATTCGTGCTGTGTTTGTTGACCTTGTCAAGGCACAGTGTACGGTAGCTAATTAGTGTTTATCTGCTAAAACATGAGATGTGATTGGATTAGGGTATTCGTACGGCCTTGTTGACCTTGTCAAGGGTCATACGGGTGGGTTTAATTCAATCAGGAAATGACGGGTTGAACTTGACTTGCGATTTATGGTTTGTTGACCTTGTCAAGGTCATAGATCGCTAGGAGCAAAATATTATCGGGAATTTCAAGTGTTGAAATTTGCAATGAGATTGCATACCTCCTATGAGATAGTTGGATCCCGATACCCACTGCGAGTAAGAGTTACTCCTGGGAGAGTTTTACACAGGACAATTAGCCGATCAAGTAGGTGTCTAGAAAAGTGTTAACGGGGTTACGCCTCTGGGAAAACGAGGTTTACATTAATTAGGTCCGTGCGACAGCACGGGGAACCTCCCTCAAAGTACCGACACTGATCTGGCTGAAAGATTGACGAAATTGTAAAGTGTAATTAATCCCGGCTAATCTTACCTTTTAGGGTTTTAAGGTAGATTTGATAAAAACAGTGGGAGACATCCTGATTAGATAAGATAATAACCAATCTAATCTTGCAAGAGCATACGCTAAAGTGTTTTCTTCTCTCTCTCTCCAGGTAGCGACCATGTCATGCCATAATCAAGATAATAATATGGATGTATTGACTGAACCCAATTATTGTACTGAGCTAGGGAATGTTGGACCCGTTCTTTCTTATAAGAGTTATAAGACTGAACAGGAAACAGGAGAATATCTAGATTCTCACGCCGCCCAAAAGAACATACATGTTGATGCATCTTCTTCGGGTGTGTTAGTTATTGAGAACTGTTTCTCAGTTCACCCTACGTCCTGGGTATTAGATACCGGATCAGGATCCCACATATGTAAACAGTTACATGGGCTGCGTAAAGGTAGAGAACTGGAAAAAGGTGATCATTCCGTTCAAGTAGGGAACGGTGCAAGTATTGTGGCCAAAGCAGTTGGTGAATATCACCTTGTATTACCAAGTCGTAATAAACTGATTCTAAATGAGTGCTATTATATACCGAACATGATGTGCAACATTATATCAGTTTCTTTATTGAGTAAAGAGGGATAAAATTTTGTAGTACAGGATAATGTTATGAACATATTCCTAGATCAAAAGTTGATTGCATCAGGCTCGTTACATAATGGCATATTCATTCTAAATCAGAATACAGTTCTGAATATACAAAACACACACAAGAGGAAATGTTCAAATATGAACGAATCCTACTTGTGGCATTGTAGACTTGGTCATATCAATGCGACACGACTGGCTAAGTTGCATAAAGATGGTTATTTGAATCCGTTCGAATTATCATCTTATGATACTTGCCATTCATGTCTCAAAGGAAAAATGACCAAAGCTCCGTTTAGTGGACACGGAGAAAGAGTTACCGAACTCTTAGGACTGGTACATAGTGATGTATATGGTCCCATGTCTACGCATGCCAGGAACGGTTCTTCCTACTTCATTACATTCACTGACGATCTCTCAAGATTCGGATATGTGTTCCTGATGAAACACAAGTCTGAAGCTTTTGAGAAATTCAGAGAATATAAGCAAGAAGTAGAGAATCAAACGGGCAAAAGTATTAAGATTCTTTGATCTGATCGAGGAGGTGAATACTTAAGCAATGAGTTCCTAGATTATCTAAAAGAGAATGGGATTCTCTCTCAGCTTACTCCTCCTTATACACCACAGCACAACGGTGTATCGGAGCGGAGAAATCGCACCCTATTAGATATGGTGCGCTCGATGATGAGCACAGCTGAGTTACCTATTTCCTTTTGGGGGTATGCACTTGAGACAGCAGCATACCTATTGAATCAAGTTCCAACTAAATCTGTACCTACCACACCATATGAGATATGGAGTGGGAAGAGACCGTATCTTAAACGCGTTAAGATATGGGGTTGTCCGGCCTATGTAAAAAGGCAAAATCCGGACAAACTCGAGGCACGGTCAGTTCTTTGCAAGTTTGTAGGATATCCGAAGAATTCTTATGGATATTTTTTCTATCACGGTGAGGAGCAAAAAGTGTTTGTTGCTCAACATGCCATCTTTTTAGAAAAGGAATTTCTTGCAAAAGAGATTAGTGGCTCTGAGGTAGAACTGGAAGAAGTTCCAGCAACACAAACTGCAACTGAAGATTTAGTGGAACCAGAGGATTCAGTAGTACCCGACGAACCCCAGCCTCTCCGCCGATCTAGTAGGGTTTCTCATCTACCTGAGAGATACTACGGTTTTCTCATTGATGGTGGAAGCGAGGATTGCATCATGGATGATGATGACCCAACTAGTTTCGAGCAGGCCATCACAAGTGGTGACTCTGTGAAATGGCTGGATGCAATGCGATCTGAGATGGAATCCATGTACACCAATAAAGTATGGATTTTAGAAAATGCTCCTGAAGGGGTAAAACCCATTGGGAGCAAGTGGATTTTTAAAAAGAAATTTGGTGTAGATGGAAAGGTTGAGACTTTCAAAGCTAGACTTGTAGCAAAGGGTTTTCGTCAACGACCAGGTGTGGATTATGACGAAACCTTTTCTCCAGTAGCTATGCTTAAGTCCATCCAGATCTTACTTGCCATTGCTGCATACCATGACTACGAAATCTGGCAAATGGATGTTAAGACCGCCTTTCTAAACGGTGATTTAGAAGAGAGCGTGTACATGACTCAGCCAGAGGGCTTCGTAGATAGTGGGAGCAGCGGAAAGGTGTGCAAGCTGCTTAAATCCATTTATGGGTTAAAGCAAGCATCGCGGAGTTGGAACATCTGCTTTGATGTTGTATTCAAAGAGTTTGACTTCATCAAAAATATATATGAACCTTGTATCTATAAGAAGGTAGCAGAGGGTAAGGTTGTCTTCCTCGTATTGTACGTGGATGACATACTCTTGATAGGAAATGATATTCCTATGCTGCAATCAGTCAAGCTCTTCTTATCACAGAGATTCTCAATGAAAGATCTAAGTGATGCCTCCTGCATATTGGGAGTCATGATCTATAGAGATAGATCTAAAAGAATACTGGGATTGTCCCAATCCAGGTACATTGACACCATACTAAAGAGGTTTAGTATGGAAGAATCCAAGCGTGGGAACCAACCCACGATCTCTGGACTCACTCTCTCCAAAGAGATGTCTCCCAAGACTAATTTGAAGAGAGCTCGCATGCAAGGGATACCCTATGCTTCGGCAGTAGGCTCTATCATGTATGTGATGCTATGTACCAGACCCGATGTAGCATACTCACTAAGTGTAGTGAGTCGGTATCAAGCAGATCCTGGAGAGAGTCATTGGACAGCTGTGAAGAACATTCTCAAGTACTTGCGAAGGACTAAGGAGATGTTCTTGGTGTATGGTAACGGAGAACTCCAGGTGGAGTCCTTTACCGATTCCAGCTTCCAAAGTGATAAGGACGACTCTAAGTCGCATTCGGGTTTTGTCTTTACCCTCAATGGAGGGGCGGTATGTTGGAAGAGTTCCAAACAGGATACCGTTGCAGACTCGACGATGGAGGCTGAATACATCGCTGCCAACGATGCTGCCAAAGAGGCTGTCTGGATAAAGAAGTTCATTAGTGAACTTGGTGTGGTTCCATCCATTGAGCATCCAATACCTCTGTATTGTGATAACAATGGAGCTGTGGCTTTAGCCAAGGAACCCAGGTCCCATCAAAAGTCCAGACATATTCTGAGGCGGTATCACCTGATCAGGGAGATAGTTGATCGCCGGGAGATCGAGGTCAGGAGAGTAGATACGAAGGACAACACTGCGGATCCATTCATGAAAACTATTCCCCAGATACAGTTTGAGAGATTATTCGGGATGCTAGGTATGAGATACAACAGCAGCTGGCCTTAGTGCAAGTGGGAGATTGTTAGTTATGTATATGCCCTAGAGGCCATTGTTGTACATATGATGTATATTATAATGGATGCTTGGATATATATAGAGATGACTTTCTTGCTCGTCATGATAGTATGCTATTTGGTTTCACTTTATCTTAACATGTTGACTTGTATTGGTTTACTGTTTTACTCTCACATGTTGATAAAGCCCTTAGGATCTGTACTCGACTACTGGGACTATCATGAGATCATACTAGTGGGGCCGCGGTAGTCGATGAGTACATCCTATAACTGTTCCTAGTCGAGGGTATATCGAGACAGGGCATCGATACACCAGAGTAGACTAGCGTATACACATCTTGACCCATATGATGGGCGATGGATGATCCCATATCCATCGGTGTTGGACATCAGAGATGGTGTACGGGTGCTCAGTAGAGACTGGGTACACTGGACGGACTCGCCGAGAACTCCCAGATGGTGATATACCACACGTCAGATGGCAGTTCTCCGGTGACACTGGTACAGGGTAGTGTGAAGACCCGAGATCGTCATAGAGTCTTGTGTGATTCCCACTGTACTTTGATTTCCACCTTACCACGTCCAAGAGGGCATGCAAAACGGTGGCTTTTGGGTACAGTCCCGAATCACATGGAGGCAATGAGCGATAGGAGGGGATTCGTCTCTCCCGGTATAGGGAGTTGATGTTGTGCTGTGTTCGATTGGCTATAACTGGAAGTCCCTGGCCAAGGCTGATATAGAGATTTACTGGTAAGTGTTACTAGTAGTTTCTCGACTCGTTATGAGCCACACATCGACACGACTTATCGGTTACTGGGGCCTGACGTATACCACCCCTAGACTTGATATGCGACATATCAGACGAACAGACCGGACTGTACGGGAGTGTTACTGGTTGGATTCACAGGAGAACGCACAGGCTAGCTTGTTGATCTTCTAATCGCTCAATACCTGGGTGGCTGTTACGTTTAGCTGACCGCTTGCAGCTTGTGGGTGTTTGATATGATCATCACCTGCTACCGGCGTATTGACGATTCTTTAGAGTCCTACACAGAGGTTTCTTGGCTCAGGCGAAACGGAGTAGTGGCACATATGTGATATGCGCAGGAACGAGAATAATGCGATATGGGATACCGTATTATATTCTCGCGATATTTAGAAATGAACCGGGACATCGGATCAAGTGTTGATTCGATAAATCGGTACATGATATATTAGTCGGTAATATTCGATATAGCCGGATCATCGATTCAAGTGTTGATTCGATGATTTAATGTATAATAATATATATATGATATATTGTATTACATTATCTAATATTGGCTCGCTTTATTATTTCATTTTCTCAGTGGATGATACATTGATATATATGCGATTTATGTTAATTGTATTATTTTCTTTTGTTGCAAATATATAATATATATGTGATATATATTATTGTGACATGTTATGATTAATTGTTAAACATGTTTAAGGATGATTAATTGAGATTAGGGTTTGATTTGGGTTAGATGTTTCATGCATCTTCTAGAAGCTTTTCCTTTTGTCATTCTTAGGATATTTTGGATGACACTTTCTTTAACTCAACCAAACCCTAACTCTAGTTATTTCTCTACAAAATCTTGACCACTCATCCTTGACCATGGTTTACAATTCAATCATATGGTTTATATTCTATTCATCACAAAAGAAAAATATATCATTATCTTTTCATTATCATCTTCTTCCTTCTTCAAGAAAGCTTGCTAGTTTTTCTTTAAGTGATGAAATAAAATGAGAAAATGATTTAAAAAGAAAGCAAAATTACTACTCTCTCATCCTCATCTCATCTAGCCCATGGGATTAGTGTGTTCTTCTCTTTTGAGTGAGAAAGCTTGAGTCGTAGCAACTTCAAGGTAGATCATCGGAGATTTGGAATACTTCGAGCTAGCATGGATCGTTCGAGTCGTGGAGCCTCTCATGAGTCCGGGAGATCGTGGATCGCGGCAAAGGGACTTTTACTCGGAGCTTGTGAAGTGAAGGAGCGGACTACAAAGGTTGTAATCCCTCACACTTAGATAAAAGTTATCTTCTTGCATATAAAACCCTAA
This sequence comes from Agapanthus africanus, assembly GCA_030015575.1. NCBI lineage: Eukaryota > Viridiplantae > Streptophyta > Magnoliopsida > Asparagales > Amaryllidaceae > Agapanthus > Agapanthus africanus. The sequence continues at coordinate 333,794,316 of JASDDO010000018.1, read as the reverse complement.
TAATCTAGCAAAGATCCCGGCTTTGGGTTGTTCGGCACGTCTAAAATTTAATCCGGGCATGTTTGATGCCTTATGAACCTTCACAAGAGTGCCTAGGAACCCTACAATTCTAACTTCAAGATTTTGTTTGGTTACGGCAGCGCCCCGGCCGTCAATCCGAGGCCAGATGCAGAACAAAAAACTTTTGAAACTTGGCGCTACCACAATCAATCACCCGGATCGAACCATTAACCGTTAACTAGCTAACTGTAATGTGTGTTCAGAGATTATACCGATCGATCCGTGTCCTTCGGTCTTCAATCTCTTTCCTAGCTCCCCGCTGTTGTCACGAACAAGTCCGCTCTTCGGTCTCGCTCGTCGAAGTGGCTCCACGTCGAGGATTCTTTATACGGGCTCCCGCTGCAAACCGAAGCAACTAGGACATGAAGTTAGCTAGTCGACATGTCCTAGGTGAAGTAGAGATGGTGTGTGATTACTTTGTCTCAAGACACTCTAAGATTCTCAACACATGAGAGGGATATTGTGGAGGTTGAAGATGATGCCCATGGTGGAAATTGTGAAGCTCAAGAAAATAGAAGTGAGCAAGCAAAAAGACCAAGCTCTAAAGAAAATGAGATAGCTGCCCTCTTTTATTCAAGTGAGAGTTGTGAGTTATTTTGTGAGTAAATAAAGAAAATAAACATAAGAAAATATCTACCATTTGTCTCACAAAAATATCTCACAAGTCACAAATAAATATCTTAGCTATGACAAAATCTATGTCATGCCAAAAATGAGTCACAATTTCCATTATTAACATTTAAACTAAAATGTTAAATCCACACAAAAAGAAAATGGAATCAACTAAAGAAATCGTGTAATGAATTACAAGATTACCCCTCATCTGTATATACATACCCGCATCCGTATTCCGACTGAATACGAATACTACGAGACGAAAGTAATCCAACAATCTAATACCAGGATCTGGCTTAAACCAAAGCCCACTAGTATGATCCGTCCGATCATGATCCGTGCATAAGTGCACGTGTGTGATCGAACCCTGCCATAAAACCATACGGCCTCTACAACGTTTCGCCCGAACTTGGGAAACTTTCTGTGGGGGGCTCTAAAGACTCGTCAATACGCTGGCAGTGGATTTAACCACAAGCACGTCAGTGGCACTAGATGTACGTAACGGCTGCCCATGTATTGAGCGAAAGGGAAGCCGACGAGCGAACTCATCCTGAAACCCTACTGAGCCTATCTGTGACAATCTCCGTACAGTCCGGTATGTTCGTCTATGAGTATCGCATATCGGGCCTAGGGGGATGGTAAACGTCAGACCCCCAAAAGCGGTATAAGTCGTGTCGGAGTGTAGCCCAGAACACCTTGAGAAACTACTGGAATACCTACTAGTAAATCTCGCTTGCCTTGGCCAAGGACTTTGTATAATGGCTCTCCAGACACAGCGCGATATCAACCCCCAATACCGAGATAGACGAATCCTGTCTAACCGCCACTGCCTCCAAGTGCTTCGAGACTGCACCCAACTACTATCTGTTTGCACGACTCCTTTGAGCCGTGGTAAGGTAGCAATCAAAGAACGGTGGGAACACACTTGAGGCAATGTAGCAGTGTCGAGTCAACGGACTAAGCTGTACTCATGTCACCTGGGAACTGCTCCTGACGATAGGTATAGTACCAATCAGTAGTGCCCCTGCGAGTTCGTCCGGTGTACTCATAACCTAATGAGCACCTGTATACTATCTTAGGTGAACCAACTGACACCAATAGCTTGTGAGACTGGCCATCGCCCCTCATCGGGGTCTCAATCCGTATACACTAGTCTACTATCGGAGTATCGATGCCCGATCTCGAAACTCCCACGACTAGGTTCACTTTAAGGATGTTCTTATAGACTACCCAACTCTCACGTATATGATCGCCATCATACTGTTGGTAGTCAAGCAAGAATCCTATTGGCTCTATCAACGTGTAATAGTGATCTGTAATGTCACCTGAAGAATGTACACGATGATAAAGACAAACCAGATTGCATACTGTCATCTCGAGTAAGACTGTCCTACAGGTATAGGTCCTCCCTCAATCATTGCAATCACATGCCTGTGATCCAATAATTGACTTGAAGGCACTATAGCCAACAATCTCCCACTTGCACTTAAGGCTAATTATTACGGTGTCGCATACTCACAGCCCGTGTAATACCGAACACCCAACTCCTCTACTAATCAGTTTCACAAAGCTTGTTTGTGAAAACTATTGCTTTCGAGAAATAGCCTCAGTGAGTGGATCCGCTCTGATGTTTCTTTCTATGTCTCTCTTTATCTCAAGTTCGCGGAGAAAGCCATCTCCCAAAATGAGCAATACATGTCTTAGAATATGTCTGGATATCTGATGGGACCTAGTTCACAAATGAACACCAAATCCAGCAAACTTCTTACACTGTATCGTTAACTGAATTTAATCAGTATGCTGCACCATGCCTCCCTCAATATCCGCTTGGACCACCTGTCCAAACTACTGCCCCTCGTCAGAGGGAAAACTATAACTCTGACAGTCACTCTGTCATCCAGGTCACCTTGGAAGCCTAGAATGATAACTGTCTCCCGAAAGAGGCTGCCGTTATCAAATCCCTAGAACATCCACTTATGTTCTAAAACTGCTTCTGAACGTTTCTCCAGAATTGGATTAATATCTCAACTTATTGCATCTAGCGCAAAAACAACATCTGGTGTGGTACTTGACATCTCATGATTGACTCAATTGCCTAAGCAAGTGATATACCAATCATGTACATCCCTCTCCCCTTTAGTCCGTAAGACACCTTTAGAGAGAGTGACTCCATCACCTGCAAGTACACTACCATGCCCGGAGCCATCCATTCTAAAATACTTTTAGAATACTGTCTAAGTACCCAGATTGGGACACTTCCTAAATCTAGATCTAAAACCATAGATTTAGTAACCAGAATGTCTGATATTATATCCATATCCGATGTGGAGAAACCACTGTGTGACAACCAAAGTATAACCGATCGTAGTATAGGAATTTTACTTCCTACATCGTGTATGTCATCCAAATACCTGAACATCACACCCTACTACCTTCTTAACAGATCCATCTCCTATTCTGATGAAGTCAAAGCCCATGACTGTCACATCAAAAATAGATGATCTATCTCCGCTATATCTTCTTCAGTCTATAAGTAGACATAAGCTGCTTGTCCACTATGCTTCCGCTGCTCCCACCGACTACAACAACCCTCTGGCAGAATCATATAAACATGCACTTCTAAAGCTAGTTTAGAACGACGCTATACTCATCCTCCTGCCGGGTCTCATAGTCTAGAACAACAGTAGTGTCAAGTATGGGTAAACAAGAACCTCCCTGCCACCGACTTTGAGGATACCGAAGTACCTCTCGGTTGCCTGAGGTTACCCACCATATCTGCGGAGTGGCTAATGGAATGTCAAACCTGATTGAATCTTTAAGTTCTATTAAATTTTCTGTAATCGTTTGTGGTTCTAGAATCACTTCCAGTTCTACCATACTCCCACTACTGTTTTCTGAAAAAATCCATTTTCCTAAAACTGTGGCGAGTCAAGAACAATATCACTATTGATCTTCCAGATGGTAGAAAGATAACCCTCGTCATAGCCTGGGTTAACCCACAAACTGCCATTACAGAAACGTGCCTTGAGTTATCTAGAGTCTGGTTTTAAGCATAAGCTGGACAACTCCATATACCTTAACATCGTTAAGATATGATCCATTCTATACACAATATAGAAACAAAGGCACTAATTTAATTGGAACCAGATTCAAATCATGCAGCTGTCTCCAGTGCATGTCAACTAAATGGAGAGAGGCTGATCAGAATTACTCAACTTAGGAGTGCATCCAAACATGAGTAACCTGAAAGAGAAACAAGTTTCTCAAAACCATTACTATCAACTGAATACCAAACACAAGTATCTACATCTTCAATTACCTTGAAGAATCCCGATACTTGCATCACACGGTTCTCTACTTTATTCTTGTACCTATTACTTCTCAAAACTTAGACCTTGTATTTCTACGAAACACTTGTCTAAAAACTAGAGAAGTCATAAGTAAACAGAATATAGTACGAGGACCAACCCCTCTGTCCTAATGGACTCTGGACAACATACAATACTTTGTATAAGTCCCCTGAGTTGAATTACTCAAACCCTGTGCGTCGTAGGTTGAAAACTGTACAATGGTTATGAAAAATTACACCGTTGTTTAATGCTCCTTACCTAACCATCAACTGATATAGGTAAATGTCATGGACATAATTTCAAAAAGTTATATCTTACTTCATAAAATAAACGTACAGATATATCAGTTTGAAATTGGTGCATAACAACGGATATTAAAAACAAAATATTTGCCTTCCGGCAAAAACCCAGGTGATTTCCTCAAATATCACCAATTACAACGAATTCCGATATAATGAGGATGATCACCTAATTCCCAATAACTTACTCCCACTCATCATCTGTAAAACCATACAGATGTGAGAATCATACCTAGTAAATACATACCCTGGAGTAAGGATCTAATTGGAAAATCAGTTTTCTATTAACAACGCATAGTGAATCTGAAGCATTAAAATGTTTCGTAGGGGTATCCGGGTATTCCCAGTAATGCCTCTTCAATTATCCAGTTCATGACTGTAACCGTATATTTCCTTGCCATCTCTCCAAATCCCTTTATTTGTCTTTACTCGTTACCTTCTGTACACCCCCTTAGGCTAAATGGTTTTCTTCCTTCCCTACAGTTTGGCACCAGCCTATGGTTTGGAAGAAAACTATCCAGTAAGCGTAATAGGTGTACTCTCCTAATCCTAGGTGACTCTCAACCTGAGAGAATGTGATGATAAAAGACAACTGAATAATCCTTATTCTATTTCTCCTGAACCGGAGAAAAGCAAAGGTGAAGTAGGAGTAGCGATGAAATACGCGGTTTGGTCGTGAATGATAGCAGTCGCAATTTACTTTGCCCTCTTTCTAATTGTTAGTGTATATGCCCTAGAGGCCATTACTGTATCATACTAGTTTGTATATTACTTAATGGATGCTTGGGATATTCACCTTGTATATACAATCTTGCTCAAAATAGTAGTATGCTACTTGGTTTGTTTCTACTTCAATGTGTACATGTGTTTATTTTTGTATATCGCCTATACACATTAGTAGAGCCCTTAGGATCTTTGCTTGATTACCAGCGATGTGATGGCCGTCACACTAGTGGGGCTGGGTAATCTATAAGCACATCCTTATGCAGGTCCCTGGTCGCAGGACTATCGAGACAGGGCATCGATACTCCGGAGTAGACCAGCGCATGCGCTTCTCATCCCAGTGTGGGAGACGGTCTGTCCCACAGCCGTCAGTACGTCGTACTTGAGATAGTATGTGGGTGCTCGTTAGGTTACGGGTACACTGGACAGGACTCGTCGGGAACTGACTAGTTGGTATTATACCTATCGTCAGTTATCAGTTCCCAGGTGACATGAGTACAGCTTAGTCCGCTGACTTGACACTGTCACTCCGCCTCGAGTGTGTTCCCACTGTACTTTGATCACTACCCTACCACGGCTCAAAGGAGTCATGCAAACAGGTAGTGGTTGGGTGCAGTCCCGAAGCACTTGGAGGCAGTGACGGTTAGACAGGATTCGTCTCTCCCGGTATTGGGGGTTGACATCGCGCTGTGTCTAGGAGAGCCATTACACGAGTAGTCCCTGGCCAGGGCAAACGAGATATACTGGTAGGTTTCCAGTGTTATCTCAGGGTGTTTTGGGCTTCGCTCCGGCACGACTTGTACCGCTATTGGGGGACTGACGTTTACCGCCCCCTAGGCCCGCCATGCGATGTATCAGACGAACAGACCGGACTGTACGGAGAATGTCACACTCAGGCTCAGTAGGAGTTCAGATGGGTTTCGCCTCGTCGGTCTTCTTGTCGGCATTACCTGGGGACCGTTACGCACAGCTAGTGCCGCTTGCGGTCTGTGGTTAAACCCACTGCCAGCGTAGTGTCGAGTCTTTAGAGTCCCACACAGAAAGCTTTTCGCCTTTAGGCAAAAGAGTAGAGGTCGCATGGTATTGCGACAGGTCGCATGGTTTTGCGACAGGGTTCGGTCACATCCGTGCACTTGTGCACGTACAATGTCCGGACAGTTTACACTAGCGGGCTTTGGTTTAAGCCAGATCCTAGTGTATCTTATGGGATTGGATTTATCCAGTTTGCATTCGTGTTCCTCGGAACGCGGATGCGGATGTGTATGCACAGTTGACAGGGAGGCACAGACAGCGGATTCTCATTAGGGTTGTTGACAGTTGACCGTTGACTTTTTGACTTTTTGCTCAACCCTAATGAGAATATGATATGCGATTAACTATTATATTAATTAAGTATTATGGTGACTTGGTTGTTGACTTTTGTTGACTTTGTTGACTTGTTGACTTTTGTTGACTTGTTGACTTTGTTGACCGGTTGACTAGGCTTGACTAGTTTACCATCATGATAACCATGGTTATCATTTCATGCCAAAGACTTTTACTTGCTTGTTCATTTGAGTAAAATGAGTGCATGACATGATAAGGTTATGGTTGCTTCAACCATCACATAAGACTTTTATTGATATGATGAGTTATGATTACATTGGATTATGAGAGGGTGAGAGACAAAAAAGAGCCTCATTCTTTCTTGCTCATTCTCTCTCTTGTTCTTGAGCTCTCCTCTTGCTCTCATCCTCAACCTCTTGCTCCCTCTCTTGATCTATGGTTCTCTTGTCTCATGAGTTGAGAATCAAGAACCATAGATAAAATCCCATTCTAAATCTTCTCTACTCATTCTAGTTCACTAGGTTTAGCAAACCAAGTGAACTAGTTTCTTCAAAGAACGAAGAAGGAGCTAAAGGTTGGAGCTTTCAAGTGGATCTATCTTCGGCGTACGGAGACGACGAGAAGGAGCCATCGCACCACCATCGGAGCTTGAAGAGAAGGAGTTCAAGTCAAGCTAGGTATAACCATCTCCATCCGAGTAGCTAACTCTCTTTAGCTAAGTTTGCTAGTTTTAGTTTAGTCAAAGATCCCGACTTTGCTTAGTCCATGTTGCCCCTTGCGCTAAAAATTTGATTTTTATACCGTTTCCGCCTCCCCGTAAGAACCGGGGGTCGCAACGTGGACTTACAGTGGTATCAGAGCCTAACTAAACTTAAACTAGCTTGGTAGTAAAGTGTAACGAAGTTCGGAACCGGAAAAAATCCAAAAAAACCTAACTTTTAGAAAACCTGAGTTTCTGTTGAAATTTTTTCTGGTCAAAATGAAAAAATTTATACTCCTAAATTCGGCTCAGGGTTTTGTGTGAACACCCATGAAAAACGGTCCACTGTTTCGTTCAAACCGCCGCGCTTCCGCCGCACGAGGTAGGCATGTGCCGCGGAAGCGCCGCGGTTTGTCGTCTTCTCTGCATCGTTTTTCGTGCAGTGTGTGTCTGTGTTGGTTTTGGGATTTTTGGAATATATTATATGTGCCCAGATTTTCCAGAAAAGAAATTTCCTTTTGGGGTCCTATAATTCCGTATTTTTTCCGAACTTCACTGCACTTTGATTATGATGGTTATATCTGTGATGTTTGCATGTATTGAACGTCGGCTAATCGCTATAAGTCGATTGGTCGGGGTTATACATGATCTGTAATGTGCTGGAATGTGTATATGAATATGTTGGATTGTCGCGGGTGAATAGCCGGGGGTTGTGAGACGAGAGTTTTCTTTTCTTTCAATTCATGTAAATTTGTAAATTGATGTAATAATTATTTGTATGGCCGCACAACCGGGTCGGGGTTGTAGCCGTCGTTGTATAATTTCTTTTTACTGTTTTTGCTCCTAGGATAGACCCATGGAGGGGTGCACAAACTACCGGGTATGCCGAAGTGTCGAGTGGCCTACTCATGGAGATGATGGAGGTTGCTACGCTTTGGGTACTTGGCGGGTAGTTTGCCGCACCCGTAGGGGTCTTGGGTGGGGTTTTGGCTATTCACCACGACCGTGTAATCTGTCTTTTGTTACAGGCTCGTACAAATTACAGATTCCTAGTATATCCAATGTATTCATCTGTGATCTGAAATGTTTATCATTGCAGTATATCTATATATGATATTATTTAGGCATTGCTTATGTTTTACAGACGCGCTAGCCCAGCCCCCGCTCTGTCGTTAGTTAAGTAACCTAACGGGTAATGACGGGGCCCCGTGGCGAATGCGAATGGCATAAGCGTACGTCATATTTTGGTTGTTTTCTGCAATGGTAGGATTAAATGATGGGACGCATTAAAAGAACTAATGCAAGAATATCACGCATTAAAAGAACTAATGCAAGATAATAAACCAAGTTAAAGTCGTTGGAACACTTTCGAAAAACCACTCGGTTCTTTTCAAAACAAACTTTTAAAATACGGAGTTTGAGCCACTCCATTTAAAAGCTATCTCGTTCCATCGACCAAATCAAGTTCACTACGTTCACGGTTTTGCCAAAACCATCCGTAGCCCTCCATCATTTCAGTTAAATATTCGGTAGTATTCAAGCTATGTATTTTGACCTCACGCCAAGGCATAGTGATTGGTAGCTGCCGGATATTTATCTGTTGCATAGATAGAATGCGTTGGTTTAAGACAGTCGTACTTCCATTTTGGCCTACGTCAAGGGTATGTACGGGTGGGTTCAAATTAACCTGGATAATGATGGGACGAACTTGACATGTGACTTATGACATTTTGACCTCACGCCAAGGTCATAGAGCATGGGGCAAAAATCCACATCGGGAGTTTCATAAGTACTGAAACTTGCTAGATTTGCATACCATTTGGAGTGTGATGATTCTGGTAGGATTCCTTCAGTTTCGTCACGCGATGATATTTGGATCCCGATCCTACTGTGAGTATATGCTACTCCTCGGGAAATTTCTCACTTAACGATCAATGCTATAAACCTAGTAGGTGCCTAGAAAGGTGTTAGCGGGGCTACGCCCCCAGGGAAAAGAGGTTCTTTAATTAAGGAACTTCGCGAAAGCGTTGGAAAACCTCCCTCGAAGTACCGACACCGGCCTGGCTGAACGGTTAAGCAAGTATTGTACGGTGGGATTGATCCTGACTAATTCTTCCTTTATGGTTTGAGGAGGGATTCGAGAAACAGTGGGAGCCATCCTGTTTAGACAAACTAAAAACCACTCTAAACTTGCAAGAGCATCATGCTGAGTGTTTCTTCTTCTCTCTCCTAATTGCAGCGACCAATCAACATGACTGGACTTAAGTTACTCCTAGATAAAAACAAACTGACAGGGCCAAACTACAAAGATTGGCTCAGGAATGTCAAGATAGCAATCACTTATGACAAGCTGGGGTATCTTCTTACCACCAAAGCTCCCCCTGTCCCTGGTCCAACTTCCAGCGTCGCGGATAAGGAAATCAGCAAGACTTGGGAGATTGATAGCGCAAAGGTCAAATGCCTCCTGCTTGCCTCGATGGACAACGAACATCAGAGGAGGCATGAGAATATGGACATGGAGTCCATATTGCTTCATACAAAAGAACTGTATGGAGAGCAATCACGTATCGCAAGATACGAAGCGTCGAAAAAGTTATTTTCGACAAGAATGGCCGTCGGATCATCAGTAGCCGAGCACGTGCTAAAGATGATCGGCTACATTGAGGAGCTCGCTGACCTAGGGATCACATTGGAGAGTGAGCTATATACGGATATAGTTCTCCAGTCCCTTCCTTCCACTTACGCCCAGTTTATACTGAACTTCAACTTACAAGAAAAAGAGGTTGAACTTTCAGAGCTCCTCAACATGCTGAGGAGCGCAGAGGGCACCCTACAGAAAGGTAGGGATACATCCACTTTGTTTGTAGGAGGATCATCTTCTTCTAGGTCCAAGGCGAAAGCCAAGGGAAAGAAGAAGAAAGCCCCCGCCAAACCAAGGGGCGGTGTTAGTAAAGTGGATACGAAGGGAAAAGCAAAAGCAACAAAGATAGCAGGGAAGCTTGTGGATAAGGAAGAATGCTTCTATTGTCATAAGAAAGGACACTGGAAGAATGATTGCAGGGCCTGGAAGGCCAGAACACAGGAATTGAAGCAGGTTGCAGCTTCAGCTTCAGGTGTGTATGTTATTGAAAATTGTCTTTCAATAAACTCTACTTCCTGGGTATTGGATACCGGATCAGGATCTCATATCTGTAATTCTTTGCAGGCGTTGAGAAACCGTAGGGTTTTGAAGGCAGGTGACATGACCCTCAAAGTTACGAACGGAGCTAGCATGGATGCTAAAGCCGTGGGGGACTATCACCTGGGAATGTCAGATGGACATGTTTTGGTTTTGCGTAATTGCTTTTTTGTACCCAACGCAACTTGTAATATCATTTCTGTATCTTTAGTTTCTAAAGAAGGTTATGAATTTGCGTTTGTAAGTAATGTTGTAAACATTCACCTTAATCAAGTTTTGATTGGGTCAGGTACATTGAGTAATGGTATATACGTGTTAAACCAACCACAGATTTTCAACGTCCAGAATACACACAAAAGAAAGTCTCCGGAAATGAATCAGACTTTCTTATGGCATTGTAGATTGGGTCACATCAATGAGAGAAGGTTGACTAAGTTACATACAGAAAGATATTTGAATGCGTTCGAATATCAATCGTATGCCACTTGTCAATCTTGTCTCAAAGGAAAGATGACAAAGACTCCGTTTACTGGACAAGGAGTAAGAGCGAGCGAGCTCTTGGGACTCGTACACAGTGACGTGTGCGGTCCAATTTCTACACATGCCCGAAGCGGACATTCTTACTTCATTACTTTTACGGATGACTTCTCAAGGTACGGTTATGTCTTCTTGATGAAACATAAGTCCGAGGCCTTTAGAAAATTCCAGGAGTATAAGAATGAAGTAGAGAAACAGACCGGCAAAAGTATTAAGATTCTAAGATCGGATCGAGGTGGAGAATACTTAAGTGCCGAGTTCCTGGACTATTTAAAAGAGAACGGAATTCTCTCTCAGCTTACTCCTCCATACACCCCGCAACATAACGGTGTATCGGAGAGACGGAACCGCACCCTATTGGATATGGTGCGGTCCATGATGAGTAATGCTGAATTGCCGCGATCATTCTGGGGATATGCGCTAGAATCAGCCGCATATCTTTTGAACCGAGTTCCAACTAAGACTGTGCCTACCACACCATATGAAATGTGGAGTGGGAAGAAACCCTATCTTCAATATCTGAAGATCTGGGGATGTCCGGCTTTTGTCAAAAAGCAGCATGCTGACAAGCTCGAGGCACGCTCAGTACTGTGCAAGTTTGTGGGATACCCAAAGAACACCAGGGGGTATCTTTTCTACTACGCAGAGGAACAAAAAGTCCTTGTTTCTCGTAATGCCCACTTTCTAGAACACCAGTTCTTGGAAAAGGAGATTAGTGGGAGCGCAGTAGAACTGGAAGAAATTCCAGAACCACAAACTATTACTGAAAGGTTAGTGGAACCAGAGGGTTCAACAGAACAGGACATTCCCACGCCGCTCCGCAGAAGTAGTAGGCAGTCTCATCCGCCCGAGAGATACTACGGTTTTCTCATAGACGGGGATAGAGAGGATTGCATCATAGATTATGATGAGCCTACTAGCTTCCAGCAGGCCGTTCAGAGCGTTGACTCAGTGAAATGGCTGGATGCAATGCGGACCGAAATGGAGTCCATGTACACCAACAAGGTATGGACGTTGGACATTGCTCCAGACGGGGTAAAACCCGTAGGATGCAAGTGGATCTTCAAAAGGAAGATTGGTGTAGATGGACAGGTTGAGACCTATAAAGCTAGGCTGGTAGCAAAGGGTTTTCGTCAAAGACCTGGCTTGGACTACGACGAAACCTTTTCTCCAGTAGCCATGCTGAAATCCATTCGGATCCTTCTTGCCATTGCTGCCTTCCACGATTATGAGATCTGGCAAATGGACGTAAAGACGGCTTTTCTAAATGGAAATTTAGAGGAGTGTGTCTATATGGACCAACCAGAGGGTTTCATTCAGAGTGGGAGCAGCGGAAAGGTGTGCAAGTTGCTTGAGTCCATCTATGGGCTAAAGCAGGCATCGCGGAGTTGGAACATCTGCTTTGATGAGACGGTCAAAGAATTTGGCTATATCAAAAATCCAGATGAACCATGCATCTATAGTAGATTTGTAGCGAGAACTGTAGTATTCCTCATTTTATACGTGGATGACATTCTCTTAATAGGAAATGACATTCCTATGCTACAATCTGTCAAGGGGTTCTTGTCACACAGGTTCTCCATGAAAGACCTGGGTGATGCCTCATACATTCTGGGTATCCGGATCTACCGTGACAGATCCAAGAGGATATTAGGACTTTCACAGTCCAGGTACATCGACACCATACTGAAGAGGTTCAGTATGGAAGATTCCAAGCGCGGTAACCTACCGGCTTGTCACGGGATCACCCTCTCTAAAGATATGTCTCCCAAGACTGATTTGGAGAGGGATCGCATGTCTATTATACCCTACGCTTCTGCGGTAGGCTCTATAATGTATGCGATGTTGTGTACCAGACCGGATGTAGCTTATGCACTGAGTGTGGTAAGCCGGTATCAGTCTAACCCTGGGGAGAAACACTGGATAGCGGTAAAGAACATTCTCAAGTACCTGAGAAGGACTAAGGAGATGTTCTTGGTGTATGGCGGAAAAGACCTCCAGATCGAGGCCTTTGCTGACTCCAGCTTCCAGAGTGACAAGGATGATTCCAAGTCCATGTCGGGTTTTGTCTTTACCCTCAATGGAGGGGCGGTGTGTTGGAAGAGTTCCAAACAGGAAACCGTTGCAGACCCGACGATGGAAGCGGAATACATCGCTGCATCTGATGCCGCAAAAGAAGCTGTCTGGATGAGGAAGTTCTTGAAAGAACTTCAGGTGGTTCCGTCCATTGTTGATCCAATACCTCTGTATTGCGACAACAACGGGGCTATAGCTTTAGCGAAGGAACCCAGGTCCCATCAGAGATCCAGGCACATCTTGAGGCGGTATCACCTGATCAGGGAGATCGTGGATCGCCAGGAGATCGAGGTTCGGAGAGTCGCTTCAGAAGATAACACTGCAGATCCATTCACCAAGGCCCTGCCCCAGACTCAGTTCGAGCGGCTGATCGAGATGATAGGTCTTCGATACGCCAGTACATAGCCTTAGTGCAAGTGGGAGATTGTTAGTGTATATGCCCTAGAGGCCATTACTGTATCATACTAGTTTGTATATTACTTAATGGATGCTTGGGATATTCACCTTGTATATACAATCTTGCTCAAAATAGTAGTATGCTACTTGGTTTGTTTCTACTTCAATGTGTACATGTGTTTATTTTTGTATATCGCCTATACACATTAGTAGAGCCCTTAGGATCTTTGCTTGATTACCAGCGATGTGATGGCCGTCACACTAGTGGGGCTGGGTAATCTATAAGCACATCCTTATGCAGGTCCCTGGTCGCAGGACTATCGAGACAGGGCATCGATACTCCGGAGTAGACCAGCGCATGCGCTTCTCATCCCAGTGTGGGAGACGGTCTGTCCCACAGCCGTCAGTACGTCGTACTTGAGATAGTATGTGGGTGCTCGTTAGGTTACGGGTACACTGGACAGGACTCGTCGGGAACTGACTAGTTGGTATTATACCTATCGTCAGTTATCAGTTCCCAGGTGACATGAGTACAGCTTAGTCCGCTGACTTGACACTGTCACTCCGCCTCGAGTGTGTTCCCACTGTACTTTGATCACTACCCTACCACGGCTCAAAGGAGTCATGCAAACAGGTAGTGGTTGGGTGCAGTCCCGAAGCACTTGGAGGCAGTGACGGTTAGACAGGATTCGTCTCTCCCGGTATTGGGGGTTGACATCGCGCTGTGTCTAGGAGAGCCATTACACGAGTAGTCCCTGGCCAGGGCAAACGAGATATACTGGTAGGTTTCCAGTGTTATCTCAGGGTGTTTTGGGCTTCGCTCCGGCACGACTTGTACCGCTATTGGGGGACTGACGTTTACCGCCCCCTAGGCCCGCCATGCGATGTATCAGACGAACAGACCGGACTGTACGGAGAATGTCACACTCAGGCTCAGTAGGAGTTCAGATGGGTTTCGCCTCGTCGGTCTTCTTGTCGGCATTACCTGGGGACCGTTACGCACAGCTAGTGCCGCTTGCGGTCTGTGGTTAAACCCACTGCCAGCGTAGTGTCGAGTCTTTAGAGTCCCACACAGAAAGCTTTTCGCCTTTAGGCAAAAGAGTAGAGGTCGCATGGTATTGCGACAGGTCGCATGGTTTTGCGACAGGGTTCGGTCACATCCGTGCACTTGTGCACGTACAATGTCCGGACAGTTTACACTAGCGGGCTTTGGTTTAAGCCAGATCCTAGTGTATCTTATGGGATTGGATTTATCCAGTTTGCATTCGTGTTCCTCGGAACGCGGATGCGGATGTGTATGCACAGTTGACAGGGAGGCACAGACAGCGGATTCTCATTAGGGTTGTTGACAGTTGACCGTTGACTTTTTGACTTTTTGCTCAACCCTAATGAGAATATGATATGCGATTAACTATTATATTAATTAAGTATTATGGTGACTTGGTTGTTGACTTTTGTTGACTTTGTTGACTTGTTGACTTTTGTTGACTTGTTGACTTTGTTGACCGGTTGACTAGGCTTGACTAGTTGACCATCATGATAACCATGGTTATCATTTCATGCCAAAGACTTTTACTTGCTTGTTCATTTGAGTAAAATGAGTGCATGACATGATAAGGTTATGGTTGCTTCAACCATCACATAAGACTTTTATTGATATGATGAGTTATGATTACATTGGATTATGAGAGGGTGAGAGACAAAAAAGAGCCTCATTCTTTCTTGCTCATTCTCTCTCTTGTTCTTGAGCTCTCCTCTTGCTCTCATCCTCAACCTCTTGCTCCCTCTCTTGATCTATGGTTCTCTTGTCTCATGAGTTGAGAATCAAGAACCATAGATAAAATCCCATTCTAAATCTTCTCTACTCATTCTAGTTCACTAGGTTTAGCAAACCAAGTGAACTAGTTTCTTCAAAGAACGAAGAAGGAGCTAAAGGTTGGAGCTTTCAAGTGGATCTATCTTCGGCGTACGGAGACGACGAGAAGGAGCCATCGCACCACCATCGGAGCTTGAAGAGAAGGAGTTCAAGTCAAGCTAGGTATAACCATCTCCATCCGAGTAGCTAACTCTCTTTAGCTAAGTTTGCTAGTTTTAGTTTAGTCAAAGATCCCGACTTTGCTTAGTCCATGTTGCCCCTTGCGCTAAAAATTTGATTTTTATACCGTTTCCGCCTCCCCGTAAGAACCGGGGGTCGCAACGTGGACTTACACTAATCCCTTTATTTTGTCTTTACTTGTTACCTTCTGTACACCCAACTTAGGCTAATTGGTTTTCTCCCTTCCCTACCTTTTGGCACCTGCCTATGGTTTGGAAGAAGACTATCCAATAAGCGTAATAGGTGTACCCTCTCCTAATCCTAGGAGCCCTCACAACCTGAGAGAAGGTAAAAGGAAAAGACAACTGAATAGTCCTATTCATTCTCTCCAGAACCAGAATCCATCCTCGAAAAAGTTCCTTCAATTCGTATGTAATTATACGATGGATTTATCCAATGGAAGTGGATGTTCGTAGTGATACGGGGTGTTCTGGAGAAATGCAAAGGGTAAAAGAAGAAGTGGCAATGTTGTATGCAACTCAAACAATCCAAAAAGCCAGTGTTTTAAGAAAGTTCGGTTAATTTGGTTACTGAGTTATAGTCCAGGGTCGGGCCATGGTCGCTGCCAACAGAGAGAGAACAGAAACACTCTGCGTGCACTCTAACCTAGATCAGAATGGTTAATCACTTTATCTAATCAGGATGTCTCCCACTGTATCCTCAAATTCTCCTCCAAACCTGAAAGAAGAATTAGCCGGGATCACCCGAGGAATAAACCAACTCATCAGTGGGAATCGGGATCCAACTATCATCGCATGATAACGTGATGGAATCCACTCACGTTATCACACTCCAGAAGATATGCGCATTCCTGGCAAGTTTCAGTTTCTTTAGAAACTCCCGATGTGTGTTTTTACCCCTAGGACCCAAGTGACCTTGACGGAGTCAACAAATCAAAAAGTCCTAGTCAAGTTCAACCCGTCATTATCTTGATTGCATTAAACCCACCCACACGAGCCCTTAACAAAGTCAACAAGGTCGTACGACTGTCCTAACCGATCGCATATCCATGCTACAAACAAGCACCACTCAGCTACCGTACACTACGCCTTGACGGAGTCAAAAAACGCAGCACGAATACTAAGTAATACTAATCTGAAATGACGGAGGGCTACGGCTGGTTTTAGGCAAAAAACCTTTAACGTAATGAACTTGATATCGTTGAAGGAACCCAAGTGTTTTTACAAATATATAGTGGCGAAAACTTTTGCTAAAGAGGTCACTCCCGATGAAGGGATCTCGGCTATTTCCTCGTAGAATGAGGTGCAGGATATTCCTAACTGAATACCACGACACATAGCAAAAAGTAATTGACTATAGTGAAGTTATTACCCTGGCGTAAACCTCTGCCCAAGGGGTCATTCCCGATGAAGGGATCTCGGCCCTTGCCTCGTCGAATGAGGTGCTGGATATTCATAACCGAATACCGCTGTGCAAAGCAAAAGAGAACGTCCTTGTAATAACAGCTTTTTGAAAAATGTTCCAACAACATCGAATAGGTTTGTTTTCCTTACATTGATCTGAATCAACGCAATCCTATCAATTAATCACACCACAAAAGAACAAAAATATAATGTACGTATAAGCCATCCGCATTCACCACTGGGTCGCGTCATCACCCGTTAGGTTACTTAACAAACGACAGAGCGGGGACAGGACTAGCGCGGGTGTAAAACATATACAACATCTACTAGTATATATATAAAAATATATAATAATCGCTCCAGGCGTGATAAATGCAACATCACAGATAAGTAATAAGTATCACAGAACAATACAGATAATCTGGGAGCCCCGGGTTTCCTTTGAGCCGCAAATGAAACCGATGTTCCCCTGGTCGTGTGGATAGCCTGTGCAATGAAAACCAAGACCCCTATGAATGTGGCAAGTTACCCGCCAAAACCAGAAGTGAGGCAGCCCCCTTCAGCAAAGTGAATGGACCACCCAGCACTTCATAGAATCCGGTAACTTGAGCACCCTACCTTTGGTCAACCTATACCCCCTACGAGTGTGGCGAATAGCCCGCCAATTGTAGAGTGAAGCCCCCTCCGTCTCAAAGCCATGAGATGCGGGCCCGTTGCCCTTTAGAACCCGGCTATCCGTGCACTCCACCGCGGGGTAATCCTAGTACAGAAAAGAAAATATGTACAACGGTGACATCGACCTCAACCCGGTCATGTCCCAAATGAATAATATATAAACAGGCAGTGACGGCAGTCCACATGTCGGACGCTCCCCCCGCGATATCAAATGTACAAATAAAACAAAATTGTACTAACATTGCATGCAAGCTATCCACTACGACAAATCCGCAACAGCACAGCACAACACAGAACATCAACGTGAATGTCACGTTCGCAAACCCGTCTAAAAGGACTATAGCAATTAGACAAGATTTACCGCTCGAATGACATTCACGGTCGCAGATAGAAATGTAATGTACTTTAAACTTTAAACAATGTTAGAAAGTATCGAGTTCGAAATAACCCCGAATAGCCCCTAAACAAGTAGATAACTCCATATCAAAACTGGGCTAAACAAACAATACCACTGAACCAAGATTCCAGAGACAAGACCACAGCCCAAATACGAAACCCAGAAGCCCTGAAATGGCCGGCCTCCTCAGTATTTCATGCATTGTGGCCGGTTGGATTTTAGTGGAATTGCTTCGTATTTGGTCTGTGGTCTAGTGGTAGGGTCAGTAGTCTTCTGCAGGTGTTTGAAAACTTTTTGAAGACACTTTTTAAATCGACAGAAACTGAAATCAGCAGTGCGGTGTATCGGGTTTGTTTCGATTTCGATACTTTAACATTGTCTAAACAAGCTAGCTAAGGGTTAATGGGTTGGCTATGATACCATGTTGGGTTACGGCAGCGTCCCGGCCGTCAAACCGAGACCAAATGTGGAACAAAAAACTTTTGAAACTTGGCGTTACCACAACCAATCACCCGGATCGAACCATTAACCGTTAACTAGCTAACTGTAATGTGAGTTCAGAGATTATACCGATCGATCCGTGTCCTTCGGTCTTCAATCTCTTTCCTAGCTCCTTGCCGCTGTCCCGAACAAGTCCGCTCTCCGGTCTCGCTCGTCGAAGTTGCTCCATGTCGAGGATTCTTTATACGGGCTCCCGCTTCAAACCGAAGCAACTCAGACATGAAGTTTGCTAGTCGACATGTCCAAGGTGAAGTAAAGATGGTGTGTGATTACTTTGTCTCAAGACACTCTAGGATTCTCAACACATGAGAGAGATAGAGTGGAGGTTGAAGATGATGCCCATGGTGGAAATTATGAAGCTCAAGAAAATAGAAGTGAGCAAGCAAAAAGACCAAGCTCTAAAGAAAATGAGATGGCTGCCCTCTTTTATTCAAGTGAGAGTTGTGAGTTATTTTGTGAGTAAATAAAGAAAATAAACATAAGAAAATATCTATCATTTGTCTCACAAAAATATCTCACAAGTCACACATAAATATCTTAGCTATGACAAAATCTATGTCATGCCAAAAATGAGTCACAATTTCCATTATTAACATTTAAACTAAAATGTTAAATCCACACAAAAAGAAAATGGTATCAACTAAAGAATTCTTGTAACGAATTACAAGATTACCCCCCATCCATAGATACATACCCGCATCCGTATTCGGACTGAATACGAATACTACGAGATGAAAGCAATACAACAATCTAATATTAGGATCCGGCTTAAACCAATGCCCACTAGTACGATTCATCCAATCATGATCCGTGCACGAGTGCATGTATGTGATCGAACCCTGCCATAAAACTATACGGCCTCTACAACGTTTCGCCCGAACTTGGGAAACTTTCTGTGGGGAACTCTAAAGACTCGTCAATATGCTGGCAGTGGGTTTAACCACAAGCACGTCAGTGGCACTAGCTGTATGTAACGGCTGCCCATGTATTGAGCGAAAGGGAAGCCGACGAGCGAACTCATCCTGAAACCCTACTAAGCCTATCAATGACAATCTTCGTACAGTCCGGCCTGTTCGTCTATGAGTATCGCATATCGAGCCTAGGGGGATAGTAAACGTCAGACCCCCCATAGCAATATAAGTCATGTCGGAGTGTAGCCCAGAACACCTTGAGAAACTACTGGAATACCTACCAGTAAATCTCACTTGCCTTGGCCAAGGACTTTGTGTAATGGCTCTCCAGACACAGCGCGATATCAACCCCAATACCGGGAGAGACGAATCCTGTCTAACCGCCACTGCCTCCAAGTGCTTCTGGACTGCACCCAACTACTACCTGTTTGCATGACTCCTTTGAGCCGTGGTAGGGTAGCAATCAAAGAACAGTCGGAACACACTTGAGGCAAAATAGCAGTGTCAAGTCAACAGACTAAGCTGTACTCATGTCACCTGGGCACTGCTCCTGATGATAGGTATAGTACCAATCAGCAGTGCCCCTGCGAGTCCGTCCGGTGTACTCATAACCCAATGAGCACCTGTATACTATCTTAGGTGAACCAACTGACACCAATGGCTTGTGAGACCGGCCATCGCCCCTCGTCGGGGTCTCGATCCGTATACACTAGTCTACTATCGGAGTATCGATGCCCAGTCTCAAAACTCCCATGACTAGGGACACTTTAAGGATGTGCTTATAGACTACCCAACTTTCACGTATATGATCGCCATCATACTGTTGGTAGTTAAGCAAGAATCCTATGGGCTCTATCAACGTATAATAGTGATCTGTAATGTCACCTGAAGCATGTACACGATGATAAAGACAAACCAGATAGCATACTATCATCTCGAGTAAGACTGTCCTACCAGTATAGGTCCTCTCTCAATCATTGCAATCACGTGCCTGTGATCCAATAATTGACTTGAGAGCACTACAGCCAACAGATTTTTCTATGCTATTTTTGTGATATGGTATGTTGAAACCATGGTTACAAGGTAACCTCTTCATATACCATATTCACACTTATTCTCCATTTTATAATGTTAAAGTTAAAATCAATTTAGTGTTGAGGTTGCAAAGTTTAGATATGGTATTTTGTTATCAAGTGGCTTGACAAACCTCTTGGTTTCATATACTCTATACTATCACATGCACTTAGCAAACTTAACACTAAAACTACTTGCTCTCACTCACTAATTTGTGTATTTGATGTTGTTGTATGCTTTCTAACCCTTGTGCTTAGTGTTGATACTTCAAGCTTGGACATACAAATGGTAAGTGAACAAGACGGATTCGTTTCGTGTTTTACGTCAAAATCCGATAACTTGATGATTTGTGCTTCGCAACTGCCTTGACAAGTTATGCTTCACTTCGGGATTGACACAAGGATGGACAACTCATGATCAAGGGAGCGTCGAAGAAATCGCCGTGATTCAACCTTCCGAGCCAAAGCCACAGCAACCTTTCATCCTTAACTTAGTTCTATATTTCCGTATTTTATAATTAGTGACAACCAAACCCAATTCTTTTATTTCTTGAACCTTAAGCAACAATACTTAATCACCAATTTCCTGTGGATCGACCTATACTTGCCGGCTTGCTTTTATAAATTTTAAAACGAGACCGAGCTTGCGTGCGCACTATTTCTAAAACCATTTCTTTTCAAAACCGTAAAGGCGCGCGCGGGTAAAGTTCCAACAAGCGTAGTCTGTTGATCCGAAATCATCATTTGTCTCGAGTGTGTTCCTACTGTACTTTGATTGCTACCCTACCATGGCTTTAAAGAGACATGAAAACAGGTAGCTTTTGGGTGCAATCCCGAAGTACTTGGAGGCAGTGAGCGATTGTGGAGATTCGTCTCTCCTGGTATTAGGAGTTGATGTCGCGCAGTGTATGGTTGGTCGTCACCATAAGACCTAGGCCAAGGTGGATGGGATTTACTGATTGCGATCAGTAGTTTCTCGATTGGCGATACGGCTTGACACCGGCACGACTTATCAGGTTGTTAAGGGTCTGACGTTATCCACCCCTAGACTTGATATGCAATACTCTCAAACGAACAGACCGGACTGTATGGTACATGCCGCTGATAGGCTCAGTAGGGTTTCGGACGAGTATGCTTGTCGATCTCCTTTTCGACAATACCTGGGTAACTGTTACGTAAAACTAGTGCCGCTGATGTGCTTGTGGTTAAATCCATTGCCAGCATATTGTCGAGTCTTTAGAGTCCCACACAGAGGGTATCCGGTTTTGGCGAAATGTTGTAGTTGCGGTAAATTGGTACACGCTTGGGTTCGATTAAAACTAGTGTATTTTATACACTGACGGTAATCGGACGGCTGTAATACTAGCCCGTCTTTTTAGAACGACGGATATTAGATCGGGTGTCGATTTAATATTTTATACACATATATTATATATGTATTTACTAGTATTATGTCACTATTAATTAATCTCTCTTTTATTTATTTTAAATATCTTGGATAACAATTACATGTATATGTATTTAGTATGTTTTATTACATATAAATATATATATATATATGTTTTTTTATTCTTTTTCCTTTTATTTTCTTAAGCTTATATTATTCGTTGGGCACAACATATCCTCACCATATTGTAGTATGGTGACATGTGTAATCAAGAGGAGTGGATGGATAGTTGGATGGTTGGTTTGATCTAAGGGCTTGGATTGTTTTGGGAGAAAATATTTTTGTAACCATTTTTTTAGAAACGGTTAAGTTTTTTTTATACTCCCTTTTTCTTTGAGAGCTCCCATCTCCTTATTCCTCCTCTCTTTACACTAAAGAAAAGGAAAAGGAAAAGGAAATAAAAAAGAGAGAAAATTAGTAGTGAGCTTGGACTACAACTCCTAAGTAGTTAGCTTAGCAACCTAACTACTTTGGTTAATTCTAGTTTGAATTTGGAGCCCTCGCACTTGAACCTTCAAGATGGATCATCTTTGATGGAGGAGATGAAAATGTAAGCTTGTTCCATAGAGCTTCAAGGAGCCTTCAATGGAACCCAACACAATTTGGGACCACTTGAAGATGTTACAAAGGTTGTAGTTTCAACCTAGTAGGCTAATTGCTCTCTTTTCTTGTTAAAAGTTGTTATTTTTAGCTAAGATCCTCATGGTGGGACTAATTTCTCTCTTGATTTTTAAAACCCTAAGATATCTTCTTTTAAAATTGCAATTTAGAGTGCACTAGTTCCTTCACAAGGTACGACCTCCACCCATTTAGACACATAGTCCACAGCCAGTAAAATATATATATTTCCAAACGAATTTTGAAATGGACCCATAAAATCAATTCTTCAAACATCAAATATTTCTAAAATCAAAATTGATTGTAAGGGCATCATATTTCTTCTAGTTATTTTACTCATACATTGGCAATTATTGCGCATTTTGCAATATTCAATAGCCTCGCTAAAATGTGTGAGCCAATAGAATCCACATTGCATAATCTTTTCTACTATTTTTCTGGGCCCAAAATAACCTCCACAAGCTTGGTCATGACAAAATGATAGAACACTCTTTACTTCAGAATTGGGAACACACCTATTTATAATTTAGTCGGGACAACACTTGTATAAGTATGGATCATCCCAGTTGAAGTGTTTAATTTGGGAGAAAAATTTATATTTATCCTGTTTTGACCAAATAGAGGGTGTCTCACCCATCACTAAATAATTTACTATATCAGCAAACCAAGGTTCGCTCGATATCATAAAGAGTTGTTCATCATGAAAGTGTTCATTAATTAGAGTTTCAACATTTGGTGCATTCGAAAGACGCGACAAATGGTCGGCAACTATATTGTCCGATCCCTTTTATCTTTGATTGTTAAATCAAATTCTTGTAACAATAGGATCTAACGTATTAATCATGCCTTTGCGTCTTTCTTGGCCATTAAATGTCTTAGTGCGGAGTGATATGTGTATACGGTAATCGGTGATCTAATCAAATATTGTCGAAATTTCTCAAGCACAAAAACGACAGCCAAGAATTCCTTCTTTGTTGTGGAATAATTGAGTTGTGCTTCATTGAGAGGTCGAATTGCAT
Source organism: Agapanthus africanus (assembly GCA_030015575.1). Taxonomy (NCBI): domain Eukaryota; kingdom Viridiplantae; phylum Streptophyta; class Magnoliopsida; order Asparagales; family Amaryllidaceae; genus Agapanthus; species Agapanthus africanus. The sequence goes on along the minus strand of JASDDO010000018.1, from coordinate 333,770,956 downwards.
AATAGATAACATGCGGAATTTTATTAAGACATTGTCCTAAGGTAGCGCCTATAGCATAGTAAGATGCATCACATATTAACTCAAAAGGTTCTCCCCATACCGGTGCATGAATAATAAGAGCAGAAATGAGTTATTTCTTTATACGTTCAAACGACTCAAGACATTTAGAATCGAATTGGAAATGTATATCCTTGGCCAAGAGAGTAGTTAGGGGTCTAGCAATTTTGCTAAAATTCTAAATAAATCGTCTGTAAAAACCCGCATGGCCTAGAAATGATCTAATGACTTTCACAGTCTTGGGAAGAGGTAGGTTAGATATCACATTTACCTTTGCTTTATCTACCTCAATACCTTTACTTGAAATGATGTGACCTAAAACAATTCCTTGTTTAACTCGGAAATGACATTTCTCTCGGTTAAGAGTTAAATCTTTTTCTTTACATCGATTTAAGACTAACTCCAAATTATTTAAACATTGTTGGATTGAGTCATGATTAGTCAAATATATTGCACATTTGTATGAATATTTTCCCTATTATTATTAAGTGCTAAAAGGTGTTAATTGTAAATAAAGAACATGTGTGGGTTTATTTGTAAAAGGTTATTATCATATGTTTCTTCATTTATAATTAATATAATTAGGGAAAATATATGCATATAATATTTAAATGAAATATTAGTAATTAAAATATGAATATCATATCAAATATTCCTAATAAATATTCTTAAGATATTTTATCATGAAAATGATTAGAATAATATCTCAAAAATACCAAATGCTACTACCAAATTGATTTGAGATATTGTGCAGGTATTAGCTCAGGTCTGAAATCTATATAAGAGATCCAAATCAAATCGAGATATCGAAACCGAATCTGCCAAATTTTAGAAGCAAATCGAGAAATCTAGCAACGGCAGAGACTTAGAGCAATATTTTCAGAATCTATATATCAAGAGGATCTCCAAATATCAAGAAGAAAAGCCAGAAAAAATCCCAAGTTTCAAACCCACCAGAGGGCGGCGGATCCGCGGTCAACAAGGGGTATATGCGGCGGTTTCGCAGTTCTTTAGAGGCCGTAGGATCTAGGATTTTGTGGACATGATTGTAATCACACCTAATCCAATATGGAATCTAGGGTTTGTACTTTCAGGGGCTATATAAAGAACCGAGAGCTGTGCATTCCAAGATCATCCTACAATCTAATCATCTATTTATCTACACCCATCAAAAGAGAGAGATCTAGAGCAAATCTAAGGTTCTTGTAATTTACTTTTGAAGGAAAAAAGTTGTAATGCAATAGTTGATTAATAAAGGTAGTCTTTGTTTTAATTCTTTTTCCATTTACTTTCTGCATTTACTTTACGCATTACTTTTCCGCATTAATTTTTCTTATTACTTTTCTGCACTTTTAATTATGCTTTCATTCATCTTCAACTTTTCTTCTAAATCGCTACTAACCATAAGCGAGTAATTTCTTGCTTGATAGGGTTTGTAGGATATGGTAGAATAATAGATGAAATATCTTTTAACTTCTTTTGACATTTTAATGTTTATAAAGTTTAGCAAAATAAATGTTAACTCTCTTATCGGGCGCGCTATCAATTTATTGATAGTCATGACCACGATTTGAGATTAGTTAAACACTTGTTTTGTTAAAGGCTTGAAATTAATAGAGATCAATGGAAGGACAAGGAGTAGTAGTGGGAAACCCTAGTTCCCTCCAAGAACCCCTAATCCACATTCATCGCTATCTCTCTATGTTTAACTATTAAAAGATCAAAAGAGACATTTCTAAACATTCATCCATTAACTACTAAGTCCTATACACCCTACAAGACCTTCTATTACAAATTTTATATCCATATTAAAATAAAACGACAACAATCCCTCCTCTCTTTTATTAACTCATCTAAAGTAAGAAAAGAAGTTCACGTTTTCCTACAGATGACCCGTACTCATCACGGCTAGCTATTTGCGACACCGTCTTGATTGCGGTTATTTACAGCATACATACACACCTCTTCGCACGAACAATCAAATAGCGCCGTTGCCGAAGAAACGATCATAATTAATTTTCTTGTTATTCGGGTTGATTTCTTATAAAAACCATAAACATAAAATAAAAGAGAACCAAAACCGCATCTTGTGTTTAACGATTCTTATTCGAGTTTTTGCAAGGACATCTGGAGTCATTGGAGCAGGCCAGCAGATATTCAGAAACTTTCAACTTGGACCAGAGGAGTATAGGGGTGCTCTGTGGAAATTTGAAGAAAAGATCTTGCCAAACGGTGGTGGAACCGCGTCCAAAGTGTGCTTTAGGCAGCGAAACCGTGGTCCCTTTGAAGATTTGGGCCCCCAAAAATCTCTGGTATTCTCTTATCATCTTCCTTTCTCCTCTAAAACTCCAATAATCAGATTTTACCTGCAGAATTCTTTGCAAGCAGCGCCGCTAAAAAAAAAATCTTTTTGCGTGTTTTGATTTCGGTTTGTTTTGCATATCTAAAACCGGACTTTCAGGGGAAATAAACCCAAACTCAGATTAGGTGGGGATTTCATCACCCTTCCTAGGCCCCACAAATCACAAACGAGCATACTATCACCCTACATTAATAAAAAAATATCTAGACCAAGCCTCTAAGGACTGTCGCGCTCAATTAGGACAGAGGAAGGTCGTAGGTAATCTATTACTTATCCGCATTTCTCTTGTGGTGTATAGGCAAGTGTGATTAAGTAAAGTGGTTACTTAATTAGGCCCGCTATTTCGGTGATTCGTATAGTGGATACCTCCCACTTACCTGGCACTTACCTGGCTGCAGGATTGATAAGGAGGTGGTAGAGAATTGATCCTACGTCTTGTCCTTTGAAATTCTAGGAGCCATCTAGTGACTTGACCTAGGTGACCCTAACTCTAGGAATTGATTGTGCATTTTGTGATTGGTTGAGTCAAGCCTCACGTCCAACTTTTTTTTCTTCAAAATAAGCCTTCTTAAAATCGTTCTCACACATATCACACGCTGCCACGTGCACTAAACTCGCTTAGTGCATGATCGGCTGGACACGGGATTCTAGTGCCCGTCTAGTCCACGTTTTTGTTGTTGACTCCGAAGTCGGTACTTCTTCATCTTCTATTTCTACTCCACCAACCACATCTCTCTAGATGGAAAAATCTCCATCAAGTTTTAACAACACCACCTTTCCACCACCCGTAGGTGCGCAAAATCCACCACGCATCACTCTCCAAGACAGATACTACCCCGTATGCGGACCCCTTCCTACGTGTCTGTCTCATCCACCAGCCAATGGGGATAATTTCGAAATTAAACCCCACTTCATCAACTTGTTGCCCAAATTTCACGGGCTTGAATATGAAGATGCATACGTGTTTATAACCAAATTTGAAAACGTATGTGGAATGATGAGTACCACCCAACTTTCAGGGGATGCTGTGCGATTACGTCTTCTCCCATTTACTTTGTGTGATCTCGCAGAAAAGTGGCTTTATAGCACTGCCGCACATTCTATCACTGAATGGGATGAATTCGTTAAAGCATTCCTTAAGAAATTTTATCCTCATCACAAGATTGCCCGTATTTGGAGCGAGATTAATCAGTTTGCACAACTTCCCAATGAACCCTTTTGAAAATGCTTTAAACGGTTTAAAGATCTCCTTGTCCAATGCCCGCATTGTTGGGATTTGATGGCGCCCCGGCCATCAAACCGTGGCCTAATGCAGAACAAAAATTTTCAAAACTTTGGCGCAAACAAAACCCGCACAAGATCGAACATTAACCCTAAACTAGCAAGCATATGAAGAGGAGTTAGATGGTTATACCGAACGGATCGTATCCTTCGGTCTTCTACCATTTCCAATCTCCTTGAGGTGTTGCGTATCGGATTTGGTTGCCGGTCTTCTTCCATCCATGATGATCCACCCGAGGGAAACGGTGCAAGCTCCAGTCTCGCCTAGCGAGGCAACCGACGCTCCAAGGTTGCTAGCAATGGAGAATGGAGGTGTAGGATTATCTCACTATTGTTTTCTCTCATCACTAATGCTCAAAAGAGCAACCACAGAAGATGAAGGAGGTGAGGAAACATGTGGCATGAGCAACTAAAGAAAAATGGCTAAGTGTTTCTCCAAGTGAGAATGTAATGAAGAAAGTGAAGAAAAACAAATGAGTAAGCCATGTAGAGAATCATGGCTGCCCCTCTCTCTCATGCACACCAAAATATCACCTCTCATTTTTCCAATAAACAAATGTGTGCCATACCTCTCTACATGTCAAGTCCATGCTTATGCCAACTCACCCTCCACCTCATTTGTAAAACAAATGATTTCCTAAAAAGAAAATCATACAAATGAGGTGTCCACTTCTAGATGCAATTCCGTATAAATACGGAATACAACCCGGTACATGTATCGAAATACATATATGCATATTCGTACAAAAATACGAATAGCCAAGAGAGAAAATGAATAGTGAACAATAATACTAGAATACATATATACATATATAAATTATTAAATTAAAACCTGATTTGATAATCCGGTTTAATCCTAAGCCACTAATATTATCAACTGTCCGATTAAAGTCTGTGCAGCATGTATACATATTTAATTTGATAACTGTATGTACCAACATACGTCATAAACACCATATCGCCTGAACCGTGAAAACCCTCTGTGTGGGACTCTAAAGACTCGTCAATATGCTGTAATTGGGTTTAACCACAAGCACGTCAGTGGCACTAGCTGTACGTAACGGCTACCCAGGTATTGAGCGAAAGAAAGGCCGACGAGCTAACTCATCTGTACCCCTACTGAGCTGTTAGTTATATATATGCCCTAGAGGCTATTGTTGTACATATGATGTATATTATAATGGATGCTTGGATATATATAGAGAGGACTTTCTTGCTCATCATGATAGTATGCTATTTGGTTTCACTTTATCAACATGTGAGAGTAAGACAATAAACTAATATAAGTCAATATGTTAAGATAAAGTGAAACCAAATAGCATACTATCATGATGAGAAAGAAAGTCCTCTCTATATATATCCAAGCATCCATTATAATATACATCATATGTACAACAATGGCCTCTAGGGCATATATATAACCAACAATCTCCCACTTGCACTAAGGCCAGCTGTTGTAATATCTCATACCTAGCATCCCGAAGAATCTCTCAAACTGTATCTAGGGAATGGCCTTCGTGAGTGGATCCGCAGTGTTGTCCTTCGTATCAACTCTCCTGACCTCGATCTCCCGGCGATCAACTATCTCCCTGATCAGGTGATACCTCCTCAAAATATGTCAGGACTTCTGATGGGACCTGGGTTCCTTGGCCAAAACCACAGCTCCATTATTATCGCAATACAAAGGTATTGGATGCTCAATGGATGGAACCACACCAAGTTCAGTAATGAACTTCTTTATCCAGACAGCCTCTTTGGCAGTATCGTTGGCAGCGATGTATTCAGCCTCCATCGTCAAGTCTGCAACGGAATCCTGTTTGGAACTCTTCCAACACACTGCCCCTCCATTGAGGGTAAAGACAATCCCGAGTGCAACTTAGAGTCGTCCTTATCACTTTGGAAGCTTGAATCGGTAAAGGACTCCACCTGGAGTTCTCCGTTACCATACACCAAGAACATCTCTTTAGTCCTTCGCAAGTACTTGAGAATGTTCTTCACAGCTATCTAGTGACTCTCTCCAGGATCTGGTTGATACCGACTCACTACACTTAGTGAGTATGCTACATCGGGTCTGGTACATAGCATCGCATACATAATAGAGCCTACTGCCGAAGCATAGGGTATCACTTACATGCGAGCTCTCTCCAAATCAGTCTTGGGAGACATCTCTTTGGAGAGAGTGAGTCCAGAGATCGTGGGTAAGTTCCCATGCTTGGATTCTTCCATACTAAACCTCTTTAGTATGGTGTCAATGTACCTGGATTGGGACAATCCTAATATCCGTTTAGATCTATCTCTATAGATCATAATTCCCAGTATGCAGCAGGCATCACCTAGATCTTTCATTGAGAATCTTTGTGCTAAGAAGAGCTTGACCGACTGCAGCATAGGAACATCATTTCCTATCAAGAGTATGTCATCTACGTACAATACGAGGAAGACGACCTTACTCTCTGCAACCTTCTTGTAAATACAAGGTTCATCTACGTTTTTGATGAAGTCAAACTCTTTGACTACAATATCAAAGCAGATGTTCCAACTCCGCGATGCTTGCTTTAACCCATAAATGGATTTAAGTAGCTTGCACACCTTTCCGCTGCTCCCACTATCTACAAAGCCATCTGGCTGAGTCATGTACACGCACTCTTCTAAATCACCATTTAGAAAGGCGGTCTTAACATCCATCTGCCAGATTTCGTAATCATGGTATGCAGCAATGGCAAATAAGATCCGGATGGACTTAAGCATAGCTACTGGAGAAAAGGTTTCGTCATAATCCACACCTGGTCGTTGATGAAAACCCTTTGCAACAAGTCTAGCTTTGAAAGTCTCAACTTTTCCATCTACACCAAGTTTCTTCTTAAAGATCCATTTGCTTCCAATGGGTTTTACCCCTTCAGGAGCAACTTCCAAAGTCCATACTTTGTTGGTGTACATGGATTCCATCTCAGATCGCATTGCATCCAGCCACTTCACAGAGTCACCACCCGTGATGGCCTGCTCGAAACTAGTCGAGTCATCATCTTCCATGATGCAATCCTCACTCCCACCATCAATGAGAAAACCGTAGTATCTCTCAGGTGGATGAGAAACCCTACTAGATCGGTGGAGAGGCTTGGGTTCGTCGGGAACTACTGAATCCTCTGGTTCCACTAAATTTTCAGTTGCAGTTTGTGTTGCTGGAACTTTTTCCAGCTCTACCTCTTTGCCACTAATTTCTTTTGAAAGAAATTCCTTTTCTAAAAAGGTGGCATGTTGAGCAACAAACACCTTTTGCTCCTCACTGTAGTAGAAAAAGTATCCATAAGAATTCTTCGGATATCCCACAAACTTGCAAAGAACTGATCGTGCCTCGAGTTTGTCCGGATTTTTCCTTTTGACATAGGCCGGACAACCCCATATCTTAACTCGTTTAAGATATAGTCTCTTCCCACTCCATATCTCATATGGTGTGGTAGGTACAGATTTAGATGGAACTTGATTTAATAGTTATGCCGCTGTCTCAAGCGCATAACCCCAGAAGAAAATAGGTAACTCAGCATTGCTCATCATAGAGTGTACCATATCCAATAGGGTGCGATTCCTCCGTTGCGATACACCGTTGTGCTGTGGTGTATAAGGAGGAGTAAGCTGAGAGAGAATCCCATTCTCTTTTAGATAGTCCAGAAACTCATTGCTCAAGTATTCTCCTCCTTGATTAGATCGAAGGATCTTAATACTTTTGCCTGTTTGGTTTTCTACTTCGTTCTTATATTCTCTGAATTTCTCAAAAGCTCCAGACTTTTGTTTCATCAGGAACACATGTTCGTATCTAGAGAGATCGTCAGGGAATGTAATAAAGTAGGAAGAACCGTTCCTGGCATGTGTAGACATAGGACTGCATACATCACTATGTACCAGTCCTAAGAGTTCCTTAACTCTTTCTCCATGTCCACTAAACGGAGTTTTGGTCATTTTTCCTTTGAGACATGAATGGCAAGTATCATAAGATGATAATTCGAACGGATTCAAATATCCATCCTTATGTAACTTAGCTGGCCGTGTCGCATTGATATGACCAAGTCTACAATGCCATAAGAAGGATTCGTTCATTTCTGAACTCTTCCTCTTGTGTGTGTTTTGTATATTAAGGATTGTATTTTGATTAAGAATGAATATGCCATTATGTAACGAGCCTGATCCAATCAACTTTTGATTTAGGAAGATGTTCATAACATTATCCTGTATTACAAAATTATACCCTTCTTTACTTAATAAAGAAACTGATATAATGTTGCACATCATGTTCGGTATATAATAGCACTCATTCAGAATCATTGTATTACTACTTGGTAATACAAGGTTATATTCGCCAACTACTTTGGCTGCAATATTTGTACCATTCCCTACTTGTACGGAATGATCACCCTTTTCCCAGTTCTCTACCTTTACGTAGCCCACGTAACATTTTACATATGTGGGATCCCGATCCGGTATCTAATACCCAGGACGTAGAGTGAACTGAGAAACAGTTCTCAATAACTAACACACCTGAAGAAGATGCATCAAAATACTTGTTCTTCGTTTGGGCGGCGTGAGAATCCAGATATTCTCCTATTTCCTGCTCAGTCTTATAACTCTTATAAGAAAGAACAGGACTAACGATCCCCTGCTCAGTATAATAAGCGGGTTCAGTCAATACATTCATATTATTATCTTGATTAAGGCCTGACATGGTCGCTACCTGGAGAGAGAGAGAGAACGAAACACTTTAGCGTATGCACTTGCAAGATTAGATTAGTTATTATCTTATCTAATCAGGATGTCTTCCACTGTTTTTATCAAATCTTCCTTCAAACCCTAAAAGGCAAGATTAGTCGGGATTAATTACACCCTATAATTTCGTCAATCTTTCAGCCAGATCAGTGTTGGTACTTTGAGGGAGGTTCCCCGTGCTTTCGCACAGACCTAATTAAAATAAACCTCGTTTTCCCAGAGCCATAACCCCGTTAACACCTTTCTAGACACCTACTTGATCGGCTAATTACCCTGTGTAAAATTCTCCCAGGAGTAACTCTTACTCATAGTGGGTATCAGGATCCATCTATCTCATAGAAGGTGTGCAATCTCATTGCAAATTTCAATACTTGAAATTCCCGATAATATTCTGCCCCTAGCGATCTATGACCTTGACAAGGTCAACAAACAATAAATCGCAAGTCACGTTCAACCCGTCATTTCCCGATTGAATTAAACCCACCCGTATGACCCTTGACAAGGTCAACAAGGCCGTACGAATACCCTAATCCAATCACATCTCATGTTTTAGCAGATAAACATTAATTAGCTACCGCACACTGTACCTTGACAAGGTCAACAAACGCAGCACGAATACTAAGTAAGATTTATCTGAAATGACAGAGGGCTACGACAGGTTTTTCAGAAAACCTATTGCGTAATGAACTTGATATCGTTGTAGAGACAAGTGATTTTGAAAAGGAGTGTCTTTGAGGCTTTTCTAGTTTCGCTAAAGAGGTCACTCCCGGTGAAGGGATCTCGGCTCTTTCCCCATCGAATAAGGAGCAGGATATATCATATATACCGCGGTGCAAAGCAAAAACTATTTAAGCTGTCAAAAACTAATCCGTGAGTTTGTAGCATCTGCCGGTTTTGCTAAAGAGGTCACCCTCGGTGAAGAGATCTCGGCTCTTTCCTCATCGAATAAGGTGCAGGGTATATCATATATACCGCTGTGCAAAGCAAAACTGTAGCTACCCTTTTTATAAAGTTTTGATTCTACAACATCTTTTAGGTTTCTTTTCTTTTATTAATCTCATTAATAAAATCCCATCAATTATGCTTCTTAAGCATCACAGAAGAAACGAAAGCTGTAATATTTATATATCATATATATAGTATAAGCATTTGTCTTAGACAGTAATATGATCTCATCACAGAACATTGCAACAGAAGATAACATATGAAATATTGGATATTCTAGGACGTCCGTGTTTTATTTCGAGCCTGTATAAAACACGGATTCCACGGTCGCGATGAATAGCCAAACCCACATCCCTAGACCCCTACGAGAGTGGCAAGTAACATTGCCAATTCTAGGGTTAGGAGACCCGGTCTCGACTCCTCGAGATGGCCTCCCACTGGACCCTAGAACCCGGTTACTTGTGCTCCCCTCCTTGGGTCTACCTAATGCAGAAAAGTAAATAATATACAACGGTGACAACAACCTCATCCCAGAAGTGCCCCAATAAAAGAATATTACAAACAATGAATTTTACATGAATGGAAATAAAAACCCTCATCTCACATAAAACCCCCGGCTATTCAGAACACGACGATCCAATATAACATATCACAGCAACACATAATATCTCATATCATCAACGTAAGTAAGTATGCATACACCGATTGTCGTTGATGTATAGCAACGAAAACCGGCGATACAACTACATACTACACTTACGATTACATAAAAAAAATGTAAAACTACAACATTTGGAATTCACAATCTTTTTAGATATCGTAAATCCGAAATATCACATACTTCGCATTTCATGCCTAATTATATGAATTCCACATATTATATCACATTCCGGATAAATAGACAAAGTTAAACTTTCCGATTGAATAATCAAATACCCAAGATTTCCTAAATAGCTCAACACTTGAGCGGAGTTCAAAAAATCCCAGAATGTCACAGTACCAATGGTCCAGCCGTAGAAGGGTCAAACCAACGCCTCACATGTGGCAACGCCGTACTGCCTCAAACCCTAAGGTTTAGAGGCGGTTCAGACGGTCACATAATCGTGTTAAGGTTTGTGTTCTTCTAGAGATTCCACCACGTTACTTGCACGTTTTTCCGAAAGATTTAAACTCAAGAAAAATTCAACACTTGAAAGTTTTTCGTGCGGGGAAAAAGTGAGTTAATGATATCCGTTCGAACATTTTAACAGTTTCTAAAATATCCGGAAAACAAAACGAAATTAAACTTTCCGATCGAATCAACGATTACAAAAAAATCTCCAGAACACTCAACACTTGAGTAAGATTAAAAATACCCAGAAGCATGTACAAACACCTACGGATATACACTGCAAATACCTGTCCCGAATTCCCTCTTATGGCCGCGGAACCGCCGCGACAAGCAGGTTCTTGTCACGGTTCCGCGGCGCTATGAGAGACTTGGGGGCTCGTATTTCACTGCTATTCTTAGAATTGCCTGCTGATATTTTTGAGTATTTTTAATGCAGAAAAAACCAACTTTTTAGAAAATTTCCAAAGAGGGGGTCAATTTCGATGTTTCGGGGTTCGATCGGAGTTTTAACTTCGTATACACGTCGCCTAATGCTCTAGCTAGGCTCTGATACCACTGTAGGGTTCCTAAGCACTCTTATAAGGGTCTATAAGGCATCAACCATGCCCGATTTAAAATTTAGACGTGCCGAACAACCCAAAGCGAGGATCTTTGCTAGATAATTAGGGTTATACATGCAAGTAAACATCTTTACAACTAAGAGAGAGGGATTACAACCTTTGTAGTCCGCTCCTTCGCTTCATAAGCTCCGATTAGAAGTCCCTTCACCGCGATCCATGATCTCTCGGACTCAAGAGAGGCTTCACAAACCTAACGATCCATGCTTGCTTGTAGTCTTCCTTTTCGAAGATGATCTACCTTGAAATCTCTTTAACTCAAGCTCTCACTCACTAATGAGGTGAACACCCTAATCTAATTAGCTAGATTAGATGAGGATGATGAAGTAGGATTTATGCACTCTTTTATTATCAAATTCTCACACTCATTCATCACAAAATAAAAACCTAGAAAGCTTTTGTGAGCTCAAGGAAGAAGAAGAAGAATGAATATCCTTTTGTGATGAATAATGAAAAGATTATTATGATTACAAGTGCAACCATGGTCAAAGATGAAGAGGCTAACCAATGTAGAGACTTAACTAGGGTTAAGGGTGTGGTTTGGGTCAAAGAAATATTTAGCATAATATCAACCATAATATCTTTGCTAGAAACAAAGTAAAACCTTCTAGAAGCATCATGAAAGAGCTAACCCAAATCAAACCCTAACCATATTTAATCTCCACTAATCATGTTGCATTAGTAATTATAACATGTTAGAATATTTAATAAATGTTAGAATATTATATATCACATATATAATATATTTTTGTAACAATAGAAAATAATACAATTAACATATATCGCATATATATCAATGTATTATCCGGTGAGAAAATGAAATAATAAAGCGAGCCAATATTAGATAATGTAATGTAATATATCACATATATAATTATACATTAAATTATTGAATCAACACTTGATCCGACAATCCGGCTATATCGAATATAACCGACTAATATATCATGTACCGATTCATCGAATCAACACTTGATCCGATGACCCGGCTGATATCAAATATCACCGGCCGATATCATATATCACGAGAATAGAATACGGTATCTTATATCGCATTATTCTCGATGCCGCACATATCACATATGTGCTTCTACTCCGTTTTTCCTGAGTCAAGAAACCTCTGTGTAGGACTCTAAAGAATCGTCAATACGCCGGCAGTAGGTGATGATCATATCAAACACCCACAAGCTGCAAGCGGTCAGCTAAACGTAACAGCCACCCAGGTATTGAGCGATCAGAAGATCAACAAGCAAACATGTACATTCTCCTGTGAATCCAATCAGTAACACTCCCGTACATTCCGGTCTCTTCGTCTGATATGTCGCATATCTAGTCTAGGGGGGTATACGTCAGACCCCAGTAACCGATAAGTCGTGTCGATGTGAGGCTCATAACAGGTCGAGAACCTACTGATAACACTTACCAATAGTATACATTATCCGCCCTGGCCAGGGACTTCCAGTTATAGCCAATCGAACACAGCACAACATCAACTCCCTATACCAGGAGAGACGAAACCCCTCCTATCGCTCATTGCCTCCATATGATTCGGGACTGTACCCAAAAGCCACCGTTTTGCATGCCCTCTTGGACATGGTATGATGGAAATCAAAGCACAGTGGGAATCACATAAGACTCTATGACGATCTCCGGTCTACAGACTAACCTGTACCAGTGTCACCAGAGAACTACCATCTGACGTGAGGTATAATACCATCTGGGAGTTCTCGGAGAGTCCGTCCAGTGTACCCAGTCTCCACTGAGCACCCGTACACCATCCTTGATGTCAAACACCGATGGATATGGGATCATCCATCGCCCATCATATGGGTCAAGATGCGTATACGCTAGTCTACTCTGGTGTATTGATGCCCTGTCTCGATACACCCTCGACTAGGAACAGTTATAGGATGTACTCATTGACTACTCTGGCCCCACTAGTATGATCTCATCATAGTCCCAGTAGTCGAGTACATATCCTAAGGGCTTTATCAACATGTGAGAGTAAGACAATAAACTACGATGGAGGCTGAATACATCGCTGCCAACGATGCTGCCAAAGAGGCTGTCTGGATAAAGAAGTTCATTACTGAACTTGGTGTGGTTCCGTCCATTGAGGGTAAAGACAAATCCCGAGTGCGACTTAGAGTCGTCCTTATCACTTTGGAAGCTTGAATCGGTAAAGGACTCCACCTGGAGTTCTCCGTTACCATACACCAAGAACATCTCTTTAGTCCTTCGCAAGTACTTGAGAATGTTCTTCACAGCTATCCAGTGACTCTCTCCAGGATCTGCTTGATACCGACTTACTAAACTTAGTGAGTATGCTAAATCGGGCATGGTTGATGCCTTATAGACCCTTGTAAGAATGCCTAGGAACCCTACAGTGGTATCAAAGCCTAGCTAGAGCATTAGGCGACGTATATACCACTTTAGGGTTCCTAGGCACTCTTACATGAGCCTGACAGTGACAATCTCCGCACAGTCCGGTCCGTTCGTCTATGAGTGTCGCATATCGAGTCTAGGGGGTGGATAAAGTCAGACCCCTAATAACGCGACATTTAGTGTCAGTATGAAGCCTATCACCACCTGAGAAACTACTGATCCGAATCAGTAATTCTCGACTACCTTGGCCAAGGATTTCTGGTGATAGCCACCCGTGCACACCGCGACATCAACCCCCAATACCGGGAGAGACAAATCCCTTGACGATCCGCTCACTGCCTCCATGTGGCTCAGGACTGTACCCAACTAAAACCTGTTTGCACGACTCCTTTGAGCCGTGGTAGGGTAGTAATCAAAACATAGTGGGAACTCACATGAGACAAATGACGATCTCAGGTCGATAGACTAACCTGTACACATGTCACCAGGGAACTGCTATCTGAGAATAGGTATAATACTAACTAGCATGTTCCCGGCGAGTCCGTCCGGTGTACTCATAACCCAATGAGCACCTGTATACATCTTAGGTGAACCAACTGACACCAATGGCTTATGAGACCGGCCACCACCCCTCGTCGGGGTCTCGATCCGTATACACTAGTCTACTCTTGGAGTATCGATGCCCAGTCTCGAAACTCCCATGACTATGGACACTTTAAGGATGTGCTTATAGACCACCCAACTCTCACGTATATGATCGCCATCATACTGCTGGTAATCAAGCAAGAATCCTATGGGCTCTATCAATATGTAATAGTGATCTGTAAAGTCACCTGAAGCATGTACACGATGATAAAGACAAACCAGATAGCATACTATCATCTCGAGTAAGACTGTTCTACCGGTATAGCTCCTCCCTTAATCATTACAATCACGTTCCTGTGATCCAATAATTGACTTGAGGGAACTATAGCCAACAATCTCCCACTTGCACTTAAGGGTAATTATTGCGGTGTCGCATACTCACAGCCCGTGTGATACCGAACACCCAACTTCTCTACTAATCAGTTTCACAAAGCATGTTTGTAAAACTATTGCGTTCGAGAAATAGCCTCAGTGAGTGGATCCACTCCAATGTTTCTTTCTATGTCTCTCTTTATCTTAAGTTCGCGGAGAAAACCATGTCCCGAAATGAGCATTACCTGTCTTAGAATGTGTCTGGATATCTGATGGGAACCAGTTCACAAAAGAACTCCAAATCCAGCAAACTTCTTAGACTGTATCGTCCACTGAATTTAATCAGTATCCTACGCCATGCCTCCCTCAGTATCCGCTTGGACCACCTATCCAAACTACTGCACCTCGTCAAGAGGGAAAACTATAACTCTGACAGTCACTCTGTCATCCAAGTCACCTTGGAATCCTGGAATGATAACCGTCTCCCGAAAGAGCCTGCCGTTACCAAATCCCTAAAACATCCACTTATGTTCATAAACTGTTTTCGAACGATTCTCCAGGATTGGATTAATATATAAACTTATTGCATCTAGTGTAAAAACAGAATCTGGTGTGGTACTTGACATCTCATGATTGACTCAATTGCCTAAGCAAGTGATATGCCAATCATGCACATCCCTCTCCCCTTTAGTCTGTAAGACACCTTTAGAGAGGGTGACTCCATCACCTGTGTAAGTCCATGCTACCTCTCCCGGTACTTTCGGGAAAGCGGAATTTGGTAAAAAACGATTTTTACGGAGGTGGTAACATGGACCTAAAACCCGGATCTTGGTTAAACATCTATCTAACATCCTAACTATGAGTTTCTAGCTACTCGGTTAGGGGGTTATACCTTGCTTGTCTTGAACTCCTTCGTCTTCAAAGCTCCGATGGTGGTCCGATGGCTTCTTCTCGTCGTCTCCGTACGCCGAAGATAGATCCACCTGAAAGCTCCAACCTTTAGCTCCTTCTTCGTTCTTTGAAGAAACTAGTTCACTTGGTTTGCTAAACCTAGTGAACTAGAATGAGTAGAGAAGAATTTAGAATGGGATTTTATCTATGGTTCTTGATTCTCAACTCATGAGACAATAGAACCATAGGATCAAGAGAGGGAGCAAGAGGTTGAGGGTGAGAGCAAAAGGAGAGCTCAAGAACAAGAGAGAGAATGAGCAAGAAAGAATGAGGCTCTCTTTTGTCTTTCACCCTCTCATAATCCAAAGTGATCATAACTCATCATATCAAAAAAAAGTCTTATGTGATGGTTTGAAGCAACCACAACCATATCATTTCATGCACTCATTTTACACAAATGAGCAAGTAAACAAAATTCTTTGCCATGAAATGATGGCTATGGTTATCATGATGGTCAACTAGTCAAGCCTAGTCAACCGGTCAACAAGTCAACAAAAGTCAACAAGTCAACAAAGTCAACAAGTCAACAACCATATCACCATAATACTTAATTAATATAATAGTTAGTCACATATCATATTCTCATTAGGGTTGAGCATAAAGTCAAATAGTCAACGGTCAACTGTCAACAACCCTAATGAGAATCCGCTGCCTCTGCCTCCCTGTCAACTGTGCATACACACCCGCATACGCGTTCCGAGGAACACGAATGCAAACTGGATAAATCCAATCCCATAAGGTATACTAGGATCTGGCTTAAACCAAAGCCCGCTAGTGTAAACTGTCCGGACACTGTACGTGCACAAGTGCACGGATGTGACCGAACCCTGTCGCAAAACCATGCGACCTGTCGCAATACCATGCGACCTCTACTCTTTTGCCTAAAGGCGAAAAGCTTTCTGTGTGGGACTCTAAAGACTCGACACTACGCTGGCAGTGGGTTTAACCACATACCGCAAGCGGCACTAGCTGTGCGTAACGGTCCCCAGGTAATGCCGACAAGAAGACCGACGAGGCGAAACCCATCTGAACTCCTACTGAGCCTGAGTGTGACATTCTCCGTACAGTCCGGTCTGTTCGTCTGATACATCGCATGGCGGGCCTAGGGGGTGGTAAACGTCAGTCCCCCAATAGCGGTACAAGTCGTGCCGGAGCGAAGCCCAAAACACCCTGAGATAACACTGGAAACCTACCAGTATATCTCGTTTGCCCTGGCCAGGGACTACTCGTGTAATGGCTCTCCTAGACACAGCGCGATGTCAACCCCCAATACCGGGAGAGATGAATCCTGTCTAACCGTCACTGCCTCCAAGTGCTTCGGGACTGCACCCAACCACTACCTGTTTGCACGACTCCTTTGAGCCGTGGTAGGGTAGTGATCAAAGTACAGTGGGAACACACTCGAGGCGAAGTGACAGTGTCAAGTCAGCGGACTAAGCTGTACTCATGTCACCTGGGAACTGATAACTGACGATAGGTATAATACCAACTAGTCAGTTCCCGACGAGTCCTGTCCAGTGTACCCGTAACCTAACGAGCACCCGCATACTATCTCAAGTACGACGTACTGACGGCTGTGGGACAGACCGTCTCCCACACTGGGATGAGAAGCGCATGCGCTGGTCTACTCCGGAGTATCGATGCCCTGTCTCGATAGTCCTGCGACCAGGGACCTGCATAAGGATGTGCTTATGGATTACCCAGCCCCACTAGTGTGACGGCCATCACATCGCTGGTAATCAAGCAAAGATCCTAAGGGCTCTACTAATGTGTATAGGCGATATACAAAAATAAACACATGTACACATTGAAGTAGAAACAAACCAAGTAGCATACTACTATTTTGAGCAAGATTGTATATACAAGGTGAATATCCCAAGCATCCATTAAGTAATATACAAACCAGTATGATACAGTAATGGCCTCTAGGGCATATACACTAACAACCTGCAGGTACACTACCA
Organism: Agapanthus africanus; assembly: GCA_030015575.1. Classification (NCBI taxonomy): domain Eukaryota; kingdom Viridiplantae; phylum Streptophyta; class Magnoliopsida; order Asparagales; family Amaryllidaceae; genus Agapanthus; species Agapanthus africanus. The sequence goes on along the minus strand of JASDDO010000018.1, from coordinate 333,753,571 downwards.
TGCCAGGAGTCGTCCATTCTAAAACACCTTTAGAATACTGTCTAAGTATCCAGATTGGGAAACTACCCAAATCTAGATCTAAACCCATGGATCTAGTAACCAGAATGCCTGATATAATATCCAAATTCTATGTGGAGAAAACACTGTGTGACAACCACAGTATAACCGATCGTAGTATAGGAATTTCACTTCCTGCAAAGTGTATGTCATCTAAATACTAGGACATCACACCCTACTACCTTCTTACCAGATCCATCTCCTATTCTGATGAAGTCAAATCCTATGACTGTCACATCAAAAATAGATGATCTATCTCCGCTACATTTGCTTTAGTCTATAAATAGACATAAGCTACTTGTCCACTATGCTTCCGCTGCTCCCACTGACTACAACAACCCTCTGGCAGAGTCATATACACGTGCTCTTCTAAAGCTAGTTTAGAACGACGCTATACTCATCCTCATACCGAGTCTCATAGTCTAGAACAGCAGTAATGGCAAGTCTGGGTAAACAAGAACCTCCCTGTCACCGTCTTTGAGGATACCGAAGTATCTCTCGGGCGCCTGAGGTTACCCACCATATCTGCGGAGTGGCTAATGGAATGTCAAACCCAATTGAATCTTTAGGTTCTATTAAATTTTCAGTAATCGTTTGTGGTTCTGAAATCACTTTCAGTTCTACCATACTCCCACTACTGTTTCCTGAAAAAGACCATTTTATTAAAACTGTGAAGAGTCAAGAACAATATCACTATTGATCTTCCAGATGATAGAAAGTTAACCCTCGTCATAGCCCGGGATAACCCACAAACTGCCATTACAGAAACGTGCCTAGAGTTATCCAGAGTCCGGTTATAAGCATAAGCCGGAGAACTCCATATACCTTAACATCGTTAAAATATGAACCATTCTATATACAATATAGAAACAGAGGCACTGATTTAATTGGAACAAGATTCAAATCATGCAGCTGTCTCCAATGCATGTCAACCAAATAGAAGGAGGCCGATCAGCATTACTCAACTAGGAATGCATCTAGATATGAGTAACCTGAAAGCGAAGCAAGTTCTCAAAACCATTACTATCAACTGAATACCAAACACAAGTATCTACATCTTCGATCACCTCGAAGAATACTGATACTTGCAACACGTGGTTCTCTACTTTATTCTTGTACCTATAACTTCTCAAAACTTGGACCTTGTATTTCTACGAAACACTTGTCTAAAACTGGAGAAGTCACAAGTAAACAGAATATAGTACAAGCACCAACCCCTTTGTCCTAATGGACACTGGACAACATACAATACTTTGTATAAGTCTCCTGAGTTGAATAACTCAAACCCTGTGCGTCGTAGGTTGAAAACTGTACTAAGGTTAAGAAGAATTACACCGCTGTTTAATGCTCCTTACCCAATCATCAACTGATATAGGTAAATGTCATAGACATAATTTCAAAAAGTTATATCTCACTTTATAAAATAAACGTACAGATATATCGGTTTGAAATTGATGCATAACAACGGATATTCAAAACCAAATAATTGCCGTCAGGCAAAACCCCAGGTGATTTCCTCAAATATCACCAATTACAACGAATTCCGATATAAAGAGGATATAATCACCTAATTCCCAATAACTTACTCCCACTCATCATCTCTAAAACCATACAAATGTGAGAATCAAACCTGGTAAATACATACCCAGGAGCAAGGATCTAATTGGGAAATCAGTTTTTAATTAACAACGCATAGTGAAACTGAAACATGAAAATGTTTCGAAAGGGTAGCCGGATATTCCTAGTAATGCCTCTTCCATTATCCAGATTCATGACTGTGACCATATATTTCCTTGCTATCTCTCTAAATACCTTTATTTTTCTTTACTCGTTACCTTCTGTACACCACCCTTAGGCTAAATGGTTTTCTTCCTTCCCTACCGTTCGGCACCAGCCTATGGTTTGGAAGAAGACTATCCAATAAACGTAATAGGTGTACTCTCCTAATCCTAGGAACCCTCGCAACCTGAGAGAAGGTAAAGATAAAAGACAACTGAATAATCCTTATTCTATTTCTCCTGAACCAGAATCCATCCTCAAACTGGAACAAGTTCCTTCGAGTACGTATATAAGTATACGATGGATTATCCAATAAATGCGGATCTTCGTAGTGATACGGGGTGTTCTGGAGAAATTCAAAGGTGAAGTAGGAGTGGCGATGATATACGCGGTTTCGTCATGAATGATAGCAGTCGCAATTTACTTTGCCCTCTTTCTAATCCCTTTAATTGTCTTTACTTATTACCTTCTGTACACCACACTTAAACTAATTGGTTTTCTTCCTTCCCCACCTTTCGGCACCTGCCTATGGTTTGGAAGAAGACTATCCAATAAGCGTAATAGGTGTACCCTCTCCTTATCCTAGGAGCCCTCACAACCTGAGAGAAGGTAAAAGGAAAAGACAACTGAATAGTCCTATTCAATTTCTCCAGAACCGGAAACCATTCTCGAATCTGAAACAAGTTTCTTCGAGTTCGTATGTAACTATACGATGGTCATATCCAATAAATGTGGATCTTCGCAGTGATACAGAATGTTCTGGAGAAAAGCAAAGGGTAAAAGTAGGAGTGGCAATGAAGTATGCAATTCTGACAATCCAAAAGCCAATGTGTTTTAAGAAGGTTCGGTTAACTTGGTTTATGAGTTCTAGTCTAGGGTCGGGCCATGGTCGCTGCCAAAGAGAAAGAGAAAAAAACACTCAGCGTGCACTCTAACCTAGATCAGAATGGTTAATCACTTTATCTAATCAGAATGACTCCCACTGTATCCTCAAATTCTCCTCCAAATCCAAAAGAAGAATTAGTCGGGATCATCTAAATTCACCCGAGGAGTAAACCAACTCATCAGTGAGAATTGGGATCCAAGTATCATCGCATGATAACTTGATGGAATCCACTCAAGTTATCACACTCCAGAAGGTATGCGCATGCCTGGCAAGTCTCAGTTTCTTTAGAAACCCCCGATGTGATTTTTACCCCCATGCTCTTATGACCTTGACTAAGGCCAACAAATCATAAGTCACATGTCAAGTTCTACCCGTCATTGTCCAGATTAATTTGAACCCACCCGTACTCGCCCTTGACTAAGGCCAACAAGGCTGTACAACTGTCCCAAACCAACGCATCTATCTATGCAACAAAAAAGTAACAAATAGCTACCATACACTATGCCTTGACTAAGGCCAACAAACATAGCATGAATACTAAGTGCTACCCATCTGAAATGACGGAGGGCTACGAATGGTTTTTGGCGAAAAATCTTTAATGTAATGAACTTGATATCGTTGAAGGAACCGGATAGCTTTACAAATATATAGTGGCGAAAACTTTTGCTAAAGAGGTCACTCCCGGTGAAGGGATCTCGCTCTTTCCTCGTGGAATAAGGTGCAGGATATTCTCAACCGAATACCTCGATACAAAGAAAAAAAGTAATCGACTATAGTGAAGTTATTACCCTGACGCAAACTTTTTCCCAAGAGGTCACTCCCGGTGAAGGGATCTCGGCTCTTGCCTCGTCGAATGAGATGCTGAATATTCATAACCGAATACCGCTGTGCAAAACAAAAGAAAACGTCCTTGTAATAACAGCTTTTGAAAATTGTTCCAACAATATCGAATATGTCTGTTTTCCTTGCATTGATCAAAATTAACTCAGTCCCATCAATTAATCACACCAGAAAAGAACGAAAATATAATTTACGTATATACCATCCGCAATCGCCACTGGGGCCCGTCATCACCCGTTAGGTTACTTAACTAACAACAGAGTGGGGGCTGGCCTAGCGCGGGTGCAAAACATATACAACATCTACTAGTATATATATATATATATAACATTCGTCCCAGGCATAATATAAGCAACATCACAGAATAGCGATAAGCTTCACAGAACAAACGGATAATATGGGAGCCCCGGGTTTCCTTTGAGCCGCAAGTGAAACCCGACGTTCCCCTGATCATGTGGATAGCCTGTACAGTGAAAACCTAGACCCCTACGAGCGCGGAAAGTCAACCGCCAAAACCAGAAGTGAGGAAACCCCCTTCATCAAAGTGAATGGGCCACCCGGCACTTCAAGGAATCCGGTAACTTGAGCACCCCTCCGTGGGTCAACCTGTACCCCCTACGAGTGCGGAGAATAGCCCGACAATTCTAGAGTGAGGCCCCCTCCGTCTCAACGCCATAAGATGCAGGTCCGTTGCCCTCTAGAACCCGGCTATTCGTGCACTCCACCGCGGGGTAATCCTAGTACTGAAAAGAAAATAATATGTACAAGGGTGATATCGACCTCAACCCGGTCATGTCCCAAACAAATAATATATAAACTGGCAGTGACGGAAGTCCACAAGTCGGACGCTCGTCCCGCAATATCAAATGTACAAATGAAACCTAAACTGCACTACCATTGCACCCAAGGCTATCCATCACGACAATCTGCACAAACCATAACCAGATATATATCCATAGAAGCAAGTAACTGAATCAAGTGTGTAACCCCGTCTAATTGAGCATATAGCAATTAGACAACGTTACCAACATATCCACGCATGCAAACGAAGTCACGACATTAGAATTCCAAAACACAATTAGCGCACATCCCAAATATACTAAGGATAAAAAAACAAGTGCACTAAACATCCAAAAAAGTTGAGTTTTGAGCCAATTCGGAGGTCCGAATCAAAACGAAATGCACCCGAACCTTAGCGGGGAGTTAGAGCACGAAATTAACTTCGAGTCGGGGCCTAGAAGGGGTACCCCACCCCCGAGATCACTACAAGATGGCCAGAGGGTGAGGCAGACCCGAAACTGCCCATGCAGGGGAAGTTTCGGGTCCCCACCCCCAAGACCACCTTGTGGTGGTCTTGGGGAGTGGGCCCAGCCGTTCGGTCCCCCCGGGGTCTCCCTGGGGTGCCCATGCAGCACCCCATGGCTTCTCGCTTCAAACCGAGAGCCCACGGAGTGTGCAAACATCTCAAAACTCAAAAATTCGGGACTGTTTTTCGACAGTTTTCGATGCCCGAAAAAACGTGAATTCTAATGTCTCAATTAGCTAGTTTAAGGTGTTTGGGTAGCTCTGATACCATGTTGGATTTTGCCGGCGCCCCGGACATCAAACCGTGGCCAAATGCAGAACAAAATTTTTCAAAACATTGGCGCAAACAAAACCCGCACAAGATCGAACATTAACCCTAAACTAGCAAGCATATGAAGAGGAGTTAAATGGTTATACCGAACGAATCGTGTCCTTCGGTCTTCTACCATTTCCAAGCTCCTTGAGGTGTTGCGGATCGGATTTAATTGCCAGTCTTCCTCCATCCATGATGATCCACCCGAGGAAAACGGTGTAAGCTCCAGCCTCGCCTAGCGAGGCAACCGACGCTCCAAGGTTGCTAGCAATGAAGAATAGAGGTGTAGGATTATCTCACTATTGTTTTCTCTCATCACTAATGCTCAAAAGAGCAACCATAGAAGATGAAGGAGGTGAGAAAACATGTGGCATGAGCAACTAAAGAAAAATGCCTAAGTGTTTTTCCAAGTGAGAATGTAATGAAGTAAGTGAAGAAAAACAAATGAGTAAGCCATGTAGAGAATCATGGCTGCCCCTCTCTCTCTCATGCACACCAAAATATCTCCTCTCATTATTCCAATAAACAAATATGTGCCATACCTCTCTACATGCCAAGTCCATGCTCATGCCAACTCACCCTCCACCTCATTTTTAAAACAAATGATTTCCTAAAAAGAAAATCATACAAATGAGGTGTCCATTTCTAGATGCAATTCTGTATAAATACGGAATACAACCCGGTACATGTATCGAAATACATATACGCATATTTGTACAAAAATACGAATAGCCAAGAGAGAAAATGAATAGTGAACAATAATACTAGAATACATATATACATATATAAATTATTAAATCAAAACCTGATTTAATAATCCGGCTTAATCCTAAGCCGCTAGTATTATCAACTGTCCGATTAAAGTCTGTGCGGCCTGTACACATATTTAATCGGACACCTGTATGTACCAACATACGTCATCCACACCATATCGAATGAACCATGAAAACCCTCTGTGTGGGACTCTAAAGACTCGTCAATACGCTGCCAGTGGGTTTAACCACAAGCACGTCAACGGCACTAGCTGTACGTAACGGCTACCCAGGTATTGAGCGAAAGGAAGGCCGACGAGCAAACTCATCCGTACCCCTACTGATCCTGACAGTGGCAATCTCCGTACTGTCCGGTCCGTTCGTCTATGAGTATCGCATATCGAGTCTAGGGGGTGGATAAAGTCAAACCCTTAATAACGCGACATTTAGTATCGGTATGAAGCCTATCACCACCTGAGAAACTACTGATCTGAATCGGTAATTCTCGACTACCTTGGCCAAGGATTTCTGGTGATGGCCACCCGTGCATACCGCTATATCAACCCCCAATACCGGGAGAGACGAATCCCTTGACGATCCGCTCACTGTCTTCATGTGGCTCAGGTCTGTACCCAACTAAAACATGTTTGTACGACTCTTTTGAGCCGTGGTAGGGTAGTAATCAAAGCACAGTGGGAACTCACACGAGAAAAATAACGATCTCAGGTCAATAGACTAACTTTTACACATGTCACCAGGGAACTGCTATCTGACAATAGGTATAATACCAACTAGCATGTTCCCGACGAGTCCGTCCGGTGTACTCATAACCCAATGAGCACCTGTATACATCTTAGGTGAACCAACTAACACCAATGGCTTATGAAACCGGCTGTTCATACCATAATTTTGCATTCTTATATTCCCCATTCTTGTTCATTTTACAAATAAACAGGTGCTTTTGATCCATGTCTACTACATAGTTGCAGCTTACAGGTTCTCGGAACAAAAACAGTGAAATTGATGAAATACAAAAGTGAGACTACGACCGATAAATGGAAGAATCTTGATCAAGCCTACAGTTTGAAGACAAAACGAAGATCAATGGACGATTTCACAAAGAACAAAGGCAGTGCAAGGTTCAAAACTTCAACACGAAGCAAGCAGTAAAGTCCACGACATTATTCACTGTGGAAATCTGGAAGAGAAATAAAAGATATTCTTAAGAACAAAGTGAACAAAACAGATGCTAAATGTAACCTAAAGCAACAAGAGAAATTTCAGCCAGCAAGCCTACAATATGGCCGTGGAACCGCGGCCAAACCAAGCTCTTGGCCGCGTATCCACGGCCATGTTGGAGATAGTGCTCTCAAAATCAATTATTGGATCGCAGGTACGTGATTGCAATGATTGAAGCAGGACCTATACCGATATGACAGTCTTGCTCGAGATGATAGTATGCTATCTGGTTTGTCTTTATCATCGTATACATGCTTTAATTCACTATTGCATGATGATAGAGCCCATAGGATTTTTGCTTGACTACCAGAAGTATGATGGCGATCATATACGTGGGAGCTGGGGTCTGTAAGCACATCCTTAAACGTGTCCCTAGTCGTGGGAGTTTCGAGACAGGGCGTCGATACTCCAGAGTAGACTAGTGTATACAGTCGAGACCCCGACGAGGGGCGGTGGCCGGTCTCACAAGCCACTGGTGTCAGTTAGTTCACCTAAGATGTATACAGGTGCTCATTAGGTTATGAGTACACCGGACAGGACTCGCCGGGAACATGCTAGTTGGTATTATACATTTCGTCAGATAGCAGTTCTCTGGTGACATGTGTACAGGTTAGTTCATCGACCTGAGATCGTCATTTGTCTCATGTGAGTTCCCACTGTGCTTAGATTACTACCCTACCACACTCAAAGGAGTTGTGCAAATAGGTTTTAGTTGGGTACAGTCCCGAGCCACATTGGAGGCAAGTGAGCGGATCGTCGGGGGTTCGTCTCTCCCGGTATTGGGGGTTGATGTCGCGCAGTGCACAGGTGGCCATCACTAGAAATCCTTGGCCAAGGTAGTGGAGAATTATTGATTTGGATCAGTAGTTTCTCAGGTGGTGATGGGCTTCATACCGACACGAATTATCGCGTTATTAGGGGTCTGACTTTATCCACCCCTCTAGACTCGATATGCGATACTCTTTAGACGAACGGACCGGACTGTATATACATTGTCACTGTCAGGCTCGGTAGGGTTTATAGATGAGTTCGCTCGTCAGCTTCCCTTCCAATCAATACATAGGCAAACGTTACGTACAGCTCGTACCTCTGACGTGCTAAAGGTTATACCCAGTGCCAGTGTGTTGATGAGTCATTAGAGTCCCCCACAGACACTTTCCCAAGTTCGGGCGAAACGTTGTAGAGGCCGTATGGTTTTATGGCAGGGTTCGGAAAATGCACGTGCGTTTTCGCACGTGTCGTTTTTCGGGCAGATAATACTGGTCGGTTTTGGTTTAAGCCGGATCCGAGTATTATACTGTGTAGATATAATATCTTTGTCTCAGTTGCATTTGTATTCGGTCGTAATACAAATGAGGGTATGTTTATACTAATACGGGGTTATCCTGAGATTCGTTTCAGGATCACTTTTGGAAGTTGCCAGTTTCCAGTTTTCTATCAGCCGTATTTGACAGTCGGTTAAATGCGGATTTATCTTTTCTTCTTGACGGTGAGTCATAGGGTGAGTCATGAGGAGATGTGTGTGGAAGCTTCTGGAATTAGTGAGGTGTTCTTTTTCCATTGGATGCATTAATTGAATGGTGACTAGGTTTAGATGAGTCATCCTTTGTATTAATGCATTTTGTTTGTGCTAAGATATTTCTTCATGATAAGCTTTGCTTACACTCACCCCCCTTGCTCCTACACTCACCTCCCTCCTACAAATAAGTGGCCGGCCCCTCTTTGCAAGAGTATGGTTGATTCATTTGGAAAAAGAATATAGTTTAGGTGTATGGAAATTTCATAGCTCATTTTATTCCATCACCCGATCCAAAAGGCAACTTCATTAACCGTTCGTCCATAACCTTGGACGTAACGAGACAAAGTGTTCTACTTATTCTCTACTTCATCTTGGTCGTCTCTTTTAGCAAACTTGACAACCGAGTTGCCTCGGTTCAGAGGCGGGAGCCCGTTTAAAGATCCGTCGACGTGGTGCCACCTGGACGAGAAGATTGGAGATTCAGGAGATCGAAGCAGCCGCAATAAAGCGTGGGATGATGGTTGAAGACCGAATGACTCGGATCGTTCGGTATAACATTTCTACCCACTTTGTAGTTTGTTAGTTTAGCTTTAATGGCAGATCCGGGTTACGGTACACGATAGCGCCAGTTTGTAAAAAGTTTTTGTTCCGCATTTGGCGTCTGTTAGATGGCTGGAGCGCTACCGTGGACTTACAGTGGTATCAGAGCCTCACCATTAAGCTATACTAACTTGTGCTAACGCGTTTAAAAGATCGATCGAACGGAATTTCCGAAACTACAATTTTCTGTACCAAACTTTCTGTCGATTTTTAATCGGGCCCTAAAATTATTTTGAGCACTACAGAAAATTCAGCAGGCTTTTTGAAGAATACTGGTGAAATTTGGTGGGCCAAATCAACAGTACTGCCGCGGATCCACGGCCCAAGCCTAGTTTTGGCCGCGGATCCGCTGCCTGTTTGTGGGATTGGAACACCAATTTTCTACAGTAAGTTCTTCACAGTAAATTGTGGTTTCTGGAATGTTTCTTTTGGGCCCATATTTTATTACTGTACAGCAGTTGTTCGTGGGGCCCACTTCTGGAAATTTTGTCGATCGAAATTTTAAATTTGTTAGTATGCAGTATTTACATTATATCTCCGACCGGGAATGTCATTTGATCGGTAAACCGCGTCTAATTGCTATAGTTCTTTTAGACGGGTTTGCGAACGTGACATTCGCGTTGATGTTCTGTGTTGTGCTGTGATGTTGCGGATATGTCGTGGTGGATAGCAGGGTGCAATGATAGTGCAGTTTGGGTTTATTTGTATATTTGATATTGCGGGGCGAGCGTCAACATGTGGACTGCCGTTACTGCCTGTTTGTATAATATTCTTTTGGGGCACAACCGGGTAGAGGTCGATGTACCCGTTGTATATATTTTATTTCTGTACTAGGTTTATCCCGCGAAGGAGTGCACAGATAGCCAGGTTCTGGAGGGCAACGGGTCCGTATCTCATGGCTTTGAGAGGCAGAGGGACCTCACTCTAGAATTGGCAGACTATTCGCCGCACTAGTAGGGGTACAGGTTGACCCAAGGAGGGGTGCTCAATTTACCGGATTCCGTGAAGTGCCGGGTGTTCCATTCACTATGCTGTGGGGACTACCTCGCTTCAGGTTTTGGCGGGTAACTTGCCGCACCCGTAGGGGTCTAGGTTTCATTGCACAGGCTATCCACACGACCAGGGGAACGTCGGGTTTCAGTAGCGGCTCTGTGAAACCCGGGGATCCCAGATTATCTGTATTGTTCTGTGATGCTTATTACTTTTCTGTAATGTTGCATATTATCACGCCTGGAGCGATTATTGTATATTGGTATATATACTATTAGATGTTGTATATGTTTTACACCCATGCTAGTCCAGCCCCCGCTCTGTCGTTAGTTAAGTAACCTAACAGGTGATGACGGGACCCAGTGACGAATGCGGATGGCATATACGTACATTTTATTTTTCGTTCTTTTCTGGTGTGATTGATTGTTGGGACTGTATTGATTCTGATCAATGCAAGGATAAAACAAACCTATATTCGATGTTGTTGGAACAAATTTTAAAAGGTGTTATTACAAAGATGTTTACAAGTTGCTTTGCATCGCGGTATTCAGTTGGAATATCCTGCACCTCATTCCACAAGGCAAGGGCCGAGATCCCTTCATCGGGAGTGACCCCTTGGGAAGAAGTTTACGTCAGGGTAATAACTTCAATATAGTCGATTACAAGTTGCTTTGCATCGCGGTATTCAGTTGGAATATCCTGCACCTCATTCCATGAGGAAAGAGCCGAGATCCCTTCACCGGGAGTGACCTCTTTAGCAAAACGTTTTCGCCACTATATTTTATAAAAAGCTATCAGTTTCCTTCAACGAGATCAAGTTCATTACGTTAAAGGTTTTTCGCCAAAAACCAGCCGTAGCCCTCCGTCATTTCTTTTGGGTATTCAGTAGTATTCAAGCTATGCATGCTTGGCCCTTAGTCAAGGCATAGTGTTTGGTAGCTGCTGAGTATTCATTTGTTGCATAGATAGATGAGTTGGTTTGGGACAGTCGTTCTGTCATACTTGGCCCTTAGTCAAGGGCATGGACCGGTGGGTTCAAATTGACCTGGATAGTGACGGGTAGAACTTGGCATGTGACTTATGACATACTTGGCCCTTAGCCAAGGTCATAAGAGCATGGGGCAAAAATTACATCGGGAGTTTCAAACATACAGGAAACTTGCCAGGCATACGCATACCTTCTGGAGTGTGATAACTTGAGTGGCTTCCATCAAGTTATCATGCGATGATAGTTGGATCCCGATTCCCACTGATGAGTTGGTTTACTCTTCGGATGATCCCGACTGATTCTTCTTTAGGTTTGGAGGAGAATTTGAGATTACAGTGGGAGGTTTCCTGATTAGATAAAGTGATAACCATTCTGATATAGGTTAGAGTGCACGCAGAGTGTTTCTTTTCTCTCTCTCTCTTTGGCAGCGACCTTTGACCGACCCTAGACTATGACTCAGTGACCAAGTTGACCGAACCTTCTTAAAATACTGACTTTTGGATTGTCCGAGTTGCATAAGTCATTGCCGCTCCTTCTTTTACCCTTTGCATTTTTCAGAACACCCCGTATTAGTACGGACATCCACTTCCATTGGATAGATCCATCGTATGGTTATATACGAACTCGAAGGGACTTCTTCGAGAATGGATCCAGGTTCAGGAGAAATAGAATTGGTTTATTCAGTTGTCTTTTATTATCACCTTCTCTCAGGTTGCGAGGGCTCCTTCGTTTAGGAGAGTACACCTATTATGCTTATTAGATAGTCTTATTCCAAACCATAGGCAGGTGCCGAAAGGTAGGGAATGAAGAAAACCAATTAGCCTAAGTAGGGTGTGCAGAAGGTAATATGTAAAGACAAGATAAAGGGATTAGAAAGAGGGCAAAGTAAATTGCGACTGTTATCATTCACGACCAAAACCGCGTACTTCATCGCCACTCCTATTTTACCTTTAATAGAATAATGTACTATTCAGCTGTCTTTTATCATCACCTTCTCTCAAGTTACGAGTACTCCTAGGATTAGGAGGGTACACCTATTATGCTTACTGGATAGTCTTCTTCCAAACCATAGGCTGGTGCCGAACGGTAGGGAAGGAAGAAAACCATTTAGCCTAACGATGGTGTACAGAAGGAAATGACTACAGACAAATAAAGGAATTTGGAGAGATGGAAAAGAAATATACGGTTATAGTCATGAATTGGATTATGGAAGAGGCATTACTAGGAATACCAGATACCCATACGAAACATTTTCATGTTTCAGTGCATTATTAAAAGAAAACTGATTTCCCGATTAGATACTTACTCCAGGGTATGTATTTACCAGGTTACATTCTCATATCTGTATGGTTTTTACAGATGATGAGTGGGAGTAAGTTATTGGGAATTGGGTGATCATCCTCATTATATCGGAATTCGTTGTAATTGGTGATATTTGAGGAAATCGCTTGGGTACAGTTTTCAACCTACGATGCACAGGTTTTGAGTTATTCAACTCAGCGGACTTATACAGAGTATTGTATGTTGTCCAGTGTCCGTCAGGACAAAGGGGTAGGTCCTCGTACTATGTTCTGTTTACTTGTGACTTCTCTAGTTTTTAGACAAGTGTTTCGGAGAAATACAATGTCTAAGTTTTGAGAAGTTATGGGTATAAGAATAAAGTGGAGAACCAGATGTCGCAAGTATCAGTATTCTTCAAAGAGATTGAAGATGTAGATTCTTGTGATTAGTATTCAGATGATAGTAATGGTTTTGAGAAACTTGTTTCTCTTTCAGGTTACTCATAATTGGATGGATTCCTAAGTTGAGTAATGCTGATTAGCCTCTCTCTATTAAGATGATATGCACTGGAGACAGATGCATGATTAGAATCTGGTTCCAATTAAATTAGTGCCTCTATTTCTATATTGTATATAGAATGGTTCATATCTTAACAATATTAAGATACGGGGAGTTTTCCAGCTTATGCTTAAAACCAGACACTGGATAACTCAAGGCACGTTTCTGTAATGGCAGTTTGTGGGTTGACCCTGGCTTTGACGAGGGTTGACATTTCTACCATCTGGAAGATCAATAGTGATATTTTTCTTGACTCGCCACAGTTTTAGTAAAATGGATTTTTTCAAAAAACAGTAGTGGGAGTATGGTAGAACTGGAAGTGATTCCAGAACCGCAAACGATTACAGAAAATTTAATAGGACCTATATATTCAATCAGGTTTGACATTCCATTAGCCACTCCACAGATATGGTGGGTAACCTCAGACACCCGAGAGGTACTCAGGTAGCCTCAAGGACGGTGACAGGGAGGTTCTTGTTTACCCAGACCTGACACTACTGTTGTTCCAGACTATGAAACCCGGCAAGAGGATAAGTATAGCGTCGTTCTAAACTAGCTTTAGAAGTGTACGTGTATATTATTCTGCCAGAGGGTTGTCGTAGTCAGTGGGAGCAGCGGAAGCGTAGTGGGCAAGTAGCTTATGTCTATTTATAGGCATGAGCAAATATAGCGGAGATTAGATCATCTAATTTTGATGAGACAGTCATAGCTTTGACTTCATCAGAATAGGGGATGGATCTGTTAAGAAGGTAGTAGAGTGTGATGTCCTGGTATTTGGATGACATACACAGAGTAGGAAGTAAAATTCCTATACTACGATCGGTTGTACTGTGGTCGTCACACAGTTGTTTCTCCAGACAGGATATGGATATAATAACAGACATTCTGGTTACTAGATCTATGGTTTTAGATCTAGATTTGGGTAGTTTCCCAATGTGGTTATTTTGACAGTATTCTAAATAGTATTTTAGAATAGATAACTCCTGGCATGGTGGTGTACCTGCAGGTGATGGAGTCACCCTCTCTAAAGGTGTTTTAGAGACTAAAGGAGAGAGGGATGTGCATGATTGGCAGATCACTTGCTTAGGCAATTGAGTCAATCATGAGATGTCAAGTACCACACCAGATATAGTTTTTGCACTTGATGCGATAAGTTTAAATTAATCCAATCCTGAAGAAACGTAAGGAAGCAGTTTTAGAACATAAGGTGCATGTTCTATGGATTTGATGACGGCAGCCTCCTTCGGGAGACGGTTATCATTCCAGGCTTCAAAGGTGACATGGATGACAGAGTGATTGTCAGAATTATAGTTTTCCCTCTGACGAGGGACGGTATTATGGACAGGTGGTCCAAGAGGATACTATGGGAGGCATGGTGCTGGATACTGATTAAGTTCAGTTATCGATACAGTCTAAGAAGTTTGGATTTGGAGTTCATTTATGAACTAGGTCCCATCAGATATTCAGACATATTCTAAGACAGGTATTACTCAATTCGGGAGATGGCTTTCTCCGCGAACTTGAGATTAAGAGAGACATAGAAAGAAACATCAGGGCGGATCCACTCACTGAGGCTATTTCTCGAAGACAAGAGTTTTACAAACTAGTTTTGTGAAACTGATTAGTAGAGGAGTTGAATGTTCAGTATCACACGGGCTGTGAGTATGCGACATCGCAATAATTAGCCTTGAGTGCAAGTGGGAGATTGTTGGAGATAGTGCCCTCAAAATCAATTATTGGATCGCAGGTACGTGATTGCAATGATTGAGGCAGGACCTATACCGATATGACAGTCTTGCTCGAGATGATAGTATGCTATCTGGTTTGTCTTTATCATCGTATACATGCTTTAGTTCACTATTGCAAGATGATAGAGCCCATAGGATTTTTGCTTGACTACCAGCAGTATGATGGCGATCATATATGTGGGAGCTGGGGTCTGTAAGCACATCCTTAAACGTGTCCCTAGTCGTGGGAGTTTCGAGACAGGGCGTCGATACTCTAGAGTAGACTAGTGTATACAGTCGAGACCCCGACGAGGGGCGGTGGCCGGTCTCATAAGCCACTGGTGTCAGTTAGTTCACCTAAGATGTATACAGGTGCTCATTAGGTTATGAGTACACCGGATAGGACTCGCCGGGAACATGCTAGTTGGTATTATACATATCGTTAGATAGCAGTTCCCTGGTGACATGTGTACAGGTTAGTTCATCGACCTGAGATCGTCATTTGTCTCATGTGAGTTCCCACTGTGCTTAGATTACTACCCTACCATGTTCAAAGGAGTTGTGCAAACAGGTTTTAGTTGGGTACAGTCCCGAGCCACATTGGAGGCAAGTGAGCGGATCGTCGGGGGTTCGTCTCTCCCGGTATTGGGGGTTGATGTCGCACAGTGCACGGGTGGCCATCACTAGAAATCCTTGGCCAAGGTAGTGGAGAATTACTGATTTGGATCAGTAGTTTCTCAAGTGGTGATGGGCTTCATACCGACACGAATTATCGCGTTATTAGGGGTCTGACTTTATCCACCCCCCTAGACTCGATATGCGATACTCTTTAGACGAACGGATCGGACTGTATATACATTGTCACTGTTATGCTCAGTAGGGTTTATAGATGAGTTCGCTCGTCAGCTTCCCTTCCAATCAATACATAGGCAAACGTTACGTACAGCTCGTACCTCTGACGTGCTAAAAGTTATACCCAGTGCCAGTGTGTTGATGAGTCATTAGAGTCCCCCACAGACACTTTCCCAAGTTCGGACGAAACGTTGTAGAGGCCGTATGGTTTTATGGCAGGGTTCGGAAAATGCACGTGCGTTTTCGCACGTGTCGTTTTTCGGGCAGATAATACTGGTCGGTTTTGGTTTAAGCCAGATCCGAGTATTATACTGTGTAGATATAATATCTTTGTCTCAGTTGCATTTGTATTTGGTCGTAATACAAATGAGGGTATGTTTATACTAATACGGGGTTATCCTGAGATTCGTTTCAGGATCACTTTTGGAAGTTGCCAGTTTCCATTTTTCTATCAGCCGTATTTGACAGTCGGTTAAATGCGGATTTATCTTTTCTTCTTGAGGGTGAGTCATATGGTGAGTCATGAGGAGATGTGTATGGAAGCTTCTGGAATTAGTGAGGTGTTCTTTTTCCATTGGATGCATTAATTGAATGGTGACTAGGTTTAGATGAGTCATCCTTTGTATTAATGCATTTTGTTTGTGCTAATATATTTCTTCATGATAAGGTTTGCTTACACTCACCCCTCTTGCTCCTACACTCACCTCCCTCCTACAAATAAGTGGCCGGCCTCTCTTTGCAAGAGTATGGTTGATTCATTTGGAAAAAGAATATAGTTTAGGTGTATGGAAATTTCATAGATCATTTTATTCCATCACCCGATCCAAAAGGCAACTTCATTAACCGTTCGTCCATAGCCTTGGACGTAACGAGACAAAGTGTTCTACTCATTCTCTACTTCATCTTGGTCGTCTCTTTTAGCAAACTTGACGACCGAGTTGCCTCGGTTCAGAGGCGGGAGCCCGTTTAAAGATCCGTCGACGTGGTGCCATCTGGACGAGAAGATTAGAGATTCAGGAGATCGGAGCAGCCGCAACAAAGCGTGGGATGATGGTTGAAGACCGAAGGACTCGGATCGTTCGGTATAACATTTCTACCCACTTTGTAGTTTGTTAGTTTAGCTTTAATGGCAGATCCGCGTTACGGTACACGATAGCGCCAGTTTGTAAAAAGTTTTTGTTCCGCATTTGGCGTCTGTTAGACGGTCGGAGCGCTACCGTGGACTTACAGGACATGTGTCGCACGTGCTGGCACGTGTTGCGCGTGTCGGTGCGTTGACTAGGTTTCTTAGGGGGTAAAATTGTAAAAACAGATGTGTGTCGATTATAACCCTAGGGTTTTCTATATTCTATAAATAGAAGCCTTAAACCTCTTTTTGAGGTATGCCTCTTCTTGTACCTCATTTCATCTATCTAAATTCAGATCTGTAAATTTCTGTAAAAAAGGAAGAGAGCATCAAATAAAAATTAGAAGTAAGTTTTCTTTTAATTGCCCTAGTTAAATTTTATATCCATGCCCTAGGTAATTTCTTTCTTGCCCTAGCATAGACCTTTATTATCTGCTCTAATTAATTAGTTTAGAACATGTCTTTTTTCGATACTCTAATGAGAGAGTAGTCTCCTCGCTTGTTAGGGTTAGATTTGGGGAAGGCTTGAGAGATGAAGATCTCTCATCCCTTTCTTTCCCATCACACGTTTTTATAGGACTCCATGCATACATGCACACACCGCTCCCTATGGCACCCTATCCCACGAGGTAGCGGTGATACCGTAGTATAAACGACCGGTTGTGGATGTTTTCCATGAAGGTTAGGGTAAGAATTAAGAAAGGAAGGACAAGAACCTAGAGGAAGAAAGACCGTTTCTTCCCGATGGTACTAATCCACTTTATTAATTGTTACCATAACACCTCATAGATCTTAATTAGGGCATAGAAAGTAGTGAGGAATATTGACTTTCCAAACTTAACATAAACCTAACCCTAGCAAGATTTAGATCAATTTAGTTTTTAGATCTAATCAATCCGACACCAATCGGAATTAACTCGTTAAAACAATTAGAGAATACACAAAATCCCTGTGGACCGACCCGTACTCACTGGCTAGCTACCAAGCGACGCCATTCTTGATTGCGGTTAATAAATTCTTTGAACAATCAAATGGCGCCGTTGCCGGGGATGGCGTTGTTATTTTCTTTTTGCAATTTCGGGTTAATATAAAATTTAAAAAAATCATAAAAACTGAAAAATAAAAAAAAATATAAAAAGTTTATTATCTTGTTATTTTGTGAAGGGTATTTTCGTTTGAATTTTGCAGGATCGACGAACGAGTTCGGATCTAGAAAAATCCAGAAAGCAAAACAGAAAACGGCAGATCTAAAAAGCAAGAAAAATCAAACCAGACGAGCAGAAGAAATCTCGGGAACTGAACCGCCGCGGCTTCCGCGTTTCCGCCGCCGAATGCTCCCTTTGGCCGCGCTTCCGCCGCATGGTGGTGACGTCATCACCTAAAAATCACACTGTAAGTTTTCTCTCTCCTCCTCTAAACCCCCTGATATCTCCTCTGAAAATTTTCCTGCAGGATTCTTTGCGCTTAAAAAATCTCTCCCCCTTCCAATAATTGATCTTGTGCAGGATTCTTTACGCCGCGCTTAAAAAAAATTGTTTGCAAATGTTTGATTGTGTTTACTGTTTTGCATATTTAATTGGACTTTAAGGGGCTTGAAACCAATCCAGATTGGGTGGGGATTTCATTACTCTTCCCAGGACCCCAAAAATCACATAAGGGATATTGCATTGACCATCAAGTAATTGAAAAAGATTAGACTCGGCCCTAAGGACTTCGCGCTCAATAGGACAAAGGAATAGTTGTAGGCATCGACCGTTGATCCTAACCTGACTTTGTGGTGCCTAGGCTAGACAGGTAGTGAAAAGTAACTTTAAAAGGCCCGTCTCACGGTAATTCGTGAGCAGATCCTTCCTTTCTATACTTGTGCTTACCTGGCCACAATTGGCGGTGAAGAGGCGGTTTGAGGTCCTAATTCTTGCCCTTTGGAACAGTTAGGAGCTGTCTAGTTGATCTAGGTGACCCTAGATCTAGGCCTGATTGTGCATTTGTGATTGATTGAACGTGTGTCTAAGCCTTTTATTGAAAATCTTTTTGCAAAAAGCTCCACATAAAAAAAACACAAAAAGAAAAAAAAAAGGGAAATTTTTTTTACAGAAACTTGCAACTTGTCGCTAAGAAATCCGTGCACCCCTTATTCTTTTTCTTCTCCTTTTTACATCATGGGTACCCCACCACCCAAAACTCTAGCCGAATTTCGGTACCCTCAACCAAATTTGCTTCTTACGCGAATTGTTTTGGTCGAATTACGGACGACCCCTCCATGCCTAAAATTTCTTTGAAAAATTAAATAGAAGCGTCTAGGAGAAACAGTTCGACTCTGCAATCCACTTTGTATCAACCATTTCAACCTTCACCACCTTATTATGTTGATACTACTTTTTTGAGTCCTGTTGTAACTCCGAAACCCATGTCTATCGCTGAACATATTGAAAAATCTCGTAACCGATCTTTCACTCCTTTCAACACTTCCAGTTCTCGGGATCAACAAGTCCATTCACCTTTTTATCCAAATGTTGATCCTACTCCTATCCAACCATTCAATTCCTACCAGTCCTACCCAACTTTCACACCGTCCCTAGACATTGCTTCTACACAGCCATTTGGGAGTTTCCAAAATCCAAACAATTTTGAATCTTTTACTGAAACCCCTTCACAACCCATGTCTAGTCTAGAACAGTCGTTGGAAGCTTATATGGTAGTGACAAACCAAATGATGAGGAATGTGGATGCGTCCATGGCCGCCCTTAGACAACCTAGTGAACCGGTAGCTAGTTTCCAACTAGCTCCAAATTTTTAAATGTATAATGAGGCGGTTGGACAAAGTGAGAATTTGAGTGGAGAGAGTGAGTTCTACACACTTCCAAATCAAACCTACCCATACCCAATTGAATCCCACAACTCCGGTTTTCAAACAAGTGTCCCAAATGATTCACCAGTTAAAGATAAAACATGTAATGAGTTGTGCGACTTTGTAGTGTTTGATTTACCTGATTGTGAAGAGCCCTTTTCGAGTGAACCCAAACCTAATTCTTTCGATCTATACACCTCCAATCTAGAACCTAAATTGATAAATATCCATACTTTTGATGAGGTGTCTAAAAAAATAGATTTTCACTTGATTGGGGATATTGACGCCGGGAATATTTGGGATGATGAACCCGTAGATTTGACTGAAATTTTATCTCCAATTCATCATCCCGAGTCATTACATGTTTCTCCCGAACTTCATATGCGTCTTGATTTTGATAATAATTGCATGGATGAGATAACTTTTGAGCAGAATCATGAGGATAGCATTGAGGAGGGTATTGAGGATAGTATTGAAGATGAACCATTTTTGTTTGATGTGTCGAATTTTCCAATTCATCCTCCTGAACCTTTAACTGTTATACTTCCTAAATCACCCTCCCTCTTTTCCATCGTTCCGACCACACAAAAGATCACGTAAGAGGACTGTGAGTTTGAAAGATTTCTCTTCGATCACAGCAGTTTGGACGCCACTAGTGCGTTCCTATTTGAATCTGACACAGTTCTCACGGCCGATAACGATTACGAGTGCTTCACTTTTTCGGACGATTTTGAAGACTCACCACCCGAGTTTGAGTCCTTTGAATTTTCAGATGAGTTAGTTGAACCATCAGACTCGATTGCTTACAATCATTTCGAACCATTGATGGAATCCTTCAAGTTCGAGACAGATTACTTAGGTGAGAATAAGACTATCCCTAAATCACTTCCTTTCGTCCTTCCTATCATTTGGACCACGCAAGAATCCGTCGCGTTTCCATTTTCAATGGATGGTTTACCAAGTTCGATGTACCCATGTTTTCTCGCGAATCTTGAGGGATTTGACCCCATTTCTCGACGGGTTGATAAATTAGCACAATCCCTTTTAACACATCGATCATCACAATTTGCGCTAATTTATTCACTCGATTTATACCCTCAATTTCGTACTACACTTCTTTCTTTTTTTCGCCATTCTTCTCCTCCACCGAGACCATATCCCACCTCTCTTCCCATACGGTCTTGTGTGTTTCTCAACTCCTTTCGCTATACTCCATTCTTCCACCAACCCTACCATTATCAAGATAGAATTTTTGAATGGTTGGTGCTAATCTTTGGTCTGTGTAAGGCCTTGTATAGTTTGATTTTTCTCCTCCCTAACTCTGAACTTTAACGCTTAAAACAGTGGAAACACTGTCTCACTTAAGTTTGGGGGGCCTTTTTGTATATATTTTGTTTTTTTTATTTTTTTAAAAAAACCCATAAAAATTATTTAAAAAACTATAAATAAATAAACAGGGGAGTGCCGACATTTTGACCCTCTTGGTGTGGCATGACAGTGAGGACACTGTCAAGTTTAAGTTTGGGGGTATGCTCGGTAACCCTTCTTCCTTCGCATTCATATGTACATCTTTGCATTTACATACTTATTTTAAAACCCATAAAAAATTGAAAAATTTTAAAAATTATAAAAATTGAAACATTCAATTTTGGTCATAATTGACTTGAGTTTGACAAATAGGTTAACTAGCTAGGAACAACTAGATCTTAGACTTAGTAAATTAAAAACCCTAAAAATAACCTTTCTAAAAATTTAACGGTAGAAAGTATATGTCTTTGTAGTTTATTTAGAAATAGGCAAATTTCGAGTTGACTTCTTGGGCTAAGTTAAAACAAGGGAAAAGTATTGATATTTTTATTAAATTATAAGTTTGAGAAATAATTCCTAAGCTTAAGTCTAAATTCTGAAAATATATATCCTACAAATTGCACAAACACGAACCTTGAAACTTGGAATAGTAGAGGAGACCTTGAAATGCTCTTGTCTAAAAGTACTTAGTATGAAGGAAAATAAAATAAAAAAATACAAGTGTGAATAAAGAGATAAAAAAAAATGAACACTGGTTTTTGTAATTACTTAAGACTGTATTAATAGAAAAAAAATATTTAGCGAGGGTGCTTTATCACCTAGTGCCTTAGACCAACTGGTTTGGGAGTCACTACTATAAGCCTTAGGTATTACAAGACTAGGAATTATGCCTTAATATGCAAACACATTTTGTAATCGGTCGTTGGTACCTCAAGAAGTATTAACGGTCGCATGAAGAATGTGTAAGCAATTTCATCTAAAAATTCACCAATTAAAAGTACTTTGGATGATGGACAAGAGTATAATAGCTTGATTTGAATTTCCAAGTGTAGGGGTGATTTATACACACACGTAGGGGTATGTGATTGGGGTTTAGATAAGAGATAGGAATGAAAGATAAGACTTATATCTTGAATAGAGATGATAAAAATTCCTAAGTTGAGATGGAACCCTAGAAGGAAAACTTAAAAGATGCCGAAATCTAAGTAAATTCACAAGAATATATATAATCTTAAGTTAAATGATAAGGAAGCATGAAAAATACGGGAGGATAATTTATGAGTCAAAGATAATAGAATTCCTTGTTAGAAAACCTAATTGGAGAATAAAAGTCAATAAGCCGAATTGATAGGATTTTGTGGGTAGTATCCGCTGAAAACCCTCAGAAGACAACACTCCTCCTACTAGGGACACCTAGAGGTTTAACGGCTTGTTGCACGAGCTCAGTGCAATCGCGTTTCCCTGCGAAAGTGAGGCTAGGTCTTTTTCGAGAATAAAACTAGGTTTGCTCGAGGACGAGCAAAAAATAAGTTTGGGGGTATTTTTCATACCATAATTTTGCATTCTTATATTCCCCATTCTTGTTCATTTTACAAATAAATAGGAGCTTTTGATCCATGTCTGCTACATAGTTGCAGGTTACAGGTTCTCGGAACAAAAACAGTGAAATTGATGAAAAGACGTTACAAAAGTGAGACTACGACCGATAAATGGAAGAATCTTGATCAAGCCTACAGTTTGAAGACTAAACGAAGATCAATGGACGATTTCACAAAGAACAAAGGCAGTGCAAGGTTCAAGACTTCAACACGAAGCAAGCAGTAAAGTCCACGACATTATTCACTGTGGAAATCTGGAAGAGAAATAGAAGATATTCTGAAGAACAAAGTGAAGAAAACAGATGCTAAATGTAACCTGAAGCAACAAGAGAAATTTCAGCCAGCAAGCCTACAATATGGCCGCGGAACCGCGGCCAAACCAAGCTCTTGGCCGCGGATTCCCAGCCATGTGTCGCACGTGCCGACATGTGTTGCGCGTGTCGGTGCGTCGGTGCATTGACTAGGTTTCTTAGGGGGTAAAATTGTAAAAACAGATGTGCGTCGATTGTAACCCTAGGGCTTTATATATTCTATAAATAGAAGCCTTAAACCTCTTTTTGAGGTATGCCTCTTCTTGTGCCTCATTTCATCTATCTAAATTCAGATCTGTAAATTTCTGTAAAGAAGGAAGAGAGCATCAAATAAAAATTAGAAGTAAGTTTTCTTTTCATTGCCTTAGTTAAATTTTATTTCCATACCCTAGGTAATTTCTTTCTTGCCCTAGCATAAATCTTTATTATTTGCCCTAATTAATTAGTTTAGAACATGTCTTTTTTCAATTCCCTAATAAGTGAGTAGTCTCCTCGCTTGTTAGGGTTAGATTTGGGGAAGGCTTGAGAGATGAAGATCTCTCACCCCTTTCTTGCCCATCACACGTTTTTACAGGACTCCATACATACATGCACACACCGCTCCCTATGGCACCCTATCGCACGAGGTAGCGGTGATACCGTAGTATAAATGACCGGTTGTGGATGTTTTCCATGGAGGTTAGGGTAAGAATTAAGAAAGGAAGGACAAGAACCTAGAGGAAGAAACACCGTTTCTTCCCGATGGTACTAATCCACTTTATTAATTGTTACCATAACACCTCATAGATCTTAATTAGGGCATAGAAAGCTGTGAGGAATATTGACTTTCCAAACTTAACCTAAACCTAACCCTAGTAAGATTTAGATCAATTTAGTTTTTAGATCTAATCAATCCGACACCAATCGGAATTAACTCGTTAGAACAATTAGAGAATACACAAAATCCCTGTGGACCGACCCGTACTCACCGGCTAGATACCAAGCGACGCCGTTCTTGATTGCGGTTAATAAATTCTTTGAACAATCACCGGCCACCGCCCCTCGTCGGGGTCTCGATCCGTATACACTAGTCTACTCTTAGAGTATCGATGCCCTGTCTCGAAACTCCCACGACTAGGGACACTTTAAGGATGTGCTTATAGACCATCCAACTCTCACGTATATGATCGCCATCATACTGCTGGTAGTCAAGCAAGAATCCTATGGGCTCTATCAACATGTAATAGTTAATGTCACCTGAAGCATGTACACGATGATAAAGACAAACCAGATAGCATACTATCATCTCGAGTAAGACTGTTCTACCGATATAGGTCCTCCCTCAATCATTGCAATCACGTGACTGCGATCCAATAATTGACTTGAGAGCACTATACCCAACACGCATCACGGAATCGACAGATGGCAACTTTGCCAAATTATGTTTGAGGGTATCAATCCAGCTACGAAACAAATGCTAGAAACCATTTGTCAATGTCATTTCATGTCAAAAGACGACGGTGAAGCGTGGCAATTTCTGGAAGATCTCGCCAAACAGACATTACAGTAGGAGAGCACTAGACCAACCACATCGTCTTCATCTAGGGCAGGTATCTATCAGCTCGACGTTTCCATCGCAGTGAAAGCCGAAATGGCTGTGATGCAAAAGAAACTCAAAGCTGTGGAAAGAAAATTCTCTTCGGCCTCCCTAAACTAAGTTACACTCCCCAAAACCATGTGTAGTTGTTGTTTTGACTCATCACATTTAACGGAATAATGTCCTTTGAATCCTCCGTCTCAAGATAAAAAACAAACTAATGTTTCTTTTCAGCAACGACCTAGAAATGATCCTTATTCCTCCACATATAATCAGGGATGGAGGAATCATCCTAATTTTGCTCGGAACCAAAACCAAACTCAAACTCAAAATCAGTTCCCAAGCCAAAATAACTATCAAAGGCTTCCCCCACAGCAACAACAGCCACCATAACAAATTCAGCCACCCTTTCAACCGTAATCTTTCCAAAATCCGGCCAACAACTTTGCCCCTTATAATAATCATTTCCAACCACAGACTAATATTCTAACGGTCGGTAACGATAAAATCTCTGCACTCGTAAGAAACTTAGAAATGTTTATTAAACAATCTGCACAAACATCGGCAAATTTAACGTCTTCTATCCAAACGCTAGTGCAACACACTGCTTTCCACGGTGAAAGCATAAAATCGATCGAAGCACAAATTGCATGGTTAAATGCCGCAATGAGTGAGAGAGAGAAAGGGAAACTTCCATCTCAACCTCTACCAAATCCCGGCCACTCACAAAGCGTAAATATCGTGCTTAACCGATAAAATCCTAACGTGAGTTCCATAACTACGTTGAGATCGGGAAGAGTGTTGAACAACCAAGTTGGTGAACAAGTTGATGATATAGATGATACCCCGGCTACTACTTCTACTCCTATTTCGTCTAATCCATCATCTTCTTCTGAGCATATTCTTCGTTCTTCACTAGGCTCGAACTCTCAACCCACTTCCTTGAATGAATTACCATCTAATACCATCACAAATCCAATTTTGGGATCCATTCCATCCCCCACAAACTTCTCCAAAAGTGTTGGACCTAACCCCTGTTAATAAAGCTCCATTTCCAAACCGGTTGAGGCCCAACAAACCAAGTCCACAAATGGTGAAGTTGTGGAAATTTTTAAGCAAGTTAACATAAATATTCTTCTCTCAGATACTATCCAACAAGTTCCATCCTATACAAAAATTCTAAAGGACTTGTGCACTAGGAAAAGGAAAACTCAAGTGCCTAAAAAGGCTTTCTTTGCGAGCAATGCGAGCGATACTCTTACCCATTGCCCAAGTAACGTAAGGACCCTGGTTGTCCTATAATTTCTATAACTATTGTGGGTAAAATATCAATCGTGCTCTACTCGATCTAGGTGCTAGTGTTAACTTTCTCCCGTATTCTATTTATAAGCAATTAGGCATAAGAGAGTTGAAACCTACACACTGCACTCTCTAGATGGCCGATCGATCTATCACCCACCCTAAGGGTGAGCTCGAGGACGTGTTGATAAAAATCAAGGAATTTATATTCCCTGTAAACTTTATAGTTTTAGATACACAGCCTATGGCGAACCCACGAACCAAATCCCGGTGATTCTTGGTCGACCTTTTCTAGCAACTTCCAATGCAGTTATCAATTGTCGTTGTTAGTTATATGTATGCCCTAGAGGCCATTACTGTACATGCGATGTATATTGTGTTGGATGCTTGGACATATATAGGGAGGACTTTCTTTCTCGACATGATAGTATGCTATCCAGTTGCTCTTTATCTTAACATGTACACTTATTGTCTCTCTATTACATGTTGATAAAGCCCTTAGGATGAGTACTTGACTACCAGGATTATGATGCAGATCATACTAGTGGGGCAGAGGTAGTCGGTAAGTACATCCTTAGATTGTTCCCAGTCGTGGGAGTATCGAGACAGGGCATCGATACTCCAAAATAGACTAGCGTATACGCTTCTCGACCCATATGATGGGCAATGGATGATCCCATATCCATTGGTGTTTGACATCAGAGAAGGAATACGGGTGCTCAGTGGAGACTGGGTACACTGGATGGACTCGCCGATAACTCCTAGATGGTATTATACCTATCGTCAGATAGCAGTTCTCTGGTGACACTAGTACAGGTTAGTCTGTCGACCCGAGATCGTCATAGAGTCTTGTGTGATTCCCACTGTGCTTTGATTTCCACCATACCACGGTCAAGAGATCATGCAAAAAGATGGTTTTTGGGTACAGTCCCGAATCACATGGAGGCAATGAGCGATAGGAGGGGATTCGTCTCTCTCGGTATTGGGAGTTGATGTTGCGCTATGCTCGATTGGCCATAACATGAAATCCCTGACCAAGGTTGCTGAGATTTACTGGTAAGTGTTACCAGTAGTTTCTCGAACCGTTATGGACCTTGCATCGGCATGACTTATCAAGCTATTGGGGTCTGACGTTATACCATCCCCAAGCTGTGATATGTGACATATCTGACGAAGAGACCAGACTGTACGGTAGTGTTACTGATTGGATTCGCAGGAGTATGAGCAGGCTTGCTTGTTGATCTTCTGATCGCTCAATACCCTGGTGGCCGTTACATTTAGCAGACCGCTTGCAGCTTGTGGGTATTTGATATGATCATCACCTACTGCCGGCGTATTGACGAATCTTTAAAGTCCTACACAAAGGTTTCCTAGTTCATGCGAAACGGAGTAAGAGCACATATGTGATATGTGCGGGACCGAGATTAATGCGCGTATGTGATACCGCATTCTATTCTCGCGATATGAGATATCGGACGGTTATATGTGATATAGCCGGGTTATCGGATCAAGTGTTGATTCGATAGGATGTTACATTTGATATTAGCCGGTTGTATGTGATATAGCCGGATTATTGAATCAAGTGTTGATTTAATAATTTAATGTATAATTATATATTTGATATATTAATTTACATTAACTAGTATTAGCTCACTTAAACATTTCTTTTTCTCATTTGTGTGCATTTAATATATATATGATATATATTAATGTACATTTTATTTGTGTCATGCTTGATGCCACATGAGACATGGGTGTATGAGACTTACACCATGCTTAAGTTAATGTTAGGTTTTATTTATTTAAAGTTAATCAAAATTGTTGGAATTAGTCACATGGTTCAAGCTTGTAGAAGCTTGTGGAACCATTGACAAAGTCCACTAATTTTGTTTTACTTGTAGTTATTTATTAACCTAACCATTAACCCTAGCCCTAGTTAAGTCTCTACATGAGTTAGTGTATGACACTAACTCACCAATGGTTGCTATTCTCACCTCATGAGTTCATTCTTCTCTTGATCATCTCCATCTTCTTCCTCAAGAGAAAAAGCTTACTAGCTTTTTCTAAGGTGATGAAATATTGTGAGAAAAAGAAATCTAAAGAGAGCCCACTTCTTACTTCATCATCCTCTACTATTAACCATTTAGTTTAGGGTGTTTGCTTCACTAAACCCTGATTTAGTGAAGAGGTAGCATGAGCTTGAGTCTCCTCGACGTAGATCATCTTCGGCCTCGAAGACTTCGTGCAAGCTTGTTCATTTCTCCAAGGAAACCCATACTAGAGTTCGGGAGATCACTACTCGGAGCGAAGGGACTACTATACGGAGCTTTAGAAGTGAAGGACCGGTCTACAAAGGTTGTATTCCTCATTCACTTAGTATGTAAAGTTGTTTGCATGCTTATTGTTTAAATCTCTAATTAAGATTCTAGGGTTAGGGTTCTTTAGAACGACAAAAATTTGAAAACGGCATGGACGATGCCTCCCGAAACCTTGTTGTCGCGCTAAGTAACCCTACAGTCATAACGGTTCCATGAACCTATCCATTGGGAAGAAGACAATTGAACTTAACATTTTCAGGATAGGAAGTCAACCCTCCGAACCTTTTGCTCATATAATTAATATGTGTTCTATCAACGAGATAGATTCCGACAGTGGCGAACTTAAGGAGCTTTACGATAATAATCTCGACACCACTAGTGCGTTATTATTTGATCCAGCTATTTATACGAGTGAGGACCTTTCTGTCGACAAGTCCAGCCCTAAGTCCGAATCCTTTGACTTGTCGCATAAGTTAGCTAAGCTATCCGAGTCAACCTCTTACGCTAGCTATGAACCTCTTGTGGAATCCGAGTATCATTCCCTTACCCTACCGTCTATCGTCTCTCCGCCGAAACTAGATCTCAAACCGCTGCCATCTCATCTTAAATATGCATATTTATGTGAGAATGAGTCTTTACCCATTATCATATCAGCTTCTCTATCTTTAGAGAAAGAAAGAGCTCTTTTGTCTTTCTTGAGAACGAATTGGCAAGTTTTTGGTTGGACAATGGCGGACATCAAAGGGATTAGTACTTTGATTGTTGAACATCATATACATTTGATGGATGAATCTAAACTAGCCCGAGACCCACAAAGACTGTTAAATCCCGTCATGAAGGAGGCGGTAAAGAAAGAAATTGTCAAATGCCTAGATAATGGTATAATTTACCCAATATCTGATAGCCAATGGGTAAGTCCTATTCATGTGGTCCCTAAAAAGTCTGGCATCACGGTCATAACTAATGAGGCTAATGAGTTGATTTAAACACGCATCCAAACTAGGTGGCAGGTATGTATTGATTATAGAAAACTCAATGCCGTGACGAGGAAAGATCACTTCTTTCTACCATTCATTGACCAGATGTTGGAACGTTTAGCCGGGCATGAGTACTATTGTTTTTTGGATGGATACTCAGGCTATAACCAGATTCCCATCGCCGAAAAGGATCAAGATAAGACAACTTTTACTTGTCCTTTCGGTACTTTTGCTTATAGACGCATGCCCTTTGGGTTATGTAATGCTCCCGCTACATTTCAGCAGTGTATGATGGGGATATTCTCGGACATGGTCAAGAATTTTCTGCATATATTTATGAACGATTTCTCCATATTTTGGGACTCCTTTGAGGAATTCTTACATCATCTTGACGCTGTTCTTACTCGCTATAAGGATAAGAATTTAACTTTGAATTGGGAAAAATGTCATTTCATGGTTTAAGAAGGTATTGTCTTAGGGCATATCATTTCACGAAAAGGCATTGAGGTAGACAAAGATAAAATAGATGTCATTTCCAACCTTCCTCCTCCCAAACGCGTCAAAGATATACGATCCTTCCTTAGTCATGTGGGGTTTTATAGACGATTTATTAAGGACTTTAGCAAAATTGCTAGACCCTTAACTCTTTTCCTGGCCAAGTATGCAACATTTCACTTCGACTCAGATTGCGTGGCTGCTTTTGATTCACTTAAACGTTCCCTCACTATAGCCCCCGTTCTATCATCTCCAGATTGGAATCACCCTTTTGAGCTTATGTGTGATGCATCTGATTTTGCTATTGGTGCAGTCTCAGGTTAGCGCATTGATAAGATTCAACATGTAATTTACTATGCAAGTAGGACCTTGAATGATACCCAAATGAATTATACAACCACCGAGAAAGAACTCTTAGCAGTTGTATTTGCATTAGAAAAATTCAGGCCCTACTTAATTGTCTCTCCAGTTGTAGTTTACACCGATAATTCCGCTTTAAGGCATATTTTATCAAAGAAGGATGCTAGTCTAGGCTAATACGTTGGATCTTTCTGTTACAAGAATTTGATCTTGTAATTCGAGACAAGAGTGGATGTAAAAATGTCGTAGCCATCTATCTTTCACGACTTTCTTCTTCACCAACGTTGACATTGCCAATAAACGATTCCTTTCTGGATGAACAGCACTTGACTATATCTAGTGAACCTTGGTTTGCTGATATTGTGAATTATCTAGCGACGGGACTTCTACCCAGCGAATGGTCAAATCAAGACAATCACAGATTTTTATCTCAAGTAAAACACTTTTTTTGGGACGAACCCTATTTGTTTAAGTATTGTCCCGATCAGATCATTCGCCGATGTGTTCCTAATAAAGAGTTCAAGAGTGTATTGTATTTCTGCCATGATCAAGCATGTGGCGGTCACTTTGGTCTAAGGAAAACGGCGGCGAAAGTTTTGCAATATGGTTTTTATTGGCCAACGTTATTCAAAGATGCATATGATTATTGCAAAACTTGTTCACGGTGTCAACACATGGGTCGGATTTTACGGAGAAATGAGATGCCGCTCCAACCTATCTTGGTTGTGGAGATATTTGTTGTATGGGGAATTGATTTTATGGGTCCATTTCCCAACTCTTTTGGGAATTTATACATTTTATTAGCGGTTGATTATGTCTCTAAATGGGCGGAAGCAATACCGTGCCGTACTAATGACAACAAAGTTATTGTTAAGTTCCTTAAAGAAAATATCTTTTCTCGGTTCGGGCACCCGCGCGCTATCATTAGCGACAATGGGATGCATTGCCGTAATCGGTCTTTCGAGGCTTTGATACGAAAATATTCAATCAACCACAAGTTTTCTACGCCCTATCATCCCCAAATTAGTGGGCAAGCTGAGATCTCCAATAGACAGATCAAACAAATTTTGGAGAAAACGATTTTTAAGAACCGTAAAGATTGGTCCACCAAATTTACCGATGCTCTTTGGACAGTTCGTACGGCATATAAGACCTATAGGGTTACGCCAGCGCCCCGGCCATCAATCCATGGCTAAACACGGAACAAAAACTATTAAAACCCGGCGCTAACGGAACCCGATTCCCGGATCGAACCATTAACCCTATACTAGTTAACTGTAAAAGGAGTTTAGAGAGGTTATACCGATCGATCCGTTTCCTTCGGTCTTCAACCTCTATCCCAAGCTCCTCGTGGCTTCCTCGATCAAGTTTGTTCTCCAGTCTCCCTCTTCGAAGATGATCCACGTCGAGGATTAGTAATACGGGCTCCCGCCTCAAAATCGAGGCAACTCGAGCATCCAGTTTGCTAGCCTAGATACCCAAGATGAAGTAGAGAATGTGTGTGATTACTTTGTCTTAAAGCACCCAAGGATTCTCAACTCATGAGATGGAATGGGGGGAGGTTAAAGAAGTTGCCAAGTATAAAATGTGAGCATAAGAATTTTTGCTTGTGAGAAAAAATGGGCTCTGCCACAAACGAAAATTGGTTCTCTGTTGTTTTACTTGTTGTTGTGGTGAGTATAAAAAGTGAAGCAACACAAAAATCTCAGCACAAGAAATCAACAACCACACACCCAAAAATATCTCATACAAAATATCCAAAGCAAAAAAAACCATCAATGAACAAATAACCCATCTCTTGACTCACAAGTGCATGCACCAACATGACTCACGAATTTGCCCAGCACCCAAACAACAGCCACTAATTGGATTCCTCATTTTGTTCTTTAAAGTTGTGAGGTATATGTATTAAATATATTTTTGTGCAACTAAAGAAATTTCACTGCTCACATAACAATATTAAACTTTTTTTTAAAACTCTAAATGTTTAATAAAAAAGAGAATGGCAACTTCTAAAGTAAATACAAGAATACCCCTCATCCGTATATACATACCTGCATCTGTAATCCGACTGAATACGAATACAACGAGACGAAAATAATCCAACAATATAATACTAGGACCCGGCTTAAACCAAAGCCCACTAGTATTATCCGTCCGATCATGATCCGTGCACAAGTGCACGTATATGATCGAACCTTGCCATAAAACCATACGGCCTTTACAACGTTTCGCCCGAACCAGGGAAACTCTCTGTGTGGGACTCTAAAGACTCGTCAATACGCTGGCAGTGGGTTTAACCACAAGAACGTCAGTGGCACTAGCTGTACGTAACGGCTACCCAGGTATTGAGCGAAAGGGAGGCCGACGAGCGAACTCATCCTGAAACCCTACTAAGCCTGACAGTGACAATATCCGTACAGTCTGGTTCGTTCGTCTATGAGTATCGTATATCGAGTCTAGGGGGTGGATAAAGTCAGACCCCTAATAACGCGACATTTAGTGTCAGCATGAAACCTATCACCAACTAAGAAACTACCGATCCTAGATCGGTAATTCTCGTCTACCCCAGCCGAGGATTTCTGGTGATGGCCACCCGTGCACTCCGCGACATCAACCCCCAATACCGGGAAAGACGAATCCCCTGACGATCCGCTCACTGCCTCCATGTGGCTCGGGACTGTATCCAACTAAAACCTGTTTGCACGACTCCTTTAATCCGTGGTAGGGTAGTAATCAAAGCACAGTGGGAACTCACATGAGACAAATGACGATCTCAGGTCAATAGACTAATCTGTACACATGTCACCAGGGAATTGCTATCTGACAATAGGTATAATACCAACTAGCATGTTCCCGGCGAGTCCGTACGGTGTACTCATAACCCAATGAGCACATGTATACATCTCAGGTGAACCAACTGAAACCAATGGCTTGTGAGACCGGCAACCGCCCCTCATCGGGGTCTCGATCCGTATACACTAGTCTACTCTTGGAGTATCGATGCCCAGTCTCGAAACTTCCACGACTAAGGACACTTTAAGGATGTGCTTATAGACCACCCAACTCTCACGTATATTATTGCCATCATACTGCTGGTAGTCAAGCATGAATCCTATGGGCTCTATCAACATGTAATAGTGATCTGTAATGTCACCTGAAGTATGTACACGATGATAAAGACAAACCAGATAGTATACTATCATCTCGAGTAAGACTGTTCTACCGGTATAGGTCCTCCCTCAATCATTACAATCACGTTCCTGCGATCTAATAATTGACTTGAGGGCACTATATCCAACAATCTCCCACTTTCACTTAAGGCCAATTATTGCGGTGTCGCATACTCATAGCCCGTGTGATACCGAACACCCAACTTCTCTACTAATCAGTTTCACAAAGCTCGTTTGTGAAACTATTGCGTTCGAGAAATAGCCTCAGTGAGTGGATCCGCTCCAATGTTTCTTTCTATGTCTCTCTTTATCTCAAGTTCGCGGAGAAATCTATCTCCCGAAATGAGCAACACCTGTCTTAGAATATGTCTGGATATCTAATGGGATCCAGTTCACAAATGAACTCCAAATCCAGTAAACTTCTTAGACTATATCGTCAACTGAATTTAATTAGTATCATGCGCCATGCCTCCCTCAGTACCCACTTTGACCACCTTCCAAACTACTTCCCCTCAAAAGAGGGAAAACTATAACTCTGACAGTCACTCTGTCATCCAGGTCACCTTGGAAGCCTGGAATGATAACCGTCTCCCGAAGGAGGCTGCCGTTATCAAATCCCTAGAACATCCACTTATGTTCATAAACTGCTTCCGAACGTTTCTCCAGGATTGGATTAATATATCAACTTATTGCATCTAGTGCAAAAACAACATCTGGTGTGGTACTTGACATCTCATGATTGACTTAATTGCCTAAGCAAGTGATATACCAATCATGCATATCTCTCTCCCCTTTAGTCTGTAAGACACCTTTAGAGAGGGTGACTCCATCACCTGCAAGTACAATACCATGCCAGGAGTCGTCCATTCTAAAACACCTTTAGAATACTGTCTAAGTACCCAGATTGGGAAACTACCCAAATCTAGATCTAAAACCATGGATTTAGTAACCAGAATGCCTGATATAATATCCAAATTCTATGTGGAGAAAACACTGTGTGACAACCACAGTATAACCAATCGTAGTATAGGAATTTCACTTCCTACAAAGTGTATGTCATCGAAAAACCAGGACATCACACCCTACTACCTTTTTAACAGATCCATCTCCTATTCTGATGAAGTCAAAGCCTATGACTGTCACATCAAAAATAGATGATCTATCTCCGCTATATCCGTTTTAGTCTATAAATAGACACAAGCTACTTGTCCACTACGCTTCCGCTGCTCTCACTGACTACAACAACCCTCTGGCAGAGTCATATACACGTGCACTTCTAAAGCTAGTTTAGAACGACGCTATACTCATCCTCCTGCCGGGTCTCATAGTTTGGAACAATAGTAGTTTCAAGTTTGGGTAAACAAGAACCTTCCTGTCACCGTCTTTGAGGATACCGAAGTACCTCTCGGGTGCCTGAGGTTACCCACTATATCTGCGGAGTGGCTAATGGAATGTCAAACCCGATTGAATCTTTAAGTTCTTATTAAATTTTCAGTAATCTCTGTGGTTCTGGAATCACTTCCAGTTCTACTATACTCCCACTACTGTTTTCTGAAAAAGTCCATTTTACTAAAACTGTGGCGAGTCAAGAACAATATCACTATTGATCTTCCAGATGGTAGAAAGTTGCCCCTCGTCATAGCCTGGGATAACCCACAAACTGCCATTACGGAAACGTGCCTTGTGTTATCCAGAGTCTGGTTTTAAGCATAAGCCGGACAACTCCATATACCTTAACATCGTTAAGATATGAACCATTCTATATACAATATAAAAACAGAGGCACTGATTTAATTGGAACCAGATTCAAATCATGCAGCTGTCTCCAGTGCATGTCAACTAAATGGAGAGAGCCCGATCAGCCTTACTCAACTTAGGAGTGCATCCAGATATGAGTAACCTGAAAGAGAAGCAAGTTCTCAAAACCACTACTATCAACTGAATACCAAATACAAGTATCTACATCTTCGATCACCTTGAAGAATCTTGATACTTGCATTACGTTGTTCTCTACTTTATTCTTATACCTATAACTTCTCAAAACTTGGACCTTGTATTTCTACGAAATACTTGTCTAAAACTGGAGAAGTCACAAGCAAACAGAATATAGTACGAGTACCAAACCCTCTATCCTAATGGACACTGGACAACATAAAATACTTTGTATAAGTTCCCTGAGTTGAATAACTCAGACCCTGTGCGTCGTAGGTTGAAAACTGTACTATGGTTAAGAAGAATTACACCGCTGTTTAATGCTCCTTACCTAACCATCAACTGATATAGGTAAATGTCATGGACATAATTTCAAAAAGTTATATCTCACTTTATAAAATAAATGTACAGATATATCAGTTTGAAATTGGTGCATAACAATGGATATTCAAAACCAAATAATTGTCGTCAGGAAAAACCCCAGGTGATTTCCTCAAATATCACCAATTACAACAAATTCCGATATAATGAGGATATAATCACCTAATTCCCAATAACTTACTCCCACTCATCATCTGTAAAACCATACAGATGTGAGAATCAGACCTGGTAAATACATACCCTGGAGTAAGGATCTAATTGGGAAATCAGTTTTCAATTAACAATGCACAGTGAAACTGAAACATAAAAAATGTTTCGAAGGGGTAGCCGGGTATTCCTAGTAATGCCTCTTCCATTATACAGATTCATGACTGCAACCGTATATTTCTTTGCCATCTCTCCAAATCCCTTTATTTGTCTTTACTCATTACCTTCTGTACACCACCCTTAGGCTAAATGGTTTTCTTCCTTCCCTACCGTTCAACACCAGCCTATGATTTGAAAGAAGACTATCCAATAAGCGTAATAGGTATACTCTCCTAATCCAAGGAGCCCTCGCAACCTGAGAGAAGGTAATGATAAAAGATAACCTAAATAATCTTATTCAATTTCTCCTGAACCGGAGAAATGTAAAGGTGAAGTAGGAGTGGCGATGAACTACGCGGTTTGGTCGTGAATGATAGCAGTCG
Organism: Agapanthus africanus; assembly: GCA_030015575.1. Taxonomy (NCBI): domain Eukaryota; kingdom Viridiplantae; phylum Streptophyta; class Magnoliopsida; order Asparagales; family Amaryllidaceae; genus Agapanthus; species Agapanthus africanus. The sequence continues at coordinate 333,717,494 of JASDDO010000018.1, read as the reverse complement.
CAATTTACTTTTCTCTCTTTCTAATCCCTTTATTTGTCTTTACTTATTACCTTCTGTAAACCTCACTTAGGTTAATTGGTTTTCTTCCTTCCCCACCTTTCAGCACCTGCCTATGGTTTGGAAAAAGACCATCCAATAAGCGCAATAGGTGTACCCTCTCCTAATCCTAGGAGCCATCACATCTTGAGAGAAGGTAAATGGAAAAGACAACTGAATAGTCCTATTCAATTTCTCCAGAACCGGAAACCTTTCTCGAATCTGAAACAAGTTTCTTCGAGTTCGTATGTAACTATACGACAGTCATATCCAATAAATGTGGATCTTCATAGTGATACGGAATGTTCCGGAGAAAAGCAAAGGGTAAAAGTAGGAGTGGTAATGATATATGCAACTCTGACAATTCAAAAACCAGTGTTTTAAGAAGGTTCGGTTAACTTGGATACTGAGTTATAGTCTAGGGTCGGGACAAGGTCGCTGCCAAAGAGAGAAAGAAAAGAAACACTCAGCGTGCACTCTAACCTAAATCAGAATGGTCAATCTCTTTATATAATCAGGATGTCTCCCACTGTATCCTCAAATTCTCCTCCAAACCTAAAAGAAGAATTAGTCGGGATCATCTAAAATCACCCGGAGAGTAAACTAACTCATCAGTGGGAATCGGGATCCAACTATCATCGCATGATAACCTGATGGAATCCACTCAAGTTATCACACTCCAGATGGTATGCGTATGCCTGGCAAGTTTCCTGTATGTTTGAAACTCCCGATGTGATTTCCACCCTATGCTTTTATGACCTTGACGAAGCCCAATATATCATAAGTCACATGTCAAGTTCTACCCATCATTATCCAGGTTAATTTGAACCCACCCGTACATACCCTTGACGAAGGCCAAAATAGTAGTACGACTATTCCAAACCAACGCATCTATCTATGCAACAGAAAAGTAACAAATAGCTACCATACAATATGCCTTGACGAAGGCTAACATACATAGCATGAATACTAAGTGCTACCCGTCTGAAATGACGGAGGGCTACGAATGGTTTTTAGCGAAAAACCTTGAACGTAATGACTTGATATCGTTGAAGGAACCGGATAGTTTTTTATAAATATATAGTGGCGAAAACCTTTGCTAAAGAGGTCACTCCCGGTGAAGGGATCTCGGCTCTTTCCTCGTCGAATGAGGTGCAGGATATTCTCACTGAATACCGCGATGCAAAGCAAAACGTAATCGGCTATAGTGAAGTTATTCCCCTGATGCAAACTTCTGCCCAAGAGGTCACTCCCGGTGAGGGGATCTCGGCTCTTGCCTCGTGGAATGAGGTGCTGGATATTCATAACCGAATACCGCTGTGCAAAACAAAAGAAAACGCCCTTGTAATAACAGCTTTTTAAAAAAATTGTTCCAACAACATCGAATAGGTCTATTTTCCTTGCATTGATCTGAATCAACGCAGTCCCATCAATCAATCACAGCACAAAAGAACGAAAATATGATGTACGTATATGGCATCTGCATTCGCCACTGGGTCCCGTCATCACCCGTTATGTTACTTAACTAACGACAGAGCGGGGACTGGACTAGCGCGGGTGTAAAACATATACAACCTCTACTAGTATATATATAGCAATATATAATGATCGCTCCAGACGTGATAAATGCAACATCACAGATAAGCAATAAGCATCACAGAACAATACAGATAATCTGGGAGCCCCGGGTTTCCTTTGAGCCGCAAGTGAAACCCGACGTTCTCCTGGTCGTGTGGATAGCCTATGCAATGAAAACCTAGACCCCTACGAGTGCAGCAAGTTACCCGCCAAAACTAGAAGCGAGGCAGCCCCTTTCATCAAAGTGAATGAGCCACCCAGCACTTCACGGAATCCAATAACTTGAGCACCCCTCCTTGGGTCAACCTGTACCCCCTACGAGTGCGGCGAACAGCCCGTCAATTTTAGAGTGAGGCCCCCTCCGTCTCAATGCCATAAGATGCGGACCCGTTGCCCTCCAGAACCCGAATATCCATGCACTCCATTGCGGGGTAATCCTAGTACAGAAAAGAAAAATATGTACAACGGTGATATCGACCTCAACCCGGTCGTGCCCCAAACAAATAATATACAAACAGGCAGTGACGGCAGTCCACATGTCGGACGCTCGCCCCGCAATATCAAATGTACAAATAAAACTAAACTGCACTATCATTGCAACCATGCTATCCACCACGACGAATTCGCAACAAACACAGCACAACACAGAACATCAACGCGAATATCACGTTCGCAAACCCGTCTAAAAGAACTATAGCAATTAGACAAGTTGTACCGCTCCAATGACATTCACGGTCACAGATAGAAATGTATGTACTGAAAACTTTAAATGATGTTAGAAATATCGACTTCGAAATAACCCCAAATAGACCCAAACAAATAGATAAAACCATATCCAAACTGGGCTAAACTAGCAATACCAATAAACCAATATTCCAGAGTCCAAACCATAACCCAAATACGAAATCCAGAAGCCTTTCCCAGGCCGGCCAACTCAGAATTTCAGGTAATGTGCTCGGGTCAAATGTGTTAGAATGGTCTCCTATTTGGGGTGTAGTCTAGTGGTCATGTTAGTAGTCTTCTGCGGTTGCTAAAATAATTCTTGAAGACTCGTAATAAAATGACAGAAACTGGAATACTTCGGGTATTGAATTAGAGTTATTTCGGTTTCGATAGTTTAACATTGTCTAAACCAACTAGTATGCAGTTAATGGGTTGGCTTTGATACCATGTAGGGTTACGCTAGCACCCCGGCCATTAATCCGTGGCCAAACGCGGAACAAAAACTTTTAAAACCCGGCGCTAATGGAACCCGATTCCCGGATCGAACCATTAACCCGATACTAGTTAACTATAAAAGGAGTTTATAGAGGTTATACCGATCGATCCGTGTCCTTCGGTCTTCAACCTCTGTCCCAAGCTCCTCGCGACTTCCTCGATCAAGTTTGTTCTCCGGTCTCCCTCGTCGAAGACGATCCACGTCGAGGATTAGTAATACGGGCTCCCGCCTCAAAATCGAGGCAACTCGAGTATCCAGTTTGCTAGCCTAGATACCCAAGACGAAGTAGAGAATGTGTGTGATTACTTTGTCTCAAAGCACCCAAGAATTCTCAACTCATGAGATGGAATGGGTGGAGGTTAAAGAAGTTGCCAAGTATAAAATGTGAGCTTAAGAATTTTTGCTTGTGAGAAAAAATGGGCTCTGCCACAAACGAAAATTGGTTCTCTGTTGTTTTACTTGTTGTTGTGGTGAGTATAAAAAGTGAAGCAACACAAAAATCTCAGCACAAGAAATCAACAGCCACACACCCAAAAATATCTCATACAAAATATCCAAAGCAAAAAAAAACCATCAATGCACAAATGACCCATCTCTTGACTCACAAATGCATGCACCAACATGACTCACGAATTTGCCCAGCACCCAAACAACAGCCACTAATTGGTTTCCTCATTTGTGTTCTTTAAAGTTGTGAGGTATATGTGTTAAATATATTTTTGTGCAACTAAAGAAATTTCCCTGCTCACATAACAATATTAAACTTTTAAAAAAAACTCCAAATGTTTAATCAAAAAGAGAATGGCAACTTCTAAAGTAAACTCGTAACGAATTACAAGAATACCTCTCATTCGTATATACATAACTGTATCCGTATTCCGACTGAATACGAATACAACGAGACGAAAATAATCCAACAATATAATACTAGGATCCAGCTTAAACCAAAGCCCACTAGTATTATCCGTCCGATCATGATCCGTGCACAAGTGCACGTATATGATCGAACCCTGCCATAAAACCATACGGCCTCTACAACGTTTCGCCCGAACCAGGGAAACCCTCTGTGTGGGACTCTAAAGACTCGTCAATACGCTCGCAGTGGGTTTAACCACAAGCACGTCAATGGCACTAGCTGTACGTAACGGCTACCCAGGTATTGAGCGAAAGGAAAGCCGACGAGCAAACTCATCCTGAAATCCTACTAAGCCTGACAGTGACGATATCCGTACAGTCTGGTTCGTTCGTCTATGAGTATCACATATCGAGTCTAGGGGGTGGATAAAGTCAGACCCCTAATAACGCGACATTTAGTGTCGGCATGAAACCTATCACCAACTGAGTGTTGGATATAGTGCCCTCAAAGTCAATTATTGGATCGCAGGCATGTAATTGCAATGATTGCGGAGGACCTATACTGGTAGGACAGTCTTACTCGAGATGATAGTATGCTATCTGGTTTATCTTTATCAGTCGTGTACAGGTTCAGGTGACTGATCACTGTTACACTTTGATAGAGCCCTTAGGATCTTGCTTGACTACCAACAGTATGATGGCGATCATATACGTGAGAGTTGGGCAGTCCATAAGCATATCCTTAATTGTGGTCCCTAGTCGTGGGAGTTTCGAGACAGGGCATCGATACTCCGGAGTAGACTAATGTATACAGTCGAGACCCCGACGAGGGGCGGTGGCCGGTCTCACAAGCCACTGGGGTCAATTGGATCACCTAAGATGTATATAGGTGCTCATTGGGTTATGAGTACACCAGAAAGGACTCGCCGGGAAACTGCTAGTTGGTATTATACCTATCGTCAGATAGCAGTTCCCTGGTGACATGTGTACAGGTTAGTTCATCGACCTGAGGTTGTCATTTGTCTCGTGTGAGTTCCCACTGTGCTTTGATTTCTACCCTACCACGGCTCAAAGGAGTCGTGCAAACAGGTATTTTTTGGGTACAGTCCCGAGCCACATGGAGGCAAGTGAGCGGATCGGCAGGGGATTCGTCTCTCCCGGTATTGGGGGTGAGATCGCGCAGTGTCTAGGAGAGCCATTACACAAAGCCCACGGCCGTGGCAGGAGATTTACTGGTAGGTACTCCAGTAGTATCTCAGGGTGTTTTTTAGGCTACACTCCGACACGACTTATACTGCTATTGGGGGTCTAACGTTACCAGCCCCCTAGGACGATATGCGATACTCATAGACGAACAGACCGGACTGTATATACATTGTCACTGTTAGGCTCAGTAGGGTTTCCGGATGAGTTCGCTCATCGGCCTCCCTTGAGGTCAGTACATAGGCAGCCGTTACGCACAGCTAGTGCCGCTGACGGCTTGTGGTTAAACCCACTGCCAGGGTACTGACGAGTCATTAGAGTCCCCCACAGATAGTTTCCCAAGTTCGGGCGAAACGTTGTAGAGGCCATATGGTTTTATGGCAGGGTTCGGAAAATGCACGTGCGTTTACGCACGTGTCATATTTCGGGCAGATAATACTGGTGGGCTTTGGTTTAAGCCGGATCCGAGTAGTATACTGTGTAGATATAATATCTTTGTCTCAGTTGCATTTGTATTCGGTCGTAATACAAATGCGGGTATGTTTATACTGTTACGGGGTTATCCTAAAATTCGTTTCGGGGTCGCTTTTGCAAGTTGCCAGTTTCCAGTTTTCTATCGCCCGTCTTTAACATTCGGTTAAATGCGGATTTATCTTTTCTTGAGGGTGAGTCATGAGTGTGGAAGGTTCTAGAAGTTTCTAGATGGTGACTAAGCTTCATGACTCATTAATGCATTGATTGTGCATTTAATGAAAAGGATGACTAGGGTTTATGATTCAATGTATGCAATTAATGATATGCAAGGTGTTAGATGACTCATTCTTTTCATGATTGATCTTGATCTTATGGTTACCCTTCTCTTGTTCCTACACTCACCTCCCTCCTCCTTTAAAATGGCCGGCCCTTGCTTGTGAGGGATAATAGTTGTTGTTTTAAAAAAAGAAGATAGTTTTTGGTGTATGGAAATTTCATAGCTACTTTTATTCCATCACCCGATTCAAATGGCAGCTTCATTAACCGTTCGTCCATGGCTTTGGACGAAGGGAGACAAAGTGTTCTACTCATTCTCTACATCAATCTTGGTCATCACTTTTAGCAAACTTGATGACCGAGTTGCCTCGGGTCAGAGGCGGGAGCCCGTTTAAAGATCCATTGACGTGGTGCCACCTGGACGAGCAGATCGGAGATCGACGAGATCGGAGCAGCCGCAACTGAGCGTGGGATGATAGTTAAAGAACGAAGGACTCGGATCGTTCGGTATAACCTTTCTACCCTCTTTGTAGTTTGTTGGTTTAGCAATAATGGTAGATCCGGGTTATAGTATACGATAGCGCCAGTTAAAAAGTTTTTGTTCCGCATTTGGCGTCTGTTAGACGGCCGGGGCGCTACCGTAAACTTACACTGAGAAACTACCGATCCTAGATCGGTAATTCTCGTCTACCCCGACCGAGGATTTCTGGTGATGGCCACCCGTGCACTCCGCGACATCAACCCCCAATACCGGGAGAGACGAATCCCCTGACGATCCGCTTACTGCCTCCATGTGGCTCGGGACTGTACCCAACTAAAACCTGTTTGCACGACTCCTTTGATCCGTGGTAGGGTAGTAATCAAAGCACAGTGGGAACTCACACGAGACAAATGACGATCTCAGGTCGATAGACTAACCTGTACACATGTCACCAGGGAATTGCTATCTGACAATAGGTATAATACCAACTAGCATGTTCCCGGCGAGTCCATCCGGTGTACTCATAACCCAATGAGCACCTGTATACATCTCAGGTGAACCAACTGACACCAATGGCTTGTGAGACCGGCCATCGCCCCTCGTCGGGGTCTTGATCCGTATACACTAGTCTACTCTTGGAGTATCGATGCCCAGTCTCGAAACTCCCACGACTAGGGACACTTTAAGGATGTGCTTATAGACCACCCAACTCTCACGTATATGATCGCCATCATACTGCTGGTAGTCAAGCATGAATCCTATGGGCTCTATCAACATGTAATAGTGATCTGTGATGTCACCTGAAGCATGTACACGATTATAAAGACAAACCAGATAGCATATTATCATCTCGAGTAAGACTGTTCTACCGGTATAAGTCCTCCCTCAATCATTGCAATCACGTGCCTGCGATCCAATAATTGACTTGAGGGCACTATAGCCAACAAGACCTATCTTGGCATATCTCCTTATCGACTGGTGTTTGGAATGGCTTGCCACCTTCCTATCGAGATCAAACACAAAGTAATGTGGGCTATTAAAGAGCTTAATTTTTATTTTGATCAAACCAGCAGCTATCGAAATATGAAATTAAATGAGCTAAGAGAACTTCACGATGAAGCCTATGATAATACGGTTATAGTAAAGAACCGGACAAAAGTGTTCCACGAAAAATATCTTTTGAGAAAAACATTTATACCGGGACAACAAGTCCTTCTTTACGATTCCCGTCTCCATCTTCATCCGGGTAAGCTAAGATCTCGTTGGAAAAGGACCTTTTGTGGTGCGGTATGTGTACCCGCATGGTGCAATGGATATAGAAAATATTAAAAACGGTTCTATTTTTAAAGTAAATAGGCATAGATTAAAACCGTATTTTTCCACTAACCTATCGGAGGAGCTCCTGTTTCTACAGGAGCCGCTTTATCACGACTAACTTTCCTCCGCACCTCCATATTTCGTAACACTATTTCAACTAAGAATGGAGGTGTGTAAAAAAATATAACTGAATATCTGTGCGTGCCAAAGAACAAGTTTGGGGGTAGTTTTTTATTTGACTATCTTTTGCCCCTATTATTCTCCACCCAAGTCTACAGATTTATGCGCTCGAAGAATAACATCAGTGAGGACACTGCTGTAAACAAGTTTGGGGGGAGGTTTGTATTTGCTGAAATATCATTTGGCACTAAGCACTATATATGAAAAAAATGAATGAAATTTCTTTAAATAAAAGTTAGAAAGTGAAAAATACATATGAAAGATAGGAAAAGATTTAAGAAATGCAAGAAAATTGGATATTTTAAAACAAAGCTAGAATAGGTAGTCATGAGCTGTTGTCCCAAGGGTTAGTAAGATGAAGGAAATCACTAATATGAGGATAGAAATAAGTCTGAAAAATAGTCCCTATTCTTGAGTCCAAACTTCTGAACGTTGATACCCTACTATATGCACTTGCACACATCTTGAAACTTGGGATGGTAGAGGATACCTTGAAATGCTCTTGTCTAAAAGCCTTAGTATAAAGGAAAAAAAATATAAATCAACAAAATATAAAGGACACATAAAATATAAATGGTGAAGAAAAATGAACACTGGTTTTGTAATTACTTAAGGCAGCATAAAAAATATAGCGAGGGTGACTTAACATTTAGTTCCTTAGACCAACTGGTTCGAGAGTCACTGCTAAGCCTTAGGTGTTGCAAGACTAGAATATTGCTAATTACGCCATAATAAGTGAGCACATTTGGTAATCGGTTGGTTAGTATCTCAAGAAATATTAACGGTCGCATGAAGAATGTGTGAGCAAATCCATCTAAAACATTCACCAACTAAAAAGTACTAAGGAATAAGGACAAGGGTAAGATAGCTTGAATTGAATTCTGCAAGTGTAGGGATGTTTTTTACACACACGTAGGGGTATATGATCGATATTTGGAGGAGAGATATAAAGGAAGACTAAAGCCGATGTTTTATTGGGAGATGATGTGATTTCTGACATCTTTTCAAGACAATTAAGATAGGGCTCATGACAACTAAAAAGCTGGTGTAGTTTGAAACACTTATTTTCAAGTTCTTTCTTTTATATGTTCCTTATCTTTGTATTTAACTTTCATTTTCTTTTTTTTATTATGGGATTTTGTGGGTAAAATCCGCTGAATACCCTCAAGAGACAACACTCCTCCTACTAGGGACACCTAGAGGTTTAAAAGCTTGTTACACGAGCTAAGTGCAATCGTGTTACCTATAAAAGTGTGCTAGGTTTTTAATAAATAGTTTGCTCGGAACGATCAAAAATAAGTTTGGGGGTATTTGATTAGTCAAATATATTGCATATTTGTATGGACATTTTCTCTATTATTGTTAAGTGCTAAAAGGTGTTAATTGTAAATAAAGAACATATGTGGGTTTATTTGTAAAAGATTATTATCATATGTTTCTTCATTTATAATTAATATAATTAGGGAAAATATATGCATATAATATTTAAATGAAATATTAGTAATTAAAATATGCATATCATATCAAATATTCCTAATCAATATTCTTAAGATATTGTATCATGAAAATGATTGGAATAATATCTCAAAAATACCAAATACTACTAACAATTAGATTTAAGATATTGTGCAGGTATTAGCTCAGGTCTGAAATCTATATAGGAGATCCAAGTCAAATTGAGGTATCGAAACCGAATCTGCCAAATTTTAGAAACAAATCGAGGAATCTAGCAACGGCAGAAACTCATAGCAGTATTTTCAGAATTTATATATCAAGTGGATCTCCAAATATCGAGAAGAAATGCCAGAAAAAATCCCAAGTTTCAAACCCACCACAGGACGGCAGATCCGCGGTCAACAAGGGGTATATGCGGCGGTTCCGCGGTTCTTTAGAGGCCGTAGGATCTGGGATTTTGGGTACATGATTGTAATCACACCTGATCCAATATGGAATCTAGGGTTTGTACTTTTAAGGGATATATAAAGGACCGAGAGCTGTGCATTCCAAGATCATTCTACAATTTAATCATCTATTCATCTACACCCATCAAAAGAGAGAGATCTAGAGCAAAACTAGGGTTCTTGTAATCTACTTTTGAAGGAGAAAAGTTGTAATGCAATAGTTGATTAATAAAAGTATATTTTGTTTTAATTCTTTTTTCATTTACTTTCTGCATTTACTTTACGCATTAATTTTTCGCATTAATTTTACGCATTACTTTTCTACACTTTTAATTATGGTTTTATTCATATTCAACTTTTCTTCTAAATCGCTACTAACCATAAGCGAGTAATTTCTTGCTTGATAGGGTTTGTAGGATAGGGTAGAATAATGGATGAAATATCTTTTAATTTCTTTTGACATTTTAATGTTTATAAATTTTAGCAAAATAAATATTAATCCTCTTATCGGGCGTGCTATCAATTTATTGATAGTCACGACCACGATTTAAGATTAGTTAAACACTTGTTTTGTTAAAGGCTTGAGATTAATAGAGATCAATGAAAGGACAAGGGGTAGTAGTGGGAAACCCTAGTTTCCTCCAAGAACCTGTAATCCACATTCATCGCTATCTCTCTAAGTTTTAAACTATTAAAAGAACAAAAGAGACATTTCTAAATATTCATCCATTAACTACTAAGTCATATAAACCCTACAAGCCCTTCTATTACAAATTTTATATCCATATTAAAATAAAACGACAACAATCCCTTCTCTCTTTTATTAATGAAAGTGTTTGTTAGCACTACCACTAGATTTTACTAGCATCAAGCATGCCATTTTAAAAATTTTGGGGTGCTAATTAACACTAACCTAGAATCTAAACTAGATGATTAGGGTTTATGGTTTAATATCTACTAAACTAAAGCAAGTGAAAGAAATTACAACCTTGTAGATCGAGTCATTCACTTCACAAGCTCTGTATAGTAGTCCACGCGACTCCACTAGGTTCCACTTGAAATTGGATCGAGCTTCCTTTGTGATCTTCGTGCCGAAGATGATCCACCTGAAACTCCGCTAATCCAATCTACCTCTTCACTAAACTCTTTAGTAAAGAAAACACACTACACCAAAGTGCTAATCTAGTGTAGGATGGTGAAGTAGGGGTGTTGTTTGCTCACTAGGGTTCTCATAAGCTCAAGGGTTCACAACTCATGTGAGGGATTGAGCTTGGAGGTGGAGGTCAAGAAGATGGAGAGAGCTAGAGAGCAAATGAGCTCAAGTGAAGAAAAATGAACAAGTGTTGTGAAAAAATATGAAGAATGGCTATCATATACCTCACTTATTGAAGTATGGAATTAAAACCATTAAAATATAGCAACCATGCTTCTATAGTGACTACAAATGAATAAATAATATGATCGAGCCATGCTTCCCCATTCCACAAAAAGTCTCCCCATTTTCTACCTCTTTTTCTATTTTCTCAAAATAGAAAATCTATGCCATGCTTCTTTATACACACACACACACACATATCAAATATATATATATATATATATATATATATATTAATATATATATTAAGAAAATAATTAGTGAGCAATAATATTAGTTAATATATAATTATATCAAATATAAATATATATCATATTATTAAATCAACACTTGATTTAATAATCCGGTTATATCACATATAACCGACTAATATCATTTATCTGTATATTATATTATCAAATCAACACTTGATCCAATAATACGGTTATATCACATATAACCTAACTGATATCAAATAACCGCCAGATTAGAATACGGTATCACATACTCGTATTTAATCAGGCCCCCGCACATATCAGCATATGTGCCCTACTTCGTTTCGCTTGAACTAGGAAACTTCTGTGTGGGACTCTAAAGACTCGTCAATACACCGGCAGTAGGTAATGATCACATCAGTTACCCACAAGCCGTCAGCGGTACTAGCTGGACGTAACGACTAACCAGGTATTGAGCGATTAGAAGATCAACAAGTATGCTTGTCCAAACTCCCATGAAGCCTATAGGTAACACTTACCGTACAGTCCGGTCTCTTCGTCTGATATGTCGCATATCAAGTCTGGGGGTGGATCGTCAGACCCCAATAACTTGATAAGTCATGCCGATGTGTGGCCTATAACGGTACGATAAACTACAGATAACTCTTACCAGTAAATCTCATCATCAGCCCTAGTCAGGGACTTCCTGTTATAGCCAATCGAGCTTAGCGCAACATCAACTCCCTATACCGGGAGAGACGAAACCCCTCCTATCGCTCATTGCCTCCATGTGACTCGGGACTGTACCCAAAATCCACCTGTTTGCATGCCTCCTTTAAGCCGTGGTAGGGAGGAAATCAAAGCACAGTGGGAACCACACAAGACTCTATGACAATCTCGGGTCTACAAACTAACCTGTACCAGTGTCACTAGAGAACTGCTATCTGACGATAAGTATAGTACCATCTAGGAGTTCTCGGCGAGTCATCTTCGGTGTACCCATTCTCTAATGAGCACATGTGTACAATCTTTGATGTCAAACACCAATGGATATGGGATTAACCATCGCCCCATATAGGGTCAAGAAACATACACACTAGTCTACTCTGGAATATCGATGCCCTGTCTCGATACTCTCTCAACTAGGAACTGGTAAAGGATGTGCTTGTAGACTACACAAGTCCCAGTAGTATGATCTGCATTATAGTCCTGGTAGTTAAGCAAACATCCTAAGGGCTTTATCAACATGTATCAGAGAGACAGTATAATAATACAAGTGTACATGTTAAGATAAAGAGCAACCGGATAGCATACTATCATATCGAGCAACAAAGTCCTCTATATATATGTCCAAGCATCCACTATAATATACATCAATGTACAATAATGGCCTCTGGGCCATACATATCCCTAACAATAAACTCGTCTAAAGCAAGAAAAGAAGTTCATGTTCCCTGCGGACGACCCGTACTCATCGCTGCTAGCTATTTGTGACACCGTCTTAATTGCGGTTATTTACAACATACATTCACACCTCTTCGCACAAACAATCAAGTCACCGTAAATCGAAAAATTGTCCATGAAAATTTATAAGAAACGCTCGACCATGTTTGAGAAGATAGATATCATGCACTTTTGGAAAGTAGCCGGCGCATTACCTAACCCAAAGGGCATGCGACGATATACAAATGTACCAAAAGGGCATGTGAAAGTTGTTTTCTCTTGATTTTCTGGAGCTATAGCAATTTGATTTTACCTTGAATAACCGTCAAAAAAGCAATAGAACTCACAGCCAGCTAAATGCTCCAACATTTGAATGGAAGAGGAAAATGATCTTTCCCAGTGGCTGTGTTTAGCTTCCTATAATCTATTCAAACTCTCCAACCTGTTTGTGTTCGGGTTGGAATGAGTTCATTAGTTTCATTTGTGATAACGATTTTTCCTGACTTTTTAGGCACCATATGGATTGGACTAAGCTACAAGTTATTAGATATAGGGTAGATGATGCCATTATCCAAGCATTTATGTATATAATTTCTTACCGCTTCTTTCATAACTGGATTAAGCCTACGTTGTGGTTCTCTAGTGGTTTTAGCATCATCTAATAAGTGTATTCTATGCTGAACAATGGTAAGATTAATTCCTTTGATATCAGCCATAGTCCAGCCAATGCCTTCTTTATTTTTGCGAAGAACGATCAACAGCGCTTCTTCTTGCTCCTTTGAAATATTGTTGGCAATTATCACTGGCAGTGTTCAATTTGAACCTAAGAAAACGTACTTCAAATGAGAAGGTAGAGATTTAAGCTTTTATGTAGATGGCTCCTTAATCGAAGGACGAAGTTGTTTCCATGGTTCAGTTGAAAGTGGTTCATGATGGGACCAACTTGTATATAATACTTGGTCAGGTTGTGGGTCCTCATCATCGAAGAATTCAGGATCATCATTAAATATTTCTTTAAGCTTAAATTCTTCGATATCAATAGTGTCATCCATTGATACTTCTTCGATTGAATTAATAGTAAAATTCCGATCAAATATTCACCATGTTGGTTACTTAAATTAAAGATATTTAAGTCCACGGTCATGTTTCCAAATGATTGCTTCATAGATCCATTACAACAATTAATCAAAGCATTTGATGTAGCTAAGAACGGTCGACCTAAAATCACAGGAATTTGAGTTCGAAGGTATGAGACTAGTTCGGTTTCTAGAAAGATAAAATGGACAGGAAATATAAATTCACCTACCTTAATTAAAACGTCTTCAATCCCTCCTTTAGGCAATTTGACAGAACGATCGGCTAATTGTACCGTACATCTCGTTGGTTTAAGATCTCCTAATCCTAACTGTTTATAGACTGAGTATAATAGCAAGTTCAAACTTGCACCTAAATCTAATAAAGCTTGATTAATGAAATTGTCCCCTATAGTACAAGAAATGGCTGGATAACCAGGATCCTTGTATTTGACTGGTATAGGGTTAGACAAAACTTCACCGATGTTTGCAGCAAGAAAGACTTTCTTAGGTACTTGTGTTTGTCTCTTCTTGGTGCGTAAGTCCTTACAAAATTTAGCATATGCAAGGACTTGTTAAATGGCATCAAGAAGTGAAATATTAATCTTAACTTGCTTGAACATTTCTAGCATCTTTTCCATACTCGCGGATTGTTTATTAGAATTTAGTCTATTTGGAAATGGTGCTTTTTGCTTAATATGGTTATTTAAGTTAGAATTTAAAGAATCTTGTTCATTATGTTCATTAGGTTCATCTATTTGATCTGATCCAGCAGATTGATTTAATTCAGAAGATTGAGTTTTATATTGTTGGTTGTTTAAGTCGGTTGGCATAGTTACTTGATTGTCAACTTATTTACCTCTTTTTAAAGTTGTTACAACGTTGACTTGATTTACTTAATTTTCTTGAACTGTATTAGTTTGACTTAAACTTCTTTTTTGAATTTGAGAATTAACTATTGGTTGACTTGGAAATTTTCCTTTATCTCTCCCACTCACTATTGAATCTATTTGGCCCATTTGTAATTCTAACCTAGCTATTGATTGATTAGTTGACTGAATAAATATTGCCAAAGTTTTCTCTAAATTTAAAGTTGATTGAGTGAAGGTTTTCATTAAAAGATCTAAACTTTTTTCAATGTTTAACAATTCGTACTTTCATTAATTGTAGTATTAGATTTATTTGGAACGTAATTCAAATTTGATTAGAATTTGATTATGTTGAAAATTTGAATTTGATTGTTGACCAACTTTATTATTTTGGTAATTTTGATTCCGATTGTTTGCATTATTATTATTTTGTTTCAAACAAAATTTGGGTGATTTCTCCAATCTGGATTATAAGTTAGAGCAAAGGGATCATTTCGAGATTTATTATAATTAAAAACAACATTAATGTTGTCTAGACCTTGAGAATTGACACCAAAAGACACTCCTCAGATAAATGACTTGGATCTTGACAGTTGTTGTACAAAGAAGGTGATACTTAATTAACTTGGCTGACTTGACTTGAGCCCTTCATCTCTAACGCTTCTAATCTCTTCGTAATTGCAGCTAATTTAAGTTTGGATGCAATTGATGAAGTATGTTGATTGTTCGCTCTTGAATAGGTGGCCTTGTCGCTTGATCCTTGCCATTGCATTGTCCTCTCCGCTAGCTCTTCTAAGAACGCCCATGCACTTTCGACATTTTTGGTAAAGAAATCTTCTTGACTCATTGATTCTACCATGATTTCAGAACTATCTTCTAGACCTTCGTATAAAATTTGGCATAACCTAAATTTTTCCATACCATTGTATGGACATTTAATTAAAAGGTCTTTGAATCTTTCAAAATATTTCCAAAAAGATTCTTCCCCAATTTGACGGAATTGATTAATTTCGTTTCTTATTTTAACAGTTTATGATTAGGGTAGAATTATTTTAGGAAAGTTTTAATAAATTGTTTCCATGTGAAAATAGAATTAGCAGGTAGACTTCATGACCTCTTTTCGCATTATCCTTAAGAGAAAATGGTATAAACCAAAGTTTAAGGGCGTCATCACTAAGTTGTTGCAATTTTATCATTGAGCACGTTTCATCAAATTCATTTATAAAAATGTATGCATCATCAGAATCTATTCCAGTGAATATGGGAAGCATACTAATGTATTGTGATTTGATTTCATAGTGATTACCATTTATAGGAAGCAAAACAATATATGAGGGTAAAGTTGATCGATCTTTAAGAGAAACTGGAACTGGAGCGTTTTGAAGTTCAGTTGGTTGGTTTGTCATGGTTGAATATAGATTATATAATCTGACTAAACGCTGCTTTGAATTCCTAATCCAACCGCTCATGCACAGAAAGACAACTAAATTTTTTTATGACTTCAATTCTTTTTTAAAAAATTGTTTTGTTTTTATAAGAAGAAAATTAAAAATGATATAATTAAATTAATATCTTACTAACATCCAAGCAAATAATATAATTTAAATTAGACTTGGCTGGAAGCAAAGATATTCTATAGAAAACTGTAGAGTAATAGGAGATTCAAGAAGAGCATAAGGACAGAGATTTGCTGCAAAAATCTAGGACAAAAAACCTTAGAATTTCGACGGTTTGTGTGGGTTTCAACCACTTTCCGCTGAAATTTTGTGACGGATTTTCTACCAAATTTTCATGTTGCTTCCTTCTCAAATAATTTACTGTTTTCTGCAGTCTAAAAATTAAAACAAAAATTATAACTCGAAGAAAAATAATAAAATCTTAAACCGTTATTCCCGGCAACGGCGCCAAAACTTGATTGGTGCGATAAAGTACATAAAATAATAATTAACAGCAAGTGCATGGCGCATTTATAGTGAGTGTGCAAGTATGGGTCGAATCCCACAAAGATAACACAATTTTTATTTAAGTCCTAATATTGTCCAATCAAGCTATTAGGGTTTTTAAGTAAACTATAAGCGAATTAAATTCAAACTTTTAAATTAATAAAGAAAGCATATCTAAGGTTTAGGATTTCATTAGATCTAACAAATGCGAATAATGTGATTAAACTATTTCTCTTCTCCCTACCCTTTCTAATAAATACGATCTTTTATAAGCATAAGTTATAAGACATTTATCTTAACCTATCAAATCTAAGCGAGTATAGATTAAAAGATACTCATCATAACCTATCAAACTACGTGGATATTAATATTAAAAAGATGTAATTTTTATTAAGCAAATATATCCATTATCTTTTCTAATTTTACTATCCCTAAATATATATTATATGCTATTCTACATAAGCTATCAAAGTGATCTAAGCATATGTTATATGATTCGCTACATAAATTATCAAAGAGATAGAATAAAATCAAAATCAACAAAAGATCTATCTAATTATCAATTAAGCACAAGAGAAAATGTAAATCGATCATAAGGCAAACATACGCATTATGTGACTACGTGGTTCCCTAGGTATTCATAAAATTACATAGACATAATTAAAAACAAAGTATCACAATAATTAAAAGACATAATTAAAATAACTTAGTGATAAATGATAAAAGAGTTGCTCCAGCAAAGATCCACAATAAAATTGACCTAAACTAGGGCTTTTAGAGAGGATAAAAATGGCGAGAGGGTTTCTGCCCTCTGTACACACGATATAAATAAACTAACATAAAAATCCAATAGATCGTAGCCCTAGAATCATCGTTGAAAAAACCTAGATCGAACGGCCTGCAAAAATCGGTGGAAAGTAGTCAAACCCTTCACTTTTAGCCGAGTTCTTCAAGTGTCTGGGGCCCATCTTTTTGTGGCGTTTTCGACTCCTCTTTATAGCATTTATTAAATATTTATTTCTTCGTTTTCTTGACCCGAGCGCACTTGCACGTAATTAAAGTGGTTAGTTGTCTAGTTTAGACCGGTCCCTTTGTTGGCTCGAGTCCTAATCGTTATTTAGCGAATTTTGACTCCAAATCAGATTAAATTGATCCATTTAACGCACGTAGACTTGTAATCTGCACTTATACTCAATACA
The DNA here is from genome assembly GCA_030015575.1 of Agapanthus africanus. Classification (NCBI taxonomy): domain Eukaryota; kingdom Viridiplantae; phylum Streptophyta; class Magnoliopsida; order Asparagales; family Amaryllidaceae; genus Agapanthus; species Agapanthus africanus. Next base: position 333,699,878 of record JASDDO010000018.1, on the reverse strand, counting down.
CATGTTTAGTATCACTTTTAATTAAAATAAATAGCAAATGATACGGATATAATACTGAAATAAATGCAATATTTATGCTTATCATTACGTAGCTAAACAAAATAGATTAAATACAAACTAACTATATATTTTGCGCGATATAGCATAGCCTAACCTATATATTTTACTAATTTTATTTTTACAAATAGTTTACACTAGGCATTAACATAGCCTACACTATTTGTAAATAAGATTTTATATACGGATTTTGTTGTCAACATGATTTTTTTTAATAGATCAAGTAAATCTAAATGTGCCCTGTACACATGATACAACTTTTAATTCTACATAACTTATTGATAAATAAGTCCTAATTTCATTGGTTAACTTTTAATACCTAAGTCGACTTACCCCTAATCAACATTTGTCACTGACTTTATTTTTCTATTCTTCTCTACTGCTTTGATACCTAATACTATACTATATGAAGTCACAAAGTATTGATTTATCTTGTGGGCATCTTGAAATCACAAGGTCTCAAACTCACAATTCAATAATCTTAATTCAAACAATTATCTTTTTAAATCTTTTTTTTTTGAAACACTCATCCTCTTCAAATTTTGTTCAAATCGAGCAATCCATTTATCCTTTTGATTCTTTTTAGAAATGTCAGTAAATTTGTTGACTTACCATGTAATTTGTTCTCTTTATTTTGTTGTTTGTTATTTTCGTTAGTCAATAACTTTATTTTTTGATTGCTTTTGAAGGGTATAATGCTGTTGTGAAATATGAAAATAAACTTGTAAAATTGAAAATTCTGAATTTGTTATGTTAATTGTTCATAGACATTGCATTATTTTCTTAAATTTTTTTAAATGTATATTTTATTATTAAAACTATTTTTCTTATATTTTTCGATTTAGTATAAATAAACATAATTATTAAGATTATTTAATTAATAATCTGTGTAGCTTATGACCTTTTTTGCGCTTTTAGTTTTTTTCTTTAGAGAAGGAACAATATACTTTATGCTATAGTTATTTTCAAGATTGTTCTTCTTGTACTTATCTTTATTTCTATCTGAAGTTGAAACAACCTTAATATGCATATCTTTTGTAATATAAACTATCAAAAAAATAAGCAATTTCTTTATTTTAGGAGTGTCTACCTAATCAAATTATAACTTGAGGAAAAAATATTTAAAAACCATAATTAACTTTGGAATTTTATCTAATCTTCAAAAATGCCTACTAAAGATTTTTATAATAATTAATAAATTTCTCTAACTTTTAATCTTTTGTGACATATATACGCCTGTATAGCATATAGCAGAACTCCTCTGATCTTCAATAACCTAATTTGTTAAGTTTGTTTCGATAGGTCTATCTTTAATTAATATCTATACTATTATAACTGAAAAAAGGAAGGTATATATCAACATCAAACTTATATTTTGATACACATGTGCATCACACACGTGCAAGAATGCAAGTAGAGATAACTCAGAATCTATTAAAGTAAATTTCATAACCTTTTGTAACCGTTTCAGTAAAATTGATCGTCATATGAAACTGAATGGTTGTATGCTTAATCTTAATTCATAATAATGCCACCTTCAGTTCTACCTTGTTCCCGGCATTGAATCTTTAAACAAATAAGCTTCATAACTATCAAAAGATTAAAAGAAATAAAGAAATAAAGAAACAAACAAATAAATAAATCTATCATTTTCTTGACACATCTTTTTTCCTTTCTTATTTCTTATCGAATCTCAACAAGTATTTCTTCTTTATTATCCAAAAATGATAACCAAAGATCATGCTCTTCGCATCTCACCCGCCTTATCTTTAGCATGATCACTATAAAACAACAATCAAAAAAAGAAGAAGAAAAAAAAATTAATCTTCAACTTTTATACTTCATCATGGATTTCCTTTGCCCCTCGGATCTCAAAAGGGTTTTCGAGAAGTTCGATACGAACGGCGACGGAAAGATCTCCGCCAACGAGTTCAATGCCGCCATGTGTCGTCTCGGGCAACCTCCGACGTCCGAGGAAGAGCTGCATATGATGGTGCAAGCGATAGATTGCGATGGAGACGGGCTTGTCGACTTCATCGAGTTTGTGAATTACTTCACTAAAGTTGTTGATGATGGCGTTGCTTTGATTGAATTGGAGCAAGCTTTTGGTGTGTTTGATCTTGATGGTGATGGGGTGATCAAGGCAGAGGAGTTGCAGATGGCATTGATTAATTTCGGCGAAGAGGTTAGCATGAAGCAATGCATGAGGATGATAGAGGTCTTTGATTGTGATGGTGATGGATGTATAGATTTCAATGAGTTTATGATCATGATGTGTTCCAAGGATTTGAGGACAGAATCGGAGGTAACATTTGTTGATTTAAAATGAGTTCAAAGGATTGTTTTTGAGTTAATTTGTTGATGCAAAGTTTACTAGGGATTTGTGAAACAAAGCATAGCTGGTTTGCATTTGATTATTTCTCTCTCACACACACACACACACATATATATATATATATATATATATATGTCACCACCCGGCGTGACCGGCACTTAAATTACGAAACGTCTCAAGACGTAACGTAATCTAAGTAAGCCAAAGCCCAGAAATTTAAACCATTTAAAGAAATAGAATGAAGGAAAGCCTATTTAAAGAAAGCGATTTTAGCAAAATAAGTCGCATAAAACATTTTAATGCATCAAATTTCCCGAAAATTTCGGCAGAATCTCCTTTGTAAATAATGGCCCCTAAACGGGTACAACACATGAAACACACATAAATAATGCATAAATGCATCGCCAATGGCGGAATCACAACCACATGCAAAATATATCATCAAGTGCGAAATAAGCAAATAAAAGCACGAAAGTAAGAAAACATCACGTCGGCTCAAGTGAGCATCGACACCAGAAATAGAATACATACAAATCTCACAAACTCACCATCTAAGTCGAATGTACGAAGGGTAGAAATAGTAAGTACGGTAGATGGAGTATACTAGATACAAATGATACACAAAGTGGAAATAAAAGTATCCTCGCAACCCACCTACGAGTAAAGCCGCAAGTCCAAGCGAAAGAAGCAAAAGAAGTAGTACACCCGCCGCTACTATGCTGACGGGTCGGACCTGCAAGATAATATTGTGGCACAACGGGGGTGAGTTGCCAACTCGTGAGTAGTAAGTAACATCTAATAAGACTATCGTAAGCATGCACGCAAATACGTCACAACCTACATATACCGATATGATGCGGTGCACTAGTATGTATGCAACATGAATGCATAATCAACACGAAACTTGAATATATTTGGTACGAGAAAATCTGTATTCTTATCTTAGTAAAACTCATGTGAAATAACTGAAGTATCATCAATGAAAACCAAAGAAATCCGTGTCAAGTATCGACACAAAATATGAATATCTCAATGTCTCAATATCTCAATATCTCGGGCTCCGTCAGTCCGGATCGACCCATATCATCAAATCTCACGAGTACGTCGGTATCCTCCGGATATCAGCCGCGTCAAAATAACCGGTCGATAATGCTCCCCTGCCGGGCTCAACGCCATCTATGCGATCTTCTTGCCCCGAGGTACCGCACCGGGCCCACCATGTACCCAAAACGGTACATCCTACTCCTCGAATCGGGTCTCGAAAACCAACAGAATCAGAAAAACTCATAGTGGACGACACATACATCGTATCACGAGAAAACCGCAACTTGCATTTTTAAAATGATAACGGGTTTATAAAATTCTTGCGGTTTTCCCAAAAATCCAGAAATCTCATAATACTGAAATTCTCGAGAAGAATCACAATATATATAAACATGCCGGTGATGATAGATGTCTATAATATCAATAACATGCGATGTATGACTAGAAAAACTATATATGATTGATGATGCAATGAGTAATATATATATGACTAACAATCCGACGTATCCATCCTGATGAAGTGAAATATACAACTATCAGTTTACATATCATGTATGATGCAAGTATTTTTGATACTGATCTAAGAAAGTTCTAAATTGCTCGTGGCATAGCAATTACCAAAGGCGTGTGTGTTCGCATGAATAGTGCACGTGCAGCATGAACCAATGGTAATGGTGCAAGTGTCATATGAGATGATATATATATATATATATATATATATATATATAATGGTGCGATGCAATGAGATAATTGTAGAACCGGGTGACGTAACCCTTGAAAGATTCCCTGTCCTCGTTCTTGATAGTGAACAGATAGTCGACCATCCTTTTTTGTTGTCGGTTGCGGACGAAATGACCGAGGAACTGAGTAGCTAGCTCGTCGAAGGTTGAGATTGAACGCAAAATCAGGCCGTGAAACCAGTCTCGCCCGGCCCGGATGAGGGTGGTAGGGAAGGCTCGGCACTGAGCCGCGTCCGAGTTATCTTGGAAGCTCATGCCCACCATAAACACGTCCAAGTGGTCCTTTGGGTCGGACTTCCCGTCAAAAAGGGCTACCTTGGACGGTTTGTTCCGAGACGATACCCACTCACTTAGTAATTGCTATGTGAAGGGCCTCGTGGGAGAATCCACTGAGTATTTTGTCGATCCTCCGGGCGAACGGGTGGCGAGCCGCATGTCCTCAATCTTCTTCTCGAGGACCTCGATTCGCTGCTGGTACCTCGAGGATTCTCCATAATCGGAGTGCCTGCTGTCTCTGCTTCGGGCTTGCGTAATGGAGCGGCTTTGGTTTCGCTCTATCACATTCCTCAGATCCTCGGGATGAACCCTTTGTGGTTCGCCCCGTCGTACGCCCTGTGCGCGGCCTCGATGAACATGGTGACGTCGGTCCTCCCTGAAATCAGGCAACCTGATCGACCTCGCCTCGGAAGGCGAGGGAGCGCGGCGAGTGTTGAAACGACCATTTGGTTGGTCCTGAGACCTCAGCGTTGGACTGTCCGGGGCCCAACGAGTCATGGAATCATTCCTCGTATAGGTTCGCGACTGCCGGAATCGGCACGCCGGCGTTCCGTGGTGTCGTGGTTGGCACGAGCGAGGCCGAGGACCTGGACATGTCCTTCTGCCGCCCCGTGCACTCCGCCGCTCTGGGGAGTAGGGGAGGCGGTTTGTCGGGCGTGGCTGGAAGTTTGGACACGAGCGAGCGCGTCCACCATCGCTGTCGGTCGGTCGATCCGCTCTGATAAGGCTTCGACGATGTTGGGAGGAGAAGTGGAACCATCCCCGTCTCCGTTGCGGAGGACGGGATGGCTCATGCTAGGATCCTCGCTGCGATGATCACTGGCCATTGAATCGAAGGCGGAAGGTCAGCTTTTTGTGGTGGAAAATGAAAGGAGTATTTCCCACATACTGTGCCAACTGATGGAGGTCGGAATCTCCCTCGGATGTTATCCTCCGTCGATCTTGTGGCCAGCGGCCTAAACGATTGAGATTTGAGGTTAGGGTTAAGCGTGTGGATCTCAATAGGTTGTTGGTTGTTGTTGACGCCGAGCTACCTGCAAAGAAAGTCCCGAGATGGGAAACCACCGTAGAACCCTCCGACGATTAAGGAAGTACCGAGAAATAGATGGGCAGAGTAGCGACGTATTGGATTGAGTTCAAGTTACTTGAATCATCTGGAGGAGGGGTTTATATAGGGGTCGCATTGGAGCGAGCCGATGCGACATTCTCGCCATCCGTTTCGCCCTTGCGTCACACTCTCGTTGATGGCGGGATGCGCCCATAAATGAAGAGATACGACCATTAATGGCAAGATACGCCAACGGGGGATGCGGGACGGAGAGCGGCGAAGATCTCTCGCGGCGAGATACATGAAGTCGTTATGGGGGCGCTCGTGCTCTGTGTTCTCGACCAAACAGGGATGCTAAGGAATCTCAGCTATAGGGTAGCTCAAAGACGAGCAAGTGAGCTGAGAAATCTCAGCTATATGATAGCTCGGAGACAAGCTATTGGCTGGGGGTTATCTGTACTCCAGGAAGGTCTCTAAAAGGTCGGGTGCGGCCTCGGAGGTAAGGCGCCGAGGAATGTCTCTAAGGTATCGTACTTATTCATGCCACATTGCCTCCAGGAATCTAGTGGGCTTACGTGGACGTCACGTCATCTGCTATATGTCGAAATATGAGGAATTCCCACTTATGAGCATCATCACCCACCAACTTCATGGTGAGTGTTTGATGATTTATACTCTCGGAAATTATTTGTTTTTGTTGAAAAAATCAAGAGAGGAAGAGTTGAGTAGATTAACTTGAGATCTTTCATTCAAATCAATTCCTTAACAATTCCTCTCCCTTTTGCATTCTCATTTCTTCTAAAAAGGTTCATAAGACTCTTTCAAACTACTTTCTTTAAACGCAAAGTTGTTAATTGTGCAGTAAACCACACTACACGGTTCCGTTCATTTCTCATCTTTCCTCCACCTTTCTTCACCACCAAAATACATGAACAGCAATTGGCAATCCAATCATTGGTTTTTACATGATAGCTTGTGAAGTTGAATTGTTGCTTAATTTCATCATTTTTGTTCGTCTCGGATTTGGGATGAAAATAGCTTATGCCCAAGCTGTGGCTTGACCGGTGACTTGAGGCCTATCCCTCCGCCAGTTTAATGACCCAACAGATCCGCATTCACCGGCATACTGGGCCTACGGTCCTTCCCGCATTCAAACAAGGATTATGCATTCAAACCGCTGAAGCATCATTCGTCTCCTGGCACCCCCTCAAAAAATCTCGATCCCTTTTCATCCTCATCCAACCCCTTCTCTTACATTGCTAGGACTTCAATGCCATCTGCCTCTCTCTAATTCCAGCCACAACAGAGGCCTCATCATTCAAAATGCAAATTGGGATTCTAATCATCATCTCTTTTTTTTTTCTTTTTGGTGCTTTCTATATATTCATCATCTTTGGAAACATATCCTCCACTGTTTTGTGACAACCAAAAGTAATATTAGCATCCTGACTCATATCTTCACAGATAAAATTCACTATGTAGTTTTGACCTGGTAAGACTTCAAGATCAAATCCCTACAAATATGCAGAATAACAATTATGTTATCATTTATACACCACTTCGAGCTGAACAACCCTTTTCACTTGTTTCTCCAATTCAAATGGATGGTTAGCTTCTCCCCCGTTGTTGATCAGCCGTTTGTTGAAACTTAATAGGCTAACATGAGTTGATTATTTCTGGAAGTCTTAGGAGCCAAACTTTCTATTTGGATCAACTAAGAAGCGAATATTTATTATTGCTCGATGCTATTAGACCATAATTTCGAATTCCAATTTGAAGCCAAATTCTAGCCATAGTATCGAAAATACAATTATAAAGCTATGGATAAGTTATATTGAATCCACGCCAGCTGCTAGGTGTTTCTCGTCAGCTCTAGGCTTGAATAGAACAACCAAAACTGCAACCCAAGAGCGCGTCATTGAGGAGAATACTAATTGGAAAAACTTCGACAAAGGTACAAGAGTACCTATTGTGAAAGTTTAATTGGTGTTCCAAGCTACTTGTAACCTCTCATGCCCGAACAATCTACGTCCCATTCGTTGCAAAATTGATGTTCTAAGCTTCAGTAATTAGCTACAAACTTAATTCATTCTTCACATTGGATAGAAAACGGTTAAAATTCAGTTGCGCATACAAAATCCAGTCAGCATTCATATTTTAGTCAGCATCATAAAACAAATTGAGATGATCGCAAAATGCTGATCAATTAATAGTGTTTCATATGAATGTCACACGATAAATGCTACAACACAATGCACAAAGGTTAAATCCTTATATTCAAAGATTTCAACATTTCAACAATACTAAATGCAATCCACAACAACAATTAACACATAGCTTTCCAATCTATTACGTAAGTACTTATACTTAAAAACAGCTCCAGCGCATGACTAAAAAAACCATCTCAAGTGGCCGAATCATAAAACCATATCAAGTAGCTAACTTATGTGCATGAATACAAATACCAAACTCCAAATTCAAAACATTGATTACACATTCTCTATGCTATATTAATGAAAAGTCATGCTTTACAAATTTATACATAAGCCTATATATCTTTGTTATCTCTACTATATTAATGCCAAAGGAGGGATGTACGGTGCACAAGCAAAAGAAACCTCTCTAATTTGCCGCCACCTAAACAGCAATGACTTGTTAACTTATTACGGCACATGCGATGCACATAATTAAATTAATAAGATATAGGAAAAAAGAGATTTGTTAGTTTTTCCGTTTAAATCACTTTATTTTTTATTTGACAAATATCTTAAATACTTTTAGTTAAGATAATAATGATTTTTAAAAATTATTTAAGATAGGTAACTTATTGGGAAAAAAAATTAAAAATTCAGCCAAAAACCTTTAAAATCTATATTATTTTAACTAATTCTTTTTAAAAATTCTCAAATCTTTGCCATGTTAAAAGATTTTAGCGGCTGGGAAACTGCGCAAAGTTGAGGAGGTACATCAAGTATGTAGGAACGGAAATAACAAAGATCATGAGACTACTTAGAGGACGAAACAAGAGGTGCGATTGGAGCGGTCCTCAGAAACTCATCGAGGCGGATATTGGTAGCAGAAGGTGAGGAAGCAGAAAATGTGGGATCTGCATTAGAAGTGGAGACCGCTGCAGCAAGAAAAGCCATTGATTTGGCAAAACGAATTAATGCAAAAAAATTGATATTTGAAGGAGATGCAAAGCAAATGGTGAAACTAGGCCTTCAAGAATAATAAGAAACCACCTTTGACGTTAGAAATCTATGTTACGAATGCCAAACGTCTCATGCGAGGTTTTGATTTTTTTTAATTGGATGGTTTGCAGACGTTTAAGTAATTGGGCGGCTCATGAAGTAGCCAAACATGTCCTTTGTTCACGTTGTCGAAATAGTTGGAAATCAAATTTTCCCAACTGGCTTATTAATATATGTAATATGGATGTTATTTTTTCTAATGAATAAAGTCATCTATCTTTTGTGCGGGGAAAAAATATATAAACGTGCATCGCACATGCTAAATCAATGATTAAAATAGCTCGCTACGTAGCTTGCTATTTTGCGTTATGTAGCGTTACTTAGTCTATTCGGTACGTAGCTTTGGAAAAAAACTTAAATACAAAATAGCTTACGTTCTTTCTTCAAATAACTTACGCTTTTAAGAAATAGTATACGTTACGTTATGCGTACGCTATTTTCATATAAAATTTTCTATTGAAGTTCTTAGATTTCAGTATCTAATCCTAAACTATATAAAAATGGTCTTATAAAAGTTCTAACCTCTCAATTTGAAATCATATTTAGTATCCATGTTTCTCAAATAAAGATTATGTAATTAATTTTCGATAGCTTTAATATTAGTATTAATCATATATATGAACTCAATGATTGAAAATTTTGAAAATATTGTTGTTTTTTTTTTGGAATTTTAGGGAGCAAAGCTACAACCGCAAAACATATTGTTATATATTTATTTTCGATGTTCTCAAGTTAATTTTATATCTTTATGATAATATAATTTATTGTAAATGAGATAATTAATGTAATAATTAATAATTCATGCAGCTTACGCTATGCGCTACGTTTTTTGCGCTTTTCGCTGTTTAGTAGTGGAACGCTATGATGCACGCTATCGCTATTTTGAACACTGTGCTAAATACTAGTAAAAAATAACTAGAACACAACAATAGAGTTAAATAAAGAATTTATACTGTAAATAGAACAATGATATCCTTCAAAGCTTACGTAGAGATCTCCTTTCTCTAAGTGGTACACTCCATTCTCTATTTGTAGACTAGGATGGTGATTTATAATTCAATAAAGTTCAAGGTAGTTTACTATAATTTCGATAGTACATGGTAGCTTAACAACTAAGGTATGAAAGCTTAAGGTAGTTTCTCATAATTTAATATTGTTAAAGATCTCATCTTTACACATGCATTGACTTAAATCAACTTGATGATGCTCAATATTGGCGATCTCCAAGATTAGGACACGTGGCAGATGACGTGTCCCAGAACTCAGGAGAGAGGGCCCACAGGGGCCGATCAGGCCCGACCTACAAGCACAAAGCTGGCTCACCTCAGGGCCCTTGCAAATTGGCCTCCTCGGTCTCTCAGCTCGCCTCCGAGCTACCGCAGGACCAAGACACCTCGGCCCTCTCGCTCGTTCCCGAGCTACCGCAGGACCAAGATACCTCGGCCCTCTCGCTCGTTCCCGAGCTCTCCCGCCGAGACCATCTTCCTCGGTCCCTCCGACCGACCAACTCCACCACTCACAGGCGTAACCGCCGCTCCGCAAATCTCGCCATGCGCAGATTCTCCGCCGGCAACATCCCACGTTCCACGCCATCACGATCCCCATTAACGGGCGATCCACTCTTTACGCGGGCGTGACGTCGGGAGCGTAACTGCCGGCGAGATTCTCGCGCCTACTGCTGCATGCCACCACCGCTATATAAACCCCCATCATAGAGGGGTCAAGTAACCCATTCTTTACACTTACGCCGTTACTCTGCTCGGATCTTGTCACTGACTTGAGCGTCGGAGGGTCCTCGGTGGTACCAAACCATCCCGGGACTTCTTTGCAGGTACACGGCGGCGGCCTCCTCATCCCACTTTGTCCTCTCAAAACCCATTGAGACCCACACACAATGAAAGACAATCAACCCAGTTCACCTCGAGATCAACGGAAGACAACATCTGACGGAGGTCCGAAAAGGAGCCCCATCAGTTGGCGCCGTCTGTGGGAACAACTCCACAAAATACAAAGTTGGCCTTCCGATCTCCATCGCCATGGCAAGCGATCACCCTGAAGATCCAGATACCAGCCGCTGCCTCCCCCTCACCGTAGGTGCAGGTGGACCTCCTCTGGCGACCGTTATCAACGCCCTCGCCGGCCGCATAGACCGACACCCCCTCCCTTGACGGGGTCGCACAGAGGGGGCTCGCCACGGCGGCTCGAGGGCCACCTCGCCCAAGGATCTAAGCCCTCACTAAGAGGCATCCCAGCAGCTACCCTGCTCGGCTATCCTTGGCGGGTAGCTTCCCTACCGCAACGCCAGGGATCAGAAATTCCTCCCAGAGACCCGAGGCTCCCTCACTCGGCTATCCTTCAAGACAAAAGCCCTCGCCAAGAGGCACCGGGTAGTAACCCTACCCGGCCAAGGGTCCTTGGTAGGCTTCTTACAGCCCTATAGTTTTTTCTCGCGCCAAGGACCAAAGTCCTCCCAGAGGCAGTCGGGTCCTTGCTCGGCTATCCCTGGCTGGTAGCTTCCTACCACAACCGACAGGGATCAAAGTTCTCGCCAAGAGGCACTGGGCAGTAACCCTGCTCGGTCCCCGTCATGAAGGATCAAAAGTCCTCCCAGAGGCAGTCGAGCCAGAGGATCCCTCGCTCGGCTATCCCTGACGGGTAGCATCCCTACCGCAACGCCAGATATCAGAAAGTCTTCTAAGAGGCAGTCGAGCCCGAGGATCCCTCGCTTGGCTGTCCCCGGAAGGTAGCTTCCCTACCGCAACGCCGAGGATCAGAAAGCCCTCGCCAAGAGGCACCGAGCAGCTACCCTGCTCGGCCATCCTTCGCAGGCCTCTCAGGGACCCTCCCGCGTCAAGGATCAAAGCCCTCGCCAAGAGGCACCGAGCAGCTACCCTGCTCGGCCATCCTTCGCAGGCCCCTCAGGACCCCTCCAGCGTCAAAGATCAAAGCCCTCGCCAAGAGGCACCGAGCAGCTACCCTGCTCGGTGTAGGGTTCCTAGGAACGCTAATGAGGTCTCACAAGGTATCAACCATGCCAAATTCAAATTTTTCTGGTACCGAGAAACCCTAATGCGATCGTTAACTAAAGTTTAGGCGAAAACAAATGCGAATAAACAACTTTACTCTAAAGTGAAAGGGGCTACATGTAAGTGCACGGCGGCGCCCCGGCCGTCAATCCGACGGCCAAATGCGGAAGCGGTGATAAACTTTAATTTTTTCTTGAACTGGCAAACCGCCGCGCACTAAAACCCGGATCGAACCATTAATTAGTCCTAGCTAACAAAAAGATGGGAAAGAGATATACCGACGATCCAAGTCCTCCGGTCTTCTCATCATCGTCCGGATCTCCTGCGGAATGTCCCGTCTCCTCCTCGTCGCCGGAAGTGCACCACATCGCCTACTTCTTTTACGGGCTCCCACCTCAATGCCGAGGCAACTCGGGCACAAAGCCGGCTACTCGACGTGCCCAAGATCCGCTGTAGAATGTGTAGTGTAGAAGTCTCTTTTGGGGTTGCATGGAGATGCCTTTGTGGTGGAGGAATGATACAAGAACTATGTGGAGGGACTTTGGGGATTTTGGAACATGAAATGAGCAAAACCCCACTACACAAAAATTTGGACAGCCCACCTCCTATATGGCCGGCCACTACAATGGGGGAGAGAGAATGAGAATGGAGAGAGTCACAAAAATATGGGAGCCATTCTCATATCAAACAAGAGAGAGAGAAAGGAATGGTTATCATAAGAAGAGATGATCACTAACCCAAACCCACACTCAACCAACAATCATCAACAACCATGATGCTTACAAAGTCAAGCCATCATGAAGCTAGAAGTCAAGGGATGGTGCTATAATCATGACATGATAAAAATGCAAAGACCCCCTCCACAACCACTTATTTGCAACAATGCAAATAAGCCCTCCTCCACCAATCTTCGGCCAATGAACGGAACAATGGAAATCGGCCGAAACGGAAAGCAAACTGGCAACTCCAGAAAACTGGTCCCGTAATAAATTACAGGAAAACCCCGATACTGTGCATACACACCCGCATCTGTATTTCGACCGAAATACAAATGCAATGAGACAAAGTCTACACTGTACTATACTAGGATCCGGCTTAAACCAAAGCCGGCTAGTAATATCTGTTCGATCCTGATCCGTGCAATACCGCACGTATCTGATCGAACCCTGCCATATAACCATACGGCCTATAGTACAAACTGTCCGATCCTGATCCGTGCAATACCGCACGTATCTGATCGGACCTTGCCATATCTCCATACGGCCTCTACAACCTTTCGCCCGAAAGCTGAGTAACTAAATGTGGGGGACTCTAAAGACTCATCAACACCTTGGTTGTGGATTTAACCACTAGCACGTTAGAGGTATAAGCCAATACATAACGGGCTACCAGGTATTGACCAAAAGGGACGTCTGTGAGCGAACTCAGCCTGACTCCCTACTGAGCCTGTCAGTGACAATATCCGTACAGTCCGGTCCGTTCGTCTATGAGCATCGCATGGCGGGCCTAGGGGGTTGGTAAAAGTCAGACCTCCAAAAGCGGTACAAGTCGTGTCGGAGTGTAGCCCAAAACACCCTGAGATACTACTGGAATACCTACCAGTAAATCTCCTTGCCTCGGCCGAGGGCTTCGTGTAATGGCTCTCCTAGACACAGCACGACCTCACCCCCAATACCGGGAGAGACGAACCCCTGAAGATATGCTCACTGCCTCCATGTGGCTCGGGACTGTACCCAACTAAAACCTATTTGCACGACTCCTTTGAGCCGTGGTAGGGTAGTAATCAAAGTACAGTGGGAACTCACACGAGACAAATGACGATCCCCAGGTCGATGAACTAACCTGCACACATGTCACCAGGGAACTGCCATCTGACGTCTGGTATATGACCAACTAGCATGTTCCCGGCGAGTCCTGTCCGGTGTACTCATAACCCAATGAGCACCTGTATACATCTTAGGTGATCCAACTGACACCAGTGGCTTGTGAGACCGGCCACCGCCCCTCGTCGGGGTCTCGACTGTATACACTAGTCTACTCTGGAGAATCGATGCCCTGTCTCGAAACTCTCACGACTAGGGACCATTTAAGGATATGCTTATAGACCCCCAGCTCCCACTTATATGATCGCCCTCATACTGCTGGTGGTCAAGCAAGAATCCTAGGAGCTCTATCAACGTGTAATAGCGACGTGTCAGGTCACCTAAAACAGTACACGATGATAAAGGTAAACCAGATAGCATACTATCATCTCGAGTAAGACTGTCCTACCGGGATAGGTCCTCCATCAATCATTGCAATCACGTACCTGTGACCTAATAATTGACTCTGAGGGCACTATCTCCAACACTACAACCTTTGTAGATCCGGTCCTCCACTTCCTTAGCTCCATGATGATGTCCCTCCGCTGCGATCATCGGATCCCGGACTCTAGCGATGGTTTCGTCGAAGAAATGATCAGGCTAGGTCGTCGACTTCGTTGCCGAAGATGATCTACGTCGAGGCAACACAAGATCAAGCTCCAACTTCACCAAGTCATGAAACTTGTGAAGAAAACACCCAATACTACTTGGCAAGTGGTAGAGGATGAAGAAATAGGAAGTGGGTTCACTTTGGATTTGGATTTCTCACTCTTTTCCTCATAGCACCATTAAAACTAGTAAGGTTCCTCCTTCTTGAAGAAGAAGAAGAAGAAGAAGAAGAAGAAAGAATATGATATGAATAATCAATAATAGAAAATAAAGTGATTCTTATCATATTAGCAACCATGGTTGAGTGTAGAGAATCAACTAGGGTTAGGTGAATGGTTAGGTTAAGCAAAAGAAACAAAAATGGTCAAAGCATCTCAAAGCTTCAAGAAGCTTCAAGTGTAAAACAAAAGGCCACCATTTTATTTTCTTTTGCAAAAAATAATAAAGTAAATAAATGAGTAAATGAAACCCTAACCATTAAGCTAATCATAGTTTAAAGCATACACACAACCAAGTTTGCATGTATCATCAAACATGATACAATCTGGTGCACAAAAATATATCACATATACTACATGTAAACATCAAGTGAGAAAATCCATCTTAAGTGAACAAATACTAGTTAATATAAAGTAATATATCAAATATATAATTATACATCAAATCATTAAATCAACACTTGATTTAACGATCCGGTCATATCGCATATGACCGACTAATATCCAATGTATCGACTTATCGAATCAATCCTCGATTCGATAACTAGGTTATATCTCATACAACCAATCGATACATTCATCGCGAGAATAGAATACGGTATCACATACACGCATTATTCTCGGTCCCGCACATATCTCATATGCGCTCCTATTTCGTTTCGCTTGAGCCAGGAAACCTCTGTGTAGGACTCTAAAGACTCGTCAATACGCCGGCAGCAGGTGATGATCATATCAAACACCCATAAGCCGCAAGCAGTCTGCTAAACGTAACGGCCACCCGGGTATTGAGCGATCAGAAGATCAACGAACAAGCCCACTCACACTCCTGTGAATCCAACCAGCAACACTTACCGTACAGTCCGGTCTCGTCGTCTGATATGTCGCATATATTGCCTAGGGGTGGTAAACGTCAGACCCCAATAGCTCGATAAGTCATGTCGATATGAGGTCTATAACAGTTCGAGAAACTACTAGTAACACTTACCAGTAAATCTCAGCAACCCTGGCCAGGGATTTCCGGTTATAGCCAATCGAACACAGCGCAACATCAACTCCCTATACCGGGAGAGACGAATCCCCTCATATCGCTCATTGCCTCCATGTGATTCGGGACTGTACCCAAAAACCACCGTTTTGCACGCCCTCTTGGACGTGGTAAGGTGGAAATCAAAGCACAGTGGGAATCACACAAGACTCTATGACGATCTCGGGTCTACAGACTAACCTGTACCAGTGTCACCAGAGAACTGCCATCTGACGTAAGGTATAATACCATCTGGGAGTTCTCGGCGAGTCCGTCCAGTGTACCCAGTCTCCACTGAGCACCCGTATATCATCTCCGATGTCAAACACCAATGGATATGGGATCATCCATCGCCCATCTGTATGGGTCGAGAAGGTATACGCTAGTCTACTCTGGTATATCGATGCCCCGTGTCGATACACCCACGACTAGGGACCTTGAAGGATGTGCTTATGGACTACCATGTCCCCACTAGTATGATCCGCATCATAGTCCAGGTAGTCAAGTACACATCCTAAGGGCTTTACCAACATGTAACAGAGAGACAATCAGTGTACACGTTAAGGTAAAGAGCAACCAGATAGCATACTATCATGTCGAGCAAGAAAGTCCTCCCTATATATGTCCAAGCATCCACTACAATATACATCCTATGTATAGTAATGGCCTCTAGGGCATACATATAACTAACAATCTCCCACTTGCACTAGGGCCATCTGATAACAGTGGTTGTAGTATCTCATACTCAACCATCCCATAAAATTCTCTCTCTGGGAAAAGGCCTTTGTGAGTGGATCCGCCGTGTTGTCCTCTGAGTCTACTCTCCTAACCTCGATCTCCTTGGAGATCAACCATCTCCATGATCAGGTGATACTGCCTTAGAATATGTCTGGATCACTGATGGGACGGGCGTTCCTAGGCATAAGCCACAACCCCATTGTCACACAATGGGAGGAGCAAAGTTCATCTCATGAACAAATATACACCCAGACTTCCTCTTTGGTAGCATCTTAAGAAGCGATGTTTCCAGCCTTTATCGTCTAGTATGCCACGGTATCTAGCTTGGAACTCTTCCAACATACCGTCCCTTTACTAAGGGTAAAGACAATGCATGTGACTGACATTCAGTCGTCCTTATCATCCTGGAACCTTTCCAGTGATTCTCCCTAGGATCAACTGATACCATCTCACTACAACTAGTGAGTATCCTAACATCCAATTAGATCTATCTCATAGATCCAAAACCCAGGATTTAGGAGGTATCACTTTGATCCTATGTGGAGAATCATTGTGATAAGCGTGTTAGTTATATGTATGCCCTAGAGGCCATTACTATACATAGGATGTATATTGTAGTGGATGCTTGGACATAAATAGAGAGGACTTTCTTGCTCGACATGATAGTATGCTATCTGGTTGATCTTTACCTTAACGTGTATACTGTTTGTCTCTCTGTTACATGTTGGTAAAGCCCTTAGGATGTGTACTTGACTACCTGGACTATGATGCGGATCATACTAGTGGGGACATGGTAGTCCATAAGTACATCCTTCAAAGTCCCTAGTTGTGGGTGTATCGAGACGGGGCATCGATATACCAGAGTAGACTAGCGTATACCTTCTCGACCCATACAGATGGGCGATGGATGATCCCATATCCATTGGTGTTTGACATCAGAGATGATATACGGGTGCTCAGTAGAGACTGGGTACACTGGACGGACTCGCCGAGAACTCCCAGATGGTATTATACCTTACGTCAGATGGCAGTTCTCTGGTGACACTGGTACAGAGTAGTCTGTTGACCCGAGATCGTCATAGAGTCTTGTGTGGTTCCCACTGTGCTTTGATTTCCATCTTACCACGTCCAAGAGGGCGTGCAAAACGGTGGTTTTTGGGTACAGTCCCGAGTCACATGGAGGCAATGAGCGATAGGAGGGGATTCGTCTCTCCCGGTATAGGGGGTTGATGTTGCGCTGTGTTCGATTAGCTATAACAGGAAATCCCTGGCCAGGGTTGCTGAGATTTACTGGTAAGTGTTACCAGTAGTTTCTCGAATTGTTATAGACCTCATATCGACACGACTTATCGAGCTATTGGGGTCTGACGTTTACCACCCCTAGGCGAGATATGCGACATATCAGACGATCAGACCTGACTGTACGGTAGTGTTACTGGTTGGATTCACTGGAGTGTGACCGGGCTTGCTCGTCGATCTTCTGATCGCTCAATACCCGGGTGGCCGTTACGTTTAGCAGACCGCTTGCGGCTTGTGGGTGTTTGATATGATCATCACCTGCTGCCGGCGTATTGACGAGTCTTTAGAGTCCTACACAGAGGTTTCCTGGCTCAAGCGAAACGAAATAGGAGCGCATATGAGATATGTGCGGGACCGAGAATAATGCGTGTATGTGATACCGTATTCTATTCTCGCGATGAATGTATCGAATGGTTATATGCGATATAACCTAGTTATCGAATCGAGGGTTGATTCGATAAGCCGATACATTGGATATTAGTCGGTTATATGTGATATGACCGGATTGTTAAATCAAGTGTTGATTTAATGATTTAATGTATAATTATATATTTGATATATTACTTTGCATTAACTAGTATCGGTTCACTTTAAATGGATTTTCTCACTTGAAGTTCACAAGTTGTATATGTGATATACTTTTGTGCACTTGCATGTATCATGTTTGATGATACATGTTAACTTGGTTAAGTGTAAAGTTTAAACCATGGTTAAGTTAATGATTAGGGTTTTGATTATCTTATTTATTTATTTATTTATATATTCATTTTGGAAATTTTTAAGGATGGTGGCTTATTTTGTTTTTATATTGAAGCTTCTTGAAGCTTTGATCAAGTCAACCATTCTTATCTCATCCTTAACCCTAACCATTCCAACTAACCTTGGTTTAATCTCTACACTTGACCATGGTTCATTATATGATAAATATTAATTAACTTATCATAACACTTTCTTCTTCTTCATCATCTTCTTCAATGAAGAAAGCTTCACTTCATCAATGGTGGATTGATGAAAAGTGTGAGAAATCCAATTCTAAAGTGAACCCACTTCCTATTTCTTCATCCTCTACCTCTTGCCAAGTAGTATAGGGTGTTTCCTTCACAAGTTTTCATGGCTTGGTGAAGGTGGAGCTTGATCTAGTGATGCCTCGACGTAGATCATCTTCGGCACGTTGTCGACGACCTAGCCCGCCTATTTCTCCGATGAAACCACCGTGAGAGTCATGGTTCGATTTGGTCAGCGGAGAGGACTTCATCGCGGAGCTTAGGAGGTGGTGGACCGGATCTACAAAGGTTGTATTTCCGTATTCTTGTAGTTAAGTGTTAACTAGTTTACTTTGTCGCCTAAAAATCTAGCCAACGATCTTGTTAGGGTTTCTCGGCACCGTAAAATTTGAAATTGGCATGGTTGATGCCTTGTGAGACCTCTTGAGAGTGCCTCGGAACCTTACAAAGCGGAGATTGATCGAGTGTAGTATAGGAAACTCCTTCCCTATCAAGAGTATGTCATCCATGTACTCTACGAGGATCACCACCATACTCCCTACTACCTTTTTGTATATACAAGGTTCATCTACCATTTTGATGAAGTCAAACTTTTTGACAACTACATCAAAACAGACGTTCCAACTCCGCGATATCTGCTTTATCCTATAAAGCAACTTGCACACGTTTCCGCTACTCCCACTGTCTACGAAGCCCTCTGGCTGTGTACTTACAGACGTTCTTTTCTGAAACATCATTTTAGAAAAGCAGTCATGACACCCAACCGCCAGATATCGTAGTCATGCTATGTAGCCGTGGCATGTAGGATCTGGATGGACTTAAGCATAGCCACTGGAAAAGGTTTCATCATTATCCACGCCTGGTCGATGACGAAAACCTTTAACAAGTCTGGCTTTGAAAGTCTCAACTTTTCCATCTACACCAAGTAATCTTCTCAAGATATACTTGCTCCTGATGGGGATTTAACCCTTCAGATATAGTAACCAAAGTTCATACTTTGTTGGGGTACATGGATTCCATCTCAGATTGCTAAGCATCCAGCCATTCTTACAGAGTCCCACTCCTGATGGCCAGCTCGAAACTAGTTGGGTCATCATCTCATGATGCAATCCTCGCTCCCACTGTCATAGAGAAACCGAAGTATCTCTCAGGTGGGTGAGGAACCCTGCTAGATCGGCGGAGAGGCTGAGGTTCGTTGGTAACTATTGAATCCTTTGGTTCTACCAAATCATCTGTTGTAGTTTGTATAGCTGGAACCTTTCCAGTTCTACATTACAGACCTTGCCTCGATTTTGTCCGGATTTTTGCTTTTAACATAGGCCGGACAATCCCAAATCTTAACTTATTTAAGAGATAGGCTCTTCCCATACCATATCTTATATGGAGTGGTAGGCACTGATTTAATTCGAACCTAATTCAATAGGTATGCATCTTCTCAAGTGCACAACCCTAAAAGGAAATAGGTAACTCAGTAATACTCATCATAGAGCACACCATATCATATAGGGTGCTATTGCTCCGCCCCGATTTACCATCGTGCTATGGTGTATACGGAAGAGTAATGCTGAGAGAGAATCTCATTCTCCTTTAGGATAGTCCAGGATTTCCGTGCTCAAGTATTCTCCTCCTCGATCACATCAAAGGACATAATACTTATACCCGTATTGGTTCTCTACTTCTAACTTATATTCTATGAATATCTCAAAAGGTTCTGACTTGTGTTTCAACAGGAACATATGTCTGAATCTTGAGAGATCATCAGAGAATGTAATGAAGTATAAAGAACCAGTCCTGGCATGTGTAGACAGAGGACCTTACATACATCATCATGTATCAGTCCCAAGAGTTCACTAACTCTTTCTCTGTTTCCAGTAAACAGAGCTATGGTCATCTCATCTCTGTGACATGACTGGCAAGTTTCACAAGATGTAAATTCAAACAGATTTAAATATGCATCTATGTGCAACTTAGCTAGTCGGGTCGCATTGATATGACCTAGTCTACAATACCTCAAGAAAGATCCGTTCATTTCTGAACTCTTCCTCTTGTGTGTATTCCGTATACTAAGAACTGTAGTTTGATTTAAAACATCAATGCTTTTAGATAACGTGCCTGAACCGATCAACTTTTGATATAGGAAATGTTCAAAAACATTATCCAACAATACAAAATTTTATCATTTCTTTACTAATAAAGAGACTGATATGATTTTGTATATCAGGTTCGACATCTAATAACATTCGTTCAGAATCAATGTATTTGGAATACAGGGTGACAGTGACCAACAGACTTGGCTGCAACACTTGCACCTGTTTCCCCCAATCAGAGCAAGGCTCTACTTAATTTTGAAAATTCAAAATTCGAAGCAACGCTTCGGTTCCCGTGCGCAGCGCGCAATTTGCCACATGGCAGAAGCTGATTCGGCAGCGTAACGCCCGAGACAGTGCGTCCCATCAGAGCAAGGCTCTTCAGAAAACATAATTAAGACTTAACTGCGCAAACGCATGGCAGCGCGACACGTGTCTGCGCAGTTGCGCAATCGCAACTGCGCAAGCGCACGGATGCGCGACACGTGTCTGCGCAGTTGCGCAATCGCAACTGCGCAAGCGCACGGATGCGCGACACGTGTCACGCGCTGGTGAGTTGCGCAGCAACAGAATGAAAATTTAAGTGAATCTTTTCTGTTCTTCTGTAAAACAGGGACCCTTGGATCAGAGATCCAATGGTGGGAAAATTCCCAAAATTATTCAGGAAAGATCTTGGTAACAAATTTAACAAATTTGTGAGCACTATAAATAAGAGCCCAGACCTCATTCAAATCAAAAAGGAGGATCAATCAAGAAGAAGAATCAACTTCTAAAAAAAAAGAGAACTCTTGAAGATTAATCAAGAACACAAAAAAAAGGTAAAGGTGAAATTTCTGAAGAACAGAAGATTAAAAAAGGGAATAATAAAAAAAAAAGAGATAAATAGTGCCTTGCACTTGATATGAACCCTTGGTTCTGTGAAAAGAAAACAAGAAGAAAAACTTGTTCTCTTTTGATCCAAATTTAGATCAAAAGTGCTATGCACTTTTGTTCTTCAATCTGAAGATTCTTGAGTTCCTGCAACTCATTATTTAAAAGGGCCTGGCCCAAATCAAGTCACAAAAATAATAAAAGGGCAGAGCCCTATTTGGAAAATTCTTGTGGGCCTGGCCCAAATCAAATCACAAAAAATAATAAAAGGGCAGAGCCCTGTTTGGAAACTTCTTGAGGGCCTGGCCCAAATCAAATCACAAATCATAAAAGGGCAGAGCCCTGTTTGGGAAGTTCTTGAGGGCCTGGCCCAAATCAAACTGCAAGAATAATAAAGAGGCAGAGACCTATTTGGATTGATTCTTTCAGTCAGGTAAAGCCTAAAATGAAAATTGGACTTAACCCAATCCTGGCTGTAAGTCCTTAAAATTAAATTGATTGAGCAAAATGGCTCTTCTAAACCAATTCACGACCGGTTCGAGGGTACATCTCCGAACTCCTTTGACATCTGTCATTGTAATTCCTCAACGACGTCAAAGAGGTGACGAGTCCCAACGTCCACACATTAAAATCGGACCGAAACGTCCCTAAACTAAAAATCGGACCGAA
This sequence comes from Agapanthus africanus, assembly GCA_030015575.1. NCBI lineage: Eukaryota > Viridiplantae > Streptophyta > Magnoliopsida > Asparagales > Amaryllidaceae > Agapanthus > Agapanthus africanus. Next base: position 333,677,721 of record JASDDO010000018.1, on the reverse strand, counting down.
ACGTCCCTAAACTAAAAATCGGACCGAAACGTCCTTAAACTAATATTGGACCGAAACGTCCCTAAACTAATATCGGACCACTACGTCCTTAAACTGGCGATGGACCACTACGTCCTTAAACTGGCGATGGACCGAAACGTCCTTAAACTAATGATGGACCACTACGTCCTTAAACTGGCGACGGACCGAAACGTCCCTAAACTAATATTGGACCACCACGTCCTTAAACTGGCGCAATCGAGCCCGAACGCTCTTTTGCCGGATCTAAACGGTCCAGTCTAAGTTGATCTTAGCCCCAAATGTGGTTAATGTGTCCTTAGATATTTAAATAAACAATAAAACTCCAAATCAATTTTGGTTCAAGGGTACATCTCTGAACTCCCCTGACGCTTGTCGTTGTAATCCCTCAACGACGTCAGAGAGGTGACAAGTCCCGACGGCCAGACAATTAAATCAATCACTACGTCAAGTCGATCTTAGTCCAAAACAGGACTAACGTATCCTTGACGAACGTTTAAGTTGATCTTAGCCGCAACGCGACTAATGTATCCTTAAACCAAAAAACACCAAACCCAAATCTAAGTAAATACGGATTTGGACTAATCCACGTCCTACGGGCGACGGCATTACTAAGTCTCCGTATACAATCCACGGGCAACCACAAACAAAACAAACATACACGACACGAAGTGAAATTCTGGAGAAGGAGAAAGTTGTTATCGCAACGCGATATCGTAATTAACTGCAGGGGCTTGCGCCTGCAGGGAAGAGCGTCCCCACAATCAAAAACCCCTCACCCTAAGGGGGAATCTGACGAAGTCTGCTACATCGGCCGCATCCGCCTAAACCTCCGATACACGGTGCCATAAGCCAACTTGGCATCTTCGGAGAGATAGACGGATAAAACCAAATAGCATCTGCCCCGAACCTCAGGTACGGACATAACGTCCAGGTCGCCATTCGGAGGGGAACAGCACCGTTTTCTGTCTCATGAAACTTATCACCCGTTCTCAGTTCTCTACCTTTCTGTGGCCCATGTAACAGATTACATATGCGGGATCCTGATCCGGTATCACATACTCAGGACGTAAAGGATACTGAGAAACAGTTCTATGTAACGAACACACCCGAAGATGATGCATCAACATGCACTTTCTTCGTTTGGGTGGCACGGGAAATCTGGTATTCCCCAATTTCCTGCTCTGTCTTATAACAATTATAAGTTGGAGCGGGACCAACGTTCCCCAGCTCAGTATAACAAGCGGGTTCGGTCAATACATCCGTATTATTATCTTGATTAAGACGTGATATGGTCGCTACCTGGAGAGAGAGAGAAGAAAACACTCAGCGTGCGCTCTTGCAAGATCAGATTGGTTATTATTTTATCTAATCAGGATGGCTCCCACTGTTTTTTATCAAATCTTCCTTCAAACCCTAAAAGGAAAGACTAGCCGGGATTAATTACATGCTACAAGTTCGCCAATCTTTCAGCCAGGCCAGTATCGGTACTTTGAGGGAGGTCCCCCGTGCTTTTGCACGAACCTAATTATAGTAAACCTCGTTTTCCCAGAGGCGTAACCTCGTTAACACCTTTCTAGACACCTACTTGATCGGCTAATTGTAATGTGTAAAACTCTCCCAAGAGTAACAATTACTCGCAGCGGGTATCGGGATCCAACTATCTCATAGAAGGTATGCAATCTCATTGCAAATTTCAACACTTGAAATTCCCGATAATATTTTGCCCCAAACGATGTATGACCTTGACAAGGTCAACAAACCATAGACCGTAAGTCAAGCTCAACCCGTCATTTCTTGATTGAATCAAACCCACCCGCATGACCCTTGACAAGGTCAACAAGGCCGTACGACTACCCTAACCCAATCTGCATCATATGCATAAGCAGATAAATACTGGTTAGCTACCGCACACTGCGCCTTGACAAGGTTAACAAACGCAGCACGAATACTAAGCAGGACTTATCTGAAATGACGGAGGGCTACGACAGGTTTTTCTGAAAACCTATTGCGTAATGAACTTGATATCGTTGTAGGATCGAATGAATTTTGAAATGGAGTGTTTTTTAGGCTTTTCTAGTTTTGCTAAAGGGGTCACTCCCGGTGAAGGGATCGTCGGCCCTTTCCTCGTCGAATGAGGTACGGGATATATCATATATATCGCTGTGCAAAGTAGAAACTATAGAAGCAATCAAAAGACAAACCGAGTGTGTAGCATCTGCCAGTTATTGCTAAAGGTGTCACTTCCGGTGAAGGGATCTCGGCCCTTTCCTCATCGAATAACGTGCAGGATGTTCTATAAGGAACACCGCGATGCAAAGCAAGAACTGTAGCTACCTGTTTTATTTTTAATTTTGAAATTCGATTCTACAACATCTTTAGGTTTCTTTTACTTTCATTAATCATATTAATGAAGTCCCATCATTTAAGTCACCTAAACATCACAGATAAATACGACGTACACTTATGCCATCCGTGTTCGCCTCGATGTCCCCTCGTGCACCGTTAGGTTAGGTGACTAACGGCAGAGCGGGGCAGGGCTAGCACGGGTGTAAAACATAAGTAACGTCTATATAATATATCATATATACTATATACAGTATTTATCACAGAACATCAAATGATCACATCACAGATATCGCAGCAGAAGAAACATATGAAACATTGGATATACTAGGACGTCCGTGTTTTCAATACGAGCCAGTATAAAACACGGATTCCACGGTCGCGATGAATAGCCAAAACCCACACCCCTAGACCCCTACGAGAGCGGCAAGCAACCCTACCAATTCTAGAGTTAGGAGACCCGGACTCGACTCCTTGAGTTGGTCTCCCACTGGACTCCAGAACCCGGTTACTTGTGCCCTCCTCCTTAGGTCTATCCTAGTGCGGAAAAGTAAATAATATACAAAAGGTGATATCTTCCGCAACCTGGAAGTGCCCCAATAAAAGAATATTACATACAAGTTTTTACATGAATGAAAATGAAAAACACTCATCTCACATAAAAAACCCCGGCTATTCATAACGCGACGATCCAATATAACATATCCAGCAACACATAACATCACATGTCATCAACGTAAGTAAACATGCGTATCCCAATTGTCGTTGACATATAGCAACGAAACCGGCGATATCACATATTACACTTACGGTCACAAAAAAGAAAGTGTAAAACTACAACAGTTGGAATCCGCAACCCCTGTAGACATCACATGCCTAACCAAATGAATTCCTTAGACATCGCATGCCTAACAATTATAAACCCCGTATTTTAGTCTCATTATCGAAAACACTTTTCAATATCAAGTCGGGCAATTCAACAAGATTCCCGATATCCTGATCGAATGCTCGTCGCAAACTTCAGTAGACGGCCGCACCCCCGATACCGTGGACGAAGTGCACTAAGGCGGAACACCGCTGCCGCGAGCACCCGAACGGATGCTTTTTAGCGACGGGGTTCTCCTACAGTCACTTGGTCGGGGCTATGTGGTGTAGCTGTCTATTAAGTTTACCCGGCGAGTATCCACGTACGCTACGTGATTGCGACGGACTTTTGATCACATCAAAATTCCGTGGCAACCGATCAAGTGAGACTAAACTGCTATGTTTATAACATCCAAATCAGTTATCTCATAACTACATGTGGATTCCAAATATCGTATCACATTCCAGATAAACAGAAAATGTTAAACTTTCCGATCGAACAGTCAAACACCCAAGTTTTCCCGAAACAGCTCAACACATGAAATAAGTTTAAGAACATTCACTTCGTGCCACAGTACCAACGGTCCAGCCATAGAAGGGTCAAGCTAACGCCTCACATGTGGCACACCGTACTGCCCCAAACCCTAAGGTTCAAAGGGCAGTTCAAGACGGTCACATAATCGAGTTAAGGTTTGTTGTCTTCTAGAGAGACCATCGCGTTACTTGCACTACTTAGAACGTCATTAAACTACGAAAAAATCCAACACTTGGAAATTTTCCGGCAGGGGAAAAATTGGGTATTTATATCCGGTCGAACTTTTCAACATATTCTAAATATCCGGAAAACATTACGAAATTAAAAATTCCGATCGAAACAACGACTACAAAATAAACCCCAGAATACTCAACACTTGAGTCAGATAAAAATACCCATAAAATATCAGGGAATTAAAAAGAAACATTACTGTGCAAATTTAAGAGGGTGACGTCACAAAATGGTGGCGGAAGCGCCGCACGAGTCATGCTCGAGCCGCGGTTCCGCAGCGGTTTGAGCTCCAAACAGTGTCGTTTTTGCACAGTAATTCTTACAATTTCCTGCTGATTTTTTTAGGAATTTTTAATTCAGAAAAATCCCAGATTTTAAAAATGGACCAGAGAGGGGTGTATTTCGTCGTATTTGGGTTCGATCGGGGTTTTAACTTCGTTTACGCATCGCCTAAGGCTCTAGCTAGGCTCTGATACCACTGTAGGGTTCCTAGAACCGCTAATGAGGTCTCACAAGGCATCAACCATGCCAAATTCAAATTTTTCCGGTGCCAAGAAACCCTAATGCGATCGTTAACTAGAGTTTAGGCGAAAACAAATGCGAATAAACAACTTTACTCTAAAGTGAAAGGGGCTACAACCTTTGTAGATCCGGTCCTCCACTTCCTTAGCTCCATGATGATGTCCCTCCGCTGCGATCATCGGATCCCGGACTCTAGCGATGGTTTCGTCGAAGAAATGATCAGGCTAGGTCGTCGACTTCGTTGCCGAAGATGATCTACGTCGAGGCAACACAAGATCAAGCTCCAACTTCACCAAGTCATGAAACTTGTGAAGAAAACACCCTATACTACCTGGCAAGTGGTAGAGGATAAAGAAATAGGAAGTGGGTTCACTTTGGATTTGGATTTCTCACTCTTTTCCTCATAGCACCATTAAAGCTAGTAAGGTTCCTCCTTCTTGAAGAAGAAGAAGAAGAAGAAAGAATATGATATGAATAATCAATAATAGAAAATAAAGTGATTCTTATCATATTAGCAACCATGGTTGAGTGTAGAGAATCAACTAGGGTTAGGTGAATGGTTAGGTTAAGCAAAAGAAACAAAAATGGTCAAAGCATCTCAAAGCTTCAAGAAGCTTCAAGTGTAAAACAAAAGGCCACCATTTTATTTTCTTTTGCCAAAAAGAATAAAGTAAATAAATGAGTAATGAAACCCTAACCATTAAGCTAATCATAGTTTAAAGCATACACACAACCAAGTTTGCATGTATCATCAAACATGATACAATCTAGTGCATAAAAATATATCACATATACTACATGTGCACATCAAGTGAGAAAATCCATCTTAAGTGAACAAATACTAGTTAATGTAAAGTAATTTATCAAATATATAATTATACATCAAATCATTAAATCAACACTTGATTTAACGATCCGGTCATATCGCATATGACCGACTAATATCCAATATATCGACTTATCGAATCAATCCTCGATTCGATAACTAGGTTATATCTCATACAACCAATCGATACATTCATCGCGAGAATAGAATACGGTATCACATACACGCATTATTCTCGGTCCCGCACATATCTCATATGCGCTCCTATTTCGTTTCGCTTGAGCCAGGAAACCTCTGTGTAGGACTCTAAAAACTCGTCAATACGCCGGCAGCAGGTGATGATCATATCAAACACCAACAAGCCGCAAGCGGTCTGCTAAACGTAACGGCCACCCGGGTATTGAGCGATCAGAAGATCAACGAGCAAGCCCGCTCACACTCCTGTGAATCCAACCAGCAACACTTACCGTGCAGTCTGGTCTCGTCGTCTGATATGTCGCATATCTTGCCTAGAGGTGGTAAACGTCAGACCCCAATAGGTCGATAAGTCGTGTCGATATGAGGTCTATAACAGTTCGAGAAACTACTAGTAATACTTACCAGTAAATCTCAGCAACCCTGGCCTGGGATTTCCGGTTATAGCCAATCGAACACAGCGCAACATCAACTCCCTATACCGGGAGAGACGAATCCCCTCATATCGCTCATTGCCTCCATGTGATTCGGGACTGTACCCAAAAACCACCGTTTTGCACGCCCTCTTGGACGTGGTAAGCTGGAAATCAAAGCATAGTGGGAATCACACAAGACTCTATGACGATCTCGGGTCTACAGACTAACCTGTACCAATGTCATCAGAGAACTGCCATCTGACGTAAGGTATAATACCATCTGGGAGTTCTCGGCGAGTCCGTCCAGTGTACCCAGTCTCCACTGAGCACCCGTATATCATCTCCGATGTCAAACACCAATGGATATGGGATCATCCATCGCCCATCTGTATGGGTCGAGAAGGTATACGCTAGTCTACTCTGGTATATCGATGCCCCGTCTCGATACACCCACGACTAGGGACCTTGAAGGATGTGCTTATGGACTACCATGTCCCCACTAGTATGATCCGCATCATAGTCCAGGTAGTCAAGTACACATCCTAAGGGCTTTACCAACATGTAACAGAGAGACAATCAGTGTACACGTTAAGGTAAAGAGCAACCAGATAGCATACTATCATGTCGAGCAAGAAAGTCCTCCCTATATATGTCCAAGCATCCACTACAATATACATCCTATGTATAGTAATGGCCTCTAGGGCATATATATAACTAACACTCGGCCATCCTTCGCAGGCCTCTCAGGGACCCTCCAGCGTCAAGGATCAAAGCCCTCGCCAAGAGGCACCGAGCAGCTACCCTGCTCAGCCATCCTTAGCGGGCCCCTTAGGGCCCCTCCAGCGTCAAGGATCAATGCCCTGGCCAAGAGGCACCGAGCAGCTACCCTGCTCGGCCATCCTTCGCAGGCCTCTCAGGGACCCTTCAGCGTCAAGGATCAAAGCCCTCGCCAAGAGGCACCGAGCAGCTACCCTGCTCGGCCATCCTTCGCAGGCCTCTCAGGGCCCCTCCAGCGTCAAGGACCAATGCCCTCGCCAAGAGGCATCGAGCAGCTACCCTGCTCGGCCATCCTTCGCAGGCCTCTCACGGCCACTCCAGCGTCGAGGATCTCAAGCCCTCACCGTGAGGCCGCCGAGTTCCTTCTGCTCGGTGCATCCCCAGCGGGCATCCTCCTGCCCATCAGATGCTGAGGATCTCAAGCCCTCACCGTGAGGCCGTCGAGTTCCTTCCTGCTCGGCGCATCCCCAGCGGGCATCCTCCTGCCCAACAGATGCTGAGAATCTCAAGCCCTCATCGTGAGGCCTCCAAGTTCTTTCCTTCTCAGCGCATCCCAGCGGGCATCCTCCTGCCCATCAGACGCTGATGGTCTGAAGCCCTCATAGCGAGACCGTCGAGTTCCTTCCTGCTCGGCGCATCCCAGCGGGCATCCTCCTGCCCATCAGACGCTGATGGTCTGAAGCCCTCATCGCGAAGCCACCGAGTTCCATCCTGCTTGGCGCATCCCCAGCGGGCGTCCTCCTGCCCATCAAACGCTGAGGATCTGAAGCCCTCTTCGTGAGGCCGCCGAGCCCTTCCTACTCGGCGCATCCCGGCGGGTAGCTTCCTACCGAAAAAAGACAAGGATCAAAGACTTTCCAGACTCGACTATCCCTGGCCGGTAGCTTCACTACTCGCGACGCCAGGGGTCAAGACCCTCGCCAAGATCAACCGAGCAGCTTCCCTACTCGGTCATCCCCAGCAGGCATCCTCCTGCCCGACAGACGCTGCGGGTTTGTAGCCCTCATAACGAGGCCACTGAGCCCATCACATGCAGCGGATCCGAAGCCCCAACAAGAGACATCAGGTCTATCCAAGTCTGAGTAATCCCCCCTCGACTTCGGGGCCATGGAGATGCCTTCTTCTCAGCAGCGCTCGGCACACTCGGCAAGTGATCGAAATCAACTCGACGACCGATCGTTCCACATGTCACGCCCACACTGGGCTGCGCCCCATCAGTCCACAGGTCTGCACACGTCGCGTTGGCCAACCGGCGCTCGACACGTGGACCGTCACTTCAGTGGCAGGACGCTCGAACCGGCGCACCTTCCCTAAATGCAGAGATCTCGCCACGATAAGCTGGCAGAAAAAGACAACTGACAGCCCGGGGACGCGTCCCGACGAAACCTTAGGAGGGAGCTTACTCCAGCGGCCCGGCAGTCCACTCTTGACCCGACCCACTAGCTGGTCGGGACAAGAGTGGGGGGCTAATGATGATGCTCAATATTGGCGATCTTCAAGATTACGACACGTGACAGATGACGTGTCCCAGAACTCAGGAGAGAGGGCCCACAGGGGCCGATCAGGCCCGACCTACAAGCACAAAGCTGGCTCACGTCAGGGCCCTTGCAAATTGGCATCCTCGGTCTCTCAGCTCGCCTCCAAGCTACCGCAGGACCAAGATACTTCGGCCCTCTCGCTCGTTCCCGAGCTCTCCCGCCGAGACCATCTTTCTCGGTCCCTCCGACCGACCAACTCCACCACTCACAGGCGTAACCGCCGCTCCGCAAATCTCGCCATGCGCAGATTCTCCGCCGGCAACATCCCACGGTCCACGCCATCACGATCCCCATTAACGGGCGATCCGCTCATTACGCGGGCGTGACGTCGGGAGTGTAACTGCTGGCGAGATTCTCACGCCTGCTGCTGCATGCCACCACCGCTATATAAACCCCCATCACAGAGGGGTCAAGTAAACCATTCTTTACACTTACGTCGTTACTCTGCTCGGATCTTGTCACCGACTTGAGCGTCGGAGGGTCCTCGGTGGTACCAAACCACCCCGGGACTTCTTTGCAGGTACACGGCGGCAGCCTCTTCATCCCACTTTGTCCTCTCAAAACCCATTGAGACCCACACGCAACAAAGGACAATCAACCAAGTTCACCTCGAGATCAACGGAAGACAACATCTGACGGAGGCCCGAAAAGGAGTCCCATCACAACTCAAGAACAAACTTCTTCAATGTAGCAGAAGTGACAAGAAAACTGGGTTTAAAAAACACTATGAAAATAACCCTAGATCGAATCTGACATAATTTGCTCGATCGATCTTTCTAAAATAGAAAAGATTCATAAAAAATGATTCAAGCCACCAAACAAATTCCTAACAAATATTAAAAAGAGCCTCGGGTTTTAGTTCAAGTGAAGGAAAAAAAACCTTAGGTTAAAAATTGAAATAAATTCTCTTTAATCCACTGAGCATTCTAAACATTTAGGTTAAATATAGTATAAAATGCGAAAATTTGAATGAAGCTCCAAAGCTTTTACAATTGTCAAGATAAGAAAATGACACCTTCCTTTGTCTTTGTTTTTGAAGGCTTCAAAAAATGGAAAAATCTTCTTTGCAGGTCCTTGTAGAGAAGTTTTTCCCGGTAGGGAAAAATCTTTTCCACAAGAGAAATGTGTTTAATGGCCCTTATGACATCATAACTTATAGAAATTATAATCTAATTAATATTTAATATTTAATGTAGTTTTTCCCATCATTGAAAGATTTTGTTGGCAAAGAAAAATTGATCAATAGAGAAAAATATATATAGAAAATCTATACCTCGCATTAGATTTAGGCGAGACAAAAGATAATGTTTCACAGTAAAATTAATTAGATTGTTGTAGAAGTCAAGATGACGTGGACACCGGCTTGTGAAAAATCATTATACTTCATTTAGAGGATTGGAGAGAAGTGAGTTAGAGTTTTGATGGGTTTTGAAAATGGTTCAAGATAGAAGAGGAGGATAATTTTGGTATTTTATGGTCTTGAAAATGGTTCAAGATAGAAGAATATCCAAACTGCGCTAATTTGTGAGTTCGGCTTGTTTATGTTAACAATACATAATACTGAACACTACCATTTGAATACAAAAATGCATCCGCAAGTGTTCTTTACAACTTTTGACTAAAATAGCATAGCATAAAATAATATATATATATATATATATATATATATATATATATAGTCAATCAACCTTTAGGGACTTCAGAGATTGTAAGTTTTAGCTTCATGTTAAACAACATTTGTCCTTTTTAAAATTTGCCAGATTCTAATGAAATAGTCAGTCATTATCTTTCAACTTCTTCAAGTTAACCCCATTTATTCTTTGAGCATTTTACTGAAGATCCCTTTCATACTTGGCTAATTACTAAAAAGTCTTTCCATACTTTGTATTTACTTAAAAAACCTCCCATACATTTAAATTGCACTAAAAAAAACCTCACTGGTTTTCCATCAAAAGTTGGCGTCATGTCAGGAAGATGGAGCCGGAACTTGTGTTTGAGCTGTTGTCTTATCTTCTAGGGTATTTAGGTATGTTTTTTTCTCATAAAAAGAACCTACATACTCGCTTGGTTGAAAATTGGGATTTAACGCAACTAAAGAAATACTCTCTTTCTAAATATGATTCTCCACGAACTCGAAACTTGCAATTTAAGGGACAACGGCACTCGATAAACTAGTTATTAGAAAGATGAGCCAGTTTTCATGATCAATTTAAGAGATCTTTGATCGAAACCCTAATCCTAAAGCTAATTTGGAGGAAAATTTAGGAATTTTGGGAAAAAAAGAAAGGTTGTAATGAAGGTTTTAAAACCCTAGCCCGATACTCACCGACATAAGATTGTATGTTTAAAGGCTTTTTAGTGCAATTTAAATGTATAGGAGGCTTTTTTAATAAATACGAAGCATGGAAGAGAATTTTAGTAATTAGCGAAGTATGAGGGAGTTTTTTAGTAAAAAGTCCTTATTCTTTTGGTTTAATTTTGAATTTTAATTGTTTTACCAAGAGGGGGAAAAAACAACAGTCTAATGTCATAGAATTTTCCAGCTCCCAGAAAAACATCCTGCCTTCAACAATGCATACAAAAAATTTCCGAGTCTGAGAGCCAACATGCAGTGTGCATCTCATCATCTGAAATACATCAGCTTCAGCTTCAGCTTCTAACCACCCAAACCCCTCAGAATATAGCGGTAACAAAGCGTCGCCCCTCAAATACATTTTCAAGAGATAAGAGAATCGAAAACAGCCTTCTTTACTTCTTTCTTCAAGATTGGATCCCTAGCTTTATGCCCTTATTTACCAATTAAATATTTTTCTAAGTCAGAGGGGACCATTGTATGAATCAAGAAAAGAGCACCGCCCCCATACCATCAGATCATTCCTTGAAAACTCTCTTCCTGCATAAAGTGCCTAATACATGGCACTGCGCCATCAAATGCGCAGGATTCAACAGCCGGGCAAAGATGAGGATAGTAACGCCTAATACTTTTGTCAAGATACAATTTCCCTTGCCACAACACTTCAATATATTTTACATACTATTCTTTCCTTTTAACCAATTCGGAAGAACGAAGATTATTATCCTCCAACTCTCAAAGCACAATATGGGCACAACAAGAAAGCTAATGACAAGACTGATTCCATTTTTCGCCCTCGACGAGATCACATTCACATAGCCAATCTTTACATCATCAAAAATGCTTGTTAACAAATTCAACAAAAGAAAGTGACTCTTAGGTAATCATTCATCCAGTTGCGTTATTGAGATATTCAAAATTTAAACGGCAATCAAGGAGAACGTCATGACACAATTTCTGCAGTCTATTCAGAGATTCTCTCCTAAAAGAATATGCATCTCATCAACTCTGAAAGCCTAGTATAAATACAAAAAATATTGAACATAGTTTTTTGCTTACAAAAGCAACCAAAACTCCTGATGGACACCAAACAAAGTCCACCAATGTGAAATAATATCAAGAGTAGCCCGAATCTATAGTTGCTAGTTGTTGATCTTCCTCTGTTTAGTAAATTTTGGCCTATATAAAAATAACCCACGAACTGTTCTTTCACGTAAAAATGAAAGAATACATGTCACAATAAAAACCCCACAAATGGAAATCACAAGGGAGGGATTAACTTTGCTATGAGAGATCCATGCTGGTGCAAAAGTCTGCAAACTAACAGATGCAAACCTAGTCCTTTGGTTTCGCCTGCAAAACATGGAAGAGTAAACATGAAGTGACCCTGAGTTTTTCATTTTCCCCATAGTTTTTAACAATGGTGTAGTAAGATCAAGCTGTGAACAGCTGCACGTGTTATTAAGATGTACAAACATATCTCATTATTGTGATTGCGTCAATACAGGGAAACTAATTTCTGATTGGCCTCGTACGAAAAACTTATACAGGGAAGATTGGATCCCACTTCATTTTCTTCCTCTGACAAAAAACTTCAATTTCATTACAACTTTTGCTTTGCCACTCACTCAAAATATGATTGCCAAGCATAGCAAAGTTACTATTATTATAAACTGTTGCGATATTTATGCTCGAATATCTACATATGAATTGGCAAAGAAATTGACTTTGGTGCCTGGTCGAGTTCATTGGACGATTACTTCAATTAGTTAATCTCTCACATAATAGTCCATTTTTTCCTTTCCTTTCCATGCTTGTATCCCCCCCCAACCCAAAAAAAATTCTCTTTGCATGTATCATTATATACTGGAGAGAATGTCACCGAGGCAAAAACGACCATGCTATGCAAATCTAAGTAGTACTCAACTAAGAAAGTGAATAAGGTAGAATATCAACAAACAAAAACTGAAACTTGTTTTACTGAAGCTGGATTCATTCATGGAGAGGTATTAATTGTTGATGCAATTGTGTTAGTTCAGAAGACCCGATATCTGCAATGATATTTTATAACTGGTTATTAGAAATGCCTAACAAGGCTAACATAATTTAGATCGAGGAGGCTTCAAAATGATCAAGGTTATTTAAAGAAAACAATTAGCCTTTTCTGAAACTTTCACAGCTAAAAGAAGATGATCTTCCTCAAGAATAGTTACATGGTTCCATTAATGTGGCAGGGGCAACACATGAAACCAAATTTGCACCTCCCCTAAATTGGTTACTTAAGTGAGGGATTTTAATTAGAGGAAATTAGAAGCAGCTTAACTCAGATACAAGCAAAATCAGAAATGAAAAAGAAAAGGAACATCTCCCTGCAAACTTTGAATCACATAATAAATCACTTCCATTGAAGTTCCAAATCTTAATAAAAAATAAAGAAATATTAGTTCGAAAAGCTATGGAACAAGTTCAGCAAAGAATATTAACAGAATGAAGGGCTAGACTTTCTTCCAGGTAGACTATTGTTCCCAAATATAATGTTTATGCCATGTGATGCAAGCCCCATTGATAGATGACAGAATGGCCCACCAACCACCTCAGAGTTCAGATTTGTGCAAACTTTAGGAAGTTGAACTTATGTTTATATATTAGTTCAAATAGGATTAGGATACTATATCAAAATTATTTGGACAAATCTCTTAGATTCGAATAATAGATTTTATACTATTCAGAATTTGGATCTAGGAATTCATCTTTATCTTCATATATATTTAGAGTTGGTTTACGAATTAGGGTTTAATCTGAATTTACTAGCCCATGTACTTTTCTATTTAATATTACATAGTATGTATATTTATTGGGTTATTAGCTTTATTGGGCATTAGAATGGAGTGTAGATTATATAATTAATTGAATGACATAATCCAAGGAAGCCAATAGCCTCACGGAAAGGTCGATATGCTAGACTAATCGTGTTCTCTACGTCCTCAACTTGAATGAGGACTTCCCAAGACTCTAAGCACAGAATAAGAAAAGAATTTTCATGTTTGCTAGTTGGGATCAAAGCGTTTGAGACAATTATTCAATCATACCAACTCAATAAAGCATCAAATGCTGCTATGGATCAAGAAATATCTTCTTGAATATCTAGGTCTAGTTCTTATTCAGAAAAGAGCTTCCGGCTTAAGGAACAATGTTCTATCAAATAAGTAGCTACAAGACCTACGCACAATCAAGCGGTAATACTTTCCTCTCCAAAATGAGAGATCACCAGTCTTGCATCCAACAAGACAAACCACCTATTTTGAACACCTCTTCCCTAAAATAAATAGACTCTATCTCTCTCCCTCCCTCCCTCCCTCCTTTGGATTCATGTCATGAACTTTGTGGCCTACCATAACTATCATGTCTTGCTAGCACTCAGATCCCTTGGGAATTATCACTACCACCATTGCAATGAACATATCCATAATTGTACAAATTCATTATTGTCTTTTCATAGAATAAAATTTGTTGATTTATCATCATTTTCATGTCTCTCTTCCAACTTTTCTTATTTCATATTCTTATAATTACTAGATTCTTTGCCTTCCTTTCGTTGAATAAATATGGTAATTTATTCAATTATTTTCTTTAACATATTTTCCTTGTGTTAGGTGCTAGCCAGTTATTTATGTCAAGACTCAAAACAATGCTTTAAAAAAATTAGGGATGAGCACAACGTGGCTGAGACATTTAACCTTGGGATTAATTTGGTTGAATTTTGTATTAATACAATAAAATCATCAAAGAGCTCAAATGTGCACAAAAAAAATTTTGCCAGCAATCAAGCAAAAATAATTGGCCAAAATACGATACACAACTTACCCAAACAATTTTTTTAAGTAACTCCAAAAGTTGGTATCCTTTTGGAACACACGGTTACGCCTTTTGCTCATTTTGTGTTTGTCAATATTTTCATGAAGTTTCCCTACAAAAAGTTCAACAAAAGAAAGAAAAAAGAAACAATTAAGGACAATAAGAGCTAGACATTAACATCTTTAAAATAAAAATGATTTGTTACCTTTGGACGAAATCGAGTGATCAACAGAAGAATCTCTGAGAGATGCTATCTTTTCAACTAGTGAGCGTTCCTCATCGCTGTCAAAGAAAAACATACAAACTAAACATGCACAGTAGAGGCGCATACATAACATGTTTCATATATGCTCTTATGGGAATGTTCTTTTGTTGGTTAAGTGATGCAATATAAATAAAGATGGTATGATACCAAAGTTGAGAAAAAGGCATTCTGGAAGGCGATTAAATGCGCTCTAAAGTGACTTTCATATTAAAGAGTGTAGCGAAAGCGCAAAGATTGCATGGGCTTTTAAAAGAAAACGGCTTTCTGCAAAGTCCACATGGCGTTGGGCATCGCGCACACTTTTCTAAAGTGACTTTTGTATTAAGAAAACTTGAAAATTTTAATATTTCTCAGATTTTCTCCTAGGGCAGGCTACGGTAGCCCCAATTTCTATCTATTCTACTCCCATTAGATGTCTAAACTCTTTCCGATATTGGAAAATTATTATCTCAATCAAAAAAGAGTCTCGCCCTTGGATTTCTTGTCCAATTGACGACTTTGACTTTTTCTGACTAGTCTTTTCGCGGCATATTATTTTTACAACTATAATTTCTTCCTTGATTGTTGAAAAGAACTTTCTAGCTCCTCCTTATAAGACTTATGTTCTCCTAATTGTTATTTATGTTTGTAATTTTCTATGACTTATTTACTGAAAACTCCCCATAGGTTTGGACCCGTGATACTAATCTATCGTTTCCTTTCAAAATTAAAAAAAAACTAATCTATTTAACGGTGCAGCATCAACCCCAACTGCGGCATGTCACCGCCACATCAGCTAAGTTGCCACATCAGCAAAAAAATAAAAAAACCCAAAATCACCCATCTTCTAACCTTAACCTTTATTTCTTAAAAAATAAAAAATAAAACCTAACCCTAACACTTATCCTCCATCCTTCACCCCACCACCTCCGGTGATGACCTCATCTTGTCGTCGGCCTCATCACCTGAACTCTAGCCCCGCCTCTCTTCTCCATCATTTTCTTCCTCACGGCCACCTTCTTCATCATCACCGCCGTCCCCCTCGACCTCCCTCTCCATGACCCCGCTGCCATGGCCTCCCCCAGCTTCCCTCCCTCCTCGACTCCCGTGCCCCTCGATCTCCAACTCTTCCTGCCTCCCTCGACCCCCTTTCCGATGACCCGCCTCCCCTGATCTCCCCCTCCCTGACCTTCCCTTCCCTCCTAAATCTCCTCATGTGCCTTCTCTCCTTTGACCCCACCCCCTCCCTCCATCCATCCTCCCTCTCTGCCTGCCTCTCAGCTCCCTCGGCCTTCCTCTATCGACGGTGACTTCCTCTGCCTGTCGCAACGGCGTTGATCTTCTAGTCCACCCCCATCATTATAAATTATTTATTTAATATTTAATAATTATTAATAGTGTAATTAATAATTAATTAAATGGATTATGAAAAAGACAAACATGTCTTTTGAGATTATGTCAGGATAGAATTTCATAGTTTTGAAAAAAAAAGGATAGTCATGAGCCCAAACTTACAGAGAGCTTTCGGTAAATAAACATTTTTCTATTTAAGTGCTTGTAGATCGTATATTTGCTTTTGGACCATATGATTCTCTTATAGATTTAAATTAGAAAACTTGTTGGTATGACCGACATTATTTTTCTAGAATTTTTATAATTTGTTCTATATTTTTATATCATTTTTATATCATTTTTAATTATTTGTATTTTATTGTATCTATATTTTTTAAAAATTTAAATTAAAATATTAATAATTCATGTAATGTATGCTTTATATATACTATTTAATCTTTTCATTTTTTAAAGATAAAGCATTACGCTTTACACTTTCGCTATTTTTAATATTGTTTAAAACCATTAATTAAATACAAGATGACCCCAAAAGCATGATCAAATTAAAAGTAAGAGCTCGTGATATTACTTCATTCTATAAACATATAAATCAAACGACTATTTGGTAGCTCCTTAGGTGATACCAATCTTGTAAGCATTTTATCTTCAAATGGGATCAACCGATATGCAACATGCTAACCAACTGAGTTTAGCTCAGTTGGTACCAATTTCCTCTCCAACGTGAGATCGCAAGTTCGATCCTAAAGGGGGTTGGTTTCAAAAACAATGGGCAACATGCCCAACATGTCAAAAAAGTCTTTTTAGTTTTATAATTATAATTACTTATCAAGCCTCTTCTAACTATTATCGATTCTTAGACAAAAAAAACTAAAAGCAAAATATTAGGTTGGCTAATATAGAACGAAGAAAAAAATTATTGGATAAGCATTAGTAGCAAACCAAAAACAATAATTATGTCTGGTTGCCAACTGCATTCAAGATTTTATTGCAATAACCTTCATTACTCACAATAGTCACGAGAATAGCTCGGTTGGTCATAGCACTTCCCCTCATGAGAGTGTGCGGAGATCGATCTTAGAAGGGAAAGTGATCACAATTTAATGCGCTTGGCGTAAATCCGCAAGACCCCTGAGTGTGTTATACCTACGTGGGCTAGGCTTACGGGCCAGTTCCAAAAAAATTTAAAGGGTTAACATTGACACTCCATCGTATATTCCTATTTTCATAGAAAAATGATTACAATTATAAGACCATTCTTCCATGTACAAATCCTATGTACATACACAAAGTAAACACACATGAATGCATTGAAAATCAATGAAAAAAACAAGAGAAAATACAATAGGATATTGTTATTAACCCCCTTGGTAAAAGAAAGTCAATCTAAATAATCTCAAAGATAATAAACATTAAGTTACTATATTCGAAGTTTTTTAATTAACCCTTATTCAATGCTAAACTTAACTGTTTCCACTTATCTGTATTAGACTATTAATCTAATATTGACCGCATTATGCCACCATTAATCCTTGTGCAATACAATATCGGTTACTATATTCAAAGTATTGTATTGAACAAGAGTTAATTGAAAAATATAGTAGCTTATTGTTTACTATATGTAAAATAATTTAGATTGACTTCCATTTATGAATGGAGGCTTAATAATAATATCTTTTATAATATCACATATTTATTCCATTTATTGTCAAGGATACTACGCTTTCATGTGTGTTTCTTTGTGTGTACATCCATGAGATTTATACATGAAAAAATGGTCTTACAAATATAACCATTTGTCCAGAAAAATAGGAATTTACAACGGAGAACCCTCAAAATTATTGGAATATTCCTTGTAATCAGATAGCGGCCTTTATATATAAATGGCTCTACAAGTGTTATAGAACGAAATTTATTATAGAATTAGATTAAATGGCATTTCACATAGGTTTCCATTATGGGATGGCCTTACCTGAGCCGCTGCGAGCCGCCGTCGAGCAACCCTAGAATCGCCCCCAAAAAAATTTCCTCGCCCTAGTATCTGATCGGGTGAATGAGAGAAGAGAGATATGCTAAGATTGGCTTTATTAGGTAAACGTGTCAGATTTAAAATCCCCAACCCAAACCCAAAACGCAATAGCGCCGCTACCCAAACCACAATAGCGTTGTGGCGCCCGCTGTCTCTAACCGCCATAACATCATAAAGGTACATCACGTATAGCGCTCGAGTGTCTAAAAACGCTATAGCACCGCTATAGCAGCCGCTATGGACGCTATTTAAAACCTTGCCGTCAACATAACTTTACTAGGTTGGTTTAAGAATTAGAGAAGAATGTGAAAAAATAAAAAACTTGTCAATTTGGAATTAAAAACCTAGTTTTTCGTCATTTTTTGTTTAATCATGTTCTCATAAAAGTCTGCTCTATGATTAAAGAGAAAGCAAGTGTATATATAAACAAAAATAAGACTGAAATAACATGAAATTTATTATTTTATTTTTAAAATAAAAATCATGTAGATGCCCGCCTCAAAATCTTCGCCTTGGACGCTAAGGCGATCGCCTGGGCGCTTGAGGCAATTAAAGCTCAGATCGTATCGTCCAGATGCCTGAGACGCCGAGGGCTCCGCCTTTAAAACATTTGCTTATGTAAAACTCGGTTTTGGGGCCATCCCAATAGGCCTAACCATGAATGCACATGGGTTTTGATATGGTGGGACGCCATCCAAAAGGCTCAAGTTTTATGGAGGTTAATTTCATCTTATATTTTATACCCATATGCATTTCATAGTTTTTCCATGAGACTAAATGTTAAACCACATTCTCAACGCCAACCCTCACATGCAAACATGCAACGAGGACTTCACATACGAGGGCTCAAACCTCATGTGCAACGTGGAACAAACACCCAAGCTCTGATACCATGTAAAACTCACTTTTGAGCCCATCCCAATGGACCGAACCATGGATGCACATGGGCTTTCATACAGTGAGACTCCATCCAAAAGACTCAAGTCTTATGAAGGTTTATCTCTTCTTATATTTTATACCCATATGCTGCTCATAGTTTTCCCAATGTGGGACTAAATGTTAACCACATTCTCAACAGATTAAATGTTGATGTTCCATGTATTCTTGCTCATATGACATGCAAAAATCTTTCGAAGATTGTCTTTTTAAGAGAAAAGTCAACCGAAAAGTACGGTGATAAGATTGGTCTTGCTTAAGAAGCGGTCAATTAATCACCTGATTTATATCTCTGGAATGAAGTAATGTCATGAGTTCTTGCTTTTTAATTTGATCATGTCTTTAAAATTACCTTTTATCTTATTAATGGTTGCAAATAATATTGAAAATAGTGAAAGCGTAATGCTATAAAGATATCACCCTACTTAGTAATCAGTAGGTTATATTGCTATTAGATCTAAATGGCCGCCCTTTTAAACACTACTATTGTTGTAAAGCTCTCTCCATCTTTCTCGTAATCTTTATTTGTAACTTAGAAACCAAGGAGCACAATTGCATTTGTGTCATGTTGTAAAATGAAATGATTGTTAGATACAGTTCTTAAAAGTCTAATTATATTTTCATGGAATTTGTCAATATTTAGTTCATAAATAAATCTTATCATTCTGACTTTTAGAGTTTAATATGACATTTTTATTGATTGTTAATGATAATTGGTAAACGTTAACATTAGGTGAACTTCAACCACACGAGCTCTTAAAGATTGAATATCGTTTTGCTAGTTTGACAAGAGATGCTTAAATTGTTTACGAACTTTTCGTCTTCATGTTTTGAATGGTTTATCCATGAATTGTAGGCATGGTCGATTTTAATTGGGTATGGAAGGTTAAGACGCGTAGGTGAAGGAAAATATATAGCAATTGATGATCAATTAAAGCCGCAAAGCGATTAAATATTCTAATTTATTGTCAATAAGATAATAGCTGTTTCGTAATTTTTTGGATTTATGTTTAACTATTTTATGTTTATCTCTTAATTATTAATTTAAGTTATATTAGAATTAGGATTTATTTTCTTTGATTCTTGGATGTTATATAAATTTTGCAATTCATTTAGAATTGTAGTTGAATCAGGACTTTATGTTTAATGTGTGAGACTTTATTACACTATGAATTATGAAAATTAGAAAACTGATGATGAACGGATACATCACTAACAACTAAGATTTGAACATTAAATTGCAGTTTGCTTCACTGAGGGTTGAGTTCATGCCTTCTCAATTATTTTCCTACCTTGTCCTCAAATTGGCTTGTGGACTAGGTATTTTTTTTTCTTTTTTCACTGATTACTGTAGTTGTAAGGTAAACATGAAAGGTATGGAAAACGAAAAAATACTTTCATGTACAAAATAATCTAGGTAATCGCCTAGAAAAGCTGAGTGGAGAAAACTGCTTGATAACAATTAATTCATACAATTCGATATATAGATAGAAATATATAATTTAACATGAGCAACATTTGATTAGACCATGTCCTCATTGCTTAGAATTTTAAAGCAAATACAAAAATAGTTAAATCGAGTTAAGTTAAATTCACACCTTATAATTTTTGGAATCTTTATCCTGACGATTATGAAATGGTCACCGCGCACTGAAGGTTTATTAATATTTGGAACCCCCATGTTAGTTAATTTCAATGTCTCCCCAGGTGGTGTCCCAAAGGGAACATGAAGATCTTTATATCCTTCAATTGTCTCGACCTGAAAACATTTGGTTTCGCATGTGAAAATAAGCAACTATATGGTAATAAGTTTTCTTTAGATGAAATGGTAGAAGGATGCAACTATCAAATGAACAATAATAATCAAGGGAAAAGATACAGTCTGCATAATCTTAGTTGTATAACTCTGCCCAATAGAACTTCTTTCAGACAAAAAAATCAACACCGATTAATCCTTAATACATCTCTTGTGTCTTGAGTCAAAAGACTAAAGAACTTCAAGAATTATTAGTACCGAAGTGTGAATTTTCTTAAATCGGCATTTTGAGTAATTGTATTGCTTAATAATATAATTTTCACCTTCTAGCGAGATTCTTAGAACCACATGTATTGTTTTTCTAGCAGTGTTGGTCATCTTTATGGCGCTCGTTAATGAATTTTTGTTGGACATGATTCCATAATTATGTGACATCAATTACAACTTAACTATAATCTCAGAAAAAAGAAAATCTCATAATAATAGCTCAATGTTAGGTTTGTGTCTCACATCCAGTCGGCACATAGGTCTGCAACGCTTCCTCTCTTTTTTTGAGAGGGGGGCATGAACCTCTTAAGACTCAAACGGGTAACCTCACTTAGGAAAGGAGTGTTTTCGTCTAGGTCGTACGAACACGTCTTCTCAGATGTCGTATCCGTGTCGAATACCGATTCATGCCCGACACTTGCACGACACGTGTCCGACACAGATTTTCCGTGTCTACCTTCCAAACGAGGCGGCTTTGGATTTGGATACATGTCGGATTCGTGTCGAGCATGTTTAAGTGTTGCAACGACACAAAGAAAATCTATTTTTTCAATTAAATACGAGAACCATAATCTTTCTAAAACATCCTCGATTTATTGATTGTTCTTTTTATTTTCCTTAGTTTTGTTACTTAATATAATTTCTATGTGAAATATATAAGGTGTTTTTGCCGAGATTGCTAGAAAAATGCTGAAATTATATGCTTTTTACTGAAATTATGTCAACTACAGTTAAAAAGCTACCAAAATTATATGGTTATTACTGAAATTATGTTTAATACAGGTAAGAAAATGCTAAAATCATTTTTTTGTGGAAAATGCTAAAGTTGTGTTAAATAACTAAGTTCTTTGCTGAATTTTGATAAATACAGTCAAATTTTTTGTAATAAGATTTTTGTCGAATAAGTAGTTGCACTAGTATGATTTTATATTTCTTACAATTGTGTGTGTGTGTATCAGTGTCCCTGTATCTTATATTTTAGGATTTTCCGTATTGTCGTGTCGCATCGTGTCAATGTCCCCGTGTCCGTGTCCGTGCAACCTTGGTTTTTGCTGGGCTATTACCCTTTGGTGGCTTTTAGGTTTTGTAGAACTAAAATATAAAGGAGGTCACATGTGAGTTTTGTCTCTAATTGGAAACGTGGTGGAAATATTAGTTACTTCTATCTGGGTGCACGATATATGAGGCTCACCTTTTAGATCTTTCTTACTATGTTTATTTCTGAAACTTTTTGGGCTGATGATTCAATTTCAGCCATTATCAATGGTTCACCTGAAAAGGTTGGTTATCAAAATTGGTATTGAAAGCTCTCAACAATTTTTTTAGGAAGACTGCACAGTATGATAGCGTGGTGCATGCAGGGTTACAAGTTGATGCTTTGTCGGGTGCTCAAGTTACTTTAAGACGGGTAAAGCATGCGGTCACAATCATGGGTGCACAAAATTATGAACAAAGATATAAGGATTAAGCATATTATGGAGTAAACATATCAACACTCATAAAATCATCCAAAAGTAAAAAAAACATATGCAATAAGGATTTGTAACTAGTTATATTCAAAAAATTGAAAATTGATGGTAAATAGAATCAAGCAGATACTAAATAGCAAGTACTAACATATTCAATAAAATATCGCTATGCTATGCTGGAGATAAGAAATAATATATTGGGGATAACTAGATGGATTGAATCATCTACAAACATAGTGAGGGTCAACTTAGCAATCAAATCATATCAAATAAAATCTATATGCATTAATACGGAATCAAATATTGACAAAGGGCGCAAAATTACACTATAAAACCAAAAGAAAACGACGGGAACAAAAGAAGAAAAAAGGGGATAGTAAAGAGCTTGCAAACAGACCCCCCAAAAAACCCTTCTTTCAATTATGTTTGTACCCATTTTAGCCCCTCTATCATATAATACACACCAGAAGATTACATTATTTGGAAATTAAATAATTCCCCCAACACGGTTATCTAAGATGCACACCTTGGTGCCTCATCGTTGTTGCCTGATGCACTCGCCATGTCACCACAAGCACCTTACTAACATGTGGCACCCAGCCACATAATCATGCACCAAGCTGAAAAATCACATCCCACGGCTGGGAGACTCACCTTCAGATTACTGCTTATAATGTTTTTTGAAGTATAATTACATGGTAAGGGAAAGATCATTTGGACCCTCTACCCCCACATCACATGCCTTTGATTTCCCGAGAAGGAACACCCCAATCTACTAAAACGTAATCATGCAAGTTGTGTTTGAACTTGAAATCATCTCCATTAGAGGGGATGATTCCATGGGCACCGCATAAATAATTAATTTTCATAAATTCCAGTTAGTGAACACCCCACTGGTGGGCTAAATGATTAATGAAAGGCATCAGCCTCACATATATGTGATAATTACATTCCATAATAGCTAAAATAATTACAACTGAAGGGAGCATATAGACAATTATTAAAACTACAACATGATTGGAGCAAAAAGGCATTGTCAAACTGATAATCAAGAAGAATTGCATGAAAGGAGAAAGCAAGGAAATGTTAAAATATAAAAATTGTTACCTTAACAATAGTTCCTAATATCGCTTCAGTATAATCAATGGTAACATCTGAGTATAGATTAAGACCATCCCTTCGTATTCCTGGTTTCTCATCCACATGAATGACTAAATAAACATCACCAACACGGCCCCTGAATAATGAAACCAATTTGGATCAGGATTCTTCTGAGATTACCGGAATTGGGGATAATATAACAATTACAATGTTGAACAGAAACAAACACAGATAAACCAAGATGAGCAACACTAGCAAATGTCTAACAGATGTACCATTTTAAAAATTCATAAGAGCATATGAAAGCATTATGGCGGCCGACCGCAAAAAAATGGGAAAAAGGCCTCTTGCTGTTGTACGTGAGAGTATTCAGGTCCATTTCATGATTGTGTGCATAGATAGCAACTTCAGAATATCAGAATATGCAAAGATAAGACTGATGAGCTTAAACCAAATTATTTGAGAGTTTTACAAAAGAATCCAAAAAAAATACCATCTAGAGATGAAGTGAGCATAGAAAAGAAAGTTTACTTCATGGAAATTAACGTATGTTTTATTTGAAAGAGCAAGATCAAACCTGAGACATTAAATTTAAACATAATAAGGAAATTATTTAATACATGAAAACATGTCAATACCCAACACTTGAGTGCGGGGTACTCTCCTTCCACAAGCTGGCTTATAAGCTAGTTAAATCGGTAAACTATTCGTTTTGGGACCCTTGACGAAAGACGCTTTTACATTTTCAATAGAAATATGCACCGTTAGGATCTTCCTTTTCTCCTGCAAGTTAAAGTTGTATAGCTGTTACTGATGTTGCCATGATTTGTTGGGCTTGAGGTGTGCTAATCCTTCGCTTCAAAAAACATTTATACAACAAATTTTCTATAGGTTTTCATGTAAACTAAACCTCCACCAGGACTCAAGCTGCTAGTGTTAACAGTTGACCTCAATTATGTGCATGTTCTTGCAGATCTCTGGCTGCGCGTACCACTTTCGTGTGTGTATTAGGCGATTATCATGGAAGAGTATACTAAACTCTGTAAGGTTGAAGAAATGGTGCTTGATAATTCTTGTATTGTTATATTTTTCTTGGAAATTGCAGATTTCACTTGCATTTTGCTTGTAGCTTTGGCTTAGCGGGAGGCATGGGGGTAGATATCACTCTATGGGCGTGGGGGAATAGCTATTGTGCTATTGGATGGGGAATGAAGAGAAAAACTAGAGCACTAGGCAATAAAGAAAGCTCTCTCTAATTTTTAATAATCAAAAACTTCATACAAAAGAGTTACAATGAGGCCTCTTATATAACCATAAAGCAACCTAAATTTAATAGTACTAAAAGTAAATAAATCTTTCCTAACTAAATAAGAGATTCTTAAAAAGAGAAGTAAATAAAATCTGTCCTAAAATTATTAAACTAAATAAAATATTTCTCAAAATATATAACTATAACTAAAATATAAAGCTAAATTAAATCCTAAATGTGGCAAATTCTGTCAAGTTTCGTAAGAGATGGTTGCACATCTCATGTGTTCTCTTAGCAAGACGAAATTTGTAAACGTAATTCTGAAATTTAATGACTGGATGTGGGTAATCCAAGAAAACTGGTCGACATGCTACCTGTGGCATGAATCAATTAGAAAGGCAACTAATTGCTTTAGCGTCACTTGTTAGAATTAATGGGAATGTATTAAGTACGATATATAGATATGAGTGCAGTGTTGTGGAGGAGGGCAAGGCTGCTTAGATGCATTCACGACAGAAGTACCAAGCCTATATTATTTGAATATTAAAAAAATGAAAAATAAGGAAGAAAAGGGTAAATATATAAAACCAAAAATGAAGGAAATTCTATGATTGAAGGGGTATTATATGGTAATCTCTAAGCCATAGAATTTGTATGAAATAAGAACATATATAGAATAAAAAAATCTAGAGTAAAAACAAAAGACGCCCATTAAGAAACAAACACAAATATATAAAGAATCAAGAAATTACCCAAAAAAAAGTCCAAGGTGAGGTTTACAACAAAAATATTAAATACTCCAATATAATCCTTTCAAGCCTGCTCAAGAGCCTTGTGCTCATGCATGATGACTAGTGCCGAAAAGGGGTGGCCAACAAGGAATTTTTTTGGGGGGGTGGGGGCCTTTGAGAAATTCGTGTAAATAAAACGCAAAGTGAATTTCAATCACATAGAATAAAACACTTTCAATATGTGAAACAAGGACTTATCCTGCTTATTATAGCTGGACTACAGACCATGGTCTGAAATTTCCGCAATTTCCAATCCGAAATGGCCATTTCAGATCCTGAAAATGACCATGCAAGTTTCGATACCCATGGCAATATGGATTAGTAGGGTTCTATAGTGGGGTTAAACAATAGGCTTTTTAATTACGGTTTATTTGAGATCATTAATTACTAAAAAGTATATCAAAAATATTCTAGTTATTTTTACCAAATATTATTACCATTTTAGACATCATTAATTGATAAAGAATTTGCTAAATGGTTTATAGTTTCTTTTACCATTTATTTACAGAATTTCCTAATTTTAGATTTTCGTTTTGTCAAAAATATAAAATCCGATATTTTCGACCTAAGACGGTCGAGAACTCGAGATGGCTGATACCAATCGGAAAAGTAACCACCCAATACGCGACTACGTGATTTTAAACCTTGCTTCATACCTCTGAAAAGCATTGACCCAAAACTTCAAGCCCGAAGCAAGAGTGCCCTCCAGGGTATCTTAGCGCTCAAGGCAAAATCAAATCGCCCCTTGTACCACTTGTGCTAAAAAGGAGCTTTACAGGGATATTTAAAACATCGCGCAAATGTAGTATGCGCTCTAATCTTATCATTTTCTAGCATAAAATGGACACGTTATTTAAATCTTTGTTTTTTTTATAAAGGCCCCTAAATCATTGCTATTTTGAAAAACGCCCCCTAAAACTTTATATTTTTAAATACACCCCCCTAAAACTTCTCCGTTAACTAAAAACACCATTTTACTTAAATTAATTAGGATTGATAATTGGATTAGAGCTAATATGATGAATTATAAAATAAAAGGTCTTATGTGACATCAAAACTCTCATCTCTTTTAATTTTTGTGCAAAACCCATTAGTTTTACTCTTCTAAACTCTCATCTCCGAGTTATCATTTCAACTTATAAACGAAGATTTCTAACGATGTTGGGGATGAAAATTAAGCATAGGGACCAATTTAGCTTAATTAAGAGTTTAGGGGGTGTATTTAAAAATATGAAGTTTTAGGGGTGTTTTTCAAAATAGCAATGTTTTAGGGGGCCTATACCAAAAAACCCTTAAATCTTGCATAAATTCCTACGCAAAAAAGAAATTGAAGAGAATTTTCAAAGATAATTATTTTGTTGAGCCTTGTGTTATGGGTCAAAATATTGGAATACTGGAAAAACATGTCCGTCTAGCAAACCAGTGAATGTTGAGACCTATGAAGCACCAACACGAATACAGGTGCGGACACCGACACGGATACGGGTGCGGACACCGACACGGTAAATTTATAAAAAGGAGGACACGAGGACACGGCTATATTATTTTCTATTTTTAATTATATATATATAACAAAATATAAATAAAGTACAAAAAGAAACACAAGAAAAATAATTTAAGGTTATATTTTTCATTATAACTATAAGTTTTCTTAAGCACAAATAAATACATATATAAAACTTGAGGTAAAATACACAAGAATAAAATTACTATAATAAAAACAAACAAAATATTAACCATTTTTAATTGGAGCCGGTTTTCATAAACCCACCTTCATCATTAGCATCAATTTGAATCTTTACTCCTAGTCCAGTCCGACATTAAAGATATTGAAAAATTTATATTCTTGTATCCAATATATCAAAATAGTCCACACACGTACACGTTCTTATTTTTCTACTCCTTACACTATATAGAAGTGTCGAACACATCTAATTTGGTCGGACACGGCATAAGCGTGTCGGACACGGCGTCCACCGGAGTGTTCGAGTGTCTAAGTGTCCAATACGTGTCGAACACGGACACGGCGAGCAAATAGAAGTGTCTGTGCTTCTTAGGTTGAGACGAATGAGTAAAAATACATTAAAAGATTTGGCCAATATTATCCAAAAGTAAAAATAGAATTCAATAAAACTTGAATAAAGGACAAACCAGTGAGATGATTTGGACATTTGAACTGGAGAACTATAAGCATGTTGTTAGGAGGGTAAAGGATCACAGTTCATGGAGACACATGGATAATGTAACTAGTTAAAAAAGTGATAATTGTTAATTTAAATGAGAAAAGGGCCCTTATCACAGCTTAAATTTAGGTAGTTACTAATGAATAATTATTGGCTAATTATACAAAATATAGTCTGCCAATTTATGCAGATATTTTAACTTACCATAAACTTCACTAACATACCATGAACTTTCAGCATGTTTCAAATAATAGCATATATTTTATAAATTGCATGTTTATATATGAACTTAGCGCTACTTAAATAAACATCACGGCCATAAAAAAATTCAATTTTAATACCGTATGTTGCTTCTGGTGAAATAACAAAAAAGCATTCACCGGTATAATGACTTTGCCAAAAAAAGACGGTAATAATCTTTATAACTCCTATCTGGTCGAGGAAATTACTTGGAACTCGCTTAGTTTATGGTAATAACTTGCAATTTATAAGTATGTGCAACAAAACATTGAAAGCATCCATATATGTGCTCCAAAACCACAGAGAGGAAAAAAGAAAAAGTTTGAAATGTCTAGATAGTGCTAATCATAAATTTATAGAACTATAATCAAAAGGGAGATGTGACCAATAAACTTTATTATCAATATGATAATACAAAATTTCTTGCCTTTTCTTCTCAATGCTTCCTTCACCCTGCATTTGAATAGTAAATCCTTCATTTACGCCAGCTGGAATATCAATTTCGACACTTCGTTTCACCTGTAATCTTCCCTCACCACCACAAACTCTGCACTTATCAGTGATTGTCTTTCCATTGCCGACACATTTTGAGCAAGTTGATATCTACATTACATAATATACAATTAATATAGCATATAGGAAATAAAACCAGTCCTGAACCAAAAAAGAAAAAAATCAATTGGATGAAGTTTGTGTAATATATTTCATAAACGATCAGCATAAGGTATATATATAAAGGATTTTGTAAAATTTATAAGGGATAGAAATGATAAAACTACGAAATCCAAGAAAATTGTGGGATATAACATATAGATGATAGATCTTGTATTTCATATAGCTTTTTAGCTGCCTAAGCATGTACGAATAATCACAAAGTAATATCATCTAACAGATATATGCAAAAGGTGTATCTTGGTCAGCAAAATATGGCGCATGATTTGACATTTCATCCTGACTGCCCTCTATATATCATTTCTTCATTCTATGAACAGAATGATACAGAACTTTCTCTTCTGAACGGACATCCAAATTTATATTTTTAAAAAATCATACTATTCTAATAAAAAAGAGTTTTCTTTGTCATAAAATGACTATCAAATTGAGTAAAGAAGTTAGAGCTGGCAATGGGTCACGTTTCCAGACTCTTCAAGTCCATTTTTTCTTCTCCAGATCCAACGTGTATTAGACTTAGGCCTTAATATGAAGGCCCAACTCCGAATTCTAATTAAAACTCAAAATTCAGGACAGCCCTTTCTTTATTGAAAAAAAAGACAATAGGTACTTTCTTCCCCAAATATTTATAACTTAAAGTTAACAATCAGAAATGACAAACAATTAAATGAAGTTGAGCAAGTATACATACTTTTCTTTAATTAAACTATATTCAAACTAAATAGATAGCGGATCTCAGATAACACAGTTACTACATATCTCTGTAAGATAGTAAGTTGCCTTTATTATAAAACCAATTTGATTAGGGCATGTGGGGTTTGTATTTCTTAACCCTGAATTCTACCTTTCTTTTCATTCAGGCCTAAACACTGTGTCCAAGCCAGCCACCCAGCCCATATCCAACTACAAACAGCCAGGTCTTATCGAACTCGATTCAGGTTAGGGCTGATTGTCAACGATTAAATAAGTGGACTGGCAGTTAATAATTTACAACGTTGGCTATGAACATCATGATCACCCTGCCATGTCTTCATATAAATTTACTCTAATATTATATAAATAGCATTAAACTGGGTCCAAATGACTGCTGAATATTGTAGATAAGATGTTCATATCTCATTCCTTACATGTGAAAACTAATCTATGCAGATAGCATATTCCATCTTACCAGCAATTTGCATATGCATTGAAATATAAAATAGCCTGACATTACTTGATAATCTTATGAGAAATTACAGAACAATTACTTTTCCATCTTATATGGAAATTAAATTTCATCACTGGAAGGAAAATATAAGAAAATTGTAGATCTACAAATATTTCAAATTCATATCAGTTTAGCTACCTTAAGAAGCCCTCTTTCTTCACATAAACTATAAGTTTCCCATCTTCAACAATACCAACAGCAGTTCAGTTTGAATCAAATAGAAGGCCAGACTAAAGGGAGAACTACTAACGAATGTTGATCAGTCAACAATCAAGGCAAGCCATACTGTAATTTCTGTGCGCATAGAGTCGCATCAATACTCACCCTTATAAATGTATATGCTAGATTGCCACCTTACCTGTGACATTACACCAAATGGTGTTCTTTGAGATTTCATGACCCCTCCCCTACCGCCGCATTCTGTACATGACTTTATACAATCACTAGACTTTGCACCAGTCCCACTGCAAGCATTGCACGTTTCAGAGCGAATGAAACTAATATCCTGATGCCCTCCAAAAATTGCTTCTTCAAAGCTCAAAGTCAGATCATACCTGCAAAATCAACTTATTAAGTGTTCCAAAAATGAAATGAGCTAATCGATTTTCATCCTAACAAAATATATATATAATATGAATGTATTTCCCATTTTCAGTCACCTCTTTTCCTGGTATCCTTTCTCGATTTTATTCGGTCATTGTTTGTTGTTATTCTTTGCACTTTTTCCTTATTCTTTTCATTTTCTTTTTAGAGTGAGGGCTCGTGTGGTATGGGATGGGGAAGCAGTTAAGATTTAGTATATTCAGCTTCCAACTTACTAATATCCATGACCTTAGGAAAACA
Source organism: Agapanthus africanus (assembly GCA_030015575.1). Lineage (NCBI taxonomy): Eukaryota > Viridiplantae > Streptophyta > Magnoliopsida > Asparagales > Amaryllidaceae > Agapanthus > Agapanthus africanus. The sequence goes on along the minus strand of JASDDO010000018.1, from coordinate 333,646,908 downwards.
TGGTTCTAACAATAAGATCAGCATACCTCATAATGAACATGAATGCATGCTCAGATTAAAGGAACACCATCAAAATGGGTCTAAAAGTATGCATCTCTTCCAGAATAGACAAAAGCCATTGGATAATAGTCTCTTTGTGAACCAAAGACATGGTAATTACAAGGCTTTTGTTCATCCAGGGAAATCCATTCATATAGAGTCCCAAACTTACAATTAACAAAGATTATTAGCTGGCTTGATCACCTAATAAATAATGTATGTATTCTATGATTGCGAGCAAAACAGAGTCGAATCATGGCATAACACTAAACTATGCACCGTTAGGACCTCTTTCCCTAGCTTCTTATAGTGTTTGGTGCCGGCCTGAAAGGTTATGTTGTACCATGCGGAATGCTTTTCAAATTTTTTAAATAGTAGCAGTAATTAATTGACAGGCAAGGATCTCATCTAGATTCAGCTCCGAAGTGCATTATATTCAAATAAATGTATCACCGTACATTAAAAAAAGTTTACTTGGCCTTTTGCAACAATGCATGCTTTAAAAGATGGGCCCTTTGTGGGTTTAAGCTTAAGCTGCATGACCCCCAAGGTAGGTGCACTCCCACCAACTGGCCTTTTAGGCCTTGCTAGGCTTAAACCCCATATGGTGCAACAGAGCTATGAGGTAATCTATAATTGAGCAAAGTTTCTACTAAAGTTCCTTACAACACAATCACATAAGAAATTATTGCAACTAGCAAGGGATATTGCCATGTAAATGGATAAAATAATACATAATATTATATGCCCCCTCCCAACGCCAAAAATCTCAGGGACATTCTCTCTCTTCATATAAAGCAAATTTCCCAATTTCCCATCCACTAAACAACAGAATATACCAGTCTGCTTGGTTCAACATGTATTCCACAATTGACATCCACCCTCATCCTAATCTGTATCTCACATGTCAACTTGGCCTAATTTCATGTATGGACCTGCACAGTTAACCCATCTCAAAGGGAGATAGTACAACACCACGCCACAAAAAAGTCCAGCTTGAGAAAGGTTCCAAAAAAATTTCTTTCTACGAATGTGTTAGATAGCAGAACCAATGTTTCCCAGAGGCAACAATCATGATTCAACACCAAGTTAGTGGGTCTAGGTCAACCCTAATTGGGACCATGTGGTGATAGGGTTGACCCAGGTAGGTTAATCAATAGAAGGTGATATGGGACACTACTTATATACATCGGGTAAGCGTGCATGATGCCATATCACAATTATTGCCATCACAGGAACATTTGATGGAGGCAATACCAAGGTTCGAGGTTTCGGCCGAAACCACCGATACGTGGTGGTTTCGTACCGGTTTCGGTGGAGACCGATACGAAACCAACCATACAATATCGTTTTGGCCAAAACCTTTAAAAGCTTATTTTTTATACCATTTTTACTGTCATTGTGATCATTCGTTGTTAGAAAACCGCAAAAAAGTGAACCCAAACCCTATATTAATACTTGTCTAGGTATACTTTTCAATATATTTTGCATCATGGCTGGATTTTTAAATATTAGGATCATTGTCTTGTAATATAGAAACATAAATTTAAGTATTTAATATATCTACACTTATGTATGTTGTATTACTGTTGAAACCGAAACCCGAACTGAGATTAGCAAAACTAACCGAAACCCAGCGAAACTAATAAAATTATGAGAGACCGAAACCAAGTTCTCAAACCTTGGACGATACACAAAGCAGCATATGGATCTTACAAATGCTTTTAAAAAGGTAGAGAGATTGTGAGCTTTCAAAGAGTCCAAAAGCACAACCGAAAATAATGCAATTACCGAATATCAAGCCCCTGTCTGTGCCGATTTCTTGCTTTGAAGCTGAACCCACCAGGGTCTATCTCGCCTCCGAAAATACCATTTGAATCTCCAAAGAATGCATTGAAAACTTCAAAAGGGTCTACCTGCAATGATGTGCAGATTAACATTGAATTTGATATTTATATTTCTCTAAATGGGAGATAATGGCTATAAAAAATTTGTTAATGCAGAAATTGTTTATAAATCAAAAAAGAAACAGTGACTTTGAGTGACATCAGAAGATCATTAAGAGATAAAGTTCTTACCCCCTGTGGATCAGCACTTACTCCTCCGTATTCTCCCTGTAAACCTGCCTCGCCAAAGCGATCATATAAAGGTCTTTTCTCATCATCTGATAACACCTGCATAAAGGATTGATTAACATGTTGCAGAAATTGAAACATACTCATGTCCTAAAGTGCAGAGGTAAACTTGAGTTTCTTAGTTTTTATATTGAAGGCGTGTATCCAAAACAGCTCGAGTTAACTTGAACTAGTATTTATGGTGTACATAAACCATGTAAACCGGCAAACCGCCCACATGAAGTCAAACTTTGGCAAAGGATGTATCCAATTTAGCAAACAAAATCATCGAAGGAAAGATAATATTCAATTATATATTTGCAAGATGGTCAATGGAATCTTCTGTCCAGTTGTGCCAACATAGAAAACATAAACACCTCATACTGAGGAGAGTAAACAATTAAAATGCGATGAACTGAGAACCTCATATGCAGCCCCAATCTCTTTGAACTTTTCTTCGGCCCCAGGGTTCTTGTTCATATCTGGATGATACTGCAACCAAAAAAAAACCCTAATTAGAACGAAGCGAGAGTGGGTTATTTGGGGAGAGAGAAGAAGAGATGATAAAGAGTTATTTGGGGATAATTGTGATGAATGGAAAACCCTATCCCAGTCACCTTATATAGACATCAACACATTTACAAATATACCCCTATTACATCCTCACCGTTCATTACATCACAATACACCACATATCATAACAATATGTTTCAAGTTTTAAAATGGTCTGATAAGAATTTTGAGAGATAGAGGATGCATGAGTAAAAATATTGTAAATATAGCATCAAATGTAGTACAGTGGTATAGACAATTTCTTTCTTTAGAGAAGAAAAATTAACTCTTATTGCTTCAATGCATTTCGTGTTTGGGATTCCGATCCCCTCACCACATCAAACACATCAAGTTCACAAGATAACACAATCACACCAAAGAAGAACACCGGGCAGGGTTCGACCACCTCGGTCTATATCCATGGGAGGAACACAAGTAAAAGGATTCTATTGACATAAGGATGTTACAACTCTCTCACACAACCCAATTCTATCACATCTCATCCCCTTCTCTTTGCTCTCACACCACAACCCTCACACTCACAACACACTACATCTCAAGCCCCCTTACCTCTCACCAAAAGGGGAGAGATTCCTAGTGTTACAACCCTAAAATCACTCTTCGCCTATTGGTCGGTCACATTAATAGGTGGCCCGTCCAAATAGCTCATAGATGCGCAAACTGATACGAGACACAACCAACAATCTCAACCTTGGCTCGAATCCGTTAAGCCCTACACCCTAGAGATACATCATTGTTCTCGACATCCGCACCACAAACCCGCACATGCATCCTTCTCCACCTAGTGGAACAGCTCATATTATCATCATTGTCTCTCTAACATGAGCATCATGATTAACTCAATATGTCCTATGTGAACACACCCTTCGATCACTACACTTGCTCATGAACACTCATGATCATTACATCATACTCTCCTTCCGAGCACTGGTGATCACTAAACGCACTCTCCTCGAGCAACATGATTAGGGAACACGCCGTGCAACAGATTCTCATGACTATCTCAACTACTTCGCCTCGCCACCTCGGTCCAACCACCGGTACCGGCCCCAATACAAACTTGATGATGTACTCACCATGTGCCACAACATGTCTGAAAACATAACCCATTAACCGTAAGGACCACTCCCCACCATCCACTATGGTGCCCCATCAACCTCAATCACCCTAGATCTACAAAATTACCATAATCATATAATCGTCATCGAACTAGCAATGGATGACTAGATGTGCCAAATCAGCACTCAAAACGGTTGATTTTGCCCATCCAACACAATGATCTTAATATCGGATATCTACATCATGTCAGCACGAAAATATTCATATCGAATATCGCGATGTATCACAATATATTTTCTAAATATCTAACTGTAAATTTTTGTATTATAAAGATCACAAATGTAACTCAATATGATATTTTAAAATGAGTTTATCCTAATAGCTCAATGATAGAGTGGTCATATTAAGTGACTGGCTCGTCAAACTTCGAAAACGATAGAAGAAATTTGAAGACAAGCATAGGAAGGTTTAGATCTGGGGTTTCTCCGGTCAAGAAATGAAATGTTTGGATCTATTGGTTTTTTCTTGACTCAAAAGTATTTTTCCCAACTCAAAAGTATTTTTCCATTGCAGGTTGGGGCTGATCCTATTCGAATATAATCTATAACCCCAAAATAAAATTTATTAGAAAAAATCGTGATACATCAACGGATATCAAATACTAGATATATCAGCCGATATGCAGATATATCGGCCTGTATTTTTCCAAAACATAGATATTATATTGATAAATCATATCATTTCTTCTCCATTTCCAAGATATCAGCAAATATTATTGGGGCAGAGCCAGGAATTAGTTGTTGGGGGTGCCAGAAGATTTTGTATTCCAAGTAAAAAAATTAGCAAATTGATCGCAATATCAATTGAAAAAGAAAAGTTAGCACAAATATGATTAACATATTTTCTCGTATTCTCTCTTAAGTCCCAACTATTTTATTTACTTCCCGATCAAGATTAAAGAAACCCATTTTCCTCGAGATTAGAGAAAACCATATAGATTTGAGCTTCTAACAAGAAGGCTATATATTTATATTTTTAAATATCAAAATATTGCTTGATTGTCAGGAAACAAACAAGAATGAAGGAGTTGTTTTATCCATTGTATTAATATTATATAATCTAAATAATTTTACCATCGAATTATTTTTTTTTTAAAAACAATGAAAATGAAAACAATTAAAAAATTCAAGTTAATATAATATAAAGTTAATAATAGAAAAGAGTCTTAGACATAATATGAAAAGATAGGGTGTTAATTAAAATTTCTTTTTACATGAAAAAAATAGGGCTTTAATTAAATTTCTTCGTCAAATGTCTAAAAATAAATGCAACTTTGAAGTCTCGAACTCAAGCCATGATGCACAACAATCCCATGTCTTTACAACTTGGATGGCTCTAAGTTTGTTAATTTTAATGACCTTTTACTTTTTATAGAATTCTCCAAGTTTGCTCAATACATGTATAAGCTATGTCGAAAATTCTTAGGGGTGGGCCCACCCCGCCCCTTGTCTCTGCCCCTGTATCCAGTATATATCGTCAATAATTTGAACACTGATCCAATATCATCGTTGTGTCTGGAGCACCTCAAAATATAGGATTATATACATTGACCGTGAAAACCGGCCACCGATAGGCTCCACCCATGCACAAATCAATCTCAAACATTGATTTTAACTCAAACTCATTTCATGTTTCACCGTAGAACTCAGTAGCAACTATTATATTCCACGGCATATCAAAAGACTGCTTTCTCTCTCTCCACACCTCATCACAAGAACATACCGGCAAACAATTCTCTTTTCTCTTTATCACATGATTAACACATGACCAAGACCAAGCAAAGCTTTTCTTATCACGTGAGATTCATATGCCCTCCAAGAAAGCCATAGCTTTCTCCTTGTGCAACAAAACTGCCGTCGCCATGCTTAATCTTCAAGCTCAGCAATGGTCACCACCGACCATCTAAAGCAATCGCCGTCCATAGCTTCATCTACGACAAACAACGTCGTCGCTGGTCTTTCCCTCATGCTCGAACAAGGATTGCACGTCACAAGCCTCGCACCCACTGCACTCTTCACCGTCCTCTAAACGCTGGCGAAACCCTCCCAATCGTCATTGTTTCTTTCAAATATAACTAGATCCAACATTAGTCGGCTGTTCGCATAAAATTCGGCCATCGGAGCTTCTCTAACAACTCTATCTCGACAAAACACTTCAGACAGCCAAAATCGAAATCCACACCAATGAATATACCCAGTCTTTCTCAAACACTGCTATCTTCTGGACTCGAAGCCCAAACCGAACACCATCGTGCCTAATACCACTTGTTAGGGATTCTGATCTCCTCACCACATCAAACACAACAAGCTAACATAATAACACCATCACAGTAAAGAACACCGACTTTAACATGGTTCGACCAGCTCGACCCGCATCCACAAGGCAAAACACAAGTATAAGGATTCTATTGATATGAGGAAGTTGGAAATCTCACACACAACTCAAATCTTTGACATATCAATGTTAGGAATATGTATGCCCTAGAGATCATTATTGATGATATAGTGGATGCTTGGACATATATATAGAGGACTTTCCTGCTCGACATTATAGTATGCTATCAGTTTACCTTTATCTTAACATGTAGACTAGTATTTATACTGTCTGTCTCTTACATGTTGATAAAACCCTTAGGATATGTACTTGACTACCAGGATTATGATGAGATCATACTAGTGGGGCCAGGGTGGTCCAAAAGTACAACCTTTAATCAGTTTCTAGTCGTGGGAATATCGAGACTAGGGCATCGATAAGTAGACTAGTGTGTACGTTTCTTGTCCCTTAGAGGGCGATGGTTGATCTCACAACCATTGGTGTGTGACATCAAAGATTGTACACAGGTGCTCATTGGAGAATGGGTACACCGAACAGGACTCGCCGAGGACTCCTAGTTGGTAGTATATCTATCGTCGGATAGAAGTCCTCTGGTGACACTGGTACAGGTTAGTCTGTAGACCCGATATCGTCATAGAGTCTTGTGTGGCTCCCACTGTGCTTTGATTTCCTCCCTACCATGGCTCAAAGGAGTCGTGCAAACAGGTGGATTTTGGGTACAGTCCCGAGTCGCATAGAAGCAATGAGCGATAGGAGGGGTTTCGTCTCTCCCGATATTGGGGGTTGATGTTACGCTATACTCGATTGGCTATAACTGGAAGTTCCTGGCCAGGGTTGCTGCCGAGATTTACTGATAAGTGTTATCGGTAGTTTCTCGAACCGTTATAGGCCAGACATCGGCATGACTTATCACGTTATTGGGGTCTGACGTTTACCACCCCTAGACATGATATGCGACATATCAGACGAAGAGACCGGACTATACGGTAGTGTTACTGATAGGCTTCATGGAGAGTATGGACGAGCTTGCTTGGTGATATTCATATCGCTCAATACCCGGATAGCCGTTACGTCCAGCTAGTACCGCTGACGGCTTGTAGGTGATTGATGTGATCATCACCTACTGCTGGCGTATTGACGAGTGTTTAGAGTCCCACACAGAAATTTCCTGGTTCGAGCGAAACGAACTAGGACACATATGTGATATGTGTGTGTACCTGATTAAATACGGGTATGTGATACCGTATTGTAATCTGGCAGTTATCTGTTATCGGTTAGGTTATATGTGATATAACCAGATTATCGAATCAAGTGCCGATTTGATAATGTGATAAACGGATAAATGATATTAGTCGGTTATATATGATATGACCGGATTATTAAATCAAGTGTTAATTTAATAATGTGATATATATTATATATGATATAATTATATCTTGACTAATATTATTAGCTCACAAATTATGTTTCTTAATATATATTAATATATGTATATTTGATATATGTATATGTAAATCGATGTACAACACCCCACGACTTGCGGGGAGGCGGAATAATGAAAAACGATCTTGTTTTAGGCGTAAACATCGACTAACCGAGAATCTTGGCTAAACGATAACTAACAAGAATCATAGAAGTTAACAACTACTATGAAAAGTGATTATACCTGCTGAACCGTGTCCTTCGTCTTTTCATTCTCCACGTCCTCTCCGGCCTTCTCTATGTAGTAGATGATCCACCCGAGAGCTTTACTTCAAGCTTCACCTCTAACTTGAGGTAACTAGGTTTCTTAAAGTGCTAATCTAAGTAACCTAGGTGATATAGAGAAGGGTTATGGATTAAGTAGTCTAATCTAATCCTTGGTCTCAACACATGAGAGGGGAGGATTAGGGTTTGAAGAGAGAGAGCTTGAGGAGAGAGAAAGTGAGCAAGAGAATAGATGAGATAATGATCTATCATAATATATATCAATCATTTATCCAATAAAAGAAAATAAAGGATGAATAATCATGCTGCATAAATACAAGAGGGTGATTCATCTCCATGAGTCATTAAGCATTTATGATGCATTAATGACATGGATGAATCACTCATATGACTCACTAATCTCATTTAATGCATATGCCACCTTAACCCCCAAGTCACCATCTTCTAGAAGCTTCTCGCGTAATTACGAGAACACCCCTACTATCCGTGAAAACACGGAAAAACTTTAGACTGTATAAATCCAATAACCGGATACTAGAAACTGGCTTAAACCAAAGCCGGCTAGTAAAAACTGTCCGGATTCGTACGTGCGTAAACACACGTATGCGTCTGAACCCTTGTCGTAAAACCATACGACCTCTATATCGTTTCGCCTGGAGTAGGGAAACTCTCTGTGTGGGACTGTAGAGACTCGACTACTACGCTGGCAGTGGGTTTAACCACAGACCGCAAGCGGCACTAGCTGTACGTAACGGTCCCCAGATAGATGTCGATAAGAAGGCCGATGAGGAAACCTATCCGAACTCCTACTGAGTCTGATGTGACAATCTCCGTACAGTCCGGTCTGTTCGTCTAAGACTATCGCATATCGGGCCTAGGGGCGGCAAGCGTCAGTCCCCTAATAGCGGTATAAGTCGTGTCGGAGTGAAGCCCATTACACCCTGAGAAACTACTGGAACCTACCAGCAAATCTCGCTTGCCCTGGCCAGGGACTTTGCGTAATGGCTCTCTGACACAGCGCGATATCAACTCCCAATACCGGGAGAGACGAATCATGTCTTACCGCCACTGCCTCCAAGTGCTCCGGACTGCACCCAACTGCTAACTGTTTGCACGACTCCTTTGAGCCGTGGTAGGGTAGCAATCTAAGAACAGTGGGACACACTCGAGGCGAAGTAGCAGTGTCAAGTCTGCGGACTATGCTGTACTCATGTCACCTGGGAACTGTTAACTGACAACTGGTATAAAACCCAACCAACAGTTCCCTGCGAGTCCTGTCCGATGTACCCGTAACCCAACGAGCACCTGTATACTATCTCCAGTACGACGTACTGACGGCTGTGGGACAGACCATCTCCCCAACTGGGATGAAAAGCGTACATACTAGTCTACTCCGGAGTATCGATGCCCTGTCTCGATAATCCAACGACTAGGGACCTGAAAAAGGATGTGCTTGTAGACTACCCAGCCCCCACTAGTGTGACTGTCATCACAACGCTGGTAGTCAAGCAAGATCCTAAGAGCTCTATCAATACGTATACTCACATATCAAGATAGAAAAACCAAGTAACATACTACCATGTTTAGCAAGACTGTTATATACATGTGAATATCCCAAGCTTCCATTAAGTAATATACAAACTAGTATGATACAATAATGGCCCCTAAGGCATATACACTAACAATCTCCCGCTTGCACTAGGGCCATGTACTGGCGTATCGAAGACCAATGATCTCGAGTAGCCTCTCGAACTGAATCTGAGGTAGGGCCTTCGTGAATGGATCAGCAATGTTATCCTCTGTATTTACTCTCTTTATCTCGATCTCCCGGCGATCTACGATCTCCCTGATCAGGTGATACCGCCTTAAGATGTGTCTGGACTTCTGATGGGACCTGGGTTCCTTCGCTAAAGCTATAGCGCCGTTGTTGTCGCAATACAGAGGTATTGGACCAACACTGGTAGGAACCACCTGAAGTTCTGTGAGGAACTTCTTCATCCAGACAGCTTCTTTTACGGCATCGCAAGCAGCTATGTACTCCGCTTCCATCGTTGAGTCAGCAACGGTCTCCTGCTTGGAACTCTTCCAACAGACCGCCCCTCCATTGAGGGTAAAGACATAACCCGACATGGACTTGGAGTCATCCTTGTCACTCTGGAAGCTGGAGTCAGCAAAGGCCTCGATCTGGAGGTCTTTTCCGCCATACACCAAGAACATCTCCTTAGTCCTCCTCAGGTACTTGAGAATGTTCTTTACTGCTATCCAGTGATTCTCCCCTGGGTTTGCCTGATACCGGCTTACAACGCTCAATGCGTATGCTATATCTGGTCTGGTACATAACATCGCATACATTATAGAGCCTACCGCAGAAGCGTAGGGTATAATCGACATGCGATCCCTTTCCAAATCAGTCTTGGAAGACATCTCTTTGGAGAGGGTGATTCCGTGACAAGCCGGTAGGTTACCGCGCTTAGAATCTTCCATACTGAATCTTTTCAATATGGTGTCTATGTACCTGGACTGTGAAAATCCCAACATCCTCTTTGATCTATCACGATAGATCTGGATCCCCAGAATGTAGGTGGCATCACCTAGATCCTTCATGGAGAATTTCTGTGACAAGAATCTTTTGACTGACTGTAGCATAGGAATATCATTTCCTATTAGGAGAATGTCATCCACGTACAAGACGAGGAATACAACAACTCTCCCTACAATCTTACTGTATATGCATGGTTCATCTGGATTCTTGATAAAGTCGAATTCTTTGACAGTATCATCAAAACAGATGTTCCAACTCCGCGATGCCTGCTTTAGTCCATAAATGGACTTAAGCAACTTACACACTTTACCGCTGCTCCCACTCTGAATGAATCCCTCTGGCTGATCCATATAGACGCACTCTTCTAAATTTCCATTTAGAAAGACCGTCTTTACGTCCATCTGCCAGATCTCATAATCGTGGAAGGCAGCATTGGCAAGAAGGACCCGAATGGATTTGAGCATAGCCACTGGAGAAAAGGTTTCATCATAGTCCAAACCAGGTCTTTGACGAAAACCCTTTGCAACAAGTCTAGCCTTATAGGTTTCAATCTGTCCATCTACACCAATCTTCTTTCTGAAGATCCACTTGCATCCTACGGGTTTTACCCCATCTGGAGCAAAGTCCAAAGTCCATACTTTGTTAGTGTACATGGACTCCATTTCGGTCTGCTTTGCATCCAGCCATTTTACCGAGTCGCCGCTCTGAATGGCTTGCTGGAAGCTAATAGGGTCATCATTATCAATGATGCAATCTTCTCGATCCCCATCAATGAGAAAACCGTAGTATCTCTCAGGCGGATGAGACTGCCTACTACTTCTGCGGATAGGCGCTGGTACGTCCCTTTCTTCTGAAACTTCTGGTTCTACCAAACTTTTAGTAACAGTTTGTGGTTCTGGAATTTCTTCCAGTTCTACTGCACTCCCACTCTTCTGATTTTCTAAAAATTCAGTTTCTAAGAAGTGAGCATGACGAGAAACAAAAACCTTTTGTTCCTCTGCGTAATAGAAATAATATCCCTTGGAGTTCTTTGGATATCCCACAAACTTACACTGTACTGAGCGTGCCTCGAGCTTGTCCGTATGCTGCAAAAGCTGGACATCCCCATGTCCTAAAATATTTAAGACAGGGTTTCTTCCCACTCCACATCTGATATGGTGTGGTAGGCACAGTCTTGGTTGGAACCTGGTTCAAAAGATATGCAGCTGATTCCAGTGCATAACCCCAGAAAGATCGCGGTAACTCAACCTTACTCATCATGGAACGAACCATATCCAATAGGGTTCGATTCCTCCTTTCCGATACACCGTTGTGTTGTAGTGTGTATGGAGGAGTAAGCTGAGAGAGAATTCCATTCTCTTTTAAGTATCCCAGGAAGTCGGCACTTAAGTATTCACCACCTCGATCAGATCTCAGTGTCTTGATACTTTTGCCTTTCTGTTTTTCCACTTCATTCTTGTATTCTCGGAATTTTTCAAAGGCCTCGGATTTATGCTTTATTAAGAAGATATATCCAAACCTAGAAAAATCATCCGTAAAAGTAATGAAGTAGGAATAACCACCTCGCGCATATGTAGACATTGGACCGCACACGTCACTGTGTACGAATCCTAAGAGCTCGCTCGCTCTTACTCCGTTTCCAGTAAACGGAGTCTTTGTCATCTTTCCCATGAGACAAGATTCACAAGTAGCATAAGATTGATATTCGAACGGATTCAAATATCCTTCTCTATGTAATTTCGTCAACCGTGTTTCATTGATGTGACCTAGTCTACAATGCCATAAGAAAGCCTGATTTATTTCTGGAGACTTTCTTTTAAGTGTGTTCTGGACATTGAAAACCTGAGCTTGACTCAATACGTATATACCGTTATCTAATGTACCGGACCCAATCTGAACTTGATTTAGGTGGATGTGAACTACATCGCTTACGAATGTAAAATCGTATCCCTCTCTCCAAAGTGAGGACACTGATATGATATTACAAGTCAAACTAGGTACATACAAACAGTTACGTAGAATCAATATCTGCCCCCTTGTCAAACCTAGGTGATATTCTCCCACGGATTCAGCGTCCATGCTCATTCCGTTTGCAACTCTGAGAGACAAATCACCTACCCTTATAACTCTACGGTTTCTTAAAGCCTGTAATGAATTACAGATATGAGATCCTGCTCCGGTATCTAGTACCCAGGAAGTAGAGTTAATTGACAAACAGTTCTTAATTACAAACACTTGAGGCCGAAGCCACAACATGCTTCGTATCCTGGCTACTGGCTTGCAAAGCCCTGCAATCCTTCTGCCAATGCCCGTTCCCATAACAATAGGAACACCCTTCCTTTCCTACACCAAGTCCCGAAACTTTTGCTCTTCCCTTTCCTCCTACTTTACTGACACCGTATATCGGCTTTATAGAGGTCTTCTTCTTTTCACCCTTTGCTTTCGCCCTGGATGTAGAAGAAGAAGGTCCCCCATTAAACAGAGCTTGTGTCTCCCTGGTTTCTTTCAGGGTGTAAGTAGAGGGTAGGGACTGTGGAAATAAGTCAGCATATGACATGTTTCCCAACGTGGTCTCCAGGTCCTTGAGCTCATCAATATAGCTAGTCATTGTAAGTACGTCGTCCCCTACAGATGACCCGAAAGCCAACCTCGCTTGAATTAATTCGTTCGAGGTTTCATATATTGCGATATGAGATTGCTCTCCATATAAATATTTGTTATGGAGAAAGATGGAAACTGAGTCCATCTTCTCGTGCTGCTTCTGGTATACACCATCATCTGAAGCCAACACAAGGCACTTGGATTTCGCTTTATCCTTTTTCCTTGTCTGACGGATATCCATATCCGCGACGGTGGAAACTGGACCTGGGACGGCGGGATCTTGAGTAGTAATAGGGTGGTCCAGCTTGTCATAGGCAATGGACATCTCGACAGACCTTTGCCAATCAAATAAGTTAGATTCAGTCAACTTGTTATCTAGATGTAACCTAGTCATGATCACAAGATCGCTGCAATGAGAGAGAGAGAAGAAAACACTTTAGCATGATGCTCTTGCAAGTTTAGAGTGGTTTTTAATTTATCTAAACTGGATGGCTCCCACTGTTTCTCGAATCCTTCCCCAAAACCATAAAAGAAGAATTAGCCAGGACTATTCTCACCGTACAATACTTGCTTAACCGTTCAGCCGGGCCAGTGTCGATACTTCGAGGGAGGTTTTCCAACGCTTTCGCGAAATTCCTTAATTAAATAACCTCTTTTCTCTGGGGTCGTAGCCCCGCTGACACCTTTTTAGACACCTACTTGGTTTATAGCATTGATCGTTAGGCGACGAATATCCTGATAAGTAGTATATACTCACAGTAGGATCGGGATCCAAATATCATCGTCTGATAATGCTGAAGGAATCCTACCAATATTCATCAAACTCCAAATGGTATGCATCTCTTTGCAAATTTCAGTTTCTTTAGAAATTCCCGATGTGGATTTTTGCCCCATGTTCTTATGACCTTGACTAAGGGCCAACAAATCATAAGTCACATGTCAAGTTCTACCCATCATTATCTTGTTACTTTGAACCCACCCGTATATACTCTTGACTAAGGGCCAAACAAAGTAATACGACTGTCCCAAACCAACTCATCTATCTATGCAACAAATGAATACCCCAGCAGCTACCAAACACTATGTCTTGACTAAGGGCCAAACAAACATAGCTTGAATACTACTGACCATCCATAAGAAATGACGGAGGGCTACGACTGGTTTTGGCGAAACCGTGAACGTAGTGAACTTGATATAACCGAAGGAACCTGATAGCTTTTTAAAAGGAGTGGTTAAACCTCCGCAATTAAAAATTTCTGCTCTTTTAAAATAACCGAGTGGTTTCTTTTAAATTTGTTCCAACGATAAAACTTTTGGTTTATTTTCTTTGCATTAATAATAATGCGTCCCATCATTAACCTATCATTACAGAAAACAACGAAAATACAACGTCCTCTTATGCCATCCGCATTCGCCACTGGGTCTCGTCATCACCCGTTAGGTTACTTAACTAACGACAGAGCGGGGGCCGGGCTAGTGCGGGTGTAAAACATAAGTGACGTCTAAATAGCTATCATATATAGATATTGTACATTCGTCAGACGCAATAATAGGCATTCCAGATCTCAGATGAACATTATTGGATATACAAGCAATCCGTGTTTGCTTTGAGCCTGCAACAAAAGACGGATTACACAGTTGTGATCAATAGCCATTACCCCACCCTAGACCCCTACGGGTACGGCAAACTACCCGCCAAGTACCCGAAGTGAAGCGGTCTCCCTCAATAAAGTGAGTAGGCCACTAAACCCTTCAAAGTACCCGGTAGTTTGTGCTCCCCACCTTGGGTCTGTCCTAAAAGCAAAAACAGTAAAACGAAATATTACAACGGTGGCTACAACCGCAACCTGGATGTGCCCCGCAAAATAATATTACAACATATTACAATTACATTGAATGAATTAAAATAATAACCCATCACAAAACCCCGGCTGATCATCACAACAGTCCAATACAGTTCATAATCACAAACAGTAAAATCCATTACAGAAATGTGCAACCCCCTGCCAACCGACATACTAGCAGTTAGGGGAGGTTTACGAACACATTATACAATCACAGATATAATCAAATTAGCAAACATCGTAAAATTTCGATCGAGCAAACACTTTTAGATTCTACTCCAATACTTCTCTGTGCACCTGAGATCTTAGCGGAAAATAAAACATCCCAGAAACATCACTGTTAACACCTAGGAGTTACTGAAGAAATTGGGGCTGACTCGGCCCCAACTCGGCCACGGATCCGCGGCGGATCGCATGGATCCGCCGCGGTTCCGCGGTGAGTTGCCGAGTCATGAGTCCAAATTTCTTCAGTAGCCATAATATTCTCTGCTTGTAATCCTGCAGGTCCCTGAAAAAATTTTAGGGCCTGTTTTAAATTCGACAGAAACTGTGATAAATCGATGATGTTTCCGGTTCTTTTTGCGTTCGAAATTCTTACGACTTTGCTAATGAGTTAATTATTGTTTAGTGGGTCTCTGATACCACTTTAAGTCGATGTACAACACCCCACGACTTGCGGGGAGGCAGAATAATGAAAAACGATCTTGTTTTAGACGTAAACATCGACTAACCGAGAATCTTTGTTAAACGATAACCAACAAGAATCATAGAAGTTAACAACTACTATGAAAAGTGATTATACCTGATGAACCGTGTCCTTCGTCTTTTCATTCTCCACGTCCTCTCCGGCCTTCTCTATGTAGTAGATGATCCACCCGAGAGTTTTACTTCAAGCTTCACCTCTAACTTGAGGTAACTAGGTTTCTTAAAGTGCTAATCTAAGTAACCTAGGTGATATAGAGAAGGGTTATGGATTAAGTAGTCTAATCTAATCCTTGGTCTCAACACATGAGAGGGGAGGATTAGGGTTTGAAGAGAGAGAGCTTGAGGAGAGAG
The DNA here is from genome assembly GCA_030015575.1 of Agapanthus africanus. Classification (NCBI taxonomy): domain Eukaryota; kingdom Viridiplantae; phylum Streptophyta; class Magnoliopsida; order Asparagales; family Amaryllidaceae; genus Agapanthus; species Agapanthus africanus. The sequence continues at coordinate 333,630,979 of JASDDO010000018.1, read as the reverse complement.
AAAGTGAGCAAGAGAATGAGATGAGATAATGATCTATCATAATATATATCAAGCATTATCATTTATCCAATAAAAGAAAATAAAGGATGAATAATCATGCTTCATAAATACAAGAGGGTGATTCATCTCCATGAGTCATTAAGCATTTATGATGCATTAATGACATGAATGAATCACTCATATGACTCATTAATCTCATTTAATGCATATGCCACCTTAACCCCCAAGTCACCATCTTCTAGAAGCTTCTCGCGTAATTACGAGAACGCCCCTCCTATCCGTGAAAACACGGAAAAACTTTAGTCTGTATAAATCCAATAACCGGATACTAGAAACTGGCTTAAACCAAAGCCGGCTAGTAAAAACTGTCCGGATGTCGTACATGCGTAAACACACGTATGCGTCCGAACCCTTGTCGTAAAACCATACGACCTCTATATCGTTTCGCCTGGAGTAGGGAAACTCTCTGTGTGGGACTCTAGAGACTCGACTACTACGCTGGCAGTGGGTTTAACCACAGACCGCAAGCGGCACTAGCTGTACGTAACGGTCCCCAGGTAGATGTCGATAAGAAGGCCGATGAAGAAACCCATCCGAACTCCTACTGAGTCTGATGTGACAATCTCCGTACAGTCCGGTCTGTTCGTCTAAGACTATCGCATATCGGGCCTAGGGGGCGGCAAGCATCAGTCCCCTAATAGCCGTATAAGTCGTGTCGGAGTGAAGCCCATTACACCCTGAGAAACTACTGGAACCTACCAGCAAATCTCGCTTGCCCTGGCCAGGGACTTTGCGTAATGGCTCTCTGACACAGCGCGATATCAACTCCCAATACCGGGAGAGACGAATCCTGTCTAACCGCCACTGCCTCCAAGTGCTCCGGACTGCACCCAACTGCTAACTGTTTGCACGACTCCTTTGAGCCGTGGTAGGGTAGCAATCTAAGAACAGTGGGACACACTCGAGGCGAAGTAGCAGTGTCAAGTCTGCGGACTATGCTGTACTCATGTCACCTGAGAACTGTTAACTGACGACTGGTATAAAACCCAACCAACAGTTCCCTGCGAGTCCTGTCCGGTGTACCCGTAACCCAACGAGCACCTGTATACTATCTCCAGTACGACGTACTGACGGCTGTGGGACAGACCATCTCCCCAACTGGGATGAGAAGCGTACACACTAGTCTACTCCGGAGTATCGATGCCCTGTCTCGATAATCCAACGACTAGGGACCTGAAAAAGGATGTGCTTGTAGACTACCCAGCCCCCACTAGTGTGACTGCCATCACAACGCTGGTAGTCAAGCAAGATCCTAAGAGCTCTATCAATACGTATACTCACATATCAAGATAGAAAAACCAAGTAGCATACTACCATGTTTAGCAAGACTGTTATATACATGTGAATATCCCAAGCTTCCATTAAGTAATATACAAACTAGTATGATACA